>JAEQBH010000070.1:0-600000 GCA_016808115.1 Tetrastigma voinierianum | reverse complement strand
GGGCTTGGCCCACCTTAATCTAAAATGCCCTAGGATGCGAACCGTCGTGGCGGTTAGGATCCGGGTAGACGATCAGTCAATGCCGCATTAAATGCGACTGCACGCCCTAGGTGGCGATATATATAGATAGGCATCATCACGTCGCACTCTCTTTCCTTCCGCGGTTATTTTAGTTTATCTTCTTCCCCGCGACCAACCGTGAATAAAATAATGTCAATCCATAAAAAGAGCAACAATTATATCGGATTTTAGTACCTTCAGCTCATATTTTACTCACATTTTGTATAAGAATAGGTGCCTTTGATCGTTCTTGTGTTTTTGGACTTGTGCAAGTTTTTCGGGCTCCATGCATAATTGTTATAGGTTTAGTCCAGAACAAATGTAGGTTAGTCATATTGACGACAACCGGCTTTCAGTAGCTTCTGGTAGTATTAATACCGTGAGAAGGAACACCAAGAGGCGCGGTACTCTGCACCATGCAAACCGTACCAGCATTCCCAGCGCAAACTCACCAGCAGCCAAGTGGTACTGCACCACTCTAACCTGCACTCGGCATCCCAAAGCATAAATTCACCAAGAATAGAAGGCGGTACCTGCATTCACTTAACCGTACCGGTACCTTCGCGTAAATTCACCAAAAGAGCATAGTGGTACCGGGTACCACACTTTACTAGTACCAGCATTTCAACATGTAATTTTTGGCAGAATTGAGCAGGACCCAATTTCAGGTAGTGCACGTCGTCCTTCGACCACCAATTTGAGATCACAAAAGAAAAGGGTATAAAAGCTAAATAAGGCGAGAGGGAGTGCTGATTCTAGGGTTTTGTTTGCTAGAAAAGGAGTGTTCTTTCCTATCTTTTTGCAAGGGTTCATAGAGTAGAGTGAAATACTAAACTTTTATTCGGATTCTGGATTTCAATTGCGTGTAATCTTTCAGTTAGTTCATGCAACTCGGTTTTCTCTTACAGTATTTTGTTCTTTGATTCCCAAATCTTGCAATCATGTGATTTTCTCATAAAGTTTCTTTTTATGAGTAGTTTCTTATCAACATGAATTGCTTTCTAGTTTCAATGAAGTTCTAAACTTCTTACATGGGGTTCTAATGCAGGAAACTCACCTCAAAGAAGGTAATAAATTTCACCTCTTTCAGAGCTTTTCAATTGTGGATTGTGCAATGCTAAGCACTTGTAGAAAAATCTTATAAAACCTTAGTTTGGCATTTTCTTGACAACGTGTGAACGAGAAATCCTCGGTACATGTTGTGCTTGATCGCAAATGCAAGCTAAGAGTCTAAGCAAATTGTTTGAACAAGTGTTTTCCATTGCTCAATCATCCTTCATTTAAAAAGAGTTTTTAATGTAAAATATTCCGTCGAAGACCATTCATCAATGGCTCCTAGATGAGATTATAATAAGCAGGTGGGTAATACTTATCCTATAAAGGAGGAAACCTAAGAACCTGTGATCTTTCATCTTCTTGCTTTAAAACAAAAATTTTAATAGATTACCTTAACCAATCAATCACAACTTTTATTTTACTTTTACACGCACATTCTTTGGAAAAACAATCCATAAGGATCACCTAGAAACCACTCCCCGTGGAGATGACTTGTGGACTTCACGTGAGTATATTGCTTACCTAATTTTAGTGTTCTACGCGCTTTGGGAATAAATCTCAACATACGACTAGACGAACCATTTTTACTACGTTGTCGTGAGTGGCGAGCAATCTAGTTGATCTAAAGAGAGCTAGAGGTAATTTGCAATTGCATTGAAAATCTGGTACGTTCTCTTTTTGTTCCTTTTTAATTTGTTTTTGTGAAGAATCTAAGTGGGTATCTGCTTGAAAGGGTTAGGATTAGTGCATGTCAGTTTGGGCTCGCAACGAGCAACGCCGACTTATAAGAATTATACCTCCAAGAAATTTTGAAGAGTCCATAGTAAGTCTATTGTTTCAAGAGAACCCTACACCTCAAATGGACCATCCCGAGAGTCAGAAACCTCTTTTTAATCCAAATGCTCGGGGGATACCTTTTAACCCACAAGGACTCCATGAACCTCCACAACATGGAGATGGTGTTGCAATCAAAGAACACCAACACAGAGAGGGGGGAAGGGGAAAAATACCACTTCCACAAAACCACATCGCTCCCGCGCCTTACCTAATGTGGAAAGAACTCTCCGAGAGATTTTTCAATCTCAAAGAACCACAACAAATTCATGTATTCGCCTACCTGAAGAGGCTAACCAATTCCTCATGAAGTCGGAGATGATCCGACTTCTCCCTATGTATCAAGGGGTCGATTCTGAGAACCCCTACTCATTCATGAGAGACTTCAGGATGTTTGCAATGCGTTCCTCTCTACTGGATCACCTCTCCACATAATTTGCATGGTTCTATTCCCATTTTCTCTAAAGGAAAGGGCCAAAATCTGGTTTCATTCGCTTGCGCCCAATTCAATCTTTACCTGGGAGGACATGCGAAATGAATTCAAATGCTCTCATGCGAGCAATCCAAAACTTTTCTGAAAAACCGGGTGAACCTTTTGCTGTAGTATGGGAAATATACAAGGACCTCCTCCATGCTATTCCTCATCATGGGTTTTTTGATGTTGGCAAATCAGGCGTATTTTCTTCATCAAGGGCTATCCTTGAATAATAAACAATACCATCCAATTGATGTGTGCGTGAGAGTTTTGGCGGAGAAAAGTGCGCGAGAGGGAGGCAATTCAATTCCTTTGATACCATGCGTAAAAATGCTCGAACATATTCATATCTCCCAGATACCGGCTAAAGCACATGCGTACACCTACAAGGAGAAACCAATCACAGAAAATGATGACCCCAAGCAAAAAATAGCTAACTTAACGTAGGAAGTTGGAAGCTATAAAGTTGAAAAGGTGAACGAGGTAACCAGTGTGCCCAAGTGGCCCCCGCAGCTACCTGGATCTGGTGAGTGGAGGAGCTACGCATCACTCATGATGACCCTACCCACTCAACTATTAACCCGCCCAAACCTTCCTCAAGTTATGAGTAATCCAAATGAGTAAGCTAATGCTCTTAACTACCAAAGGAAGTTTTCTAATTCTCCAGCATATTCAAACGAGTAACTAGTGAAGCGGTAAGCACCCTAATTTTAGTTGGAAAAATGAGGGAGGCCCACACAACTTGCCAAACAACCAAGGCCCCAATTATCAAAACCAAGGTTTTTCTAATCAAGCCCCTCCGTTTCAGAATCAAGGTCCTCAAGGATTTCTTGTGAACCCTAACCAAGGTTTCTATCCGTCAAATTAAGGGAATCCAAACCCATAGCCTTATCAACCTCCACATAAGAGAAGTTTGGAGGATATTGTGACATAGTTCGTCCAAACCCAACAATCCACCAACACGGAATTTCGAACTGCCTTGAATGATGTGAGATCCCAAATCACTAAGCTAACCTCTTCCATGGGAAACTTTCAACAAGAAAAAGGGAAACTCCCTTCTCAAACCATCCAAAACCCCCAAGGTCAAAATAGTGTTGGAGTTTCAGGTCCAAGCGAGGGCACCTTCGAACATTGCAAGGCTGTCACCACTCTTCAAAGTGGTAAGGTAATTGACAAAACCATTCAGCCCAAGGAACCGATGCAAGAGTTGCAAAATGAACCAGTCAGGGATGATGAGGTATTGAACAAGCCTCACGTTCCTAGGGTTGATGTTATTGATGGTGAACCAAAACAAGACAAGGTCTCCCATACCCCTCCTGCTCCATACCCTCATAGATTGAGAGCTCCAAAGAAAGTGAACAATCACTCTGAAATTTATGAGTTGTTCAAACAGGTGAAGTTGAACATTCCTTTACTAGATGCCATTAAGGCATCCCGCATGCCAAGTTTTCAAAAGATATGTGCACCGTAAAAGAAAACCTAAGTGTCAACAAGGCAAAGTATTTCTATGACCGGAAAGCAATTCTACCTCATTGGATTCGGAACAATTTGCCCCCTTAAAATACAAAGATTCAAGAAGCCCTAATATTTCCATGTGGTAGGAACGTTGGGGTATGCTCTAGTGGGATTTGGGGGCAAGTGTTAACTCTTGTTACCTACTGCTCTATGTCGAAGTTAAGGTTAGGAGAATTGAATCGACCAATATCACCCCTCCAAATAGCTAACCGTGAGTGTGAAGATTCCTTAGATAGTGATGATGTATTAGTGCAAGTGGACAAGTTCTACTTCCCCGTGGAATTTGTTGTGCTTGACACTCAACCTATGGTGAACCAAGGAACCCACCCTGAATTTTGTAGGCTTATTTCAAGGCTAACAAGTAATGCCATCATACCCGAGGGAAGGATTAATGACATTATCATTTGGTAACATGACCGCTAACTTGAACATCTTTAATGTTATCACAAGTCGGGGGGGATGAGGAGGATATTTGTGAGGTAAATATGATAGGACCTATGGTGCAAGAATACGTAGACTGATCATGTCTCATACACGATGATCCTCTCATGTCTTGTCTAGTAAGCCCGAAAGGTCGGGTTGAAGAGGTGACCACATCCGAGCCTGAGTTTCTCATAATCTACAATTAGCATACGTGAGGTATTGAAGCAAATGCGGGCACCTAAGCTCAACCGCTTAAGCCACCAACTGAGACGTGGTATTACCTCTCGTAAGAGAGACCAATTCAAACTTGTTGAAACCTTTACCATCACATCTCAAATATGCATTTTTAGGGGTAGAAGAAACTTTCCCAGTAGAATCATATCTTCCCTTTAAAGTCAACAAAGAACATAAGTCATGGGGAGATATCAGAACCCACAAAAACCACTATAGATGGACAATCGTAGATATATGGAATTAGCCCCTGATCCACGCACTCACAGGATTCACTGAAGATGATGTTAAACCTCTAGACAACCACAACAATAACTCGAACCCACAATGAAAGAAGTGGTCAAGAAAGAGGTTCTAAAACTCTCGATTCGAGGTGTTATTTACCCCATTGCGCATATGTAGCAAGTGGTCAGCCCAACCTGTAGTCCCTAAGAAATCGAGTCACTGCTGGTAGCAACAGAAAACAATGAGCTACTCCCACTGTGTCACCCGGCTGGAGGGTGCATAGACTATAGAAAGTCAATGCGGTACTAGGAAATAATATCATTTTCCTCACCTCATAGGATCAAATGTTGGAGAGAGTTGTATAAGCATGAATTTTATTGTTTTCTCGATGGTACTGGGTATAATCAATTGAGATATTGGGAAGATCAAGAGAAAACCATTCATCTCCACAGGCTTTTGCTATTTTCCTTAGAAAATGCGTCTTCCTTGATTGGTAATGCACTAGGAACTTTCCAGTGGTGCATGATGGGGATTTTCAGTGATATGATAGAAATCATTTTGGAAATTTTCATGGATGATTTCTCATTTTTTGGAGATTCATATGAGGGATGTCTGGAGAATCTACGTAAGGTATTGGAGAGATGTCAGGATAAGAACCTCGTGTTAAATTGGGAAAAGTGTCACTTCATGGTGACACAAGGGATTGTCTTAGGCCACATAGTATCGAAAAAAAGGAATCGAGGTGGACAAGGCTGTTATCGAGCACTCAACTTACCCACTCCTAAGTGTGTTAGAGATATAAGGTCATTTTTAGGACATGATGGATTCTATAGAGATTCATAAAGATTCGTACAGTCTGGTCCCTTATGCAATTTGCTTGCCAAGGACGTCCCTTTCACATGGTCACAGGCTTGCGAGGCCGCCTTGGCTAAACTCAAAACTATGTTAGTGTCTCCTCTTATCATGCGATCTCCTAATTGGAACCTCCCTTTTGAGATCATGTGTGACGCTAGTGATTATGCTATAGGGGCTATTTTAGGACAAAGGGAAGATAAAAAGGCTTTTGTTGTGAAGCCCCGAACCCGGGGGTCCATTGACAACCCGTCAACCCACGGAATTATCATGGATGTCGGGTAACCCGACACCACTTATGAAAATCGGGCAGAGTCTCTATTGTACGGGGAGCTCTACCCAAGAACCACCTGTCCCAACATCAACATCAGAAGACATATACATGAGTAAAAACGGCCACTTGGGCCCATACAACAATACTCATCAATATACATCAACTATATACCATAGTCAAGATTTATTGCTCGATTTGCATAAATACAGTCAAAATTCTTGTAATCAATACATGTATATATTAATGAACAAAGCCACAACCGTTTTCAAAAGTCTTCGCCCTGCACAGTTTCCGCTCCCATTTTCCCCGTACTGTATCAATATATTCTCGACAAGGTAAAAGCTAATGCCCAAGAGGAATCACCCTAAACGGGTTACTTCCCACCTAAATGCATATGTAATGCTCCAATATATAAACACACACATTCAAGTAAATGTGTGGATCCTACTAATGTCTAATGACTAACCCATGTCCCGAGTCCTCACCATCCCTCACATTTGCTCAAGCCATGTATGAGAAAACATCATTTTCAAAACAAAACTTGTTGTTCTCGAAATATACCACCGGCGTGTTTTAAAAATATGAGACTACTCCTCTCAGGGGCGGCTGTGTTGGAGAACCTTCCAAACAATACATGGGCTCCTCCGACGTGTAATTGTAGGACCATCTCCCAACACCATTCTCTGAAAATCATCATGTGAAATTCCTTTCACAACCATGTTCGTTTTTTAGAAAATTCATGTCATGCACACACACCTAATTTCTAGGTTACCCCGGTGCATATGAAATGCAGTATGTCATTTTAACTCAATTTATATAACACATGCAAATATATCATCATGCATATATTTACATAATTGAAATCACACAAAGCATGTTATGTGAATTCTCAATCCATTATATCCAAATTAGCTCACATGGGCTAATTAACAAACACGAAAAAGCAATTCGGGATGAATTACTCAATCAAAACACATTTTCACAAAATTGTTTCGAACACTATTCATGTGGAACAAAGGGAAGGGGTTATTGTTCACGGCCAAATCATCCAACATCTGTTCCACTTTGGTGAACCCGAATTTCACAGCCATTCCCGGCCCCATACACAATCCCACAATACAATTTATAGCACACTTATACCATTAACAACTCCAACGCACCCCGCAGACAATCACCAACACCACATGGGTTTCTAAAACTTCCACACCTCAGTTCCAAGATTTGGGACCGATCAAACGGTCGTTCAAGGTCTCAAACCAACCGAAACATTAACAAAACACTTAAACAAAGTGTAACTCAAGTAGGATAAAACTTCAATTTCATCAGCTTTGTCGAACTCAAGGAACCTGGGCATTCCACTGCTCCCCTCGCCACAGAGTAGAACGACTTTCCCTTGGCTCAAGGAACCGCACCAATGGATATCGGATCTGTAGAGAAGGTACTCTCTCTCTCTCTCTAAAATCAAAAAACTCAAGCTCACTGTGAATTCGTTTTCCTCCCTTCACGTTTTTCTCCCCTTTAATTGTAGGAGATGACACTATTTCAGTTTTTGTCCTATCTCACTTAAGAATCTATCAATGTCAACTTGTGTCCCCGGCTTCGGGATTTTCATTTGCACTATCTTGGCCGGGCCCATTTCCATCCCCTTACTCATGCAACATGTATCACATGAGAGTACATGTTATAAAGTACTTTGTCACATCACACTTTCGTTTTCCGCACCCTATCCCTTTCGATGCCTCTTAAAACGTGAAATTCCGATCGCCTCTTAATTTACCTAAATTCTGACAAGTTAGCTAGATTTCGCGAGATGATTCCAACGGTGAAATCCGTTTCGTCATCTAAGATCTAGAAAAATTTCGGGTTTTGACCAAAATTACGGTTTTTCCATTTTTTCCATAAATTGGAATTTTCTCGGGTCTTACATTCTCCCCTCCTTAAAAGGAATTTCGTCCGAAAATTCCACGCACACACGCATCCAACCACAGGCATTTGTAACCTCACACAACTCCAAGATCGTGTCGGGTATGATAACCCGGCTAAAGTCCCAATTACTGACAACCCGATGGTCAACTCATCCATGTCAAGAATGACCTCAACACCCAATATGTCTACCACCCTAAGGTCCACCATGAGCAGAATCACTGAGATCCCTGACTCACGATCTCGACACATCTGACCAACTCTCACCCTACATCCTAGAGAAGAATTCCTCCTATCATGGCTTCTTCTAAAAGGCCTCAACCCTATGCCCAAACTTATCAACACGCACAAGATGCATTAATGAATGAACATGATGCACCCAATTCAAATGCTACTCTAATCAACAAGTGCAAGAGTGTAAGCTGCACCGTGAGGTCCCGGCTGATCCGTATGTTCAGCCCTGGCACGATGGCGTGTACACACCCCTGGGTCCCGACATCCCCGTCAAGGGGTTTCAGACCGACCTCGACCCACACTCGGCCCTCCGTTCATCCGCGCCCGAGGCAATCGATAGCATCCTCGACCAAACCGGTTCCTTCACCCCACTAGGGTGTGGTGGAATGAACTGCACCCTCTCTTGTTTTATGGCTAACTGGGACTGTGTTGTCCCAAAATCCTGGGATCCTTGTCTCTAGGGGCAATCCCGTCTCATATCCAAAGCTAGGCGGCCGTAGCACACCATCTCCGCCCCGCCTTGACCGGCAACTCTGATCCGTCCCTGACCCGGATGGTCGTGACTCTGGAACTCTCGTGAACTAGAAACCCTGGGCTTCTACCCCGAACTAGAAAAAGACTGACTCTCCTTCCTCTTGACACTAACACTGCATCCCGAGCGCTTCGAGCATCCTCGATCTCTCTCTCTATGGTCAGGGCTATCCCAACCATGAAGTCCATGTCCCGTAGGCGAAGTCCTACTATCCTGCCCCGAATGGACAACTTCAGCCATGTCTCGAATGTCCCGACTCGCCATGTCTCGTGGGCAACGTGAGTCATCAAAACGGCTAACTGAATCTCCAGCCACATACCCATCACTGGCCATTGTCCCCCTCGCCTTCGCCTCCATCCCCCAGCCTCGCGATGCCTCGCAGTATCCAGAAAGTACTTACCCATGAATAGCTCCTGAAACTTTGCCCATGTCATTGCCTCTAGATCTCTAGAGGTCCTTGCCCATTTCTACCATACTTGGACCTCACCCTCTAGCTGGAACGCAGCTAGTCTAATCCTGGTAGTGTCAGAGGTAATCTCCATAGCCTCTAACACCTTCTCGACCTGCATGAACCAATGGTCTGTCATCACCTGAGCCCTCCCCGTGAATGCCTGAGGATGATGCGCCCAAACCTCCTGAGGTTACCTCGACCTCCCCGACTTTCCACTCCATACACCCCCGTGCTGAGTACAGCACGCAAATACCTACAACCTCAACAAAGGCCTGCTGATCAAATACCGGTGGCGGGTCAAATGCCGGTGGTGCCCGACTCGCGACTTCATGGGACGACCTCTACGCCCTTATGCCTCGACTAGCCATCTACACGTCAAATGGCGCTTAAATACAGTTCAAAGATTCTATGCATAAACACAAATTCTCAGGACCCTTATTCATACTCAGAATATAGTTCATAGACTAAGTCTCTGAATTCATAAGCAATGCAAGACAGCTAATTCCATATATCAGATCATTTTTATCAACAAAAATTCAATTTTTGAAAATTTCATTTTTTTTTTTAATTTTATCTCATTTTATTTGATTTTATTTGATTTTTTTTTAAAAAAAATTATTTCATTTCATTTTTTTTCGAAAATTTTGTGAATAAAGGCTCAAATGCTGACTCAAATGCGATATCTCAAAATTGGGTCAAAACAGTCGTGCACAATGCACCCAACTCGCCCACCGCGCCGACCAGCCGCCAGCGCCTCACGCCGCGACATGCCGTGATCGTGGCCACAAAGGCGCTCGGTCGGGTCTGGCCCCTAGCTGCCAGTCGCAGCCGCTGCCGGTGGTCGCAGTCAGCGCAAGCCGCCACTGGGCCCCACGCCGCGGTCGTGGCTTGGTTTATTGGTCGGGGAAAGTCAGAGCTCTAGGGTCGCGACACACAATGTACTCGAGCCTCGCCTCCATGCCCATCACAATACACTCTTCTCGGCTGCAACACAATTTTCCCGCTTACCTGCTACTTCGCCACGATACACCCTTTGCATCGTGATTACTGTACCTTTCCCCAAATTTCAACCACCGCGCTCCCGAGTTGCAATACAATTCCCCATTAAACATACTTCCAGCTGAAATTAAACTGCCAGGTTGGTAAAGACAATCCAGCCCAATGCACACTCACAAGGCCATGTCACAATACAATTTTCCATTGTATCGTGATAATCAAGCTGTAAGTAGCCCCGGCCTCAGTTTTGCACTTTTTTTTTTTCACACACCTTTTTTTTTTCTTTTCTGCTACTGGAACACAAAAAATATATATATACATAATCCTTTTCTTTTTTCCTCAATTTCATTATCACACCAAATAAATTTTTATAAAAATTTATTTTATTCATTCCTCTTCGCTTTACTCACTAAAACCAAAATTTCTCTCTTTCTCATTTTTTTTCATTTAATTCTGGACCATTTGTCCAAAAATTCCCCAACCTCCTGTTCTCACACTAACCCCAGTGTTCAACTTTAAAATTTATGAAAATTTTCTTTCATTATCCTATAAACAAAATAAATTTATTAAAATTTATTTCTTTTATTTTCTTCTTCCAGTTTTACACACTGTAAAACTCCAAAAATTTAACACACTATGTGTGCTAAGCACCCATTCACACAACACATAACACCATGTTACGCATATCCTTCACACAACAATTCATCAAATCACACACCACACACCAAACACATGCATGCAAAGTTCTTAGTTTTGTCCCGTGCCTTCCTAGGTAATCCTCATACCTAAACCTAATGACGAGCCACACCCTGCGGTGATGTTCTTACATGACTAAGGACCTAAGCCCAAGTCTCTCAAGCCCTAGGTATTCGTGATACCCAAGCTCTTATACTGGGCCAGGACGCCCAAACCCTGGGTCCGTTGACAACCCATCAACCCGCTGAATGGTCAATATGGATGCTCCGGCAACTGACACCACCTATGAAAAAATCAAAGGGAATTCAGACTTTAGACCACCCAAGAACCACCTGTCCCAACAAACATCAACATCAGAAGACATAAGGGCATATAAAACGGCCACTTGGGCTCCATACAACATGCTCATCAATATACACTCTATATACTATAGCTTCAAGAGTTAATAAATTACTTCTTATACAACATATATTAAAAATTCTAGAATTCTAATACATGGCTACATGTCAATACTCAAAGACATAACCCCATCCTCTCAAATCGGCCTCTCAAGATGAGTCGCTTCCCATCGCCCCCTGCACCTTTAAATAATATATTCCTCGATTGTGGTGAGCTAATGCTCAGTAGTGGAATCACCCTAAATGGGTTACTCCCCACCTAAGTACATATGTAATGTCTATCAGAACACACATTCAAGTAAAATGCGTGATCCTACTTGAATGTCTAAATGACCAACCCATGTCCCTGAAATCCTCACCGAATTCTCACACTTGCCTAAGCCATATATGAGAAAAACATCATTTTCAAAACAAAACTTGTTGTTCCTCGAAAATATACCACCAAGGTCAAAAATATGGGACTACTCCGAGGCGAATGCTTGAAGAACCTTCCAAACAATATACGTGGCTCCTCCGACGTAATTGTAGGACCATCTCCCAACACCATTCTCCCACGGAAAATCATCCCATGAAATCTTTCGCAACCATGTGTCTGCTTTTAGAAAATCTCAAGGTCATGCACACACACCTAATTTCCTAGGTTACCCTTGCATAAGTGAAATGCAAGACGCATTTCAACTCAATTTATATAACACACATGCAAATATATCATCATGCATATATTTGCTAATTTAAATCACACAAAGCATGTTATGTGAATTCTAACTATTACACTAAAAATTAGTCATGGGCTATCATCAAACACGAAAGTAATTCGATTTGAATTACCTTCAATCAAACACATTCACAAAATTATTATTTCGTAACACTATCTTCATGTGAATGCTGGAAACCCCTGTTATTGTTCACGGCCAATCATCCAACATCGGTTCCACTTGGTGAACCCGAATTTCATAGCCATTCCGGCCTCATACACACCACAATACAATTTATAGCACAATTTATACCATTAACAACCCAAACAGTCCATGGACAAGGCCTGCTGGATTGTCCAGCGCTGGGTTTCTAAACTTCCACACACCCCTATGCTCCAAGATTCGACCGATCAACGGTCGCTCAAGGCCTCAAACCAACCGAAACATTAACAAAACACCAAACAAAGTGTAACCTTCAAGTAGGATAAAACCCTACCTCACTCTGAAGTTTGTCGAAACTCCAAGGAACCCACCTACAAGGTTCCCTCGCCACGAACCATCTCTCCTTCTGTTCAAAGGAACCGACACGGATTAGGCTCGATTCGTAGGATAAGGTATTCTCTCTCCTAAAAATCAAAACCCAGCCACTATGAATTCGCTTTCCTCCCTTCACATTTTTTCTCCCTTTAATCAGAGAGATGAATAACTGCTTCAGCTTCAACCTATCTCACAAGAATCTAATAATGTCATCTGTCCCCAAGCTTGATTTTTCAACATTTCACCATCTCCTGCCATCCATTTCCATCCTCTATCTACTCATGAACATGTATCATGCTTTAGTATACATGTTATAGGTGACTTTTGTCACATCACATTTCGTTTTCCGGCACCCGATTCTCGATGCCTAGAAAAATGTGCAAATTCCGACTTTTCAGAATTCGACGAAATTCAACGTGTTAGCTAGATTTCACAAGACGATTCCAACGGTGAAATCCGTTTCGTCATCCAAGATCTAGAAAAATTTAGGTTTTGACTGAAATTACGATTTTGCCATTTTTCCGTGAATTGAATTTTCTCGAATCTTTTACATTTGTGATCTACTATGCCACCAAAACTTCATTCCGCTCGCCAACCAATAACCACGGAAAAGAGTTTTTAGTCAAGCCGCCTTGCCCTAGAAAAGTTCAGGTCATACATTGTAGGGTCTCCCGTAACCATTTTCACTGATCATGCAGCGCTGAAGTACCTACTCTCTAAGCAGGATACCAAGCCTCGGTTGACTAGGTGGATCCCCAAAGGGAAAGCCAAGAACTTTAACCTTAACTACAAAGATAAAGAGTCAGAATGCAGAAGGGACCACTTATCTCAAGTAGCCCGAATCCACTCGCGCCCGTCATAGGCGATAGTTTCTTTGATGAGCAGCTTTTTGCCCTTGTTCACTGCCTAGAGTATGCGGACATAGTGAATTATCTGGTGACTGGTCAAATTCCACCCTAATGGACGTCTCAACAAAAAAGGAAATTTTTGGAGGACATTACGAAATATTATTTTGATGACCCATATCTGTTTAAATACTGTCCAGACCAATTGATGAGAAGGTGTGTACCCAATGATGATCAAATTAGGGTGCTCACTTGCAAGTCTCTAAGCCCTGTGAGGGCATTTCAAGAAGGAAACTGTGGCGACAAACCTGCGTTTGTTTTATCAGCCCACGCTTTTTAAAAGATTGCTTTGAATTTTGAAAACTTGCTCGTGCCAACAATTAGAGGGTCACAAGAAAGAACATGATGTCTCTTACCCCTATTTTTTAATTATTGAAATTTTCATCGCCGGGTATGTGACTTCACGGGCCTTTTCCCCCTTCTCAGGTACCTTTAAACTTTGTCAGTCAGTTGACTATGTGTCGGCCGGGTGGAGGCCATTCCAACAAGAACTAATGACCACAAGGTTGTTTTGAAATTCTATAAAAGAACACATTTTTTTTCTCTCGCTCTGAGTGCCCCTAGCAATCATTAGTGATGGTGGGCCCCATTTGTAATCGATCTGAGAGAATTTGTTTAGAAAAGCATGGAGTCACCCATAAAGTTTCAATGGCATGTACCACCCACAAACTAATGGCTGTTGAATTAGCTAATAGGAGATTCAAACATATTTTGGAGTAAATCGCTGCCTCAAATAGCAAAGATTACTGCCACTTTACCGATGCCTTGGGCTTACCATACCGCTTTAAAACTTACCTTTCGGTATGTCTCCATAGGCTTGTTTATGGTAAGGTTTCACATCTGCCGGTGAAATGGAGCACAGGCATATTGGGCTATTAAAACTCAATTTTGATTCGCCCAGGGCACAACAAAGCCGACCGCCGCATGAACGGTAGCTTTCATGAATTGAGGCGTGAATCGTATGAGAGCTCCCTGGATTTACAAAGAGAGGCTCAAGCTGATCTGATGATAAAGACCACGTTTCTAAGACCCTTTGAACCTCACCAAAAGGTGTTGTCAGAGAAGCTCCTCGCTAAAATACATGTTTTCAGTGAAACCCTGCCTTCCTAGGTGGGGACTGCCCGTCATTGCCAAGGTGGTTTACCCATATGGTGCGCGTTGGAGATTGAAATCCGAAATGGGAAACTTTAAAGTCAATGGCCAACATTTCAAAGCTTTCATTTCTCGAGCACTTTGACAGTCACGAGAGTAGTGAGGAACTAGTAGATCCGCTCTACCAGGTTGCTCCTTCAGCGTAACTTCTATCCTACCTTGTTGTATATAAGTTTTTGTTTTCTTTCTTACATTTCTTTCTGCTTTCTTTATTTCGTCGGCTTTTATTTTCCAATAAATAAAAAAAACAAAAAATAAATAAATAAAAGGGGGTTCACCCAACTGTCTTCCGCCATTATCATAGCCTCCATTTCGTCACATAAATTCCCAGGTATCGAGGATAATGCTTACTGTAAGGGCATACAATCGCTTGTTGAACCAACTATGCATGTTATGTCTTGTTGTATGGCAAAATTTTTCGATTTATATCCGTTGGCTAGTACTTCACTGATGTGTGGAGCCGCTTGACTTCATATACGCACTCCACATAGTCTCAATGCATTTACACAATACCACAAGCATGCAATGTGTGTAAATTTTGTGTTCATATTGTGGACATTATCACCCCGAATTTCGCTCTAATTCCCCTACATGCTTGCTAGACTTTGTTACCCTCGCTATTGAGCCCCGCCCTCGTGCATTATTTTAGCATTTCAAGTTAACTACATGCATCATATTCTCTGAGGGAACACCACATAACTGAAGATGATTCAGAGGCCATTGCTTTTGTTACATTTTGTGAAATCATTTTTGATTTACCCTTGCACCCATCTTAAGCCTTGAGTTGCTTAATTCAATTCAACCCTAGGAAACCATGGACGAAGTACAAAGGGACTCCATGGAAAGCGTGTGGGTGAGGGTGTCAAGAGAGTGAAGAACACTTGCAAGTTCCGTGAACACAACCGCTGGGCGTTGTATGAACATGAAGAGAAATGAGCACCTGAATCCGAGACGAGGCATTTCCTAAAGAGGAGGCCCATATATTTGCACCGCCGTTTCCAAATTTAAAAAAAAAAAAAAAAGAGAAAAAAAAAATGGGACAGTGGTACTAGTGGTACCGGTACCACTCGTGCAAAAAGTGGCAGTGGCCATTCGGTACCGGTACAGCACTTACAATGCCAGGTACCTCGGCGGTTAGGGCAAATTAGGGTTTTAAGCCCTTTACATTACTTTGTTCTATAATCACCATATAAAACCAAAACCACAGCCTTTTATCCTCTCACCGACAATCCCAGAAAGATTGCATGTTCTGCCCGACTTTTTCACCTTCCAGGACCGGATTCTTCTCGATTATTGCATTACGAACATAGTAACACCAGCATTTCTTTGAAGCATCTTTTACGTAGTATTTATTGTGTCTCCATGGATTTGTTTGGGTGGCTTGGGTTGGTAGTATTATGTTCTTGGTGGATTAGGGCATCGGTTGTTGGTATGGGAGGTACATGCAGGCCCGAGCGGGGCCAACGGATACTTATGGAGATGGGCTACTAGGATATCGTTTTGTATGTTTGGGCCGTATTTGCTATATTTGCTATTCTTGCCATATCTATGGCAAGATCGAGCTCTTAGAAAAACGACGGCAAGCTCTCACATGGAGCTGGCCCAGTGAAGAAAGGAAACTGACACCTCGCAGACCATAAAGAAGGGAAAGGGAAAGCAAGAGATTCTTCATCTGAGAGCGAGGAGGCATCGGAGGCTTGAAGATGAGGATATTGAAGCCATGTTTGCCCGAGTCTTCGATTGGAAGACGGGAAAAGTGGGCTGATCGATTTGCAAAGCGGGGTTTCATTGCGACAGGTGTGAGTGGAACATTCTTATTCACCCATCTATCAAGGCTATTATTCGAGGAGCAAAATTACGAGATTTGTCTATGCTGGAAATACAAGGGTATCTATCGACCTTAATTAGGAATTTTATGCGATTTGAGAAAATCGTGTAGATACCTGCTTAGAGACCTTGTTATGGGAAACGGTTAAAGATCAGCCACTGAGGTCGATAGCTCATTGCGGTATGTCAGCCACACCGCCCATGGCCAGACCTTACCCTCTCGGGGCCATTCTTTTGAGTTCGATGCGGGTTGTTTGCGATGTCATATTGCACCCATCAAGTTGCCATGAGGGGTTTTATCTTGCGAGTCGTCCCGAGGAAGCTCGAGCCTAAATATGCGTTGATGGGCAAATTATTCACAATATGATCGGACGAGAAGGAGTGAAGAAATTGCCAACGAAGAAATTGATTTCTATATGAGGTGATGATAGGGAATATCATTGATTAGTACTGATCATATGGTGTGTTATGAGGGATTTTAACGGTCCATTAAAAGCAGGCATATCCATTTCGGAGCTTTAGTTACAAATCTTGTGGAAGGCTGCGGGATGAAGTGGACAGAAAAAGAGAATTCTTCCTAAGGCTGGGGCCCACGTTACAAATAAGCGGGAACGAAGTCGAAATTTTGCATCCGCAGACCTCTTGTCTTCCCACATCACCCAGAGTGGCTATTTACGAGGCCTCTTCATCCTTTGCTTTCGGGGGTCGATAGGCATCCTCTGCGAAAGAATGGAGGGTCGAGGATCAAAGGGAATTAGGTTTAAGTGCATATTGGGGAAGCAGAAACAGCTTGGACCACAAGCTCTCCAGGCTCGAGAGTCATATCTACCAAGGAGAACCTGCAGTGGGAGATGTCCCCCCTCCTGACTTGGAAGGGGATTCTAATGAGCTTAACGATTGTGTTGATAAGGACACATTCTCTTCGACAAATGATGGGGAGGATATCGAGTAGTAGAATGGTAGGCTAGACTAGGGTGGTGTTGGCAATTGGTAGGAACCTCGACCACGTGTGCAAACACCATTTGTTCATATAAGCCTGTTGTGTAGCCCTATGGTCGTTACAAACTGTGAAAAGACCTTTTGAGTTTTAGTTGTGTTGGTTGTTCCTCTTTGACTTTATGCATATTAGTTGCTTAGTGATGTTAAATTATTTACACTTTATAATATCGTTCATTTGGTCTGGTGCTTTCATTGCAACTCTTCTTTTCTCAATTCCATGGTCCCTTATATGAATATCTTAGTTTTGTAATAGTTTGTTATTATGTTCGTTGTTTGAGACTATGGTTTTAATTGAGTCAGACGGTTGCATACTCTGTCAGGTTGAAGTACTATGCTCAATTTTTGCCCTTTTGGGAAACTTGCAAAGCTTAACTGCACCTAGCGCATTTTGTTGGAAATCATAATCAGTAGGTGTTACTAGTTCAAATCTTGCTAGGGACTAGCAAGATGTAGGTTGGGGGGTGTGTTGAATACACAAAAGAGCAACAATATTATATCGGATTTTAGTACCTTTAGCTCATATTTTGCTCACATTTTGTATAAGAATAGGTGCCTTTGATCGTTCTTGTGCTTTTGGACTTGTGTAGGTTTTTCGGGTTCTGTGCATAATTGTTATAGGGGTTCGTATCCAGAGAACAAATGTAGGTTATTGCGGTTGATGACAACTGCTTTCGTGAAGCCCCAAGTAGTATTACGGTGAGGAAAGACGAAGAAGAGCGGTAGTGCAGGTACCATGCAAACCGATTGCCGGTACCGAAGCGGCTCTCGCGTGTAGTGGTACTGTACCACTCTTGAATGCCGGTACCCCCAAGCATAAATTCACCGGTAGTGAATGCAGGTACCACTCTATGTGTGGTACCCCCGAAACATAAATTCACCGAGTAGCATAGTGATGCTGGTACCACACTTACTAATCTGGGGTACCAACATGTAATTTTTGCGAGGAATTGACGAAATTCAATTTCGGTCTGCGAGTGCGTTCGTCGCCGACCACCCGATTCGAGATCACAAAAGAAAAGGGTATAAAAGCCAAAGGAAGGGTGGAGAGGAGCAGTTTTCGATTCTAGGGTTTTGGTTTGATAGAAAAGGAGTGTTCTTCTCATCTTTTTGCAAGGGTTCATAGAGTAGAGTGAAATACTAAACTTTTATTCGGATTCTGGATTTCAATTACGTGTAATCTTTCAGTTAGTTCATGCAACTCGGTTTTCTCTTACAGTATTTTGTTCTTTGATTCCCAAATCTTGCAATTGAAGTGTGATTTTCTCAAGTTTCTTTTATGAGTAGTTTCTTATCAAATATGAATCGCTTTCTAGTTTCAGTAGAAGTTCTAACTCTTATGATGATTACAATATAGTGAAACTCACACCTCCGTAATTAATAACCCTCAATTCCTCTTTTGTGCTTCAACAGGATTGTGCAATGCTAAGCACTTGTAGAAAAATCTTATAAAACCTTAGTTTGGCATTTTCTTGACAACGTGTGAACGAGAAATCCTCGGTACATGTTGTGCTTGATCGCAAATGCAAGTTAAGAGTCTAAGCAAATTGTTTGAACAAGTGTTTGCCATTGCTCAATCATCCTTCATTTAAAAAGAGCTTTTAATGTAAAATATTTCGTCGAAGACCATTCATCAATGGCTCCTAGATGAGATTGCGAATAAGAGGTGGGTAATACTTGTCCGGCAGTGAGTGGAAACCTAAGAACCCCATCTCATCTTCTTGCTTTAAAACATTTAATTTAATAGATTGCTGACCAATCGATCACAATCCCAGTTTTTTACATGCACATTCTTTGGAAAAACAATCCACCAAGTCACTGAAACCACTCCTGTGGAGATGAGCGTGGACTTCGGTGGTATAATGCTTGGCGACCTTGGTTCTATGGCGGGAATAAATTCGGCATACGAATTAAGGCGGCGACTGACCACAACTAACGTTCGTTTGCGAGTCATCGTTGCAGGCATTCACTCCTTTGATTCCACAGGTAGCTATCGTTGTGCCTTTTTTGGTGTTGGTCCTTGGTGGGTAGTGAGTTCCATTAAAAACACAGAAAAGAAGGAAAGTCTTAATACTTACTCATGAGGCGGTATTGCCGATTTGAAGCATCTCTTACACGCAGTATATGCCTGGGGTCACAATATTCACCCCTTTTTCCTCTCCTTTTGATGCGCTGCGAGAATGGTGAGAGGTTGAGAGAAACTTCCGCAGTGAGTCGTCTGGAGCGGCCACGGCGAAAACAACGCAAGCAATGTCATTGCATCTTTGACGATGGAGGAATTAAAGGTGTATTGCGAGGTGCCTGATGGCATCGACCTTCAGTTAATGGAGAGGGCGGACGATTCCACGTTGGGTGGGGAACACAATGGTGTGTTTTTCACCCTTGAGCATCTAGCGGTGGGCTGCGGCTTTCCGTCTGGAGCCATAGTTAAATAGTTTTTACACACGGGCTCCCCGTATATCCTGACGTGATCCACATCCTAATTGTGGTATGTCTTGAACCACTGTGCAGCTTGATCTCACGTTGGTGGAGCTTTTTATTATTTACTTCCTGAACGTGGGGTTAGGTGGTCGGATGTCCATGTAGGTTTTGTGCCCGCGGCTACAAATTGTAAATGGGCTCCCCGACTCACCTAAGACGGAAGCGAAAGGGGCGTTATTAGTGAGGGGTCCTTGGGATGAGACCTCGGGTTCCCAGGTTCTGGATTTAATGTTCGATCTCGGAGTCCTTCCTAAGGTGCAGCCAATTTGTCTTAGGTTCTTAGTTCGTCGACATTCATCCGGTGTTATGATGTACTAAGCGTTGGTTACTCATGCGGGGAAAGGCTTGGAGGAAGGGTGGTGAAATTGGTGGAGAAGTCGAGCATTGAGAAGATCGAAGTCGACTTTTGGAGATTCCGGCGGAAGCGCCATTACACAGTTACGCTTGCAGGGAGAATATATATGTCATGAGACACAACCCGGCTCCATATACCCTTCTAGTTATCCCTCGGCCAGATTTGCCTTGAATGTGATGGAGGGAGCACTGATAACTGCGGATGTGCGAGGCGCCTAGTTTCTTCTGTGACCTTAAGCTCCTCAGTCCTGAGTAGTCGAGGCATCGAGTCGGGTGCAGGGGGCCCGAAGGGCATCAGGGTCGTCCGCTTCTTCAAGTCGGGGTTCTGGTTCGTCTTCCGCTCCTGGTTGGGGAGCTAAAGGACACCGTCCCGAGCGCATCCTCCCTCTTGCGCAAGTATCTGGAGCTGTCCCCCGAGTGGTAAAGGCAGCGAACCGAGGTGAAATTTTATACGCGGGTTCTGACGACATGAAGCGGTCCCGGGATTTGGAGAAGAAGAACGGATGGGAAAACGTAGCGCTTGATCGCTATCTTTGCCGTAGCGGCGGAGTAAGTTCGAGTGGCGATGGGATGCGCCCTTATCAATCTGCGAAGCAAACCAGCCAGGCTACGATTATGAGCTGCTGGCAGCGAGTTCGGGGTGACGATCACCATCCTCGGCTCCTAAATTAGAACAACCAATTTGGGCCGGTCGAATGGTCGATCGTCGGAAGTCGAAGAGGTGATCCGGCTCCGCGAGCACTCCAAGTAATCCGACCTTTAGATCGGGGCGAGGTACCAATCATATCGGAAGTACATGCGGTCAGGCACGCCTAGGCCCAATGGCGGGTTGGCGATTACGATAACTACCTTCCTCCTTCATGGTGGGCCACACGAGTTGAGATATCGACCCTTAGGGAGGAAGAGGTGAGAAAAATACTACGCCCCTGGGAGCCCTTTCATCGCTAAGCGTCCACGGCCGATCGGTTAAATAGTTTGTACTCGCCTATGTATCGGGTACCGGTGGCCGCTCGGGGCATGGGCCTTCACAAAGATTATACAATGCCCCTCCCTGCTTCTACCCCGAAGGAGGATTTTTTGCAGATCATTGATGACCAGGGACATGGTCAGAAACGACATCTTTGTTGATCGGCCAGAAGATAAGATCTGATTGGTTCCTTAGAGATTAGTTTAGTGCTATTAATTATTTCCTTAGTCGCTAATGGGTTTCTTTGCGACCCAGTAGCTTTTGTTAGTAGTATTTGCTGGCATCATGAGTTGAGCTCGGCTAAAGGTGGCCAGGCGGCTAAATTTGTCTGGCCGGGTATGGCGACGGGAGTGCATGGCGCTTCACTAAAGAAGTCGAGCTGGGTGTCGTCACACTGGGCCCGGAGGCTGAATCTGCGAGAGGCGCCGGGCCGAGGTTGAGAATGCGGCGTGCGAGCGTGATCGCCAGGCGGCGATTGAGGGAGTCGTTAATACCCGAGCGCAAATAGAGTCGGAGCTCACTCAGGTCCAGCGTGCCTTGGCGCTTGCGGAAGAGGCTCGCCGGAGGGTGGAGCTAGATGGGTGGGCCATTTCGGGGAGCGTCGGCGCGACGGGGGAGGCTTGTAGAGAGTAGAAGGAGAATAGCCATTTGGCGGATGAAAGGCTTGCCTTGGTCAAAGAAGCTGGGCCAAGGATGACTTTCTGGCATTCAGGAGGCGCTTACGACGAGGAGATGATGGAGGCTGATGACCTCAGGCCCGAAACATAAAATTTTATGTGGCCTTGATTACCAAAGGACTATTATCTAATCCCCAGGAAACTACACCATAAAACTTGTTGAGACCAAAAGTCTCCTAGAGTTAATCATTTTTTGATTTTGGTTTGGCTTTGATCACTGCAGTGCAGTCGACAGTAATAAAATGAATCTGAATCGGTCTCGATCCCGCAGAGATCTCGAAATTTTAAATCAACTACCACGACTACTCAAGCTCCATACTATTTGGACCATAAAATGATAGTGAAGTCCGGCAAGGTCTTGGAAATTATACTAACACAGTAAAATAAATGAACAATCAAATAAACTAGAATATAAAGAATAAAATAAAGAATAGTTAAGAAAATAAATGGACTTGAATAATTATCTTTTCGAGAGAACACATCAAGTATGCTACTATAGTGAGTACCAATTCACGTAGTTATGCGATAAAACTATTGAATATTTCGGGTTTTAAAATGCGTCAAGGTGTTTAATAGCAAATTGGATCTCTCCATACTCCCACATTTCATTATCCTAATTTTTCTACGATTCTCTCGAGAAGACGGAAATTAAATAACTACTTTTAAGGGTTTCCTTAATCTGGGTATTTTCTTTTGCAATACTTCATACCCATTTTATGAATGTGACAGCTCCCAGAGTTGCTCCCGGTCGACAAGGATATCTGATTCCCAGGGATGCTCTTCCTCAAAATTAGAATAGATCACCCTCTCCTTGATTAGATCTCAGCTAACACGGGATTGGCCTCATTATTCGAATTGAGGTGAACTCTTTGCTTGTTTAAATTGATAACTCATTCAACTCTTTCTTGATTTCAAGTGAGAAGAGATTTATCGAAGTAAACTTGCCAAACTCGTACAGATCTCAAATAGCGGGTTAATATACCTTGAAATTGTTCATAACTCCCAGGGGAATGCCTTCTGTGTCACTCGGAGGGCCTCCTTGAAATCAGAGCAATGAGACAAATCTTATAACGGGTATAAGAGCGATGACCGGATCAAAGCGATAAACCCGACTCCATAAAAATAAGTCGTGGCCCCGAAATTCAAAATTCTTCTTTGGAAAGCGACTCTGGAAAGATAATTTTTGACTATAACATTCACTTGGAAGTGGATTCCTCAATTCTTGAATTACACGCTATATGGCATTCCTCGATCATAGAATGACTGCAATTCGAGCGAAGAGTTGAATTCCGAGAATTTGTCGAACTTCAGACATTCAGTGTGTTTGAAAGAATAGAAGTGCATTCGACACGCTCAAAATCGATAACACCAGATCAGAAAAATAAAACGAAAAAATAAAGCAGTAAATCTAATCTAATCTCTAACTATCAACATTGAAGAAAGAAAAAGAAAAGAAAAGAAAGAAAACTAAAAGGAAAATAGGCAGCCCATTCTACCGAGACCTCTCGTCCGTGTCCTTATGGTTGTGTTCCTCTTACGGGTAGGCGAG
Source organism: Tetrastigma voinierianum (assembly GCA_016808115.1). Taxonomy (NCBI): domain Eukaryota; kingdom Viridiplantae; phylum Streptophyta; class Magnoliopsida; order Vitales; family Vitaceae; genus Tetrastigma; species Tetrastigma voinierianum. The sequence goes on along the minus strand of JAEQBH010000070.1, from coordinate 576,685 downwards.
TAGTATTTATAGGGTTCTCGGTTGGGCCCCTAATCCCAGCACACGCCCGGTTGTGGATTTCCAAGTGGGTGACGAGTTCTTGTTAGTCGCGACTACGAAATCCTTGTCGTGACATCATCCATGTCGCGACATCGATCTCACGTCGGGACATCAACTTAAGTCTATGCAGCCTTGAATTAGTCGTTCATGATGTCGCGACATCAATCTCTTGTCAGCGACATGTCGGCTCTCCATCTTCTGCGAACTAGGCTAAGTTTGCTTGATGTCGCATCAATCTCTTGTCGTGACATCGGCTTAAGTCTTCTGGCTTCAAATGGTTGCTTACGATGTCAGCGACATCAATCTCTTGTCGTAGCATCGAAGCAGGAACGCAGGCACCCGCGGTGCTCTTGGTGTCGGCGACAACAATCTCTTGTCGCGGCGTCGACTTATGGCTCTGCGGTCTTCACTTGATGGTTCTACGTTGCGACATCAATCCCGCGCCGACATCCAATTCATAACCTTCTGCGAGTTTATTGTGATGTCTCGATGTCGCGACTTGGTCTGTCGTGACAACAACTTGAGTTACCTCAGCTTCATCTCACCAAGCTTGTCATAGCTTCATGGCGATTCTCTTGTCGCAACCTCCATCCTGAGTCGCGACATCATTTCCTTAGCTTCTGGTTAATCCTCAGCGCTTATCTGGTGATTCTTGTCGCGACCAGTTGCTTATTTCCTTCACTTTTCCTGATGTCACGACCTTCTCTCTTTAGTGATCTTGTCGTGACTTCTTTTCTTACTGTTGATATCGCGGCCCGCTGCTATTCATTGTCGATGTCACGGCTGACTTCGGATGTCAGCGACATGAAGTCTTCTTCTTCTTCATTTCACGGTTGCTTCACAGGTTTCTTTAACTCATTGCCTTGTTCTTCAAGTAAGCTTCGTTTCGGCGGAGTTTCTTTAACTTATGACGCTGGATATGCATTTTCATTCTTTGCAAATTCACGACACAGTTCCTTCATGCTGCGAGCCTTTTAACAACATGACGATTATCTCATGCGGCTCATCCCTTGTGCGCTTTTCACTAAAAATTCTTCTTTCTTGAATTCTACGCCATTTAATAGTTTGGTTCATTTATTCCATAGTGCAATACTTAATTATTCCTTTTTACATTAAAAATCAAGCGAGAAAAATGGACTAAAATAGATGACTTTTTAAGCTCATCAAACTCCCCAAACTTAAAAATTTTGCTTGTCCTCAAGCGAAAAAGAAAGAATTGTTTGTCCCTCGAACAAATGGGGACATTTTTACGTTACGTTTTTTGCGTGAAGTCGATTTAATTGAAATCTGAAGTTGCATTGTTTTACGCACATCTAACTTCAAGTCAGTTCAAGGTTGGTTTCTACTCTTTATAGTATACAAAAACTAAGCATTTGAAATTGTTTTTACAAACCCAAAATAATCATTGGATGCTTGTTGAAAAATAACTTGTTTTCCTTTCTCATCTTCTGGTATTCACTTAACTCCCTAGGTCTTTCACAGTTTACTCACATTTATTGCCTTTCAGGTCCATAAACATTTGTTCATATTGATCTCCACTAATGTAGGTAATTCCATCCTTGAGATCCAGTAGGTCTTTTAGACTTATGTAATGTTGGAAGCCCAGACGAGGTAGGATAGATAGGAACTTTTGGTTAGTCACCACGAACTTTTTCTCTCTTCTTTCTGCCTCGCCTTTTTTCCTTGTAGTTTCTTTAATAAACTCCCCCCGAACTTCATTTTTGGGACATCTCCTTGATTTCTTCAAATTAAAATTTGTATGCTCCATTTCTCATTTGTAAATTCAAGCGGGGGAATTTTCTTTGTTGTCACCATTCGAGGGGATAGTCTGATGTTTTACCTTCTTAGGCTCTAACACCCTTAGCGAACTTTGGGTTAGTAACTCCCCATACCCGAGATGGCATTAAGTACTGGTGTTGAAACACCCCAAACTTAATAGTTGAAATTAGGCCACAGGTAAAACTTATCCCCTTTTATTATTTACGTTTTTTGACCCTTTTTCTTTCATTCCCACTCTGTCTTTTTCTCCTTGAGTTCTTCAAAAACAATCTCCCAAAATTGATTTCTTCTTCCTCCTTGGTTCTTGGTAATCCTTTGATTTCTTTCTTTGGAAGATTGATTCTTTTGGAAGGTTTGAAGTTCAAAATTGGCTGATTTTAGAAATAAGGCTTGATTGGCTCGATTTTTTGGAACTGGGTATATGCTTTGCATATATAGATAGGGATAGCTTGAATGGCTTAAACTTTCCAGAATCTTTGCATCATTTCTTGTCATTTATCACACAGGATTTCGCCTCAATCAATAATCTAACAAGTTCTAGAATGCGGGTTATGTGTTATTAACCATTAGAGTTCCTTGATTAATTTTTGTTGATGGTAGTTACTCTTTAGTATCAACGAGGTTCCTTGACTCATTGTTCATACCACAATCTCAAAAATATGTTTTGTTCCTTCAATTTCATTACTTTTTCCTCTATTACGGACTTACTTGATTAAACTTAAGCCACTTGCCCTTTTTACCTCGTGTTTCAATCAAGCGTATTCTTTTGGCCCTTATTCTACATTTAAACATTTCTAATCTAGCGCTTCATTGACTCAGCTCATGACATCTTTCGGCTGATTTTGATACGGAACTAATTCTTGCTTTTATTTTTTCTGACTATGCATCACAAAGCAACACAACATTGAGCAAACGGGTTCATAATAGCACCTGACAATTCAATTCCAAATTTCTCATTTTATTTCGATTCAATTTACCTTGATTGGATACAAATCAAATGGGATAAGGAGAATTAAGGAAGTGGAGTTTGGGAAGAAGTCTATCTTTTTTCTTTTGGAAGAGCGCCAAAGATATTAGGGGGATCCAGTCTAAGGTATTCAAATGAGCTGGGAATGGAGGAAATTTCATTTCCCTTCTTTCCTTTCTTTGTAGTTTCCTTCACCGACTTGATCTTGATAGAAGATCTCATTGGAGAAGATCAACCTTTTGTTCAACTCATCCACACTCTTCCCGAGCCATTCATTGTATTCTCCATTTCGAGTCATGACCTCTAAAAATTTTGAGAGATTATTGTTAATTAGATCGAATTTTCGGCCATTCTTTACTGCTGTGGGATTGACATCCTTTTGCTTCTTATGCCATCATCCGGTTGTTTTCAAAATCATACGTAGAGACTTGTATAAGAACGAAGCCCTTGATTTGCTCCCAAGAATTGGCTTCTTGCTCTGTATCTCTTTTCTTTATCGATGTGAGGAGTTGAAGTCACGCTCAATGGATTGTTATAAAAGCTTCATGACTTAGTTTGAGTTTTTTTGTAACGGTGTGATCTCTTTCCTTCATTTCTTTCTTAAACTCTTCCCCTTGTTGCTTCAAAATTTTTCTCATATGTTCCTCTCTTCTGTTCAGCTCTTCTCCCCACTGCTAGTCTCTTCTTTGTAGCTCCATCTCATGCTCCTTTTCCTTCCTGTTTAGTTCTTCCTCCCACTTCTTTGAAATTAACTTTTCAATTCTTTTTCATAAATGCCTTCTGCGAATTCTATTTGTAGGTTCCACTCCTTCTCTCTTTCATCCATTCTCTTTTGCATGGCATTGAGAGCTTCGATGTCAGCTGTTCTCTTGTGCTCCCTTGAGCTTTCTCCATGTTGGAAATTTGCGTGCGCACGGGAGGAGCGGCTAGGAATGGAGAAATCTATTGAAATTGCCTTCATCACGCCTTTCATTTAATGCGTAAAAATAGGAAATCATTGTTGTCGGGTGTTTTAAGGTGCTTCTGCTCCTTGATCGGCAATACTGCGAGTCTCCTTTTACAGTCTTCGAAATTTTGGGGCTTCATCTCTTTTCTCTACGGCCACCCTTACCTATTACGGTTTCTTGGTCCTTTGCTAACTCACATCGAGCAGGAGTGGTGAAACTACAGGGTACTTGCTGATTCACAAGCCTCCTTTACTGACAACCGGACATAGAGCAGTGATTATTCTTTGGGTGAGGAATAAACCCTACTTTTATTCCCTTCATGATGCCTCTTGATAGAATTTTCAATGACAACTCCTACATTGATCTTGTATCCTTTTAGGATGGCATCTGGCAACCACGACTTCTTGTTCTCTCCACTTTGTGCACACGTGTTTGTTGGAACCAAAACGAAGCCCGGGAAGTAAAACCATACCTTCGCTTCCTGGGTGGGGCTTCCCACATTAAATGTTCTTAGCCTTCCTTCTCCTTGGTTTATTGCACCTTCTGGATTAGTGAGCTTCTTGGCAATCTTTTTCCAAAATGGTTTTCAAAGTTTTGAATTTGGAACCATGTTTGTGCCTTTGCCATGCCATGAGCTCGTTGATGGCCTTAGCTTCATATGAAACCAGGACTCCTCTAACAAAAACCGCCCCATCCTTCCTTCCTGCAGTTTGAATAAAACTCTCTTGCAGTCTTTGTATACTGATTTTGGTGTGCGCGAGACTCTCCCACCCTCTGCTCTATCATCTCCTTGAAAGGAATGCCCAGAGTTTTGAATCTCCTCTCGTGACAAACCCTTTGTTAGAGTAATATTTTTCAGGAGTAAACCGTCGACACGAAATCTTCTCTTCTTCTTCTTCTCTCACCTTTCCCTTTCCTTTTACCACTCTTTCTTGGGAGTTCGCGGGCTTGGTGTTTGATGGCGCCTCTCCTGATTGTTCTCCCTGAAGAATCTCGTCTAAGTGTTCTTCTTGACGATTTTCTTCTTCTGGTTGTTCATGTTCCCTCATAATCTCGTCTAGGTTAGGGACTAGGGTGGGAATTTCAGCCATTGGAAACGGAAGAAAAGCTTTTCAAAAGGGGTTGAGATTACGAGAAGGAGAAGAAAGAGTGAATAGGCCCATGGTTTGGGTGAATGATAAAGTTTCCAACGGTTGCAATTCAATCAATGTTTGTGGGCTAATTATTGCTTCATTAAAAACACGATACGCTTCAATTTCGCCTCTTTTTATTTGAGATCTTTGAATTTAGGGCTTTTTTAAGTGAGTTAATGGCATTAAAAACTCTTTTATGTCGCGACATGCTAAGTTTGTCGCGACATCAGTGGATTTTTAGGAATTGTTTGATTATCATGTTGCGACATCATTTTTCATTTTGAAACTTAATTCTCTGTCGCGACTTCACAATGGTGTCGCGACATATATCTTCTTCCTTCAATACTCACTAATTGCCCTTTCAAAATAGGTTACGACAACAATGTTTTGTCGTGACATCACTTATGTCGCGACATAACATTGCATGTGACCTAAGCCCTTAACTCAATGATCTCAAGAACCTTGAATTCTCTTATTGTTCCTAACCCTTTTAGACATCTCTTCAGGCATCTCCAAGCAAAGATTTAACAATCAATTCAAGTATATCTACAGAATTGGGTTAGGGAAAAGATTACTCCCCTTTTTCTCATGTTGTGACTTCTCTGCAAGTTGCTGGAATTGTTCCTGTATTTGCCTTGTCATTCATGTCTTTAACCATACGAAACTCAACTGCCAATGTTCGAAAAATCTAATTAAACTACCATTAATTTCTAAAAATTAAATCTATCTTAATAAAAACAAATGCGACCTGATTTCCAGCTAAAAGAAAAATATTTTAAAAAAACTTAAAATCAGAAATTAAATCCTTATGGGTTGCTCATTAAATTTGCTTTCAGTTTTGAGTCCATGCATTTGGACATTGTTGTGGTACTTCTTCTTTTCCTTAAGAACCGATTTGAGTTCTTTCCTCTTCCTGTTTAGATAAATGCTTTAACCTCTTGTCCATTGACCTTGAATTCTTCACAATTGCTCCAGTCCTCGGTGTCACTTTGCTCCAAATGTAATTACTTGACACCTGCTTGTGTATAGCCCACTCCATTTAGTTTTTAATTTCCCACGGAAACACTTTTGAGTCTAAATTAAAACGGCCAGAACTTGTTCCCACACTCTGAACTCTTTTCTCAAAATTCTCAGATCATGCCATTTCTTTGTCTTGTCTTTGTATATTCTAGCATTATCATAGGCTTCATTTCTCAATTCTTCCGGTTCGAACCCGGTTGGAGCAATCTTTCTTCCCTTCTTGACCTTAAAATCGAAGTTTAACTTCTTGATGGCCACGTTGCCTTGTATTCAATTCAAGAGGTAAATGACATGGTTTATAACTCTGTATGGGGCGTTCCGATGGGGGTTTTGTATGTAGTCCTGTAAGCCCAAGTGCATCATCAAGTTTGGAAGACCAATCCTTCACCTTGAGCTCAGTCTTTTCAAGTATTCTTTTAGTCTCTTTGTTGGAAATTTCTACTTGTCCATTAGTCTGGGGATGATAAGCTAAACTGTTGTGTGATTAAGCTCATGAGTTTTGCAGTATTTTGTTCTGAGTGGGTTCCCAGTCGCTAATGATAGTTAAGGTGTTCGAATGCGCTCAAATATTCTTTTGCAAGAAACTCACAGCGTATTAGCATCATTCCTTGAATGACAGCTGCCATTTGGAAACGTAATCTCTTTGTGGCGGTATGTATAGATTTCGAATGATGGTGAGAAAGGTCACATCAAATCTATTCCCCATACATCAAAAATTTGTATCACCATAGCCTGCGAGGGCATTTCATTCCTGTGCGATATTTCAATCTTTTGGCATCTATCACCTGATTTAACCCACTACGGCCACGATCTCTAGTGGGCGATAAAATCTGATTGGAGTATCTTGTGGTGTGCTCTCGGAAAAATGATCCCCAATATGGTGATGCATGGCATTCATTTAAAATATTTGTCTTGTTCACTTCCACGGTACACATCTTCTTATTATCATGTCGACACCTCTTTTGAATAATGATGGGTCATCCCAAATATAATACACTGGCTGTCGGGTTCTGGTTTCTCTTACGTTGGTGGCTGGATGCGAAGGCAATGCTCCGTAAGCCGGATGATTCGTATCGACATACCATGGAAGTTGGAGAGCAGCAAACGATTGCTCATACGGGAAGTTCTGCGGTAACATCACATTTTCTTCTTCATCAACTGCTTCTTTCTACTCTTGACAAGTGATCGGTTATCACATTGTCACATCCACTTTATCCTTGATTTCCAAATCAAACTCACGCAGCAGCACCCACCTTATCAACAGCTTAGCTTCTTTTTCGACATCAAGTATTTGATTCTGCATGTCGGTGTGAATTACCGCGGGATCCTAAAATGTATTGCCTAAATTTTCCACCGAAGCAAATACTATGGCTGCTTATCTCCTTTTCGGTTGTTGGTAGTTCTCTTGTGCTTCCATTGAAGGTCTTACTAGCATAGTGTAATACAGATACTTTTCTCTTTTCTTTGCCCAAACCACGGCTCCATGGAAAAATCAACGGCATCACACATTATTTCAAATCCACGATCCCATTCTAGTGCGGCCATTATAGGTACTTGTGCGATCTGATTTTTATTTTCTTCAGCATCCTTAGGAAGTCATGAGTGAACCTTGTATCTTTTCCATTAATACGCATTAATTAGTGCAGCTATTTTGAAAAGTCTTTGATGAATCTGTAAAATCGACATGCCCCGAAGCTTCTTCTCCTTTTCTTGTGGTAGGTGATTAGGTACCCTTGATGGTGATAAAATCAACAAAGAATTTATATACTTAAGTTCCTCCTCTTTGTAGTAGTCAGAAGCTCTTGATATGAGTAATCTAGGGTGGAACACGAGGGATGGGTTTCATCCTAAGAATGATGATTTATAAGTGTAAAAGGTAAGGCTTTCTATTTGGACTTTTTGGATTTTTGTTTCAAAAGCTTGATTGTGATGAGTTTGGCCAGTTAAGCGCCAAAAAAACTGAAAATGAAGTGTGAAAAGTTAACTTTGAAGATTTGAGTCACTAACGGTAACTTAGGGCAAGCAAGTCTCGGTTTTATCCTTAACGTTATGACGAAGCAACCTATAGTCGAGCCATACTTAGGATCTATGTTTAACTAGCAAACCTCTACAAATCAGCTCTATTTGAGTCAACCACAGTTCTAACATGCATCTATGGCCTACGGTTTAGGCAACATTAAATATCATTTCAATGGCTCGTAAAGACCATCCCCAATGAACATGATACATCCCAGCAATAAGTAATGCTTGTATCCTAAAGCATATTAAGTATTGGCCGGATCTATAACATTGATGCTATTCAACCATATTTTGAGAAGATAGGAGTCATAAACACGTTACCTGTGGCTTTTAACCTGAGGACAACTGCGTATGCCCTTGCAAACTAGCACCATATAACTGAAAGAGGCTTAGCGACATCTCTTGGTTGTCTCATCCTCGAGGGGGGTGTTTGGCGACAAGAAAAATAGGGAAAGAGGAGAGAGAAGAGAAAGGCAAACCCTAACTGCTGAGACTTTGTTACAAAAATAAAAACTTGCCAAAAAATTGGCCTCAAATTTGTTCTTAGGATTCACTGAAAATGGGAGGGGGCTTATAGGCGCCACCAATGTGTAATACCATAAAGCTAACAATTTGGCTAAATTTAGGGACAAGAGTAATACACAAGAGTGAAGTCGGTTTGCATTAATTACAAAAAGTGTGACAAGGCGTGAATTTCATTAAAAATCTCATCCGCTGGCGGCGAAAATTTAGCTATCGCGAAATCGCAGAATCACTTGAGCTCGAGGAATTTTTCGCTGAGCGTGGCTGTTCGCGCTAGCGGGAAATTTCTCTAACAACGAAATTCTTGTGAGAGTAAGCGAAAATGCAAATTCCGCTAGGAATAATCCTTAGCGAAAATCAAGGTCTGGCAAAATTCTAATTTAAGCTAAGATTGCGAATTTTCGTAAGAACTGCGAAATTTTCGCAATCCCGGCGAAATTTTAATCTTAACGAAATTCACAGAGTGGCGATTCTTCAACGCTTTGCCTCACATCCTCTACGCATTGATTTTCTTCATTTTGCCTTCATTCTCTTTGATTTTGGTATGATTGATGGTTTATGATTGAGTTCCAATCTTCATGATTATCCTTATGTCTCGATATCGAACTCCCAAGTACGCGAAACACACCAAAACAACCAAAAATAACCTCTAAATGGCATAAGTGAGCTAAGAAGACTTGAACACTTCAATTGGCATAAATGACATGATTAGTGCGCAAAAAGCACTGAAACCTATCTAATAGGGTTCAAAATAGCACTTTTTGGGCCACTTAATCACACTACAATGAGAAGCGTTCACTTCAGTCAGCTAGCGTCTGAAAACAAAGAAGGAGATGCATGTAGTGATTTTCAAAGTTTATGATTGAGGTGTATAAACAAATAAACACATTACCTTTAAAGCTGAAAAATTGACACGAGTTTGGCTTAGACATGAAAGAACCAAAAACCATACAAGAACAATTTTGCCGTCGATATTGGATCCATGATTCTCGGCAGATTTCCTACAAGTCTAATGGTTCTTTATGTAACTTGATTAAGCGATAAATTGCAAAATTTGTCCCTCTCTGACTATGCTTGACGGCCTTAAGTTGTTGAATAACACAGATAGAATGAATTACACCTCTTCTTTCTTTATTCAACTACATTGTAAGTTACCCAATGCTTAAATTCGGCTTCACGAAAGTCGGGGTGTAGCGAGGTCCGCGGAAGTGACTCCCCAGCCAGGTGGGTTTTAGGGCATCAAGCGAAAGGATCATGACCACATTAGCTGCAAGGCTACCCCGGACTCAGTATGACCGAAAATCAAGCACTGAATCGTTAAACTCTACCTATCCACCCATGTAACGAACACTAAGTCGATGACTCGACCAATTAAGGCTTAGGGCATCGAAACGAGCTTCGCCCATACACCAGCGGGCCGTGCTCGGGTTTCAAAGCAAAACTTCAGGCTTTATTTTCTTTTCATCTTTTCTTCTTTCTTTTCTTTTTGCTTTTTTTTGGAAGACAACATTGGTCTTGAATGCGAGCGACAACAGACCTATCCTAGGTTTGCCTGACATACCTAAAATGGGGTATCTGAGAGTGAAAGAAATTATCTGGAATTCCACGACTATTGGAACAATGCGGAGTGCGGTGTGTGAATTAGCATAAAGGAAATTTTCAAGTTGAGCATCTTTGGAACTTGATTGACCAAAAATTGACTCATGCATGAATTTGCTCTAACATAAAGGTGACAAACGGTGATTCAATTCTCAATAATGGTCAATTGTCGGTGAAGCAATTGATTGTTCAATTGAAAAGAAAAAACAAATATACATAGTAAAGGCACAAAACATAGTATGCAAAAATCTGTATATATATAGACTGAATAGCTTTTGATATAGCCAAAATGGCTAATACATGAATCTGAAAGCTAAGCATACAAAAGTATCAGCACTCTTATGGCTCACTCACATAAATCCTAATCAAAATTAGTAGAAGGCGGTTGATAAAAGTGGTAACTATAAAATCATAAAAGAAACCTAACCACCTCCTTTGTTGTGGTGGTGGTGGGTCTGGCTAGCTGGCTGCTGCGTAAACATCGAATAGGGTGCGTCTTGTGGTGGGCTCACTCTCTGCGATCGGGAATCTGAGGAAGGTAGTGCGTCATGATCTGCTAAAGCATAGAGTGACCTTTGGGCCAGCCTGCGATCTGGCTGCTGCGTAGGCTGCTGGTGGTGGCATCCATCCCCTGCTGATCTCTAGAGCGGCGTGAACATACTCGGGGTGAATGGTGTGCGAGATAGGATGGCGGGGTGTAATTGCGGTACGTGGATGGTGTGTGGAGGAGGAGATGGAGGTGACATGCGCGGAGGCCCGGGACTCCTCTGGCATCTCTCGGGCTCGGGCGGGGTACATCGTCACCATGGAAGTCCTCGGCCACGACCAGGTACCTCCTTCTGGTCTATTGTGGAGATGGAAGATCACGGGCATAGTCATCGCGCAGCTCAGCGGAACCGAGAGGGCATCGAACTCTCATCTCAATCCTCGGCTCCTCACGGGAATCCATATGCTCGAGGAACACAGCGAGTAGTCTCGGCATCGAGTAGTGGAATGCTCTGCGCCGTCTTAGGTCCTTAGATGGACCTTACTCCTCGAGAAATGCATCGAGGAGGTCATCGCGGCTGGAGGATTGAGACGATATCCTCAGAGATCAGGTAAGAGCCTCGAGATGGCTCCCTCCCGCGTAATCTTGTAGTGGGAGCAGTTTCGTCAGAATAAATGGTCGTCGGGCATCGGCGAAATTTGCCTCACATAAAATCTTGGTCGGTTGTAGTGTCTCTGGCGGTCTCCCGAATTCATCTCTCGATGAGGTGGGTGGGCCCGATCTCTATAACCCCTCTGCATTGGCCGTGGTATACGCGGGCTGAAATTCTTGAAATATCGTAGTAGCTCACGAATTACTCGCGGCGATCATCGGCCTCGAAGCTGCGGCTCACGCGGACCATCACGCTCTCGAGATGTCATAGAGTGATAAGTGCGGCACCACTCGTGGGTAATAATCTTTGCCTCGGAGTCATGAAGGCGTGGTGAATAATCCTCGTCGATCTCGTGGACTCCCAAACACGGGATCGCCCTCGTATTTGGGACATCATAGTACGACTCACGATGAAAGTCTACTGATGGAGTGCGTACATTCCCCCCAGGAGAATGGGGTTCCTACGTTTGCGACCTCCTGATCCTGGGCGGGCGACAAGCGGGGCGATGATGTAGCCTCTGGTAGATGTGGTGGTGATGGGCTGCGGCCAAGAGGGAAGATGACTCGCCGGGCCGCAGGCTAGGGCCCTCTGGCACTCTCCTACGAGGTACGGGTGATGGGGCAGAGGTCCATCTGGAGTGTCGATAACAACGAAATCCTGAGGCTCCTCAAGTGCTGCCTCGGGACCGGTGATGGTGCGGAGGCCGGAATGGACTGAGGCCTCCTCGAGTGTCTTGAATCTAACCCACGGTAGGCGGGACCACCTCGATGCAGAACCATATCTGATCGCAATAAAACTGCGGAAGGGCTGCGCTCCTTTGAAAATGCAACTAAGGCAGATAATGCACGAGGCCCGGGGCTCATGAGGTGGCGAGTCACTCTGGCTGGAAGATAACCGGGGGCTCAGGCTGCGGGTCACACTCCCGGTTACGTAATAGCGAATAAGGCGCTCGGTAAAGAGTCCCAACCGTGGAGCGGGGCCATGACCTGCATTGCAGACGAGGCCCGAGGGTCTGAGCGTTGGTGGAAAGCGCGATGAAGGCTCGGCGAGATGTCGGTGGGCGTGCTCGTTGTGAATGCACCCGGGGCTCGTCTTGTGACGGGTGTGTCACATGTGGACACGACCGCAGTATGTAGAGAGACGAGGCGGGGTGCAAGGCCCCGGAGTCTCTAACGGCTACCTAGTGAATCGGTCGTCTGAGACAGCTGCGCGATTAAGTGTGGCCGTGGCTCTGCAAAGGAACTGGGACTACAATAAAAATTTGGGAGAGGAAATGAAAATCTGAAATTAAACACCCTCCTGCCTCTTATATTGCCCGCAAGAGGCATGAGTCAGTTGCCACTTTTCGCTATTTTGCGAATTTGGCCCGGCTTCCTGCTGCCAATTGAAATTTTAGATTAATTATTAGTACTATATGAAATAAAAATTATTATAATAAAATTTACTATATGAAACCATAATTAAAAATTTAATACAAAGTACTATAGTATATAAACAAAATTACTAAATATGGAAAACTGCTAAGTTAAAAATTTTCTAAAAATAACCAAAAGTATTAAAATTGACTGAATTAAAACAAAAAGCAAAAATTGTGAACTGCAATTCGGTTTTGAAAACAGGACAGTTCAGTGCAAAATTACTGAGGTGGTCGGAGAATGATCTCCTCGACCCCTGTAGTAGCACAGGTTGACTCCATGGTGTTAGGTGCCCGATTATTTGAAGTGGTTCTCACTTGATGGCTTTTGAATTGAAGCGATTGGCTTGCGGTGGGTGTTGATGGCAAACTTGATATCTCGCCGTCTCGCTTAATTTAATTACTCTTTGATTCTGCGGACATGCTTCTGCATGCGGCCATTTGAAACAACTTCATCAGTTATTTGATTTTCATGTTCTAGCAACTTTTGCTTGTTGTTCAAATGAAGATGTTTAACTCCAAGGTCATGTTACCAAAGGTAAGTTGCATGACTCCATTAAGGCAATTTATTGCATTCTTTGTGGCAGAAATGGTCTTCCTAAGATGATTGGTACATGATTGGGTTCACTTGCAATTGGCACCGATTCGAGCACCTGAAATCTTGGGTAGTAGAATTTGTCTACTTCACCTAAGACATCCTCAACTATCCTTAGGAGATTTAAGCGATCTATCGGCCCGATGATAGTGTGATGTTGGTAGGTTTAAGTTCGCTAAACCTAGCTGTAACTATCTTGAATCTGGCATTAGGTTCTGCTTGGCTCCTAAATGACAATGGCGCTTGTCTGTCACCCAGTTCCCGCAGTAATGGCGAAATTGTGGGAGATCGCATCCTTGTATTTGACAAATTATACACTTTGGATTATAGCGACTTGTTCGTGAGAAATGCCTTCTTCTCGATGCCTAATCCGCTAGCGATTGTGCAAAATCTTTCAAAAATTTTGCGCAGCAGGACTTGTTTGATTATGTCAGAGTTATGTTAACTTTCACTTGCCTTGGGACTTTAAGATACACCTTTAGCTGAGATGCCTTCTTCTTGCCTCTAAGTGCTTGTGGAAATGGGGGTGGTATGCGGTATTTCATTGAGTCCTCCTTCAGGAGAATATGCTCAGGCTGCAATTCTTCTCCCTGCTTGGGTTCTTCAATAGGCTTTGGCATAGGCTGATCAACCTCTTTTCCACTTCTCAGGGTAATTATAGCCTTAACCTCATCCATTCTCGAATTGTTGGATGACCCCACCTCATGAATTCCCTTAGGATTTGGAAGTGTTTGAGAAGGGAACCTCCCTCTTTCTTGTACCTCCAGCAACTTGTTGATTTTGGTGATTGAATACTGTAGGTTGTCAATTTTCTGGTTTAGATTGCTCTCAAGCCCATCTATTCTCTTATTCAGTGTATTCTCAACAGTATCAATCCTTTGTGCTAGTTGCACATTAATTCCTTTTTGCTCTTCCACAAAGTTGCCTACCACCTTACTCAAATTTAAAATGGCTTGTTCCAAGGAGATGAGGATAATTGGTGGTTATCAGTTGAGTGGGAACCAAGCGTGGTTTGGCACGGGGAGTACATAGGCGGGGGTTGGGTTTCGAGGAAGGTTAAGTGATTCCTCCGGTGGAATTGTAGGTATTTCCATATGGGGCATTAGGTTGTAGTGGCTTATGTTGTCTGATGTTGCACATTCGACATCAAATCCTTCATTGAAGGGGCCATAGGACCTTTGTTCTCTTTTGAATGTACGGGGATTGGGGTAGTGCGAGAGTTGGCAATGCGGGATTTCGGATCCTTTGCACTTCATGGGTAGCACCTTGGCTCCTCTGCTTTCCTAGTAAGGTTTGAAATCTAGCTTTCATTCCTATATTGGCCGGTGTATCATCCCTCCTTTAGGGTTATTTGAGGAGCCTCATTGTTTCATTTTCTCTAGGGTTAGGCTCATCCAACCCTTAGAAGTTTCAGCCACATAATTTAAAAATCCATGGCCGTCGGGATGCTTACTTAGAAAATCTCCTCCGCATGGTTTCCAAGGCGCCTCATGGCGGGACATACCACCCGTAGAAATTGTTTACCGGCGTCCATGTATCAAACCCATGATGTGGGCATACGCTGATGGTTTCCATAAATCTTTCCCGACAACGATAAAACCTCTCACCATCTTGAGTTGAAAGTGTAAATTTGTCTCTTGAGTGTTGGTCTTATGAGCAGAATTTTTTTAAAAACTACCTTGCTATTTCATTGATTTCTTATGGTTCCTAGGCCTCGGTGAGTTAAAGCGAATCTTGGCCTTGTCCTTTAGAATTCGATAAAATGCTGACTTAAGCAAATCCATGTCCATCATTCCTTCCTTAAAGGTTGTGCAAACCTCCTCAAAATCCCTTATGTGAGTGTATGGATTTTCATTTTCCATACCATGATATGTAGGGAGTAGAGGTACCAGATAGGGCCCCTCGGCTGCTTCGTCTTCAGCGGGAGGTATGATGCGGGGAAGGGCCTTAACTCTAGGAGGGTGGACATGATTCCTCCTTCGATCTATAGGCTATTAGTTCATTGGGGTGCACAGGCGGCTCTTTGTTCCTCGGGTAGGGGATCCATGTTTTCACTATGTCTTGTGGTGTGCGATCCTTTGTAATCTACCATTATTCCTCTTTTGTCAGTCTTCAGCGTACAAGGCGTACACAAGGCGAGACCTGACAAACGGTATGAACTTGACTTGCAAAAAGGTTAGGATTAACTAAGGATAAAAGTGTTGTATGAAAAAGCAAAAGCGGTCGCGATTCTTGCCAAAGTGATGAACATACTGATTCACGTATTGGATTCTGAAAGAGTTAAAGGTTACCTTCACTTGCTGATGTTTAATCACAAGTACATAATCTGGCGGTTTGGCACCATCGGCAGCGGCGCGATTGGTCGTGCCATAGTAAGTGCGACTACATCGACAAAATTTATATACCTAAGTTCCTCCCTACTGCGTAGTCAAGCTCTTTGCGTTATAGTGGTCACAGAATTCGAACACGGGGATGGGTTTCATCCTAAGAATGATTTGCATAGTGTAAAGGTAAGGCTTTCTATTTTGAACTTTTTGGTTTTGTTTCCAAAAGCAGTGTGATGAGTTTGAAGGCGATTAAGCTGTAAAGCGAAAATGAAGTGTGAGTTAACTTTGAGATTTAGGTCACTAACTTGGTAACTTAGAGACCTGACAAGTGTCCTCGGGTTTTTTATCCTCGCGTTATGACAAGCAACCTATAGTCGAGCCACAGCCCAGGATCTATGTTTTGGCCCAGCAAACCTCACCTAAAATCAACTCCTATTTAGTCAACACGAGATAACATGCATCTATGGCCCCTTCTGGGTTTGAAACCACAACATTAAATATCATTTCTAATGGCTCGTAAGACCATCCTAATGAACCCGGTACATCTAGCGATAAGTATGCCGCGTATCTAAAGAAGCATGGTAAGTATTATGCAGATCCCATAACATTCAATGCTATTGACCATATTTTGAGAAGATAGGAGTCATAAACCACAGTACACACGTAACTTTTAACCTGAGAGGATGACCTGCGTATGCCCCTTGCCAAGCTAGCTTCCTTCCTCTTGAAGAAAAGAAACATGGCATCTCTTGAGTTGTCATCCTCGAGAGGGGGTGTTTGGCAGCGAAAAATAAGGAAAGAGGAGAGAAGAGAAAAGCAAACCCTAACTAAAACATGAGACTTTATTTACAAAATAAAAACTTGCCAAAAATTGCTTCCCTCGATTTGTTGCTTAGGGTTACACAAAATGGGAGGGCTTATATAGGCTCCCTGTCATATGAAAATACCATAAAGCCTAACAATTTGGCTAAATTTAGGGACAAGGGAGTAATACACGAGTGAAGTCGGTTTGCATTAATTCTGAAAAGTGTAATGAGCGTGAATTTATTTAAGGCATCTGAATTTCGTAGCTAAGCGAAAATTTAGCTAAATGTGAAATGCCAAGAGATAGCGAATCGAGGAATTTTAAGTTGGCGTTGGCAATTTAAGCTGGCTAGCGGGGAAATTTGCTAGCAAGCGAAATTCTTATTGAATGGCAATGCAAAATTTCGCTAGGAATGGTCTTAGCGAAATCACACGGAGTCTAGCGAAATTCTGATTTCGCAATCCCAGTGAAAATTTTCGCAATCTTAGAGAATTCCTGGAATTCTTGATTCTTCTTCCTTTGCCTCCTGTCCTCTGCATTGATTTTCTTCACTTTGCCTTCATTCTCTCTTTGATTTTGGGTATGATTGATGGATTGACAATTGGGTTCAATCTTAAGCTGATTCATCATATGTCTCGATATCGAACTCCCGAAATGCGCGAAACACACCAAAACAACGAAATAACCTCTAAGCGGCATAAGTGAAACTAAGAAGCTTGAACACTTCAATTGGCATAAATGACATGATTAGTGCATAAAAGCACTGAAACCTATCAATATAGGGTTCAAAATAGCACTTTTATGGGCACTAATGTTAGGTGGTCTGAGAGTTTTGATAATGGATACCTTTAGTTGGTCCACTTCTAATCCGTGCTTGAAATTTTATGCCCCGAGAACAATACCTTACGTCACCATAAAATGGCATTTTCCCAATTCGATTAGCTAGATTTGTTTGTCTTGGCATCTTTGAAGTCTTGTTTCAGTTGTTCAAACATTGATCAAGCTGGATCCATACAGTGAAGTCATCCATGAAAATTCCATCACTTAACAACCAAATGCGAGAACATAGACATCATACACCTTTGGAATGTAGCTGGAGCATTACACGGCCCGAGTAATACGCCACGAAGCGAGAGTACCATAGGGGCATGTGAAGGTGGTCTTCTCTTGGTCCTCGAGTGCGTGTAATCTGATTGTATCCTAAATACCCATCCGGAAAACAAAGTAGAGGGTGTCTGCTAACACATCCAACATCGATCCAATGAAAGGCAAAGGAAATGATCTTTTAAGTTCTTTGAATTGACTTTCACATGTCGTACCTTACCCTCCATCCACATCCTTGTTCTTGTTGGGGAATCAATTCATTTTTTCATTTCGATCCTGATCGCCCCCTTTCTTTGGAACCCGCATGGGTAGGTCCGCGAAATGCATGCGAAATAGCATAGATAAAACCGACATTCGATTTAGTACCTCCTTTACGACTACTTCGCTTCATCAACGCCGGATTGATCGCCTTTGGTGTTCTACGAGATGGTTTGAAGTCTCTTCGGTAGAATCTTATATGCATGCAAATTGATGGTGATACCCTTGAGCTCTTGATGCGGACTGACTAAGCGATTCCTTATGCTTATTAATATTTTTCGGCAATCTTTGTTCCTCGGCATCCATAAGTGCGATTTGAAATGATTCTGGTTTTTCTTTGGTAATTCTAAGTAAGCATACTTTAAGTGGCTGATAGCTGACTCTTTCAAAGCGGATCATACGCCTTGGTTTCTTGATGGATTTCCTCTTTTCAATATTTTCCCATTGTCATTTTGTATTGCTTGAGCTCGTCATAGTTTCTAAAGAATGAAAAGCGTTGTATGGAAATTCGAGAATAGACATCTTAGGAAATCTACAGAATTCATCTCTTTTTCATTTGATAAAAGCCCGGAATTATTACAATAATTGTAACATCGGGGGGTTGGAAGTATAGACAAAATCTGCTACATGTGACTTTCCTTGTCTTTGTCTATATTTGCATACTTTGATCAAGTTAAAAGCAATGACTTCTTCTCTGACCCTCGAGTGGAACTCCTTTTGCATGTCGATCGGGCATCTCCGGTAGCTAGGAATGGTCTTCCCGATGCGAGGCTGCTGTGAATCTTCTTCCATGTCGAATGATGAAGTCTTGGGAAAACAAATTTCCCAGCGGTGACGATACATCTTCTAAGACTCCTTCGGGTTTCACCATCGATCTGTACGCACGTTTGAAGAGTAACGAGTGGGTGGGAATAACCTCCCCAGGCTTAGTTTCTTGGCAACGAAAGAGGCATCAAATTGATACTAGCTCCTGAGTCACAGAGAGCTTCCTGGAATTCAATTCCTCCAACACTACAAGGAATCGTGAAGATCCCTGGGTCTTTCATCTTTACTGGTAGTTCTTTTCTGATTACTGCATTGCAAGTGGCGGTGATATTCACTATTCCTTCCTCTACTATCTTTCTTTTCTTGCTCAGTATGTCCTTGAGGGTACATAGAGTGGCATGCGGAGTTACCACGCCAGGTAAAAGGCATGCGATCTCGACTACGGAAAGTTTTCAAAAACCTTGCAAGCTGCTCCTACATCTTGGATTCTGCGAGTCTACGTGGAAATGGGATGAGTCTAGATTCTTGGATGTTCTTCTCTTCTACTCCTTATTTTCTTTCTCAATTACCTCTTCCCTTTACGGTCTTGCTCCTTTATTCATCATCTTTTCTTTCATCTTTTCTATTTCCTTCCGCTCCTCATTTTGTCTGACCATACGATCCTTTGGATTTTCTTTGTGTCACTTGGAAGGTATCTTTCTTACGGCTTTGCGGGGTTAGGGCCCCGAGCGCCACTACTTGTGTCTCCGGGGTTCTTGAGGGATGCATTGGTGGCGTTCTAAGGGTGAAGTGGTAGCGGTTGCTTCAGCTACGCAAACTTTTTTGTTCATGGAGGTTCATGACTTCTTATTATCCCCGTGAAATACGGCATCTGTTCTTCAAAGGTGGGCCCTCCTCGACCACGATATTCATTTCATGGCACTTCTGCTTTGGAACCTCGGTGGTTGTTGATAACCTGATGAGGTTACGTCCATGCCTTGGGCCTTGAAGCCCCTCCACCATATGAAAAGTTCTCATGGTTCTCAGTCTTTGCAGGTGATAATGTCTTTGGCGAGGTTAGTATTGGGTTTGAAATGGTAAGCTCTTGGCTCACCCAAATACTTAACCTCTTCAGCATCATAGAATTGTTCTTGTGAGAACTCTCGACACTTTCCTTGATAACTCACTTTCAAGCTGCTCTATTTCATAGGCGTGTATCTTCCCTTTCTTGCTTGTCCGGCTTGTGTATAATGGCGTCGACTTGGCCTCCATGGGTGTCATCTTGCTTTCCGACTCCATGATCCACTTTCCTCTCTTTGCTTGGCTGAAAACTAAGGGAAGGAGTTTTCATGTGCATTTAACCGGGTCTTCAATCGACTCTCTTGCCTCTTCGGCCCCTTTTCGCTTGAATGCTCCCTGGCGCTGAGCATCAGTCTGGCTGATATATCATTGAGCATGATATACAATGTAAAACCCCTGACCTTATTGAATGTTATAATAGTAGTTATTGAGCGGTTGAGGTCTAATGATAGACGAGGGTGGATTAAATTTAGAACGCTACGGGCGTCGTTTGGGCATGAAGTGAAAATTTTAGAAAATTGTAACCAGTGCCCTAATGAATAGTGATTTTTTCTTATTTTATCGGGATGGAGGGTTGCAAAGGGATTTTAAGAAAATTTCGATTCCACAAACTTTGAATGATATTTAGAAGATAATGGGAGATTTAAGTGAATAGTGATTCGATTTGAAATTTGAAACTGCTTGAGTTTTTAGGAAGTGGTAGAAAATCTGAAAAGGTGCGGAATAAATCATAAAGACTACTTGGCGAGAATAGTAGAAGCGGTCGTTTGGATAGTTTCAGGAATTGATTCGACATGGTCGGGTATGTCTGTTGTGTCCAGGATTCTGGAATTTTAATGATTTTAAATCCGTTCGGTGATTTGAACTGAATTCAACATGAAGGATTTAGTTAAAATATTTTATGTTCAAATTTAAATATAGTGACCATAGAATATTTTTTTGACATATAATTGATATAAAGCGGTATAGGTGGCTGAGATAAAAGGCGCTATAAGGAGATATTTTATTATGAGAGCCCGATTCGGCCTTTCTTAATGAAGCTAAGTCATGATTTAAATATTGGAGTAAATGACTTGGTCTCCTTGAGAATGGACGATGAAACTTGGATAAAGTAGAAACCACTTTAAACAAACTAATGAGATTATTTGGTTTAGGGTAATTTTAAGAACTTTGGGGAAATAAAGAAAATTTTAGGAGATTTAATGCTCCAAAGTGAGGAGAAACGTGCGTTAGAGGGAAAGGAGAAAAGGGGAGAAAGGAGAAAGGGAAAGGAAAGGTTAGGGCAAGTGGAGAGGTGATTTTCTTCTCCTTTAAAGCTTTCCAAGAAGTGCTCTACAAAGTGATAGCAAGGGAGAGGAGCCAAAGGAAACCAAGAACAAAGCAAGTTTTAATGGTGGGAAAGTTAGGGTTTGATGTTTTTCATGTTTAATGTTTTGATTTTCTTGTATGGATGTTAAATTAGTGGCATTTAGGGTTGAATGATGATGATTTTGAGATAAATTGAGAAAGCCATGGATTAGATTAGGGTTTTGACAAAATCAAGTGAGTAAGGGTTAGGGTTTGATAGTGAATTGTGTGTGTTATGTTGAAATGGGTATAATGCATCAGATTTAAGTGTTTAGAGTGAAAGAAAAAAAATGGAAGAGAAACACATTTTGGTCAATTTTTGGGCAGCAGTCTCATTTTGAAATAATCACCATTTTCTGTTTTGACCAGTTTTGAGTATTTGTATAACTTGCTCAATTTTGATCGATTTAGTGATTTAAGTGGCTACGTAAAAATAGACTTGAAGGAGAACAAAACTTAAGAAGAATGTATCGCCAAATTCTGATCCTAAGTAGCCTAAATATTCCTCAAAGTAGGACCATGTGCAAGCGAATTCTGGTTCAGTTTTGAACATAGATTAGCCAGTTATTTGGACGTAAAGTGATTTTGATTACTTTCAGTGGGTGATTCAATTGGAATAGAACCCTTAGCACCTTAGCTTTAAATGAGTATAAGGACATAGTGTCAAAATATAAAGTCAAGACCTCGGAAAAATGAGTAATACAAACTGTTACTAGAAAAATCGGTAAAATGACTAGTTGGCATGAAAATGCCATAACTTTAGTTTGGATCAGTCCGATTGGATTGATTTCCAATTCCTAAAGTAAAATAGATTCCTAGAGGAATAAGAATATAGGAATGAGTGTTTATGGTGGATTAAATGGAAATTATGGTTAATGTGTAATTGTGATTTTCTTGGAAAGGTGAAAAGGACTATCGGACTGGGAGCAGGGAACTCGGGAAGCAAGCGGAATTGAGCGAGGTGACTGTAGAGTAGAAAATGATATTTTGAAAAATGAGTTTTTAAAGTGAATGGTTTTAATGTTAAAAGCTGAAAGTTTAATGGAAATGTTTATGTACATGTTAAGGCATATGGAAATGTTTTTATCTTGCATCAATATATATATATTTATATGTATGCATATGATAAGTGTTATGAAAGTTTTAAAATGTGTGAAGAATGCATATGTGTTTTAATGATAAAGGAAAGGATATAAATGTATTTATACATGTATATGAAATATGTATGCATATGTTAAAGTATTATGAAAGTTTTAAGATATGTAAGAATGCATATGTGTTTTAATGATCAAGTAAAGTTTAAATGTGTTTACAAATGTATTTGAAGAAATGTTTCTCGTAGTTACCCTAAACCCTATATTTGTTATGGCGATATCGGCGAAATTGCTTTAGCGTGTAAGGATTTAGAGGTAAAGTTATAGGTTACTAGCGAGGGAGGGGAAATAGGTGTCTAGAGTAATATCCTTACACGTGATAAAGTGCTATGGCCCGGAACCCTATGCAAAGCGTGAGTTTCTCATGACGTAATTAGTTATATTGGAATGTATTTGTCCCCTCAGTCGATGCCGAGGAAGCGTCGTGTGTTTATTCCCACAGGTTCCATCGGAAAAGAATGAAGAAAGAAATAAAAAGAAAAGAAAGTTTAAGCATAAATGCTTAAAGCATAAATGGATTTTAAATGCATAAGTATTTGGAAAGAAAGTTCAAGGCATAAATTCTTAAAGCATAAATGGATTTTAAATGCATAAGTATTTATTGAAAGAAAGTTTAAGGTATAAATGTTTAAAAGCATAAAGCTGATTTTAATGGTATCGGTATTTATGGAAAAAGAAAGTTTAAGGCATAAATGTTTAATGTATGAATGGTTGCAATTGTATAAGTATGTATTATTTTATTAATATGCGAAAATGTTATATAAATGAAAATGTACACTCATGAGCTTCGTTTAGCTCATTCTTTTCAGTATGTTTCAAAAACATTTTCGGGTTAGAGACAATTGGCGGTAGAGTATCCTCTGTGCGTGAAATTCGAGGCCATCGAGAGGCAGCGCATGTGAAGCGCATTGTATAAATAGCTTGCATATTTTATATGTCAAATAATTTGTCATGTATATATGCATATATGGATATATTTTGAAAAGGAACTACTTAGGCGGTCGACATGTAAGAGCTCGAGCTGAAGTTTTTTTTAAAGCGTGCGTGAAGAAGTTTTGAATGTTTTGATGATTGAAATGAATAAATGTATATAGTATATATATTGTGTTGGTTGAGTTGTGGACGAGGAGTCTAATATGGGAAGTTGATGAATTGAAGTTTAGAAGTGTTTTAAATGTTTTCATCAGGTTTTGTAAATTTAGGAAAGTCCAGAAAACGGAAACTCACGGCGATTTTACGAAAAATCTAAGTGTTGGAAAAAGAAAAGAAAAAGAATTTTTTTAGCAGCCGCCAGCATTATTTTAAAGATATGTGAAGAAATTGTAAAGGGGTTCGCTCCCGCAGTTTAATTTATGGTTTAAGGAAAGAAGTTTCTATATCTGTTGGAGTCAGGGAGGTCCCCTCGGGTTCATGAGGTTAATCGGGTGGGATCCTTCATCTGATGTCCATCTGAGGTCTTCAGATCTATCCCGTGCATTGGACATCTTCTGACGACCGCTTGAGATCTTTCCCGAGCTACATACGGGCTCTCATCTTCCCCTGTGAAACATAATGATTTCCCTCCTCCTTCCCGAGGTGGTGATGGGGAAGAATGCCTTAATATGCCTCTACCGGCTCCTCCCAGTATCAACGAGCCATATGGTAGATTCATACCATGTAGCTGTTGTATCTCTTAGAGAGGGAATAGATGTAGTTTAATGACTTACGGTCTCACCCGTTCAAACTTTCTTTGTATTAGCCATCAAATCTTCAGTGTTCGTTTGGGTCTTGAGTGGGATGACCCGATGTGATACTCTTTGGACCATGGTAATTAATCTTTGGTTTAAGTTCAAAATTGTTGGCATCGATAGCGGTGTCGATTCTTTGATATTCATCTGAATGATCGGCTTCAAAATTCCTCATGGTATCGATTGATTGGAGTCTTAAAATTTCAGCGTCTGTGTCCCTCGAGTTTGATCTTGTCTTTCATCACGCCATGGTGGTGTTTTACTTTCCTTGTCTTTCTCAAGGCTGCGAAGTGTTTTCTGCAATTGAGTCGGTGGAATCGAGATCAATTTTAACTACATGCATCAAAGTTTTAAAGCAAAACACACTCCCGTTAATAAGTTAGTCAAGCAACAAATATATTCAATATGGTTTGTTAAAGGTTAGTGATTAAAAATAACACTTTGCTTGAAAAAATTTATTTTTGTTCTTTTCTTTTAAATGTCCAAATTAGCATTTCCTTCTTTCGTCTGAATATTGATTTACTAAATTCTTTCGATCCCCGGCAACGGCGCCATAAAACTTGATGACCTCAGACCAAAACACATATACAAATTTTATGTGGCGCAATTACCAAAGGGCCCATTATCTAATCAGGAAACTACATAAAACTTGTTGAGGCAAAAAGTCTCCTAGAGTTAATCATTTTCAATTTTGGTTTTTTTGGCGTCCCTCTTTGCAAGTGCAGTCGACAAGTAATAAAATGGATATAAGTCCGAGATATCGATCCCACAGAGATCTCGAAATTTTAAAATCTTCTACGACTACTTTCGAGCTCCATACTATTTGGACCATAAAATGATAGTAGGATCCGGCTTAAGGTCTTTGAAAGTAGCACTTCTTACCCGAGTAAAATAAATGAACAATCAAATAAACTAGAATATAAAGGTAAAAAATAAAGAATAGTTAAGAAAATAAATGGACAGATGTTATCTTTCGGAGAACACATCAGTATGCTCTTAGTGAAGTACGATTCACACGTAGTTAATGCGATAAAACTTCTTGAATATTTAGGGTTTTAAAATCTCTTGTCGAGGTGTTTAATAGCACAGCTGGATCTCTCCATACTCCACATTTCATTATCTAATTTTCTGATTCTCTCGAAGACAGGAAATTAAATAACTACTTTTAAAAGGGATTTCCTTAATCTGGGTATTTTCTTTGCAATACTTCCTTACCCATTTTATGGGTGTAAACCTTAGCTCCCAGAGTTATCGGTCAAACGAGGATATACAACTTAGGGATGCTCTTCCTCAAAATTAGAATAGATCACCCTCTCCTTGATTAGATCTCGCTAACACGAGTTGGCCTCGTGTCGAATTGAGGTGAACTCTTCTTGTTTAAATTGATAACTCATTTCAGCTCTTTTCTTGATTTCAAGTGAGAAGAGATTTATGAAATAAACTTGCGAAGCTCATTAGATCTCAAATAGCAGGTTAATATACCTTCAGAAATTGTTCATAACTCAGGGAATGCCTTCTACGAGTAGTAGCTCGAGGCCTCCTTGAAATCAGAGCAATGAGACAAATCTTATAATGGGTATAGCGATAATCGGTCAACTTGATAAACCTAACTCAGTAAATTCGTAAACTAAAATTCAAAACTCTTGAAAGCGACTACGGGAAAAGATAATTTACGACTAACATTCACTTAATGGAAAATTTGGATTCCTGATTCTTGAATTACACGCTCGGCGTTCCCTCGATCATAAGAATGGCGCAATTCAAAAGCCGAAGAGTTGAATTCCATAAATTTGTCTTCAAACATTCAGTTAGTAATTTGAAAGAATAAATTACGCATTCGGCTTCTGCTCAAAATGAGCGCGCGGATCGAGAAAATAAAGCGAAAAATAAAGCGATAAATCTAATATAATCTCACAACTATCAACATTGAAGAAAGAAAGAAAACTAAAAGGAAAATGAGCCTTGGTACGGACCTCTCGTGCATTGTCGCATGAAGCTACGTTCCTCTTACGGGTATTTGTGTATTTATAGGGTTTCTCGGTTGGGCTAATCCCAGCGCATTCGGTTGTGGATTTCGAGTGGGTGGCCCAGTTCTTTGTTCAAGTCGCGACCTCAAATCCCTTGTCATGACATCATCCATCATCGCGACATCGATCTCACGTCGGGACATCAGCAAGTCTATACGACCTTGAATTAGTCGTTCATGATGTCGCGGCGTCTCAATCTCTTCATCAGCGACATCGGCTCGCGTCTTCTGCGGGCCGAATGGTTGCCCCGATCAGCCGGCGACGCTCGATCTCTTAATCGTGACATCGGCTTAAGTCTTGCGGGCTTCAAATGGTTTAGCCGATGTCGCGACATCAGTCTCTTGTCGTGACGCCGGCAAGGAACTGAGCTGCCCGATTACTCTTGGTGTCGCGTGACAATCTCTTTGTCAGCGACATCGACTTATGGCTCTGCGGAGTCTTCACTTGATGGTTCACATTTAATAGCGACATTAATCCTTTAATCGCGACATCAATTCATGCCATGCGAGGTTTCAGGCTGGTCGCTGCGTGTCGACTTAGTCACTCTATCGCGACCATGACTTGAGTTACCTGGAAACCCCGTCGCTGAAACTATCATAAGCTTCATGGCGATTCTCTTGTCGCGACCTCCATCCCGAGTGGCGACATCATTTCCTTAGCTTCTGGTTAATCCTCAGCTCCTTATCTGGTGATTCTTGTCGCGACCAGTTGCTTATTTCCTTCACTTTTCCTGATGTCACGACCTTCTCTTTAGGCGATCTTATGCGTGACTTCTTTTCTTACTATGACGATATCGCGACTGCTTTGCTAATTCATTGTCGATGTCACGGCGATCAGGATGTCGCGGCGTGAAGTCTTCTTCTTCTTCATTTTCTTGGTTTCTTCACCTGGAGTTTTCTTTAACTCGGCTGCGCATTCTTCAAAGTAAGCCGTTTCCTCTTGGAGTTTTGCTAACGCGGCACGGATATGCATTTTCATTCTTGAAAACCCCCATGACACAGGTTATTACATCTTTGCACGCCTTTACTAGCTACTGACTTGCTTCAATAATTATCTACGTGCGCGGCTCATCCACCTTACTGCTTCTTTTTGCAAAAAAATTCTTCTTTTTCTTGAATTCTACGCCATTACTTGAGTTTGGTTAGTTATTCCATAGTGCATCTTAATTATTTCTTTTTACATTAAAATCAAGCAGAAAAATGGACTAAAATAGATGACTTTTGCGAGCTTCGCCGGAAACGCGTGACTGGCGGCGTCCGCTCACTGACCGCCAGCTCGGTTGTGCGCTCACTTTGTATTTCTGTGAGGCGACGCAAATCGGATGGATCCAGATCGCCAGTTGTGATTCAGATTTTGCTAATCCGCTGGCGTTGGCGTTAATTGCTAATCTATTGTGTGACCGGGAGGCGTTAAATCGATCGATTGGCGGAAGCGGGTTCTTCGACGAGTCTGGGTGACAATTATATCGTTACTGTAGTGGACCTCTTATTTTTACCAATATTGCCACTCTCTTTGTTATTTTGGTCGTTTGTATCTTTTCGGATTTATATATTTTGTTGATATCTTGTTGGTAGTTGGCGAATATTACTGAAGCGGAACATGGATAATGGGATCATTTGAAGTGAAACATATGATGACTGCGCTTGGGACTTTAAATGTATTGGAAGCATTATAAGGCGGGCGGAAGATCAGGTGAACTATACGGGCTTTATGATGACAAATAGTCTTGATCTAATTTGACGAGCAAATGATGAAACTACTTTTGAACTTTTATATTGACAAGCCTGTCTTAATTTGCGTGAGCAGATGATGGATATTTGCGACCACCAGGTTTATATGATGATATTGATAAACTTCTCTTTGTAGTTGTTTTGCAGACAGATGATAGGAATCTTTCAAGACACATCATATTCTCTCACGTGTTCAATGCTGATGTATTGCAGATCTAGATGAGACAGTGATGGGGTTTTTCATACAATCTGATATGGTTTAAGTAAAAAAATGCAAATGGTGAATTTGGGTTTGTATTTTAAGGTGGTGATAAAAACGGGGTTGGTGGTTTACAAGATTAATAAAAATAAAATATAAAAAGAAAGAACTCCTTGACATTAGACCTTTGGGTTTAGGTCTAGAAATTTAGTAGGAGAGTCCGGGTTCGACCCCCGCCGCGTTGGGGAGGATGACATATAGTCATCTCGGCAGGATCTTCATTCTTTAAAGAAACTAAACCCTAATAATTTTCCTTTTGATGAAAGCATTTATTTGCATTTATGGTTCCTCTGATCTGAAAATCATCACCTTGACCCATCTGATGACTCGCAAAGGGCAATAATGAATCTCGGTGGATCTAATAATAAGCATCCAGCGAACCACTAAGATTACCAAGTATTGATCAAAGAGGAAGCATCAAAAGTGAAAATATAACCCTTTAACCTACCTCAGTGGCTCGTAAATGGCAACTAATGGATATCGATTGTATCTAAAAATTTAGAATACCTTTGAACCACAAAAGCTTTTAAAGTATTGGCGAAAGAAGAAGTACATCAGCTTTAAACTGGGAGTTAAAAATTTAGGAACAAAATGTCAAACACAGCTGTGTGAAAACGGGGAACCTCAGCCGGCCTCCGAGATCCTACCCCGATGACCTTCTAATTCGAGGAGGAAGGGTTTTAGCGCTCATCTCTAGTTGTCATCCTTGGAGGGTGTTTGGCAACGAAAATGAGAAAGAGGAGAGAAGAGAGAAAATGAGGGCGAACGGGGGCATGCTTGCTTCCTTCAAAAGAAATTAAAACTTAGGTCAGCCAGTGTTTGTGGCTTATATAGCCTTACAAACATGTGAAATACCAAAATAACCAAACTAGAATAATTACAGTGAGGATAGAAATGAGAAAAACAAAAAACGGAGTCGTTTGGATCACATAAACAAAAGCAAAAAATTTCGCTATGCACAGTGAATTTTGCTATCATAGCGAAATTTTGCTATGATAGCGAAAATTCGCTATCATAGCGAAAAATTCAGGCATAGCGAAAATTCAAATTTTCGCTATGCACAGTACTTTTCACTATCATAGCGAAATTATCCAGCGTAGCGGAATTTTGTACTTGTTCTCTTCTTGTTCCATTGCTTCCTATGAGTACTATTCCATTTCTTCCTAGCTTTGATATTCTTCATTCCCAAACTAGCGAAATTGATGAAAACCATATGAAATTGATGGAAATCGGCGGAGCTTTGGTTATGATTGGATTGACACGATAAATTTGGCTGATTCTATGAAAACTCTAGCTTGACCTCGAGAAATGCGATCGAAGTGCGATAGGGACCGAACATGTCAATTAGGTTAATTATAACAATTAGTACACAAACGCTCAAAACCTATTAAAAATAGGGTTCAAAATGTACTTTTTGAGCCTTAATCGGCCAGTCAGTCATTGCTCCTGGACTTTGTAATTGATAGCTAGATGTGATATAGATTTGGTAAGACAGGTCGATGGCTTGCACCACCGGACTGTAATTATTGGCTAGATGTGATCACATGTTAGTGGTAGTCGGTGAGTGCGCCACCGGACTTTGTAATTGACCATTGATCGTGATACATCTTTGGGCGGGTAGTCAATGGCTACGCCAGTTCTGTAATTGACCAGTGAGATGTGATCTGAAATTTGGGTCGAGCGGTCGGTGTTTCGGTTTTATGGTGTTCGGCTAGATGTGATCCCCATCTTTAGTCGGCGGTCGATGTTCGCCACGGAGCTTGTAATTGACCAACTAGATGTGATCTAGAATTTTGGTGACGGAGTCGATGAAGCTATGCCAGTTTGTAATTGACCCGGCCTGTCGGTGAACCCCGACGGCCATTGCTCACAGGGATCTGCGGGGTAAGTCTGAAGTTTCGTATTTTCAGCTCTTGGCGGAAGTCTTGATGGGCAGGGTGTCAGGCGTACGTTATACGAAACGTGATTGACCTCGAAATGCGAAGCCGTGATGATATTTTTCCGGATGAGCGGGTGACATCTTTATCTTTAATTGTGTGAAGGCATCGACCTCTTATTCATTCTTGAAATGTCTGTGGCGACGATAATAGTTTCTTTTGGGCGGTGCGGTGGGAGCGAACTGCGTCTTAGTCCCCGTTGAAGCGAATAGCCACGGGCTAGAAATGGAAATCAAATCTTGCACCGGAGATTTCAAGATAGGAGACATTCGTTGCGAGGCCATATTTTTGGCGTGGTCGACGGCCTCGACTTCATAGTTGTGATGTGCCCTGCGTGTGAGCAGATGGGCTACCACGGTGTGTTTAACTGAGTGATTTGTGCATATGCCTTCGTGTGGTCGACTGACACATATTGGCCTTGCTCGGGAGTTAGACATTTCAGGTGTGGCATCCAGGGATCGTTTATATAGCTGCCCGTCTACTAGGGAAAACCTAGCGCTGAATTTGAATGAGCCTGCCTGTCATCAGTAACTCCTGTGGCTATGTAAGAGTCGTATGGGGTCCATCGGGGATGGGGAGACTCTTCTAAACACTTGAGTATCACGATATGGAGAATTTGGTTGATAGTAGATAGGGAGATATAGTTTAGTTATTAGCAAAGGCAGCGGCCCGCAGTAGCTAAAGCATCGGCGGATTCATTGCATCCTTAGAGATGTGTTGAGTTTCAGTCGTGAGAGTACTGATTTGTTTGACTGAAGAAGCGTATTTTTCAGTCGGGGTTCACAGGACTTGAATTACTGCGTTGACTTGTCCCGCGACCGGTGCATGAGTCGCCCGAATCAAAAGTTGTGCTTATCGTCAGTCACGAGTTCAATCCTGGTATCAAGGCTTTGTATTCGACTCGTTGTTGGGCGGCGAAGCCTAAACGGGCCAGCTGACCGATTTTCCCAGGCTGAGAGGTTAGTGCCAGACGATCCGGCTCTGATTGTCTGAGGCCCGTCAACGTAAAGGGGTCCACGGCCCTTGCCGGTCGAGGACGAGTCTTAGGGGCCGCGAGTTCTGTAAGAAGTCGGCTAAGACTTACCCCTTTTTTGAAAGTCTCGGCTTGTACTGGATGCCATACTACCGCTTAGTTGGCATTGCCCGACAGATATCCTTCAGACATATCGGGTTTGTGAATCGTGCCACGGGGAATTGGAAGATCGTCCCGACACCTGATGGGATGAGCACGGAAGTATGAGCGACTTACGGGGCGGTCGTTCGTAGGGCCCGAGGCTTGGCCGTTCGAGGTGGGTGTATCTGGTTTCCGCATCGGTTAAGGACTTGCTGACAAAGAACACTGGCCTCAACTTCACATCTCGCGCTCTTTAAATGGCGTGGCTTGCTATATCGAAATTTGCTAGGTAAAAATAGGCGTGTCCCGGCCTGAGCTCGCAAGGATTGGGGCCTCTGTCAAGTATTGCTTTATTGCTACGAATTCTCGATCGCACTCCTCGTCCCTTTCGGCCGATGCCCGCCGAGGGTAGTGAAGAAAAAGGTTTCGTGGTTGAGTGAGCTAATAAGCTATGAGAAATGACTAGCAAGCCGGTCGGTTGATGGATCTCTTTCTTAACGAGAGGCCGCGAATTCGCAGATGGCTTTAAAGTGTTTGCACGGTGCCTCTATTCCCTGCTGTCTTACCGTAAAGCGAATTTGTGTATTACGACTTCAAATGCACATTTTAGGGGTTCGACTTCATACCATATTCTCGGAAGGAGATCGAAAGCTTCTTTGGAGATGAGTGGCATGTCATTTGTTTGGATTTACGACATATAAATCGATATTAACTTCCATAGTCTTTGTAGAGTAAGAATTCGAAACATTTCGTCTGTGCTCGATAAGTGGCTGGCATTCTTTAATCCGAAGGGCATCACATTATAACAGTACAATCCATGGGGTGTGATGAAAGATGTCTTTTCTACGTCCGGGGGGTGCATAGGGATCTGGTGATATCTCGAGCGTCCGGGAAGGATATGCAGTGCCTGTAGGGCATCCGCAAATCGATCTATGCGGGGCAGGGGGAAGTTGTCTTTTGGACAAGCGTCGTTGAGGTTCGTGTAGTCCACGCATACCCTCCATTTGTTCCCTTTCTTTGGAACTACTACTACTTTGGCCAACCATTCGGGGTATTTTATTGCTCAGGCCAAATCCATTCTCACGAAGTTTATCAACCTCGATGCGGATGACCGGTGGGCGATGCAGGTGAAAGCGCCTCACTTTTTTGCACGATCGACAGCAAATGGGGCGCGTTCGGCTTGTGCGGCGTGAATAGGTACGATCGGTGTCTTGCATGAGTCAGCGGAAATACATCGGCATTGGCGTATAACTTGGTGTAACTGGGCCTTTTCCTCTTCGGAGAGGAGGGTGCTAATATAGATGCATCTGTCCGACCAGTTGAGGGACACGGTTTCTAGGGGATCAACGGCCAACGACTCTCTATCCTCCGAGGCGGGCCGGGCGGATGACTGTGATTGCTATTTCGGGGGTTGGTCCGCAAGGGGTGGTTCACGAGAGCAGGGGGTTTGTGCGCGTTCTCGCAGTGAGAGTTGATAGCACTATCGCGCAGCTAATTAGCTTCCCTGGTGATCAACTTGTACAGACTCAATCAGGTAGCTTATCGTTTAGTGGTACGTGGATGGTATTGCTTTTATGGCATGCAGCCAGGCTCGGCCCAAGATGGCATTATACGGGCCCATGTCTTCTACCACGGAAGTAACACTTCTTGGGTTCTGGGACGCCTTGACGGAGAAGGTGATGTCATTGGCGGTGTGGTAGCTCAGGTTGAAACACGACAAAATCCTGCCGAGAAGGAATGGAGATGATCAGCCGGGACTTTCATCTGATTGAAGGCGGGATATGGAAGCGGTCGGCTTCCTTGCCCCGAGATCGGCCCGAGGACCACATGCACGTCAGCTGTTAATGCATACCGGTTATCTGAGTGTGTCGTAGTGTGGTGTGATGACCAGTGTAGGGTTAATAGGTGGAAAGGATATAGAGTGAGTCAGGGTAGAACTCTGAGGACATCTCCCCGATTGTTTGATAATTGTTCACTGCGGCTCTAGCAGAAATTTGCCAGACATTCTTCTCCTCTGTTTTCTTGGATTGATAATATTTGTCGGTCCCAAGTATGAAATTGATGGAATTCGTAGAGGTTAAGGACATGTTATTTACGCAATGGCCTGGCCAGGTTGTGGGACGTGTGCCCCTCGGGTTGGCCCCCTTAAGTCTGCGTCTGGTGTGACCAGATATTTCTGCCAGGGAACTTGAGGCTGGCGTGGTGATTGGTCGTGGTCGTGGTCCTGTGATGTCGCATCATAAGGATCACATTCTTATTTGGTCCAAGACACCGCCCTCATTGGTGGGAGCCATTTGAAGTTGGGGAGGTCGGATGAGGCGGGGCCGGTCATATACGTGTTTAAACTGATGAATTGAGCGTCTTCTTGCTTCTCGGAATGCCGGAGTCGGGCGCTTGCAGGCTCTTGCCTTGGTTACTTTTCTGTTCGGATGGGCCCTTGGCGGTCGGCTTGTTGCTCTGGGTGGTTATTATAATCGTTTGCGAAGTGGCCCGGATGTTATCTTCTAGCGTAGAGAATTTATCACTTGAATGGTACATTCCCTCCATAGTTATTAGGGTCCGGGAGCCAAAAGCGGAAGAATGGGGTGGAGGTGGGCCCCAAGCTATACGAATTTTGCAAGATCGCATCCATCGCATATGCATCGTCTGGCCCGGACGGCTTGCGAATGCGCGTGTGAAGTCTGGATGGACTCGTCTTCGGATTTGAGGGGATAGATTGGAGGGCGTGTTCCTTTTAGCTATATATAGTATTGGGAGCCAGACGAGGCCCATGGTCGCCAGAATGTGTTTATGGACCCTCCCAAGGAACTATGGAACCATGCTAAACGGGGCCTTTGGTAATTTGGGAATACCCATAGGGGCCGTCGTCCCTGGCGTTGAGAATCATTGCCTGATTGTAATGTAACATGTGATCGTACGGATCGGAAGAAACCGTCATTACATGTGAAGGTAGTATGGAAGCGCGGGGAGGATCTGGTCAGTATGTTATCGAGGGGAGTGTGGAAAGCATGTCCCGTGGTCCCCGAATGGCGGAGGCAAAGATTGTTTGCGATGCGGGGGCGGCCCCGAAAGGCGGGTACATGGCTGAAATTGGCCGAGGGAGATCCCTAGTTCGATCGGGCACATATTAGTGAGCTAGCATGGGCGGTTGTTAGTCCCTCTTTGGGCTCTCCGCGTCGGCGATCTAGAACACTTCTGGGCCGTTGGATCGCGGCGGCCTTTTTATAAATGGTCTTCCACAGTGTTCGAGAGATGGTGAAGCAGCGCGGGAGCGGAGTTCTCGGAAGATAACTCTATCGGTAGAGTGCATCGATATCGTCCGGCCGCAATCGGACTCTTTTCCTGCAGGTGAGGGAGGAAATGGGCGGGGAGGCTCGCCCCGATTGCTCGGCACGGCCCGACTTCCAAGCGGGTTCATGACTGGTTTCTTCCGCGGCAGTTCGCTGTTCGTGTGGATTACGGCCGCCCTACCTAGCTCTCCTCTTTCTTGCTTCCAACTCTTTGCGCCAAAGGAGGAACTGGTCTTCGGGGGCTAGGTTCGCTAGATTGCTAGTATGGTGCTGAATTTCGACGGTCATGTGGGATGTTGAATAGCGAAGCATTGCGAGATCGGAAGTCCTTTGGGAGGTGGTGTACCCCAGGCTCTTCGCGTCACAGCCTCTGTGACTTCTTTGTAGCGTTTCCCATAATCTTCTGAATTCGAGTGCTTGGATTATCGGGGCATTCACGAGTTAATATGATACACCAAAACAAAAAGACTGACGGTGGTATTAATGCGCCCCTTCGATGGTAAAGTCGACCTTTTAAAAAGACTTAGAGTTTTAGCAATGATACGTCTCAACGAATATCATACCTTTCTTTGGTGTGACTTGCTTCTCTTTTATGGAGGGGAGGGAAGAGGATCCAGTCTTTTGGATAGTAGACGATTTCTTCCTGTGTCGGGGTAGATGACCATTATTTAGGGAAGGAGTGACTTGTCTTCCGCTGCTTAACTACGCTTCCTAGATCGGCGCCACTAAGAGAGGATGTTCCTATTTTGTCGGAGGCGGCGAGTCGGTTCAAGTGGACTTACCTTTGCTAAAGTGGAGAGTCGGTTGTCGGTCGGCTTGGGAGGAGTCGTCCCGGTCGGAAGATGTGCTTGAGCTAAACAGGCGCCGGGCTATGGGATTCGGCGTCAGGAGGGAGGGTCGGCCAGGGCATTCTGGTCGAGGAATAGATGTGCAGTAGGCTAGTGCACAGGTCGGTAGTGCACAGGAGCTAGTGCACAGGCCTAATCCTTGTGAGGCTCTTAGGTCGGGCGATTTGGTCGAAGGAGTCTTGGGCTTGGGCTGAGGTAATATGAAGAAATAATAATATCAAAAGAATCCTGACTCCTCCCACCAGAGCTTGGCTTTGAGGTCATTCTTTTCATATATAAGGGAATATGGAGAAAAAGAATGTGTCCAAAGATAAGGTCGTATAGAGGACTTGTGATTCTTTTATACCTCTTTTGGTTTTTTAATAATTAAATAGGGCGATGAGTGACCAATTATGTTTTTTTTTTTTACCAAAAATCAAGGTTGGAATCTTTATAATAACAATTACTAAAAAATCAAAAAATAAATAAATAATAGTTTACTACATTCAAAATATCCACCACAATTTCATTTTAAAACCCTTTTAAACATTTTTTTTAATGTCTTATATTTTCATGCCCTTTTAGAACCTTTTTAAACAAAATTTTAATGTCTTTATTGTTGTCTCTAGAATTCTCGGAGTCTCCGAGTCGTTGGGGCATGAACCTAGTAGCAAGGACCTACAAAACAAACAAGGTACACCGGTGGTGTGTCAGCCGGCTCTCCGATGCCTAAGTTAGACAGAGAAATTGAGAGCATTAATGTCTGTTTTTTAGCAAAGTATTTTCACATACCTTTATGTTACCATTCTTTCTTCTTTTCTGAAGGATGAGGATGATCCACTTTTTATGGAAAGTAGGTGATTGGTTTCCGAAATGGAAGGGAGGAAGAGGCTTCATTTGCGCATCAACTGTTTTTCCTTTTGGATAACTAAGTCATCTGAATCTTCTGCCTCAAGGATCGTTTGGTCATCCCAAGGGCGGTTATGTACGTGGTTGTGGTAAGGATGCTTCTTTCGCCATTCAAGATCGGTCGGGAATCATTGGTGACCAACTTCTTAAAGGCGACAATGGTTAGAAGAGGCGTGCAATGGGTTAGAAGAAGGACGTGCATAGACGATAAACCACAGGCCCCTTTGTGTTTGTCCTTATAGCCCATGACAGTTTGGTGCGTGAGTGCAGATCCATGTTTGTGTGGGGATACTTGGGCCTCCTGTGGGCTTTGATCCGTCTGGGCGTTCTCAATGGGGATGTTGGGCCAAAAGCCATGGTACCCAGAATGCCCCCCTTTTTTTCCGGCTGGGGAGTTTAGTCTTCCCCGGAAAAATATCGTGTTTTTTACCTGCTTGTTGTTGGGAATAAGGGGTCGTTAATGCTTGCATGTTCTAACGTGCACATTTTCGGGGGGTTTTCTATTTTTGGTAATGCATTTAGTACGACTTTTGGAGTTTCCCACGGGTTTGTAACCTCATAAAAAGGTACAGTGGATAGCCGGATTCTTTCATATCAGCGGCGGTTTGAGTTTTCGATGGATGTGTATGATAGACACTAGCGGATGCTGCAATCTGGGCTTTTAAATTGCCCCAGGGCTGAATCTTGATGTTGATAGGAGTCGATCCCGGTGGCCCTGAGGAGCGTCTTTGGAGAGTGCTAATTTACGTTGGGAGGGGTATTTTCAAGCCTTATATGTCCCCTTGGATTGTTTGAAAACTTGGATGGAGAACGCCCCTTCAATGGAATTTTATATCTCCATGTTCAGCGATAAGCCCCCTTGTATGCCCCTTTGCTTTGGTATTGCTTTAATCATACTGCCAGAGGCGGCCAGGGCTTTTTCTATTTTCATATCTTCTTTCTTAGCCTCTGCGATTGGGGCTTTTTCTCTTCTCTTTTAGCCTCTTCTTTAACTTTTTCTTCTTTCTTAGGCTCAGTTTTCAGCCCATATGGGTTATGTAATTATCTTAGGCTCAGTTTTCAGCCCATATGGGTTATGTAATAGTGAGCGCCATTTGGTGTAATTAATGAAATTGTGTTTCTAGAAATTTTTGTGTTTTGTCTCGCCTTATTTTTATTGTGCTCGGCTAACCGGTCATCAACGTGGACTAATCTCTTGGGACAAGGGTTATGGTGTTTGATGTTGATGAATTTGAGGATGGATTGGCCCTTACGGTTCCTAACTGGACCCAACTTGGTTGTTCGGCCTGAGTCCGTCCATTAGGGGGGCATAAGGGCACTAGCTTGGGGGCCCACGAACCTGGCCCACACTCATTTACTATGCCCTATTAAGTGAAGCATCGTCAGGATTCAAATCATTTGGAAGGGTGATGAATCAGCGGAGCATTTAATGCACCCATAGGTGCTAAATGCCTTATTATTAGGAAATCATAATTGTATTTTACTGGCTCCCATCGTGTCTACACCATTTTCTTGTTTCCCTTTCGTTCAAGAGCTTCTACTTATACTTCGTCGTAGGGTTGCGTGTTTTGCAAATAGTTTTTTTAGGCGTTGTTTGTCTTCCCTTATCTTCCAAATAAACCTTGTTTTTGTTCCGGGTACGTTAGATTCCAGTTGCCAGCATATTTTCGACGACATGAAATAGGAGGGTGTTTTCTAGACACAATAGAACTTGGGGGGTTTCTCCCTGGTCTGGTTGTTTCATGTGCGTTCTCTCCCTTTTACCAGTTTGGTATTATGGCATGGGATTCCCCTTTTCTCTGTCCTTTTGTTGTTGTCTGCTTGCAGTATGGCGAGAGGTCAAGAAGTGACTTCCACTAGTCCGATCGAGCACAGAAGAGGGCCTAGCCGGGATACGCCTTCTGCAAGCAGCATCATTTCTTCACTATCCATGGAGGAGTTGAGGTCTTACTGCTAAATTCCTGATAATATCGATTTTGAGTTGTCGGACGATCGTGAATCCACTTTAAATGGGAAGGCGATCACGAGTATATTTTGCAGCGGCTCTCAGGTGGGCTTCGGCTACTGTTTCGTCTACGATCAAGCGGTTCCTACACTTCTCGGCGTCTTTGCTCTTATTCATCAGAATGTCATTCGGATCTTGTCCAGTGTAGCCATCTTGAACACTCCTTTACTAAGCAGATATTTTGTTGGTAGAGTCTTCCTTTATTTACACTTTGAAATTTGGTGCACAGGCCAGGCTATCCTTATCGACCAGGCCCCAGGCGCAATTTGTTACGAGACTCCCCGACTCGCCTAAGACCGTGGCGAAGGATGTGATCTTGGTTAGAGGACCATGATATGAGACCTCGGGCTCTCCTGACCTCCCGTTTACTTTGAACCGATCATTGTCATTTCTAGGTGTGTTCAAGTTGTGGGATTTGTATGTCGTTGTACGTTTATCCTACGTATTTGCTTAATAAACACTTTTTCATACAGGGAAAAGTCGAAGGGGATCAAGAAGCTTGTAATTTGGGTAGAAAATTTAGCTTGAGAACATTCGATTGTTAGAGATTTAATTTTGGGCGGCATCACGAAATTCTCTTAAGTTGATGTTGTATGGATGATTAAGGCAAAAATGGTTCCGTATTTGTGAAAGAGGCGAGTAAGGGTACTGGGTTTGGATGGGGTCAAGATGGTGACCTTATTATGTGTTGTTGGTGTGATGAGTTGGGCAGCTCCAAGATAGACTGTCGGTTTGTGTATTAGCCCATGTGAGCTAATTTTGAAAGAAATAACAAAGACATGACTAATATGACTTAAATATTTATTTTTTAATACAAATATGACTTATATATATATATATATATATATATATATATATATATATATATATATATGATCAGACCATGAATTTTTGATACTAATATGACTTAAAAGTATTAAGGTGCGATGAAAGTAACTTAAGTATACCAAGGTATGACTTATGACTTATGAGTAATATTACTTAGGTATAAAAAATGTGATTTAAACATTAGGTTATAAAAAAATTATTACTTATTATATATTAAAGTACAAAAGAGTAACTTGGACACACAAAATATGAGCAAATATAAAAAAAAATTATATAAATGTAAGAATGAATAAAAATATGATCTAAATGCAAGAGGAATATGGTTTGGGTTCAAAAATATGATTAGTGTATGGAGGAAGTTTTGGGGAGAGAGAGCTTCATAGGAGTAAAAGCTTCAATGATTTTTTGTATTTTCATCATAAAAATTCAATGTGAATATTTTCTAATGCCTAAAAAATTTTTCTAGTGACCATATAGCATTCTTGACTTCTTGTATTTTATTTTGGGATTTTATTTGAGTTAAAAAGCACATTTAAAATAAGAAATATGTGTAAATCTTTAGACATGTTTTGTTTTCACCCAAATCTGGACACCTAATGTGTTTCTATTAAATTAAATTAGTAGACGATCTTCTAAATTATTTTTCATATTTTTTTCACATTATATACATCTTGAAGTTGAAGTTTGACATATAAATCATGCATATTTATTTTTTATAGCTAGTGATATGATTTTTTGAATTTGTACCCATTGCAGTAGTTATACACTGGACCATGAATGAATCTCTTTTATTTTAAAATTCAATTTCATATTTTAATCCTAAAATTATTTTTTTATACATTTTAGACATCTTAAAAGACTCGTATGATTTTTTGTGTGATTTTATAAGACTTCTAAGTTAAATTTAAAAATCCATTTTGTATGAGTAGCGAGTTTTGTCATGTTCTAGACCTTTATAGTCGTTCGTGTAAATTAAATTTTATTGAGATGCCATTAACTACGTTTGACACTTGTATCATAATTTAGACACATAAATGATCATTTCTGGAAATTTTTATGATTAAATTCAACCTATAAATATTTTTTTAACATTTATTTTTGTGAGCTACCTAATCTGCCCAACTCTGAACCTATGTGAATATTACTGTAAATTGTATTTAATTGTGAGTTTTTTACTTTGTTTTGCCATTTGTATAATAATTTAGACACATAATTGATTATTTCTGAAAATCTTCATGATTAAATTCAACTTCTAAGTATTTCTTGGGATTTACCTTTTAGAGTTCTCTATTATTGCCATGTTTTGAACATTTGTAAATTTGGATTAATTGAGACTTTATTAGCTTCTTTTGAATATTTTTACTGTAATATAGACATATAGAGTATGTTTTCTAAACTCATTAGGTCATTTGTTCATACCATTTCATTGGTTCATTAACCCATCAAACTTTCACCTTGAACTTATTCAAATTTTCAATTTTCAAATTTCTCAATCCAATTAAAAAAAAATTACATTTAAGTCCTCCGATTTCAAATTCTCAAAATTTCCAATTTATGGTTTCAAAATTACAAAATTCCCAATTTCAAAATTCAAGTTGCCTAATTTCAAAATCCAAGTCCCCTAATTTTAAATCTCAAAATTTCAAGATTTTAATTTTAAATTTACAAATTCTAGATTTCAAAATTCAAGTGCCTTAATTTCAAAATCTAAGTCCCCCAATTTTCAATCTCAAATTTTCAAGTTTCTAATTTCAAATTTACAAAATTCTCAATTTCAAAATGCAATTACCCTAATTTAAAATTTTGAAGTCTCATAATTTTCAATTTTTAAATTTTAAAGTTTCAAATTTCAAACTTACAATTCTCCAATTTCAAAATTTAAAGTGTCATGATTTCAAAATTCAAGTATCTCGATTTCTAATTTCAAATTTCTAAATTCCAAGTTGTAAATTTCCAAATCTCAAATTTATAAAATTCAAGTTCTTAATTTCAAAACCCAATTTTCAAATTCTCAAACTTCAAATTCATTTCAAATTTTTCAATATCCAAAATTTCAAACTTCCAATTTTCAAAACCTTAATTTCAAATCAGTTTTCAAAAATTCCAAACACATGATGTAAAACTCGGGTAATTTTGAATTTTTTTCGAAAAAGGGCAAAAACTATAAATTGCCGCTATAATACAGGTTGCAGACCTGAAATTTTCTAAATCTCGGATGATGAAACATACCTCACCGTTGGATTCGTCTCGCGAAATTTAGTTACCCAGACGAATTTCGTTGAATTACGAGATGATTAGATGTTTCACAATTTAGACTAAATTGCATCTTCTAAAAATTCGAGCTGAGAAAATCTTATTTTTGAAAATAATTTGCTAAAGTTCATACGAAATAATTCTGAACTTAAACCCGATAAAATAAAGTCATTTCGGGGGCAAAAAGGACCCAAAGGAACTAAAACAAGTGGGGGACACACTTCAAGGCCGATAAGAAACAAAGTCTACACTATAAATAGGACAAAAATATTAGGAAGGGAGAGGAAAAAGTCCTTGTTTTCCTGCTGGTGTGGTCGATGAGAGAAATGAGGGGAGAAAGAAAAGGACATCTGGCGATTCCTTCTATCCTCGAGATCCGTCGACGAAATTCACTCCGACCAGTGAGTTAAAGTTCATCTACTGTTTGAGGCTACAGGATGATCAAAATCACAGGATTTCACCAAACTGAAAAAGGAGATTTGGGAAATCAAGACGCTGCCAGAAGTGTTCTCGAGACTTCTACCCATTCTTCTACGCCCAAGAGCAGCATTCTTCCTACTTCCATGATTTCCACCCTAAGGATCGATTTTGTGGGAAATGTTATGCAGGGCCCTTAATACCTGCCTGGGCCGATCTAAGAACTTTGTCGCATGGACTGTTTAGATTGATTTCTAGACTGATTGGGTTGTCTCATATTTATTTAGACTAATTTGTGGCCATTCTTTCTAGGCCCGGCGTAACCGCCCTCAGGATTGTTTAAGGCTCTACTGGGGACCGATTTCGCTATCGTTTGTGGACTGATTTTTAGACAAATTGAATGGTATGTTATGGCTTTTGATTAGAGGCTATCAGGTGGACTGTTTGTGGGCATAGATTACTACCAGTCTTGAGAATCAAGATACTACCGCTTTGATTCGAGTGACATGCTCGCGGTGGTTGTTTGATAAATGTTGATATATGTGTGCTTATATATTAACATTGAACTAAATGTTTGGTTTGGAGATTATATGCATGTAATATAATTGACCATGATACAAAGTAAATTGTATGATTAAATTATCCATATGACATTCATCACATATGGGGCATGGTATTAGCATGCAATGGTGCATCACATTGCATTATGCATGGGAAACATCCATTGGCATGGGCGTGAGGTAAGATAAAACAATCACCTCACTCTATGATCGTTAGTGGGCTTCCGACACCTCGGTGAAGCCCAACAGAGTCACACTATAAAACCCAAGAAAAATCGAGTTTTTCTGAAAAAAATGGAAAAATAGTAAATTGACATAATAGTACAGGTTGAAAACCTAAAAATTTTTTAGATCTCGGATAATGAAACGGACTCGCCGCTGATCTGCCTCAAGTCTAGCACTTCCAAACAAATTTCGTCGACTCCGCATAGTCACCCTCACGTTTTTCAGAGTGATGGATGTCTAGTAACACTCAAAGACAAGATTGTTAACGAAAATATCGGAAGTTGGGAAATGACTTGAGTTAAGTTCATGGGATGTGATTTGAACTTTAACTAAGGTGGAATGAGTAGCTTCGTACAAATTTAATTCGAACAAGTGTGGACAAGGACATGATAATACACATCCAACTTAAACTTAAGTTGGGACAAAAGAGGAATTAGGGTAAAAATAGCTCATTTTCCTGGTTTGAACGAGAGAGAGAGGAGAAGAGAGAAAGAGGAGAGCCAAAGGCTTCCTTCCAAGATCTACGGAGTTCCGTTGGTCGGTTTTCGTTGGGCCAAGAACAAAAATTCATCGCATCAATGAGGGGTATGTGTGGGTACCTAAAAAGAAGGATTTCGTCGAATATCCAAGAAAGGAGATTTCGGGAAATCAAAGTTGTCGGGTTTAGGAGGCTTCCTACCCATGTATCACGCTCTAAGAAATAAGGGATTCTTCTTACC
The DNA here is from genome assembly GCA_016808115.1 of Tetrastigma voinierianum. Classification (NCBI taxonomy): domain Eukaryota; kingdom Viridiplantae; phylum Streptophyta; class Magnoliopsida; order Vitales; family Vitaceae; genus Tetrastigma; species Tetrastigma voinierianum. The sequence goes on along the minus strand of JAEQBH010000070.1, from coordinate 533,866 downwards.
TTGTCTTATTTTCCATCCTTGGGCTGGTAAAAGAGGGTTTTTCGGTTATGGGCCTGTTTAGCGAAGAAAAACGAGTTTTTTTGGGGTTCTGCTCGATGTCTCTTCGCCTAGGCGAAGGTGTAAATATTCTCATGGAAGATTGGTTCTTCGACCAGCGAGTAGGATTACCAGCGCAGCCCGAGAACTCGGAATCGAGAATCTTCACCGCTCAGTGAGCCTAAGGACTATCACCGAAGCCCCGTTGGCGACTTGTTCGTCAATTTCCGAGGCTCGGCTCAGGATTGTCGTGGCTTGCTTCAGGGGCCGCTGTGTATGACTTTTTGAGGTCATCGCTTGGACTAAGAGTGACATGTTCGATGTCAATGTGTGAGTTCAAATATGTCGACGCAGATGAATTGGTGTGCAATGGCCATGGATATGGCTTCGATTGCGGAGTGGCCACTACTTGATAATGTAGTGACCTGTTTGGATGTCAATATGAGTACTCCAACGTAATGACATGTGACGAATTAGTGTGTGAAATGGCCATTACATGGCTTGATTGTGTGTGTGTCATTACTTGATCATAGAATGGCAGTATGCAGGATGCCGATATATGCTTCAGATGATATATTGACATGAATGAAATGATGTAGCTTTAGTTATGCGTGATGATTGTCCATGACACTCGATAAGTGGTGTGGATTGTGTTGTCCATGTAGCATTCATAATGCATGTGACATGATATAACATGCAATGGCATACTACATTGCATATGCACGGGGGCATCGCATCAAATGGGTGTGAGTGCATGGTTAATGAATTGACACTACGCCTGCGCTCATCGGGTGAGCTCTAAGCAATGGGACAACGCCCAATGAATGAGCGATTTGAATAAAGTGGTGAAGAAAATAGTGGTTTAAAGTGAGGCAAGCAATAGATTTCTGACAAAGATAAGACCTGCCAATTATGGTCAAACATAATCCCCAGCGGTGAAAGACCATAAAAGTGTCTAGGTTTGCGAAGCTTGTGGTGTGACACCAAAAATTTGCTACCCATAAAAAGGCACATGGTTTTGAATATAAAATGATCATTTAGGTATATCATCCAAAAAGATTTTGGTTTATAAACAAATGAAATTTGTTTTTGAAAATGATCATTAGATCTCATCCAAAATAATACTTATCACGCACGTGGCTTAGTATCAGTGGTGACGTGGAGTCGATGAGGACTCTGGTACATGGTAAGCCACTTATCGAAGCCATCTATTTCATGGCATGGCATGACATGTGGTGGATTCCACTAGGAATTGGCATACCTTATTAGAATGAATGTGAAATGTTGAGTGAACATTGATGTGCACTTATGGGAGTAACCTCAGAGAAGGTATTCTACTGAAGGGCTCACCCTTTATGGGACAACATTTCAGGTGTACGCTGTACACCGGTGGACGGTGCTTAGTCGAGGTCGTGATTGTGAATAAGGCCTACATGTGGCCTTGATAAATCCTTCTGTAAAAAGTGCTTGGAACAAACTAGTTATAGTATGCATTCGTGTAAAAGAATTGTACTAAATTTTCGATTATCAATATGAATGGCATGTAAGAATGGTAAGAGAGTCGTGATCGAACTCTTACGGACTGTTTTAAGTGTAATATTCGCATATTTTCAACTTAAATATGGACGAATGGATCCTGGTAAAAAGGGACGTATTGAGATGGTGCCGAGCAACTCAATATCCACAAGTAATTGGTACTCGTTTGGTACCAAGGCTTAGGTGCACAATGACCTAAGGTAGTAATTTCGTAGGTTGACGGTTGGTCAACGGAACCTTTAGATTTTGGGGTGTCACACATACTATGGAATAAAATAGTAAAAACTTATGTTGGGTAACAGCAATAATGGCTAGATACTCCCTCAGTTGAAAGACCCAAACTGGTTCGCATAATCTTAACCTGAAAGTCTAAAAAGTGTCGAAGGTTTCAGGAGCTCAAGAATGAGGACCCCGAAAATTCGCTGCCCACAAAAGACACATGGTTTTGTAAATGAAAGGATCATTTGAGGTGTAACATCCAAAAAGCTTTTGGTTTATAAACAAATGAATTTTTTTTTAAAATGATCATTGGATGTAATCTATCAATAACGGTTTTACCACACATTAGCATTCCATTGTGTGGTGGGAGTCGGTAAAGACTCAGGTATGATGGGAGTCGGTAAGGACTCTGGTTTAGTGCATGAGTGAGTTGCATCTCATTTCATGGCATGACATGTAAAATTCTAATCTATGATTGCATATCTTGCTTGGAATTGTGATGTGAATGTGAAAAATTGTTAAGTATAAGCATTGCATGTGCACTTCGGTGGGAAGTAGCCTCTATAGGAATTACTCCTCTGGGCGTGGCTCACCCTATATGAGATAACATTTCAAGTGCAAGAAATGCACTGGGTGAGGGCGTCCTCATCCTGAGCCAGAGTGGGAAGAAACTCGCTGTGGCTTTAGAATCGCTTTTGTAAAACGCTTGGAGAATCTATTTTGACATGTACTAATGTATTAATGACTTGGTAGTCGAACTCATATAGACTGCTTTTCAATTTACTTACATAAATTTTTTTGCGGAATATGAGCAATTGACCCGAGCGGCCATTGTGTCATATCAAATTTCTAGGGTCAAGTTATTATGTATTGTACAAGTCGGGTTTTGGGTAGAACCCTACGCTAAGGCGAGTGACCTAGTCCGCCGAGGAGAACCCGGGAGGTCATCACCTACAGTTTCAACCGATGTCGCAACATTGGACAATCGATGTCTTGATATTGGCCTGGTGTCGTGACATCGAGTTTTGATGTCGTGATAATGCCGGAAGAACGGTGGTTGTGGTTTCAACCGATGTCGCTACATTGGGTTTTGATGTCGCAACATTGGCCTAATGTCACGACATTGAGCAGTTAATGTCGCGACAGTCCTCCGCTGATGTTGTGACATTGGGCTTCGATGTCGTGACATTGGCCTGATGTCGCGACCTTGAACAATCAATGTCGGGACATTGAACAGTCAATGTCGCGACATTGGCCTAATGTCATGACATTGCACTATTGCTGCCTTTAGTTGCACTTTTGTTAGATTGTTTACTTAGGAGAGCCCTCTTTCGCCTAAACGAACTCGAGACTTAAAAGTAAGTGAGTTTTTACTCATCAAGCCCAGCATAAAGGAAGTAAGTTGCCATTAATTTATGGATACCATAAGCGGGATTGACAATTGTGGGATATCAAGGCTAATATCCATAGGTTTCGTGGGTTGATGGGTGATCAAATGTGACCCCCAAATTTCGAGCGCCACACTGGGCTGGGTATCAAAGCATGTGCAATACTACTCCTAGGGTCAAGGGTACTGGTCTAGATCATCGCATTCATCAGGTACGTAACGCCCTTCCCTAACCGCATCATAGGGGATGTCACACGTAACGTAGAACCATTAACCTGACATTAGTGGGCCCATTTCAAGCATATTTTCATGAAGACAAACTTGTAAAACTACCACCATAGTGGTGTTTAAATTGTCCTATACATATATGCCTGAGTCCAACTACTTGTATTTACACAAGTTTCACTATCTCCAAAATATTACATTTACATTTTATTACAACAAAAACCAATTCAGGGACCTACATCATAAGGACTCCTAATGCTATGTTGGCCCTAGCGAGTACGAGATGTCCCTAGCGACCTCTTCAGTATCTACATGGATGAAACACTCGTGCTAAGCTTCAAGCTTAGTGGGAAAACATATAACATATATGACCACTTATGGTGGTCATCAATTACAATATACATGTAAAATAATTTGCATATCAAAATGTTCAACTTCCGCATTTGAGTACATACGTAAGTTTTATATCAAAAGGTACTTTGTAGGTACACCACAGACGTAATCGAGATATGCCTGAAGATCACGGTTTGATCGCTTTTGTTTTCTTATGGTTCATTATTCAAATACTTATCATATAAATGTTTGCATGTATAGACCAGTAATAATGAATGAGAGGGACGTAACACAATAGGTACTGTACAGTACTGAATATAAGTGCCAAAGCACAGGAACATACGTGCCTGCAACACGAAACAAGAGTGTCATAGCACTATGCAAGAGTGTCATAGCACTATGCAGGAGTGTCGTAGCACTAATCAGACGTGCCTATCACACGAAATAGAAATGTCGTCGCACTAGATAGAAGTGCTGAAACACTAAACAGACGTGTCTATTCATTCACTATCCGGTCTTAAGCAGGTCTCCAATTATATGTGTTTCAGAGCTTTTTATACTAGTATTTATAACATTTGTTTAAGATTTATAAAAATAGAAATAAAAATAGGCAGAGAAGAGGCAAAAGCAAAGCCTGCCAAGAAGACGGGTTCGCCGAGGCGAAGCATCCCTTTGCCTAGGCAGAGCAGACAGGGGTCAGAAGATCGTCCAAGGTTCACTTAGGCGAATGCATCTTCGCCTAGACGAGCAATTCTTCCTAAAGTAGATAAGATCATGCTAGAACAAATGAGGCATTTTTCCTCTTTTCATCGGGACACATCTCAAATCCAAAACAAAACAAATTCAAACCAGAACACAAAACCCCACTCAAGCCAACCAAAAACACATTTATGGAAGAGTTAGGGTTTTCCTAACACTCACATAAACAAAAAAGGAGTTAGGATAGTTTCCTAAACCTTGATTTCTTGACACCTTCAAAGTAGCTTTACTTTCCTTCTCTTTGCTTGAACAAGTAGAACCAAGAAATTGAGAGAAATCAACCCAAAATTTGGCTCTTCTCCAAACCGTATGCCCTAGCTCTCCAAAACCAAAAATGAAGAACTTCTCATTCTAGAGACAAGTTGACCCTGATACTCTTTTCGACTATATTTCTTGCCCTCAGATTTTATCCTCCACTCTAACAATTTGCAATTCAACTTATCAAAATTCTACCTTAATATATAATCTTCTTGTTTTATGTCCTTTGGGTCCTTAATTGACTAATTACCAGTTTACCCTTTTTCACACTTAGCACTTAAATTTTCGACCAATATAAATTTTATTTCCATTATACCCTAAACATGTTATAAAACTACTAGGGTATAATTTGGGGTGTTACAATGCATTTCATGTTTAATGCTTAATATACTACATGATTGTGTGTTATGTCTTGTGTGAAAGATATACATGGTAAAGTGTATATGGAAAAAGAGGAACACTAGGGTTAGAAAACATAACCTTAGGGGTTCGGGAAAAGAACGAACGGGATAGGTCAGGATGTTAAGGTCTATTAGTAGTTGGCACATGCAATGCTAGTTAAACAAGGAGAGGGATCTCAAAGTTTATGAAGATCACCTCCGATGCCACAAGGATAAGGCTAGCTACATTCCGACTAGAGGGTGAATCCCAAGTATGGTTGGGTTAAAACCTCAAGGAACTTGGAGGCAATGATATGGGAATAGTTTCGTGAGCTCTTCATGAGTGAGTATTTCTTTACGCCTGCTCGACATACAAAAGCTCGGGAGTTCCTAGAACTAAAACAAGGAACGATGACAGTGCTCGAATACGTGGCTAAGTTCACTGAATTAGCCCATTTCGCTGATGATTATGTGTCCACAGAAATGGCCAAGGTGAGAAAGTTTGAGGATGGTCCGAAATTATCCATTCGAGGTAAAATTATGGGACTTTTCCTACTAGACATGGACTTGATAGTCAAGACAACTATGACCATTGAGAGAGAGGTGGACAACGTACAGAGCATCCAGGATGCGGGTGTGAAAGATTTGGGCTTAGAGGTTGAAATCTTGGAAGAGCCATTTCATGTGAGTTCTCCCCTAAGAGCTAGGGTGAACATTGATTAGATATGTCGGGGTTATGAGTTAGAGATCTTAGGATTCTACTCATTATGGACCTTAAGGTCATGGGCATGTCGGAGTTTGATGTCATCCTTGGGATGGACTGGTTGACTGCACACCAAGTCTGAGACACCCCCAACCTGGCACCCGGTGTCAGGCGAGGGTGTCTTATTTTTTTTATTTATTTTTTCCTATTTACTATAAACTTATTCATTCATATAATATTAAACATTTAACTTGAAATATATTCTGTAGCAGGGGATTAAAAAATATATTCAAACTCCATAAATGGGAGTGTTCAACATATACAAATTTTACATTGTTTACAAAAACAAAGACATACAAAATAGACCAAAGAGGTCCTTAGTGGACACCTAGTGCTCAGGTTGACTCTGATTGTCGATATGGATTGTCCCGCTTCTATTTCCTTCTTCCGTACTCCACACAGATGAAACACTCCGTGCTAGTTTATAGCTTAGTGGAAATAATACCGTGGACTAATTTCAATAAGGATCATCACACTTTTAGACACATGCATACATCTAACATATCATATACTTATACACATGCTTATACATATTTTGTATACATATCATTTATAATGTGCTTATACATATCTCATACTTACTTATCATATCATGTTTCATTTCTATCATCATTCATATACATTTTTAGGTCATTTTACACTTTGCTTCGTGTTCTCACATGCTGCTGTACTTGTCATCACATAGCAAGAGCATGTTTTCATGTCATTTCATATCATGCCATTTATCATATTCAAATTCATTGGCATATTCTGTCATTTGTTTTATATGCATGCCTGCAAGAGACTTTAGAAGGAATATAAACTATAAGGACCCGAATGTGCTGTTATCATTGAACGAGACAATGAACTATAAGGGCCCGAAGGTGTTGTTATCATTGTATGAGACAATGACCTCTATAAGGACCTAAATAAGCCAGAATGATCTTAACCCGGCCAACTGATCAAGATGTTGCAAACTTTATCCCTATTAGGCATGCTCATCTATCCCTACCACGCTCTAAGCAGATAATCCATTTTTATTTCATTTTCGCATATCTCATATCCCGATTAACTATTGTTATCCCAGAATCATTTCACATATTTACGATATTTTACTCATCTGCATTTCATGTATTTCCGGATACTATCAAATATTTCTTACAAACAGAGTTCTCTTTTAGACAAATTTTTTGGGTCTAGAAGTCTAGTTTACCCAAAATTTTAAATCACTCAATTTGGATAAGTAATGGCCAAGTTATGGCCTAAACAACCAGGACCACTCTAATGTCAAAACAAAACCAAAACAAAACCAGCTATGTCATGCAACATAGCCCTCCTTTGACGAATTTATAGGTGCAATGGGGTCCAAATTTGCATACATCTATTTTAAGGAGATTTGTTCTCCTAGAAATATAGTTTACCCATAATTTTGAATCACTCAATTTGGATGAGTGATGGCCAAGTTATGGCCTAAACAACCAGGACTACTCTAATGTCAAAACATAACCAAAACAAAACCAGCTATGTCATGCAACATAACTCCCTTTTGACGAATTTCTGGGTGCATTGGGATCCAAATTTGCATACACCTATTTCAAGGAGATTTTTTATCCTAGAAGTATAGTTTATCCATGATTTTGAATCACTCAATTTGGATTAGTGATAGTCATGTTATGGCCAAAACAAAAACATGGGTTTTAAAAAAAAAGGACAGCATCTCCCCTAAAACCCATAATTTTCTCTATACAAATTTTTCTTCCATTGAGGACTACAACCAAACCAAACAACCATATAACAACTTAGAGCTAAACTCCAAACTGAACCCAACTGAATGAACTTCATCTGGAGGTAGGAGACTCCAACCAACAAATAGGAAAACCCAACCTAAACACAATTCCATCAAATATGCATATAAATCCTTACATAGACAAGGATTCAAACTAATATCCATACCTTAAAGGCTTCTCCTTCTTCTTCCTCTTCTTCTTCTCTTCTCCTCTTTCTCTCTCAAACGTGACCTAGCTCAAATGGGACAATTACCCAAATTGCAAGACCAAATGTGGTCTTATCCACTTACACGGCTAAGGCGATGTTTGGCAAATGGCTTTTGTGATTATATTACCCATTTTTGCATTTAAGTCCTCCTATTCCCTTTCATTTACACATTCTTTTCTCACATATTCTAATTTTGCATATAGTCTTATGATCTTATGACATTGGGGTCCCAAGGGTAAATTACTAATTTACTTCTCGACCTTTAGATAATTCCCTTGTGTTTGTTTATTTTATTTTGAAGTATTTATTATTCCCAAAAACTTTAAATTTTAACTTGTATTACATCCTCAACATGTTATAAAACATCGAGGTATAATTTAGGGGTGTTACAGAGAGTCACTACTGGACAGTGATCGTGAGAAGGTACACACCTGGACAGATGCGAGGTTAGGTTATGTTTCATGATAAGCACCTAATGTTTTACCCCAAGCTCTAGATGGCACAGACAGTTAATGGGTTGGTTGGCAAGCCTTACCCTGGAGGACGATGCAAGACAGGAGTTAGGTCTACCTCAGGCGATTTGTGAGTATGAGGACGTTTTTCCATACGAACTACCGGGATTACCTCCGCATAGGGATGTAGACTTCATTATTGAGTTGCACCCTAATATATCGCCTATTTTTTGCACTCCAGATAGAATAGCACCCGCTGAAGGTGTGAACCCAAAGCCCACCATAAGAATTGTTGGACGAGAGTTTTATTAGACCGAGCACTTCACCTTTAAGCATGTCTTATCGACTTCTGATGTATCCGTGGACACGAAGAAGGTTGAGGCAGTTATGAGTTAGGAGAGACCGAAGTCAGTCTTCGAGATACATAGTTTCTTAAGATTGATAGGGTATTACAAGAGGCTCATTGAGGACTTTTCCCGATTAGCTGCACCTATGATGTGATTTACCCGGAAGGACGTCAAGTTTGAGTGGAATGACTTGTGTGAGAGGGCATTCCAGGAATTAAAAAAGGAGGCTTACTTTAGCTTCTATTATGATAGTTGTAGAAAGGGGACAGAGGTACATAGTGTATTGCGATGCCTCAAAGGATATACTGGGATGGGTTTTGATGCAGTCCGAGAAGGTAGTGGCTTATGGTTCTTTGCGGTTAAAGAACCATGAACAAAGTTACCCCACACACGACATGGAGTTGGCAGCCATTGTCTTCACCTTGAAGGTTTGGCACCACTATCTATACGGTGAGCAGTTCGAGGTGTTTTCGGACCATAAGAATCTAAAGTACATTTTTACTCAACGGGACCTTAACATGAGGCAACGCAAGTGGATGGAGTATTTAGAGGACTATGACTTCACTGCACATTACCATCCCTGGGCAGCAAACGCGGGTTGCTAATGTACTCACCGAAAGCCACAAGGAGTGTCAAGGTGGCTTCTAGTGGCGATGCTCGAGGCCGTGGGACAGCCTGGCCGTGACATGTGGGGCCGACCTGCTACTTGGGAGTTTAATGGCTATGTCACATCGAAAGATTTAATCTAGTCCCAAGAATGTGACATACATATGATACATCGACGTGACCGTAGGCAAATGGGATACAAGGGATTTTAAGGCTAAGACCATTTATACAAATGGTAGTCTTCGATGTAAGGGACGGGTTGTGGTTCCCTACCGTAAAGAAATCCAAAAGAAGATCCTCGTGGAGTTCACGCTTTCGTTGGTCGTGCACCGAGTGTATGCAGATGTACCATGATCGAAAAGGAGATCCCCAGGAGTTCTATCGCCTCGCTTACTGTGGCACCTAGTGGCACAAAGATGTACCATGGATTTTGTCGCTTCAGACATCGAGGGATGAAGAAACACGTTGGAGATTTTGTTTGTCGATGTCTCACATGTCAACCGGTCAAGGCTAAGCACCAGAGGCTAGAGGGATTACTCTAGCCCTTGGAGGTAGCTGAGTAGAAGTGGAAGCATGTCACGATGGATTTTGTGACCCACTTTCCACAGACACCGCAAGGGCATGACACAATGTGGGTGATAGTGGACCGGCTTACTAAGTCGGCACACTTTTTAGATGTGCGAATGACCTTCACTCTAGAGGAATTCTACAGGTTGTACGTACGAGAGATTGTCTGATTACATGAAGTGCCAGTGTTTATAGTATCGGATCGGGATCCCAGGTTTACAACTCAGTTTTGGAAGAGTTTTCAAAGGAGTCATGATTACAGTTGATGATGAGCACCGTTTTCATCCCCGCATTAAATCCACACAACAAAAATGACCATCCGTATTTTTAAAGAACATGCTATGGGCATGCATCCTTGATCTCAAGGGTAGCTGGGAAGAGCATTTACCCTTAGTGGAATTCGCCTACAACAATAGTTATTAGCGAAAGACAAGATGGCAACTTATGAGGCACTATATGGGAGGCCTTGTCGGATCTCCCCATTTGTTGACCTAAAGTGGAGAGAGAACCTCTATGGGTCCAGATTTGGTTAAGGACACGTCATAGAAGGTGGAACTAATACGAAAGAGTCTTCTCATGGCTCAGAGCTGACATAAGAGCTACGTTGACAAACGGCGGCGACCTTTAGAGTTTGAGGTGGGTGATCATGTCTTCTTAAAAGTGATGCCTAAGAGATGAGTGGTCAGGTTTAGTAAGTAGGGAAAGATATCACGAGATATTTGGCCCAGGTACTAAGAGGTAGGCAGGCTTGCTTAATTGGTCATGCTATCGCTGCTTATCGAGTGTTCATGCGGTATTCCATGTCTCCATGCTCCGGAAGTACACTCCAAATCCGACTCATGTGGTGTTTGGGACAAGCTTGTTGTTGATGCGGATAGAACCTTTGAGGAAGGACTGGTATGTATCATGGATAGCCGGGATCAGGTTTTGCGAAGTAAGACTATGAGGCTAGTAAAAGTGTTGTGGCAACAGAGGAGTGGAGGAGACAACATGAGAACTCGAAGACACTATGCATGCCAATTATCCTTTCCTATTTGAGGATGAGGTAAGTTTTTAGTCATTGGGTATTTGAACTTAAACCGAGAAAAAATAAAGTCGTTTCTAGGCAAAAAAAAAAAAAAGGATCCAAAGGGAACTAAACAAGTGGGGGACACTTGGCACAATGGGAGACAAGTCTCTAAGACTATAAATAGAACAAAAATATTAGGAAGAGAGAGGAAAAATACCCTATTTTCCTACTGGTATGGTCGATGAGAGAAATAAGGGGAGGAAGAAAATTATCCAAGGATTCCTTCTTAGATCCTCAGAGATCCGTAGGTCGGAATTCGTCGAGTCAAGAGTTAAAGTTTATTTACTCGTCGAGGGCAACGCGTATGTACCAAAATCACGGGGATTTCACCAAAAGTCCAAAATATGAGATTTTGGGGAAATCAAAGGCGCAGACTTAGGAAGTGTTCTTGAGACTTCCTACTCATTCTTCTACGCTCCAAGAGGTAAGGATTCTTCCTACTCTGGTTTATTTCCACCATAAAGGGCTTATTTTAGGGGAAATGTTGTGTAGAGGTCCTAAGGGCTTGTTTGGCTGAACTATGAACTGTTTAAAGCCATTTTTGTGGACTATTTAGGGTCGGATTTAGGACTGATTTAGGGCTATCTATGGCCTATTTTGGGATTGATTTGTGGCCGATCTCTAAACATGCAACTCAAATTGCACTATTTAGTATTTGATTGGGATTGATTTTTGACCTGTTTTAGAACGATTTCTGTGTGGCTTGAATGGCCTGTTATGGCTTGATTAGAGGCCATTATGTGGATCAAGCCAGGGGCATAGATTACTATAATGCTAGGATCTTGAGGACTCAAGAGAGTCATTGCTTGATTTGGAGTGACATGCTCAGGTAGCTCGATAAATGTCAGATATATGTGTGCTTATATATTGACATTAAACTAAATATTTGCTTTGGAGATTATATGCATGTAATATAATTGACCATGATATAAGGTAAATTGTATGATTAAATTGTCCATATGACATTCATCACATATGGGGCATGGCGTTAGCATGCAATGGGGCATGGCGTTAGCATGCAATGGTGCATCACATTGCATTATGCACGGGAAACATCACATTACATGGGTGTGAGTGCATGATTAAAATTAATCACCTCACTTGGTGATTGGTGAGTGAGCTTGATACCGTTGGGTGAAGCCCAACAGAGTCACACTGTGGAATAAAATAGTAAAAACTTGTGTCGGGTAATAGCAAAAAGGGCTAGATACTCCCTCGAGTGAAAGACTCGGATTGGTTCAGACACTCCAATAGTGAAAGTCCAAAAAGTGTTGGAAGGCATGCGGAGCCTACGGTGAGACCCCAAAAATTCGCTGCCCCACAAAAGACACATGGTTTTGTAAATGAAAGAATCCACTGAGTAAGATCCTGCAAGTTTTTGGTTTATAAACAAATGAATTTTGTTTGAAAATGATTATTTGATGTAATCCATCAATAACGGATTTTACCACACATTGGCGTTCCATTGTGTGGTGGGAGTCGGTAAAGACTTAGGTATGATGGGAATGGGTAAGGACTCTAGTATAGTGCATGAGTGAGTCGCATCTTATTATATGGCATGACATGTAGAATTCCAATTTAGGATTGCATATCTTGCTTGGAATTGTGATGTGAATGTGAAAATTTGTCAAGTGTAAGCATTGCATGTGCACTTAAGTGGGGAGTAGCCTCTGTAGGAATTACTCTACTAGGCATGGTTCACCCTATATGGGATAACATTTCAAGTGCAGGAAATGCACCGGTGGGCGGTCCTCATCCGAAGCCATGAGAGTAAAGAAAACCAACTTATGGTTTTGTAATCATTTTTGTAAAACGTTTGGAGTAAATTCATTTTGATATGTATTAATATATTAATGAGTTGTAGTTGAACTCATATAGACTGTTTTCAATTTAGTCTTACATAAATTTTGTTAATATGGGTATACTTTAATCTCGAGCTACTTATCATGCGGTCATATCGGGCCTCCCCGGGAGGGGCCGGGTTATTTAGATGTACAAGTCAGGGTTTTGAGCATAACCCTACGCCAAGGCGATTGACCTAGTTCATCGAAGAGAACCCGGGAGGTCATCGACTGTGGTTTCAAATGATGTCGCTGACATCGATGTCAATGTCGCGACATCGACAATGGATGTCGCCACGTAGTCGAAGATCGGCGGGTCGGTTTCAACCGATGTCGCGACATTAGGTTTCGATGTCGCGACACTGGCTTAATGTCGCGAAATTGAGCAATCAATGTCTCGACATTAAGTAGTTAATGTCGCGACATTGGGTAAGTGTTGCAACATTCCTCTGTTGATGTCGCAACACTGGCTTGATGTCGCAACATTGAGAAGTCAATATTGCGACATTGAACAGTCAATGTCGCGACATTGGCCTAATGTCATGACATTACATCAAGGTCGCTTTCGTTGCACTTCTTTTGTCGGGTTGAGCGATTACGAGATTTCTTCTAAACGAATCCCGACTTAAAGTAGGTGAGTTTTGACTCATCGAGCTCTAGTACAAAGGAAGCTCTGTTAGTTTTCGTCAATTTATGGTTCCCGGTAAACGGGACACAATTGTGGGGTATCGAGTTATACAATATCCATAGGTTTTTGCGGGTTGATGGGTGATTAACAGACCCCCAGATTTTGGGGCGTCACACATGATTAATTCTATAATTCCTATAAAATTGAATCTTATGGAATTAATTTGTGTAACATATAAATGAGTTTCGATGGGACCCTAATTTGTTTTCCTAGTTCGATCTGAATATTTTCATATTTGTGATTACACTAATATTGTCTTCTATTGATAGTGTTGACGATTCGTCACCAAGGTACATACTATTTCCTCTTTGACTTTACATGTTAATTTTATTTATTTGTTGATGTTTAAATGTATATTTGTGTAATTATGAGATATAATTTTTTGTATCTATTAGTTAATCAATCAATGACCACAGTCTTCATAACCTGATTAGTAGAGACCCGACTTTAGAAGCTTAGAGGGATGTTTTTATCACTCACCGTGACATTCTCAATAGGGTAACATGACTCGAATTTGAACTCTAAGCCAGACATGTCTTTCAAACAAGAAGCTTGCTACTAATAAGCTTTTATTTCTTATTTTGTTTTCACTTAAAAAAACATAAATAAAAATAAGTAGCGACTCCAAACCGTTTTAAAAATGGTTTTTTTTTAAATAAAAACGAGTCTTGCATTTTTAATGAGAAATGCATAAAAGCCAAAAATACAAGGTCCACATTATGATAAATGAAATACCAAGACAAAAAAATTTAACTAAAATATAACAAATAAATATAAATTAAGTATATAAATATGATCAAGGTACAAAGAATATAAACAAGGTATGAAAGTATACAAATATCTTAATGATGAATTAAGGTACGGAAAATATAGACATAAAACTAATATAATTAAGGTATGATTTATACAATATACTTAAAAAAATGGAATGAAGAACGAAGTATGAAAATATGAAGTATATATATATATATATATATATATAATGCTTTTCTTACTTTTCTTGATAAAAGTTAATAGTATGACAATGCTTTGCTCCAAATTACATGCACTTTGCAAAATTATGGAGGAAATTTTTTTTTTTTGTTTTTTTTTGTTGGAGCATTAGTTTGGATTTGGTTGGAAACTATTTTATATGGACGATTTTATAGTTAAAATTTTCTAATGCCTTAAAAAACTATCAATTTTAAAATATTTTTTATTTTAATTTTTGAAATAAATTGTTTATTGATTTTCTAAAGAAGGTGAATTATGATAACAATATATGAAGATTCCTGAATTTGCAACAGTTTTGGATTGCAGTTTTCTACGAACAGTTAAACATTTTTAGATAATTTGAGTGTCTGGTAACAAAATAATTATATAAAGATATAAAATGATTAGAAAAAAAAAACAACATGAAATTTATTTAGGGGGGGATTATGATTTTTAAAGACGTTTATATACTCTTTTTTTTAAGTTTACGACTTTTTATAGAGTTTGTAAATTTATTTTAAAATATTTTTATAAACTTTTGTATAGTTTGTAAATTTATAAATGACTTTCATATATTTTTATTTTAAAAGATTTATAGACTTTGAGATACTTTTGCTGATAAACTTTTATTAACTTTAAATAGTCATAATAAATTCATATTTCTAATATAACTAAATAAAAGCAAAATATTTTAATTAAATAATTATGTTCAACGAAAGTACCAAAGTTATTTAAAATAATGTTTCCCAAATTAAAAAATATATAATATTCAGTATTATCCATATGATCACATCGTTCCACAAATAAGTAGCTATAGAAACTCTATTCATCATTAATATCTCTACTCTTGAGTCTCAACAAATGGTCAAAAGTTTTCATTTTTCACTGAAAATTCATCTAAATAACACTCATTTTAAATAGGTTGAAAAAAATATTTTGTTCATAATTTTTTTTTGGAATATAAATTTTATTGATTCAAATTAGTAATACATCCGATTGACATATAGAATCAAATTCACTAAAAACACTAAAGGATGGCACGGTATCCAGGTTGATAGCACTAACATAATGTTTCAGCACAAAGCCTATATATTTGAAATTTCTAAAATAACTAAAATTCATAAGATTTCGATTCTACAGCATTGATGACCATGATTTGAATTATTGTTTATGAAGGAATCACACAATGGCCAGAATCTACAAGGAATATAGACGGGAGGATAGATATATTTTCATCACCCATTACTAACCTCGTAGTAGTGCAAATCTCTATAATCCACGTATCTTCCAAGCGATTTCATGGATGCATCTGATAAAAGGGCGCACCTGGTCACAAAAGAAACTAGATCTCGAAACACTCAAACCTTTTTTCTCTCTCAAGGTGTTTTCATAAACCCGAGGCTAATAAAATTTAAACTCGAGGCTAGAAGCAAGCAGATGATGGGGATCGCTAACCCTAACCCCATTAGGTTTTATAACACCGGGGCTTTATAGACCTCGGGGCCCAATAAAATGGGCTCCATCTGTATCTTAATAATCGGGGCTAAATGGGCTCTCACATCTAATGAGCTAGTTTGGATCCATGGCGCATTATTAATTAAGACTTTGACCAATCTGCCTAGGATTGCTTCCTGAGCATAACCAACAATCTCCCACTCGCTTAGAAGCAAGTCTCGGGACCGTAATCTTATCCTGGCTACTCCACTAAACCCGCATGTGAATTCCAAAATTAATAATGTTTTATATGAAATGTATTTCCTTTGTAAATATCAATAATTAATTGATAATTTTTTTTCAGAATCAACGACGATTTATTCTCTTCACTTATCGCTTTCTAACGGATCCCATGTAATCGCGCGACTTTCAATATCCGAGTACCGAAACATGTCAAGAGGATATTTCATACAAATTCCATTTTGTATATTTCATAAATACTTGATAATCAAAATACCATAATCCCCAAATTATCAAGAGATCGGGTCGCTAACAGTCTCTACTTATCGATAACCCAAAGAACCATAGTAATCTTAATTATCTATTTATAATATACTCAGATTAAGAAAAAATAACATATCTAATATCGCCTCGAGATTTATATCCTTTCACGTAAATTTATCCTTGATTAAATCTCTTCGATCTCCTCTCGTAATGACCATAATTCATTCCAATATTTTATAATAACCAAGACCGATCATTTACAAATATTGCGCCTCTAAATAAAGTGCCCAACTTTATTTAATAATCACAGACAATTCCTATTAATTGAGAACCTCGTGATCATGTCTTCAATGGACGTATCTCATATGATCATATACTACATAATTAATCTCGACCTTATGCGTAAAATATAATGTGCAAAAAACTTCATATTATTATATCGAAAATGAAATTACAACTTGGCTCGCTTCCTAGAGCACAAATGTAACCAACTCCCACTCACTCTAAGTAAACTCCGACCCTCTTAAGACCCATACAATTTATGAGGTTTTCAAACACACGCTCAGGAAGAGATTTAGTAAAAGGGTCTCCACAGTTCCTCGATTCTATTTTAGTAACCACGTATCTCCTCTCTATCAATGAAATCACTGGATCATGGTACTTTCTTAATATGTGTTTCGCTTTTAGAGACCTTCGCTCTTTGACTGTGCTACGGCCCCATCAAGTATCACAAAGAAAGGGTAAAATGGGCCGATCCGCACTTGGTATCACATGAAGATCCAAAAAGGAATTTCTTAAGCCATACAACTTTCGCAGCCTTCGACGCAGCCCACATATTCAGCTTCGCCGTGGAGTCAATAACACAAGTCCGGTTAACACTCTAAATAAATGGCCTCTGCATTTAGGAAAACACATATCCCGATGTTGGATTTGATTGAGTCAATATCCTTGAAAACTGAGTCCATATAACCAGCGTTTTAAGACTCCCACTCGAATACACCAACATATAATCCCTCGCTCTTCTTTAATACTTGAGTATATGTTTCACCGTTGTCCAAAGGTTCTACCCGGATCCACTGTACCGCCATTACTCCCACGCATAGCGCATATCCGGGCTCCGGTACATAAAGATAGCATACATGAGACTACTCAACAAAATTCAAGCATAAGGTTTTTTACTCACGAGTTCTTTCTTCAGAGTTTTTGGTGATCGCCTAGAAAGATGAATCTATGTCCGGCTGGCAGAAGTCCCCTTGGAATTTTTCCATGCCAACCCGTCACTATTTTATCAATGTAGAGGCTCGATGCTCAACACCTTATTCTTCCTGCCCCGTAGAAAGTTTGATTCCTAGAATATAGTTAGCTTCACCCAAGTCCTTCATATCAAATCGTTTTCAGGTACCTTTACGCCCCGATAACACTTTCACACCAAGCTTCCAATTAATTGTAATATCATCTTACGTAGTACCAAAAAGACTGTTACTAATTATTCCTTGAATTATACACACATGGTTCATCGACTTTTCTCAAATCCATATAATTTTGATAACTTGATCAAACCTCGATGTTCCATGACCTGATGTCATAAGCCCATAAATAGACTCCTATCCAACTTGCAAACCATGTACTGACCTAAGGCTATGAACCCTTTTGGTTGTCGCAGACATAGATATCTTCTTCCAAATTTCCATTTAGAAAAGTCATGGCATCCATTTTCCAAATCTTATAATCGCAGAGTCGGCCGCTACAGCTTTAAAGAGAATCCTGATGCATTTAAGCATACACGGCGAAAAGTTTCATCATAATCTATACCCTTTGGGGTGTAACCTTTTGCCACCAATCTAGCTTTTGAAGGTTTCAACCTTCCCATCCGGTCCTCTCTTTCTCAGATCCACTTACACCCAATTGGTTTTACCCTTCGTGCTTCTATAAGAGACTAAACTAGAACCCATAGATTCCATCTCACTAGCCCATCGCTTCTTTTTTCCACTTCCTTTGCATTATCAACATCCTCCTAATGCCTCTTCGTATGTGGTAGGGTCGTCACATTATCCAAAACGACTTGATAAGTCTCTCATAACAAGGCATTACCTGCAGGTTTACGACGCCCCACTCACGAAGCTTGCTGCATTAGTCAAGCCAGACGTGTACGCATGATCCAAGTTTTCAAGGCTCGTGATTTACCAATCTCTATTATGTTCTTGTTCTCGAAGCTTCTTGAATTTACCTCCAGTTGTTTCAGAGCCACCTTCGTACATTTTGTACATTTTCCCTCTGAACATCAACAGAAATCAGGTGGAAAATAGAG
The DNA here is from genome assembly GCA_016808115.1 of Tetrastigma voinierianum. Classification (NCBI taxonomy): domain Eukaryota; kingdom Viridiplantae; phylum Streptophyta; class Magnoliopsida; order Vitales; family Vitaceae; genus Tetrastigma; species Tetrastigma voinierianum. The sequence goes on along the minus strand of JAEQBH010000070.1, from coordinate 515,208 downwards.
TTTGCGGGTGGATCTCGAATCGAGTCAACTCTTCAAGAACCACTTTACTCTTAGGTTTAAAATTGTTCATATAACTTTCTAAGAAAGTGGCATGAGTACTACTATCACCTTCTTTTCCTTTGGATTATAGAATATCCCACTTCATCCTCTTGGGTAGCTAATAAACATACACATTGCCTCGAGATCTCCAACTTTTGTTGTTTCTTAGCTCAAGACGTGTGCCGGAGCACCCCAAATCCTAATATGGTCTGGTTTCGGGCTTACGCCCTTCCATAATTATGTGGGTGTCTTTGAAACAGATTAGATGGAACCAATCTGAGATGTAAGTAGTTTGTTTCTAAGGTGACATCCCCTGTGAACGATTCTGTAATGATGAATAACCTGAGCACTAGACCTCACCATATCTAAAAGGGTTCTATTTCTTCTTCGTGAGACTCCGCATTTTGCTGGTATGCCCAGAGATATTAATTGAGACATTCTCTGAGCCAAGTAAGACTTGAACTCTGCATATATTCACCGCCTGGCCGACCGGGGTTGCTTGATATGGACACCTTAATCGCTTTTCTCTCGTCAAATTTTTATACTAAATTTATCAAAAGCTTCGTACTTACGGCGACAGTAAACATAACCACATTCGGTAGTTGATGAAATACTCATACCGCCAAGCCAACGCCATCGTCCACATACATCGCTGTGTACCAATTCCAATCAGAGTAGTGGCACGATTTCCTTTCGCCTTGAAGGGCCTTTATCATTTTACCTTCTAAACATGATTCATACCGGTATAGGTTCAAAGATCAAGGAATTTAAAATCCACTTTAACTTCTAAACCCATGAATTCTTTACTTATAGAATTAATATGACCTAATCGAATGCCACATATAGGTTTCATTTGAAACCTTCCTTTCTTAGATAAAGGAAATTGCTCTATCATCAGTATTTTCAATAGCATTACTACTATAGGACATAGAGTTAAAAATATAAACGATTTACATCAACAGCCAAAGGTTATTATCTTATTAAACTATGGTTTAATCACTATACATCGACTTAAATTACTTACTAGAAATTAATTTTAAACTGGTATTAATAGAATAGCTGATAAACATAAAGTCTTAATATTAAAACATAATCTACTTGAATCCTATCACATTACTTAGACATATTCTGCTTTCCCAACTTCAAGCTTCTGTCTCTTATCAATGTGGGTTGTTTGGTTTGAATCCATCGCAAAGAGTAGCAAGCATGGTTAGTGGCTCAAATCCCATTGATCAGATGTATCATCAGAATTCTCCACTAAACAAGCCTCAACAAGATTACAGCTTCACCCATACCTAGTTTTCAGTAATCCTTCTGACCTTTCCGTCCGCACTTGAAGCACTTGCCTTCGACTTTCATTGCGCTTGGTTTGAAAAAGCACCGCTTTCTCGCTTGTTTCTTCTTTCCCGCCCCTTAGGTTTCCCTTTTAGGTTTGAAGAACTTTCAGCATGAGTGTATGAATTTCCCGCTCTTACGAGAGACCTTCAAGACTCTCAAGTCGTGCATAAGTTCAATAGGAGTAGTTTCAGCCTTTGGTTCATATTATAATTCAATTTGAACTACCAAAGTTTATCGCAGAGACTTGCACTGTTTTGACTTCATCTCTTAACTCAGCCTAGCCCCCATCACTCAAGAAGATCGATGTGCCCCATCATTTTACAATGGTCCCGCACATTTCTCCTCCACCATACGAAAGTGTTCATTAGTGCCCCTATGGTCGCTTGTCTAGCAAGACGGGCTACTTTAGCAAAACACCGCATCTAGAGTCCAATTATTTTTAATACACCTCCAGCATCATTAATTTGCTTTCACGATGTTCTCAAGAACAGAATATAATTAATAGTCAAGTCAGATTTGCTCAAGGTTGATTCCAAGAATTGCTTCTTAGCTCTTCCAAGCATTAGCAAGTGGGCCCTTCGGTTTCTGGAAGTTGTCAGAATGAATTTTATTCTCTCTAAATCATGATAATGAAAAGATTGGCTTTCCATAGAATGAAGTTATTTGCATCCAATGGTTTTTGACCAAAATTGTAGCTAGAGGATTAAATGATGTCATTTTCGAAATTTAATAAAAAAAGAATATTATATTAACACAGAGAATCTACACAACAAACATAAATTATGAGATCTTTAAACTACTTATTATTAATGTTTATTGCAACACACTTAGTTTCCATCACTTACGTTGGGCAAGACATTTGTAATAAAACTAAACTCTGAACATGGTAAAGGACAAGAATACACGCTCAAAATCATATAAACGGTAATTCAATAATTGTTCATATAATACCATATTTATTATAATAAATCGCTCATATAATAAAATTATATTTATTATAAATAACTGCTCATAATAAATTCTATTTATTATAATTTACCCATCATCATTGTTTCAATATTCTTTTCGGGCCTTTAATAACATTGACAGATTCTCGTTGGAGGGTTATTAATATTATTAAATTGAATCGTGAATAACTATTAATTTTAATTTCAAAATTATTTTAATAACTAAGAATTGTCGACGCTAAATGCATAATCTTATTAAAATTTTGAAATTATTTTAGATCCAATCCACAAAATCCTACCATGCTTATCCGGGGCTGGGGTATCACATAACCATTTTATTATCGACTTCTTTAATGGAGTTCTTGTGTTTCAAATTAATTAAATTGAATTTTTAACCTTCACCCATTCAATATTTTTATTATTAATTAATTGTGGTTTTCCATAATAATATTATCTAGATAAAAACAAATATTATTATGCACATGTATGTATCAAATGATGCAATTATATGGCACCACCTATTCTAAATGGCATGTTGCATATCATGTTATATCCATATAATTTAAACAATTATAAATATAGAATAATTAATAGGCCATAATCCATGGTTTCAGAAAGAAAATTACAAGCCTAATGAGCTTCACAGCTCTAACTGACATTCCAGGTCTGCATTTTTCTTTCTTCATCCCTGTGTCCACGTGGACGTGGCCAAGACTGGCTTTGTGGTTTTCGGCCCAAAAACACAAAACTCAACATGTCCCCTATTGAACTGAAAGGATCAAACTAAAATGAATCGCCACACAAAACCTGGCTTTGCTAAATTTAAATTCTTGTTTTGTGAGGCAGAGCACTGCCTGAGTAACCAACCTACCAAAACTCAGCCCATTCGACAACGCAGCACTTTTTACATTTTTTTTTTTTTTTATAATAAATCCTAATTTACATATAAAAATTGCAGAAAAAAATAACAACAAATTCAAGGAGGAAACCTAATCTTATGATTAGCCTCCTTGTTACATCCCCAAAAAAATATAAGCAAAATCTATCATGGATTAAGGCGAAACCAAATCATTCATTCATAATAAAAAAATTATAAATAACATAAATAATAAATCCTAGGTTACACATTCCAATACACCATATAAGAGAAATGGGAAACAGGATCTAAATCATCACACAACTGATACAAACCAAAGGGCTCTGACAATGCAACTGAAGGAATCACACGGCCGTGAATCTAATGCACAAATTACTAACGATGATAGATATATTTCTCATCACCCATTACTAACCCGTAGTAGTGCAAAATTCTAGAATCCAGACCTTCCAAGCTATTCTCTATGTGACAGATTCGCTGCAGGGCGCACCCGATCACAAAGAAACCAGATCCGAACACTCAAACCTTTCTTGCCGCTTCGGTGTGTTTCATAAACCTCGGAGGCTAATTGGAACTTAAAACCCGAGGCCAGAAGCAAAGGTATTTATGATCGCTATAACTCAACCTCATTAGGGAAGTTTTATAACACTGGCTTTATAACACCAACAATAAAATGGGCTCCATCTTGTATCTTAATAATCGCCAGAATGGGTCACATTCAATGAGCTAAATTGGGATCCATATCATTATTAATTAAGGCTCTTGATCAACGGTCTAGATTGCTTCTGGAGCATAAATCCAACAGTTTATATCTGATCGAAGATGTTTTGCCAATCGAATCGCCCACGCACTAGAAACTCGTTGCAACAGAGATGGCAAAAACAAAAATCGTTGTTCCCGACAACACAAAACACACAACAAAACAATGACTCAAAAGCAAAGCAAAATACACATTAGATTTTAGAAGGAAAAACCATTTAGGGGTAATACAGTGAGAATATATATATATACATACAGAGATATATATATATATATATATATATATATATATATATACTCTTTGTGAAAAATCAACTAAAATAGTGTATTTGGTAACAAAAACCTAAACATAACTTTTGGAAATACAAAATCCTTTATAGGGTCGAAACGATCATAACTTTTTCTTTCTCAAATTTGCATAATATTTCATGTAAGACACTCAAAAATAAATTTTTACAATTTATTTCATCTCAAATTTTCCAATTCCACCAATCACTTTTGTAGCCTTTGTTGTTACTTGATCAGTTCCGACTTTTGGGCACTGGGCCACAGACTGTGCAAAGCTGTGGTAGGCAATCCCATTGACTGTAATGCTGCCTCCTGATGATTAAGTCAGCAAAAATATGGAGAGGAAGAAGAAGAGAGTTCGCATAGTTGGAATTACATACCTTCACCTCGTGGGGGATTTTCCCAATTTATAGGGTTTGGTTCCCAAATCTCATATTTTTCCTTATCAATAATTACCTTTCGAGAAATAATGGATAAAATCTATTTCTCCTATCATGACTGTCCCTTTTGGAGAAATAAGGATAAATATGTTTTTCCTTATCATGGACATCCTTCGAGAAATATGGATTTGGAAACTAGAAATCCATTGATAAATATCTTTTGTATTATCCATAAATCTAACATCCCATATGCGGTGTGTGATGGACTACTGGGACTCGACATCTTGGAACAGCTCCACAGTTAGCCTTAACAAGACACCCGGCTTCTCTTTGAAGGGGCTTTAAGACTCTGCCTGTGTAGTTCTCACCGGCTTTAATCTTCTCTGAAGTGGGCTTAGGCCGCTTACGCCATGCCTTAGGCCAAACGAGCTCGGGGCCCGACTGCAGCGGGCCCAAACACCACACTCACAATGCCCTTTTCTGCAAGCAAAGTTTCAGCTTCTTCCACTCTGGGAAAATACCGCGGCTAACATGTCCGCCGAACAAGCCTAGCATTTAGCCCTTAGGCAACCAAGAGAAGAAGAGAAAAAGAAGGGGAAGAAAGGAGAAGGTTGACCAAAGAAGCTCGCGGCACGACTGGAAGGCTTTATGGATTAGGTAAATCCAACCTTCTAAATGTGAGAGAGACTCGTGAGGATCGCCCCGCCCCCCGGGACGCTAGAGTTTGGCCAAGAGTGTGAGCACAAATACGTCTAGTCTTATCAGCTTCTGGGCTTTGCATCACGATGCACAAGCAAGCTTAATAAACACTACCGATCAATTATTGATCGCTGAACCCCATCAGCAGGACTCTTCTATCGCACACGCCAATAGGCAAGGCACCATTTCCAGCCAGCTCTACCAACAAGCCAAGAGCCACCATCATGCTTTAGTATTGCATCAGGTAGCCTAATGTACACTAGTTCTTGAAAGTGTCAAGAGTTTGTGGAGACAACATGTGGTCTTTGAAAATGGGGCACGCTTGAAAGTCATAGTCCGTCTTTGGAAAGTGTTAGCAAAGAAAAGTCACGTCCTGGTCTTTTAAAGTGCGCTAAGGTAAGATTTACAAGTCTAGCCTTTAAATAGTGTCAATAGGCTTGAAGCCACAAGTCCTGGGCCTCAAAGCCTGTTAGTAGGCTGAGCGCATGGTCTTTGAAAGTGTCAACAGCTTAGAGCCATGTCCCTGATCTAGATAGTGCCAAGAGGCTTCAGCCAGGCTAAGTATGGACTTAGATAGTGCCAGAGGCTTGATCCACTAGTTTACGAGTGCCAATGGGTGCTCTGAGTCTCAAGTCTAGCCTTTGAGTGCGCAAGCTTGCAGAGCCACAAGTCCGGTCTTTGGAAGGGCCACTGTGCCAGGTTTCTAGTTTGGGGCCAGCTTAAGCTCGCAGCTCTTAGAGCCAAGTCTAACTCTTAGAAAGCAGGTCGCAAGATATCGGCCACCTAGACTTTTGTGAGTGCTGCAGTTAAAGCCAGCACTGCCTGGAAAGTGTCACCAGTGGATATCAAACTATATCTCGACTTTGTTGATGGTGAAGCAAGAGCCACAACTGCCTTTGAAAGTGCTCGTAGGATACTGCCATATCTGACTTTTAAGAGTGTCAAGAAGCTACATTCTTTGGAAAAGCAATGGTGATATCGCCCATATTTGAACTTCTTTGTGAAAAGTAGCAGTTAAGAGCCACAATATGGTATTTGAAAATGCCAAGAAGATATCAACTATCATCTGACTTTTGTGAGTGCCACAAGCTAAGAGCCACCTGTCTTTGAAAGTGCCAATGTAATATCACCCATATTTTGACTTTTATGAGTGCCAATGTTAAGAGCCATGACACTAAAGGGCCAAGAGGCTTGTCAAGTCCGTCTTTAGAAAGGTCGCAGGCTAGAGCCACAACCTAACTCTTTAGAAAGCCACAGCTTGGGGAGCCACACATGGATACTGGTGATTACTTCTCCATAAAACTGGGTCAAGCACCTAAGCATCTTCACTAGAATAAACTGAAAGCATCCTCTCAAAATTTCTCAAGAATGGCTGGCCAGAGTTTGGTTTCAATAAATGGTTGTAATCTCTTCCATTTTAAAGCCACACCATGTATTTTTTCGTTGTTTCTGTGGGCTCTCACTGTTTATAAACAGTCATAAGATATGTAAATAAAAGGTATGCGTAAAATAACCCAGATTTCTCCCTCCGACCTCTGCTTTTCTTCTTCTGGGCACAATGCCAGCCTCCTATCAAATTACTATAACATTCGATATCGACCCAGTTACAATGGACAATTCTGGCCATAACAGCTCGCAATGAAGTCACGAAACTCACTTCGCCACGGTGTCCCACTTCAACCAAACTATAGTGTGGCACTCCAAATTGTTTCTGATTAATCAAACCATGAGAGTCTCACAAAACACCACTCTCATTAATAACCATCATCTCTCATTTAAACCTCCCAACCAAATTCTTCCCATCACCAACAACTACTCCAATCAAACCATACACTGAAACTTTCATTTCCTGGGTCTAACTTAGAGAAGATCCGATCAAATGGATCTTGAAGCTAAACAATACTTTGATTTAACAACGTGTCTCACCAACAAGTTCAACTTGGCTCTTTCACCCCTCACATAGCCTCCCAATGGGTTTCAATGGCTTCACTGTCTGCAGGTCCCCAACTTGAGCGAAATAACCAGGCCCTGTTGTTCGTCAGCCCCACCGACCATGGCGGATCCCTGAAGCTGTCCACCAACACAAACCTACGCTTGCTACTTATCAAGAAACCTTCTGCAGATGTTCTTCACATCTGGGTCAATGGGTTACCCAAACAACTCGACGGATGATTCATCATGGCACTCTGATCGATGACAACACAAGATGTCAAACTCAAACAACCACGCACCTTAGCCGAATGACCATCGGGTTTCACCCACCCAACTGAAGACCAATCCTCTACAAAAAGGAGTAATTACTGGCCCTCAAGTGGCAAATCTTTACCCTGCTGATCCGCCCAACAACATGCCTGAGTTCTCGACTCACTGTTTGACTCCAAGGTGGGTCAACTCTAACGCATCGCTACAATACCATTTCGAGGAATTACCAGTCAAGAGGCACGAGAACGACGCGAAAAAGGGTTGTGCTACTATTGCGACGAGAAGTTTACTCCAGGTCACCGCTTTCAAAAACCCCAATTGTTTATGATCGAGGAATCGCCATTACTCGACCCTACTAGTACCATGGATCCTTCTCAAGAACCGATTCAGGCTTACAAGAAGGCGTGATCCCTAATCTTAACAAAATTTATATCCGAATCCACTACTTTAGCAAAGCTACTGGCAGATAGCCGCTCTATGGTATTCGAACTCTTGCCAAAGACGGGGTTTTCTTGCGTAAATGACTACCAGTTGAGGTTCAATTTGGTGAATTAAATTTTGGATCTTCAGGTTCGTAAAAACAAATGAGGTTTTCGGGGTTTAAAACTAAAAATAAAAACAAGTTAAAATTGTAAAATAGAATTCTGTAGCGTTAGTCATCGGGGCCGGGTCCTCTGCAACCGAGGCCTTCCAAGGTCTTTTCCTCACATCGGGAGGATTAATATGAGAATCATCTCCCAAACCAGTCTCTCTTCAATGAACTGTAAAACTGACCTAAATAACTATCTCAAAAATCGTATTCGTCACTCATGGTCTGCAGATGTTGAACATCAATTCGACCACTTTCCAACAAATTAATAAATGATAACTAATGAATGCTAATTGCATCATCAACAAGTATAAAATAAACCTAAAGTTTTATCAAGACTTCCACTATTGTACATCCAAAGGGATCAAACCTAAAATTTGAGAAAATAAAATATCCTGAATCGTCAATAACTCATAGATGGTAACTAACTGGTGTCAATGGATGTAACGATAAGCATCCAAGGAACCCAAAAGCTTATCAAAGCATATTGGATCATTCAAAGCAACCTAAGGGATTAAAGCCTACGTCAAATTAAACTATAGCGAGTAGGAAAACACTCCTGAAACATGGAAAACCCTTACTGGCTTCGATCCCCGCCTAATACTTTCCACTCCAAGGAAAAGGGCTTTAGCCGCCCATCCTCCTCCGAGTTGTCATCCTGAGGGTGTTCAAGTACCATAAAGGGAAAAAGAAAACAAAGAAAATGGAGAAAGGGGAAGTAGAAATGCCCAAACCGGCCGCCCACCATCTATCGCTAAAAGTGAAGTGATTCATATCATGCATCGAGGCTTATATAGTGCCTGCATAGGAAATTACCAAAAAAACAAAACCAAAAGCTATTACAAGGATAAAATGGGAAGAAACAAGAATTGTAACAAAACACCAAAAGGCCAAAAGGTGGAACAAGTAATGAGGGTGAAGGCCGGAGGTGAATACAGGTGCATGAAAGCACTCTAACTGCAAGGAATTCTTGATGTGCCCACTGTTGCATTTTTCTCTCTTCTTTCCTTCTCGGTCTCGATCCGTACGTCAGTTTGACTCGAATTCTTCTCAGGTCGATCACTCAACAATTTCGCATAAATAGCTTGCAAAAACTACAAAAATGTCACAAAACGCGATCATGATTATGAGGAACTTTTAATGGCAAATCTGAAGACTAGAATGATTAGCATACAAAAGCACTCAAACCGTAACAACAGGGTTCAAAATAGCACTTTCGGGCACTAATCACACCCCCCCAACCTACACATTACTAGTTCTCACAATGAAATAAAGAAAGAAAGAGAGAGTATTGCCAAACAATAACAACAAAATAATGTTCACAAAATGGTATTTCAAAAGGTTGTGAATGAGTAATGCCTAACCCTAAGTAAGAATCATCAAAGCCTTGTCAATAACTATCTCGAGAATGAAAGCCATACAAAATTGAGTATCAAAAGAGCCTCCTTCTCAAGTAAATCAACCTCGTGAGATTTCACCAAACCTTAAGTGTTTGTTTGATCGCTTCAACAATAAACTCCGCTAAACCCGCACTCTCCCCCAATGAAGCCACCGCCACACTCAGACACCAACCAACCAAACAGATCAGACCCACTCTTATTCCACAACTCTTGTGTTGTAAGGGTGCAATGGTGAATCACTCACCAACCATGTGACCGGATCACCGATGACTCCAACCAATTAAGGCTTAGGACACCAAGTCATAAGGATCTTCGACCATTAACTCTTCAGCCACCCTAATGAATATTCTAAACCCAACATCTACAACTCTCGCTAAACCTCACCCATCCACCAGCGAAGGAGCACTAAGTCTAAGGACTCCCAAACCGCTGGTTTAGGCATCTGGGCTTTTACTGCCATAATTCTGATCGCCGTGTTTCAAGGTAAAGCTTGCAATTTTTCTTCTTTTCTTCTTTTTTTTCTTTGATTTTTCTTTTCTCTTTTATTTCTGAAGATACACTGGCCCTCTCTTATTCATGGGGTCCTTAACCTATTAAAGGTGGTCAAATCTAAACTAGGTAGGCTATTGTAAGGCTTAGGAGGGTAGGCGCTTTTCTGTGTTATTGAAGAAACCTCGATGCGTGACTGTGGCGCTGTTAGCCAGCGTGAAGAAAGGCCGAAAAGCAAAAGCAAGAATTCAACTAATCATCCACTCAATTAGGCATGGAACCGATCTAACATCAATAGAATTAGAAAAAGCTTCAATTTTTCAAACTACAAAGGCTGCAACACAAAAAATTCCAAAATGGGTCCACTTAAAAAAGTGTCAGATAGTGATAACAAATTTTCCACAAAGGGAGAAACCAGCAAGCACCGAACATCAAGCAAATGGGCTTGCTCAAAATAATAACAAAAACATAACAGAAGTCACTTCCTTCGCTAATCCTCCCCAACCAAATGTCTCATTGTCCTAATGGGGCTCCTGATTGGAAAGTTAGAGAAGGAATTTTGATGAAATGTACTGTTGGATGTGAGACTGCAAGCTTCCATCGACACCTTATTCACTCCATTTGGGCTTAAGATGAACAAGTTAAGAGAAAAGAGAGGAAAAAAGGGACCAATTTGGAACATTTTGAATATTACTCATTTTTCAAATTTCAAATGTGTTCTTTTCCGCTATTTAGATTCTACACTCTCTAAGATTTCCAAAAATCACCTAAAACCGGGAGCATTGATGAAAAGTTATACCTAAACAAAATTAGGAGGCAAAATGTGGAGAAGTGGGAGCAAAATTCACGTAATAGCGATCATTCACAGAAGAGGCAAAAATTTCTACATAAATAAAATTCCGCCTCTCTTTTTCCTACTTTCTCGATTCTTCATTCCTGCTTCAAAATTTTCACTCAAACTGCAAAAATTAATACAAGAAAATATGTAGAAAGTGAAAAATGTTAGAACAAAGATTAACTTAAAAATTAGGAGAAAATCTAAAAAAGAAAATTAAAGAAATCAAAATAAACTAAAATAAAAACAAAATTAAAATAAGAAAATCGTAAAATAAAAGTGGGGGAGACCGTGCTCCTCAAACCAGCTTTTTAGCCTTGGAGGTCAGTTGAACCGGGTGGAGCTTTAGAAATGCCGAGGTTCGGGTGTCTAACTGAACCAACACCCGAATCATCCACTATGCCATAACATAAGCAATCGCCAATGTCTCATGTAGCAGATAGTTTGTATTAAAGGGGCTACTAACTTCGAGGTTTCAGAGCACACGTAAATGACGGGCCTTGTTGTGGTGTTTCTCGTGTTGCATGTGATGTGTAGGCGGTGGATGTTGACTGCAAGGGGTTGTTTTTGGTCAAGGTTTGATTACCACAAAAGTGCAATTTCGGAATCCTATATTAGATAGGTTTTGAGTGCTTTTTGCGCATTAATCGCGTCATTTATACCAATTGAAGTGTTCGTGTCATCTTAGTAACAATTTATGCCATTCTCAAGCATGTTTTGCTGTTTTGTAGGTATTTATACCTCAGTTTCAACCATTAAATGCAAATGATCAATCATGTAGGTTTGAAGTTTACCACGCATCAACAAGCCCAAAAAATCAGCCGGAAAACAAGCGAAAAGTGGAGGAAATGAGATGCAACTTGAAGACGTGGACGAGAGGCAGCAGAACAAAGAAACAAAGAATTTTCGCAACTCCGTCAAGAACCACTCGCAATCCTGAGCGACTTTCGCGAACCGTTTTCGCAGTGTGTCAGCCGCAATCTCAAATAAAATTGAAAATTCGGCTAGCCAACTTGCACCGTTCTCAATAAATTATAGAATTCGCCATCGAAATTTCGCTAGCTTAGCTTAGTTTCGCTAGCTAGCGAAATTTCAACCTTGCCAAATCTTAGACTCGCTAATTTCGCTTAAACCTTGCCAAATTCACTAATTAGCTTAAATTCTCCCCTCAGAATAAATTACATGCCTCGTCATGCTTTGTAATTAATGTCGGAATCGCTTCAAACTTGGTTTATTACCCAATCTGTCCTATAACTTAGCCTAGCTTATTAGGGTTTTTGTAATTTCATACCTTGAGGAGGCTTTAGTAACATTCTCATGTTTGTAATAGCAAGAGGAGGATATGTGAATAAGTGTTTTCGTGATTTGTAAGTTATTTTCTTACGCTTTTTTGTAAATAAATTCGTTTTATTTTCTCTTCTCTCTCTTCTTTCTTTTCATCACTTTCCTACCGCTAAACACACCTCTGAGATGACAACTCAAGAGATAAGCCAAGGTTTCCTTTCTTTGAAGAAGGAAGCTAGCTCAAGGTGGGGCATATGCATGTCGTCTCTCAGATAAAAGCTACGTAGTGTATTTATATATTCTTATTCTCAAAACATAGTCAGATAATACGGGATGTTATTGATTTGGCCAATACTCTCCATGCTTTAGGATCATTTGTTCTTTTAGATGGTCTTTACGAGCCTCTCGAGATAATATTTACATGTTAGTGGTTCTTCAAATTGGTGGTTAAGTAACATTTCCTCGTTATTATTTTGGCCAATACTTCCATGCTTTAGGATGCAAAGTACTCGGGTGAGAGATGCACTCGTTGTTCTTTAGATGGTCTTTAATGAAAGCCCTAAAACGGATAATTGAATGTTGTGGTTTTTAAACTAAAAGCGGGTCATAACTCCGCATGCCACTGCTTTGAATTAAATAGGAGATGTTTCATGGGTGAGGCTTGCTAGTTAACATAGATCCGTTATGCCATGGACTATATGTTGCATGTCAACGAGATAAAACCGAGGACTTGTTTGCCCTAATCCTGCCGCTAGTGACCTAATTTTCAAAGTTAACTTTTTCACACTTTAACTTTCGCTTACAATTTTCGCCAAACCATTCCCAATCGCTTTTGAAACCCAAATCCAAAGAGTCCCTAAATAGAAAGCCTTACCTTCATGCACCGATGCAAACCACATTTTTAGGATGAAAACCCATCCCCTGCGGTTCGACTTAGACCACTATACTGGCAAGAGTCTTGACTACTACAGTAGGGGCAGAACCTAGGGTGCATATAAATTTGTTGATTTTAGCTCAAATTTTCATCATGGCACGAATCAAAGCAGCACTTGGATCCAAATTTATGGGGATTGGGTGAAGGGTAGCCTTGGTGCTCTTCCTCGTTCCCTTCCTCCGCTCCCTCGTTTCCTTGCTGTAGTTCCTCAGAGCCTCTAATGGTTCCTCGCATCAATTCCCGAGGTTGCATTTGATTTCTGCCTCACCTAAAATACACTCTTCTTCCTCCGTATTTCCTCCTCTGATGAACATGTTGTTAAGCAAGCTTCCTTTGAAATTGATGTCTGCAAGTTGTCAATTTTATGATCAATTCCACTTTGAAGCCCATCTAATTTCTGGTCCAGGGAGTTCTCCACAATATGAATTCTTTGGCTTATTTTGGCATTGAATGTCTTTTGCTCTTCCACAAAGTCACCCACTAGCTTGGTAAGGTCTAGAATTGCTTGCTCAACTAGGGAGATTGGCTGTGGTGGTTGAGGCTGAGACGAAGAGGCATACTGTGGATGTGGAGGAGGTGACATACTGGTGGGAGGTCTCGTTCCCATGAGGAGTTTCAGGTGGTTCCCAATTAGGTTAGGCATTGGCCAAATGGTGCATTAGTCGGGGGAAACACTCTGTAGGTGCACCCATCTAGCTGGTTTCATAGTCCTCATGGACCTATATATTAGGGATTCCTCTCCATGGGTTGTCGACCTCGCCATGGAAGGTTCCTCAGAATCCTCATGGACATGTATGCTTTAGGGTTTCTCTCCACAAGGTACTCATTATACTGTTCTCCCCCTAGGTGTTCCATTTGATCACAGTTCAAGCCCACTAAGACATGGATTCCTGCAGCAAAAACAGGGCAACACAAGACTACACAAAAAAAAAAAACATTCCTGCAGCAATTTTTTTTTAGTGAAATGAAATAAAAAAAAACTGACAATAATATAAAAGAAATTCACCAATACTTGTGATGAGGATCACAAGTGTTCCACAGCTCGTCAAATGTACTTAGCACCATCCCTAAGAACGGCGCCATTTGATTCGTACTACGTAGGGTGATCCTAATCAACAAAATTTATATCCTAAATTCCTTCCCATCGGTCAGCAAAGTTACGCCAGTGATAGCTGCCTCTAGGGCCGAACTCAATGATGGGTTTTCGCACAAATGATCGACAAAGTGAGGTCCACTGGGTGAATTAAATTTGGATTTTCAGGTTTGGTAAAAACAGTGAGGTTTTGGGGTTTAAAACTAAAAATAAAAACAAGTCAAAAAATTGTAAAATAGAATTCCTTTGAGTGTTAGGTCACTGGGGCTGGGGTCCTGGGGCAACTGAGGTTCTCCAAGGTCTTTTCCTCGCATTGGGGAGGATGACATATAGTCATCTCCCAAACCTAAGCCATTTAACTGTAAATCGACCCCAAATAACTATCTTTGAAAAATTGGTATTTGCCTCCCATTGATGGTCTCGGACAATGAATAACATCACCTTGACTCACTTTCCAACAACTAATAAATGATAACTAATGAATGTCACTATATCTAACAATAAGTATACAATGAACCCTAAAGCTTACCAAGTAATTAGTTGCCATAAAGGATCCGGCGGGATTCAACTAAAATTTGGAGAAAATAAAAATATCCTTGAATCGCCTTTCAATAACCCATAGATGGTAACTAACGGGTGTCAGTGGATGTAACGATAAGCATCCAAGGAACCTAAAAGCTTATCAAATATTGATCATTCAAAGCAACCGAAGGGATTAAAGCCTACGTTCGACTGAAACCATAAATGGTAGAAAATACCTCCGTTAAAACATGGAAAAACCCTTAATTGCCTTCGATCCCCTGCCCAATAGCCTTCCACTCCAAGTGCGCATTTAGCCGCCTCATCCTCCGAGTCACATCCTCTGGAGGTTTGGCAGCGAGAAAGGGAAAGAAAATGAAAGAAAATGGAGAAAGGGAAGCAAATTCGGCAAACCGCCGCCCACCGCCTATATTTCCAAAAGTGAAGTGATTCATAGTTTGTACACCGAGGCTTATAGGTGCCTGTATAGGAAATTACCAAAAAAAAAAAACAAAACCAAAGCCATGAAGGATACAAATGGGAAGAAACAAGAAATTGTAACAAAAACACCAAAGCTAAAAGGTGTGAACAAAGGCCGAGGGGTGACAGTGGCTGGGAGGTGAATATGGTAAGTATTGAGCAATTTAACGTATGGAATTTTGGATGTGCTCCATTTTGTTGCATTTTCTTCTCTTCTTTCCTTCCGGGTCTCTCGGGATCCGCAATGCCGAAGTTTGACCTCGACCTTCGTGCTTGGATCGACTCAACAATTTCGGCATAAATAGCTTGCAAAAACTACAAAATTAGCCACAAAATGCGATCAGTGGAATAGTAGGGACCTTAATGTGCAAATCGGGTTAATTAGAATGATTAGTACACAAAAAACACTCAAAATCTACAATAAATAGGGTTCAAAATTGCACTTTTTGGGCACTAATCAAGAACCCGATATAACATAATCCCTTCCTGAAATCTCATTCCATGCAATAGCAAGGGCAGCACATCCTCAAACATTTCGAGTGGTAGGTAAATTGAAAAATAAAGCGGTGACAGTCCTCATTGATGGTGGGAGCACCCACAACTTCATTGATCAAGCCATTGTCACGAAGTTTAGGCTAGATGTCGCACGTGATCAAAAGTTGCAAGTCATGGTGGCTAATCGGGACAAAATCAATTTTCGAATGGTGATGCCTTGGGCTGATTTTTACGTTTTACCCATAGTGGCATGTCAAGTGGTTTTGGGCGTTCAATGGTTAGCCACCCTTGGGCCGATTGAAACCAACTACAACAAGTTCACCATGTCTTTCCAGCAAGCAGGTAAACCTTGTATGTTCCAAGGCCTTAGGCCACCAACGATCACCGCCTTAAGCGATAAAGAACTTCTCAACCTCAATGGCACTCCTTTATTTTTCCAAATCATCCCAACTCATGAAACTGCTTCAGTTAATGACCACCCAGCTGATCTCGCCCAAGTTCTCACTGAATTTGAGCATGTCTTTGTTGTGCCCCATACTGATGAGTGCAAAACTCATCTATGTTTTGAGTTCATTTCACACGCTATGTTGTGCATTTAATATCCATATTCATGTAAAACTCATAAAATTTCCTCTAAACTTGGTTTTGTAGGATTATTGATGAAAAGCAAGTGATTTGGCAAGAAATGAGCAATATATTTCCAAAAGAAGAGTCAACCGAGAGTCTCACAACAAGGGCCATTAGAAGATTAATTTTTTGTACCATCTGGAACATCAAATGGTTCAAATTCTCATGGCTGCATTCTATATTCAAATATCTTTCCAACGAAAGTACTCACACGCCCAACCAGTTAAATGAAGAAGTTATGGCCCGACAAGTTGGAGAAGAAAACAAAGTTGCCGCTGTGAAAGTATGTCGCGACCAGAGTATGTCGCGATCATGTCAAGCCGCGACCAAAGCGGTCGCACCGTAAAGCTTTGTCGTGACCAAAAATGCTGCAAAAACTTAAAAAAGGCCGAAAATTGATTTGAGAGGCAGGCGGGAAGATTGGAGAGCCTCTCTCATGGGGTTTTCTCAGATCGCCCATTTTTCCAGCTTTTCAGATTTTTGATTTGTTTTGAGATTTTAGAGCGCTTTTAGAGCATATTTTTATTTCTATTGAAGAGATTTCGTGTTGTATAATGTAGATTCGATTTCACTAAGGTTCGCATAAAGATTGAAGCTTAAGAATCGATTTTTCTCTCATGTGGGTTTTCTCTAAACCGCCATTTTCTTAGTTTTCGCCGCAGATTTTTATTTTTAATAGATCTATAGTTTTAGAGCAGATTTTTATTTTTATTGAAGAGATTTGGTGTTGTACTCGCATATTCAATTTATTTACTGCTGAGGCGGTAAGATTTAAGCTCAAATCTGGTTTTTCTTCTTTCTCTTGATTTCTTTCTTCATTTTTCTTACTTTTTGTTTGATTAATGATGATCGAATTCAAAGAATGGAACATTAAACACCTCTAGGGTTGGGGTTTAATTGTTGAACATTCAGATTTGCAGTTTTTCGGTTATTTTGTGGGTTTGAATATTGAATTTATATAATTGGTACTGTTCATATAATGAATTGTCTTAATATTAGTAGCTTATACCCAAAAAAGAGTCGCATTTTACTCCATTTCAGAGCCCTCAGAGTGATTACTGGTGAGATGCAGATTCCTTGAGTAAAGAGCGGTGACTTAGGGGTATGTTAGACTAATATCTGGAACTAATGAACTCGAAAAATTACTTCAATAGATCACCACTCTATCAGCATGGTGTAGAGGATTAATTAGATGATAACAATTTAGTTGATCAGAGGTTTCTCCTTAGTCCGATGAAAGGATCTGATCCGTGTTAGCAAAGATCTAATCAAGGAGATAGAAAATTATTAGATTTGAAGGACGAGATAATAATACATTGAGAAGGCTTGCATTATCCTTGCTCATGGGGGCACTCTTCGGGCCAGAGAAATGGTCACAGGGAGCATTGAAAAGAAAACAATCAAATCTTAAAGAGTGCCAAATTTTACAAGTAGCTATTTAGGACCCATTTGTCCTTAAAAGGAATATGGTGTGTTAGATAGTGAAATGTATGGTGTATGGAGAAATCCAAGCTATACTACATTGCTCTGACAAATCCAAAGATTCAACTCACAAATGTTGTGCTTTCAAGGAAATGCAAACTGTTTTGTAAATAATTATCCCCATCCCTAGTGACTCTCTTCATACCTTTTAGAATTAAGTAGTTGTTTATTTGGTAGATTTTTAGGATTAGTTTTAAATCAGTTTTTGTTTCAATTAAATTGATTTTATTCCATATCCTACTTGGTCGCCCAACAAGAAGTTGTCTTCTTGTAATCTGGGGTGATCAAATTCCAATTGCAGAGAACTCCTCCAACTGGCACGATATCCGGACTTCTAGAGTCCACTGTATTACTTGTATGACCCGTGCACTTGCGGAAAGGTTGAGTGTTAGTAATACTTTTCATTTCAGTTTTTGAGTATACTTACTTTTGTTTCAAATCAGTTTTTGAGTATTTACCACATTCACTCCCTTGACCATATTTTCACATATACATCAATTTGGTCAATCTTAACACATACCTTACCACCAATTCGAACCCATGATCACCACATTCCATTACAACCAAATCAAGAACCTGTTAGTGTCCGACCCTACCGATACCCTTATTATCAAAAGGAAGAAATTGAGAAGATGGTGAAGGAATTTCTTGACTCGGGTTTGATCCGTCCCAGTACCAGTCCATGTTCTTCGCCGGTATTGCTCGTCAAAAAAGCTGATGGTGGTTGGCGGTTTTGTGTTGATTACCGAGCTCTCAACAATATTACCATCAAAGACAAATATCCGATCCGTCATCGACAAACTCCTTGACGAATTACATGGATCCCGGTATTTTTCCAAGCTCGATCTCCGTGCCATATACCATCATATACTAGTTCAAGGGACTGATATTCATAAAACTGCTTTTTGGACACCTGACGGACATTACGAATTTATTGTGATGCCCTTCGGGCTTACAAACACCCCCTCCACCTTCCAGAGTTTGATAAATGACTTGATGTGACCCTACTTACGGAAGTTCGTTCTAGTTTTTTTTGTCGACATTTTGGTGTACAACAAAAGTTGGGTCGACCATCTCGACCACCTCCGTGCAGTCCTTCAAGTTTTATCTATCAATCCATTGTTTGCCAAGAAATCCAAATGTTGTTTTAGCGTTTTACAGGTAGCATACTTGGGACATCTTATTTCCTTTGCAGGAGTAGCAGTTGATCCTGCCAAGATTAATTCACTTCTCAAGTGGCCTATCCCCACTACGGCAAGAGGAGTTCGTGGTTTCCTTGGATTAGCTGGCTACTATCGCAAATTTATCAATGGGTTTGGAGGGATTTCTACACCACTCACTCGCCTATTATCCAATGATGGGTTTCAATGGACTTCTGAGGCTTGTCGTTGCCTTCTCCCAATTAAAGAAGGCGCTCACATCTCCGCCAGTCCTCTGCTTACCAGATTTCTCTCAATCCTTTGTGATCGAATGCGATGCTTGTGGAGTAGGCATCAGAGCTATTTTATCACAACAAGGCCAACCAATTGCATGCTTTAGTGAAGCTCTTAAACCCTCGGCCTTAACTTTATCAACATATGAGAAGGAGATGCTAGCAATAGTCAAAGCCATCCGCAAATGGCGACCATATCTCATTGGCAAACCTTTCATCATTCGCACGGATCAAAGAAGTTTAAAATATTTGTTGGAGCAACGGATCACAACGCCGACTCAAACACGGTGGTTACCAAAAATTCTCGGGTATGATTATATCATTGAATACAAGAAAGGAAAACAGAATTGTGGTGCTGATGCTCTCTCACAGGTTGGAGAGCTCAACTTCCTTGTTGTGTCCTTGCCCATCGTAGACTGGTGGACCACACTCTAGCAAGAGGTAGCAACCAATCCATTCTGTAATCAGTTGTTAGGCTCACTACCACCATAATATTCCTTACGGGATGGGGTGCCCTTCAAAAATGGGTGTATTTATTTGAGTCCCTATTCACAGCTCATTCCTACCATTCTATCCACCCATCACTCTTCATCGGCTGGGGGACACTTTGGCTATCATAAAACATTGAGCCGCTTCCGTGCAAGTTTCACCTGGCCTCACATGTGCACCGCGATCAAAGACTTCATAAGAAATTGTGATGTCTGTCAATGTTTCAAATTTGATAATACACGACCTGCCGGTTTATTACAACCGCTGCCCATACCCAATAAAATATGGACTGATATCTCCATGGATTTCATGGAAGGATTGCCATTAACCCGCGGAAAAAATGTCATCATGGTAGTGGTTGATCGCTTGTCCAAATATGCACACTTCCTTCCACTAAAACATCCATTTACTGCCCTCACAGTAACTCAAGTCTTTCTCGAACAAATTGTCCGACTGCACGGAATGCCGGCGTCTATTATAAGTAATAGTGATTAATATTTTTATTAGTTTATTTTGGAAGACCTTGTTTCGGTTGCAGGGGACAACTCACTATATATGTGACACCCATTTTAAAACACATTTCATTCAAAACCACGGAAGCATTTCTCGTCTCACTACGTAGGCCCATAAACATTTAAACAATTCACTTACAAAATAGCATACCATGCCTTTCAAAATATTACACAACATTGTTTCGTAATTTACTATTTTAAAATACAAGATAAAGTCATGCTCAAAATGATATTAATGCATATGACGGAGCATACTCCCTAAATTTTTTCTCGACTTCCGTGCTTCCCGATCTTGCCTCTTCCCGCTCGCTTATCTATCACTCTGACTTCGGGCGCATTGGTAAAACAATACGCTAAGCATTTTCATGCTTAGTGGTTCTATACAAATCCATTCCTCAGTTTCAGTTTAAATCAAATCATGCACTTTAACAATTCAAAACTTTCAAATCTTTATGGATGATCAATGTAAATACAATACATATACTTGTTATATATACAATCAGTTACAGTTCATTGATCATCCCAAAAATACACTTTCATATTCAATATTTCACAATTTCAAATCAATTCAAATATGCTCACAAATTCAATTCAGTTTTGTAATTCAATTCAATTATGTCAATCAATTCAGTTATGCCCTTAACAAATTTAACCTATGTCTGCGAGTACAAAGATATTAGAGTCACCTATTCCGGCCCCACCGGATCGCAGTTTATAAAATGTTTTATAACAGCACGGTCCCTACTGGCCGCCGACTGGTTATAAATAATCACTAGGTGAACACTACCGATACGGTCCCGGGCCGGGTCGCCGGGACGGAGTGACACATCAATAAAATCGCTCGCAAGATCGCTTATTTCGACCCTAGTCAAGTATACCAATATCTATCATTAATACGAACTAAACGGTTAACATTCTATTAAGGGCGTCCAAATATTTTATAGCAAAGTACAATACATTTGTATAACTAGTTCACTTTCAATAGTCATGCAATTTTCATATGCAAACATTTTCCAATCAAATTCTTCAAATCATTTAAAACAATTCAATATACCTTTCTTATACATTTAAAACAAGCATTTCAAATATTGAAACGAGAATAAGAAAAGGTAGAACAAACCCAAAAAGATTGTCGTCCTTTAATTCCTGTCCTCGGAATCTCGACCTCAACTCGGACTTTCCTCCTCGTTAATCCCTAATCCATCACACATATTTCACAATCAAAGAATAACCAAAGAAAATCATTTGTGCATTTTAGTATTTTGGTTAGGGCTTGATGTCTACCCACACACCTCACTTTGCCAAATTTCTAGGGATATTCGAGTCATATTTGCTCATACATCCTTCTCACAAAATTTATAGCTCTGTGAGTCTATTTTATTAGAATTTGAATCATCTCATTTGGATCACCCAAACACAAGTTATGGCATCTTTATGCCAAACTGGTCGGTATGCCCAGTTCACTCGGTTACCTACTGTTTTTCTCAATTTCAAGGGTCTTAACTCCATAAATTGGTAATGGTCCCTTCTAATAATTTTAATCTATGGTTCTAAGGTTTATTCTCCAATTTGAATCATCCAATTTGGATCAATATAACTCAAGTTATGGAATTCTACATTCATGATCATTTTAATTTTCAAAACAGAAAATGCAGATGTTTTCTATACATACTTCCTTGAAGTGATTTCACAATTTCTTAGTTACAAATTGTATACCATTCCTTCAAGTAAATTATTCTCCTATAAGTCTAGTTTACCCAGAAATTTGAATCACTCAATTAGGATGAGTGAAACTCAACTTATGGCCTAAGTACCAAAACTACTCCAAAACACATAACTATTTCAGAATTGAACCAGAAATTTATCCGAAACAGAGCACCACTTCAACGGATTTCTAACTAATTGGGTCCAAATTCTGGGGTACCATTACTTCAGGGAGTTTGTTCTACTATAAGTCTAGTGTACTTATATCAATTTGAAATCACTCAATTAGGATAAGAAATGACCAATTTATGGCCAAAACAAAACATAGGTTTGAAAATTTTGACAGCAACCTTTGAAACACCATAAATTCCTCTCGTGATTTTCTTCCAAAACACCTCAAAACTCAAAATAAATCATGTCAATCACTCTTAATAAATATCCTGGTCATCATCCTAAACCAATCACAAGCAAATCAATATGGATGATTTAGGGTTTTCCACCTCAAACATCATAAAAATAAAATTTAGGGTTTGTGTTCTTACCTTGAATCTCTTTTGTTCTTCGTTCTAGTTTTCCTTCAACAATCTTGCTAAATCTTGCAATAAATATGGAAGATTGTCCACCAAAAGTTTGATCTCTTCTACACAACCCTAGGTTTTCCTCTTTTGCTCTCCTTCAAATACGTTTTGGCTAAGGGTGTTTTAGCGACCATTTTTGGTCTTTATGTCACAAAGCCATGTTTGGCTATTCTAAAATCTCATTTCTCATTTTTTTTGCATTTAACTCTCCTATATCTTCATTTACCATTTCATCTAGAATTTAATTCACTTTGGCTTTTAAGCCCATTTTCATTAGACCCTTAGGTCTTCATTTTACCAAATTCCCATTTTGTCCTTTTTCTATTAGTTAAATTTTTTTCAGGTTTGGTCAATTTCTCATTTAGCATATAATATTTAATTATATACTCACATATTCATTTGCACTTGACATTTATCCATATAATCATATATCATTTAACATTTATCAATTATCATTTAATCATTTCTTATTTTCTCGGAAAAAAAAAAAAAACCAAAGTTTGGCTCAATTTATACTAATAATAAAAAAAAAATAGGGTATTTTTGGGGCGTTACAATATAAGCTCTATTTATCATCCACAGACCGACGGTCAGACGGAAGTGGTTAATCACACACTCGAGCAATACCTCAGGTGTTTCACGCATGAACACCCAACCAAATGGGTTGAATGGGTAGCATGGGCTGAATATAGTTACAACACTTCCATCCACTCATCCACCAAAATCTCCCCTTTTGAAGCAGTATATGGTCAACCTCCTCCAACTCTCCTTCTTACATTCCAGGCACAACAAAAGTTCAAGCCGTGGATGACCTTTTGCACAACCGTGATTACATTCTCCGTGCCTTACGTCGGAATTTGATTGTTGCCCGTGACCGCATGAAGTCCCAAGCTGACCAACATCGTCGGGAAGTTGTTTTCGAGATTGGTGATTATGTCTACCTCAAACTGTAAGACCCGAGAAATTCCAATTTCTGGAAAAATGGCAAAATCGTAATTTTGGTTACAAAATTGTAATTTCGGTTAAAAATCCGAAATTTATTCTCTAGATCTCGGATGATGAAACGATTGCACCCGCGGGAATTCGCCTTGGTGAAATCTAGCTAGCACGCAAAATTTCGTGAAATTCCTAGTGATACGTAGCTGACACGTTTTTCGAGGCATAGCGGTTCGGGTTCCATAAAACGATTTTCGATGCGACGAAAGTCACATATAACACGTACTCATGTGCCATAAGTGGTATGAGTAGAGAAACGATGAAAATGGATGACTGAGATAGTGCCGAATGTCAAAACTGGGAAATGAAGGGACATAATGGTCATTTTGGAAAAGTTTAATACAAAGACAGTATTATGAGCGCTGTCGTCTCTTTCAAACAAAAGAAAGGAGAAAACGTGGGAAAGGAGGAGGAAATCTTACAGTAAGCTTTGGATCTCATTTTTAGTGAGAGAGAGTCTTCCTTCTCTCTAGAAATACAGGAGATCCGACCGCCAGCCTTCTGACAAGAAGGAGTCGCTTCTACTACGGGAGAGGGCCGCTGCGGTACCGGATGGTGGAGTTTCCCTCAAAACTGAGAGGTAGGGGTTTCTCTCTAATGGGTTTTATTCTTCATTTGGCACCATGTTAATGTTTCTGTCGTCGAGGCCTGAATCCGGCCGCTTGATCTGGCTCCAAACCTTGGAATCGAAATGCTTCGATTTGAGACTCCACGACCCAACCCGCACGTTTTACGGACTGCTTCAGCTAATGTGATGAATTGTTCAACAAATCATGTATTGGTTTGTGGCGAGACCGAATCGGTCAGAAACCCGGTCTACCAAGTGAACCGACACTCAGGTTGGTGAAGAAATGGCACCGAGGGTTTTGATCGTTCGAAATGAAGATCACAAAATAATTTTTTGTGAAAAATATTTGTTTGGTTGGAGTGATTTAAATTGAATTGCTCGTATGATTATTAGCCCAAGTGAGCTAATTTTGATGTAATGGTACGATAATTTATAACACATGATTGTGTGAATTGATTGTTTTGTAAATATACGTGACAAGTATATATTTATACGCGAATTGGGATCGTATTAGAACTGCATACATGCATTCCATAGCGCACCGAACACCCTAGACTATAGGAGGAGTGCATGGATGAGTCTAGAGAAAATGGTTCGAAGGGGTTGTCTAAAATGTGAATTATCCGAGGGTTGTCTAAACTAAAAATATCAATCGCCTGAGACGGCCCAATCGATATACACTCTGAGGGCAGTCCACAAATAATATCAATCGCCTGAGACGCACCCAATCGATATATACACACTGAGGGTTGTCCACAAACAAACAAAATAATAATTCCTCATACGAGGCTTAAAGCAGTATGAGGGAGCTTCCGCGGAGGACTCCTGCACGAGATTGAGCTGTATTGATTCAAGTAGAATCATGCATTGTCAATGTGTATTTATTTTCGAACATCGTGACCGCACTTAGGTGGAGAGAGCCCACTCTTAGTATGACATTCCATCATCGAGCATTAGCTCACCTTGCTCTATGGATGCTATTAATTTACAAAAATATGAGCGCGCGAGTGACTCGCCGTCCCAGTAGATCGAGATTGTAAAGAAAGTTCTGTCAGGCTTGGTTTATGACGGATACATGTATCAAACTTAATTTTAGTAGATGTATCAGATAAGAGCAAAAATATTCAACTCTCAGAATTACTGGATATAGTTGGATTCATAGCGGTATGTATGATGAGTATTGTTTATGGGCCCAAGTATCGCTTTAATTCCATGTCGGGATTATATCGCAGACCGTTTGGGGACGTGTATATGCAGTATCAGACTCGGGTAGAGTTCTCCGTATAAAGGAGACTGGATGAAGTGGTGCCTGCAACCCAACATCCACTTATATTCGCGGTTGACAGTAGTCACCTGAATTTCCTGCTCGGGCGTTACGTAAACTTCAAATTGCACAGTTAAGATCGTGAGTCGTCCGCAGCCCATGAAGCCTCACCCGATTCTTCGTCCTTACAAGATCCTTGCACGAGTCGGACTGGGTTTACAACCACCACGGGCGGGCTTCCCAAATCCATGACGGTCTTCATGTGAGTCTTTAAAGAAACACACCCGCCTGGCCACCTCGCTCCCCACGCCCGCTCCCATCTGACGATCTCAAATCCTTCCATAACCTAAAGTTGTGTTAGACACCTGTGTGATGAGTCCAAAAACTCATTTGATTTTTAATCCATTTTTCTGAGCATATTACAAGATAAATGTTGATTTGTATGCAGAAATGTGAATATTTTACTCCAAATTTAATTTTGCAAAAAAGGACAGCGTAAGATAAAATCCCAACAAAAACCAGAAGAGATCAGCCTACAAGCAGAAATGAAGTCGCAACTAAAAATCGGAGTCGTGACAGGAAGCTTATTTGTTCAGTTATTTCCAAGTCATGACATCACCAAGATCAGTTTTGGGGAAGAAATAAGACCCAATAAGCGGTCGTGACTCAAGTCGAAGCCATGTAATTTAACGCACTCAAGGCAACAAGTGAAAGAGGTCAGACGTACAGCTGCCGTCGAAGACTAAAGGAATTATCAAGGTAGAATCTTCTGGCCGCGACACCATCTGGCGTCGCCACGCCCAATCGAATATAACCGAGGGTCGCGACGCCAAACGATGTCGCGATGCGGATCCGCCTGGGGCTTCAAACGGTCCTTTGCCAAGAAACCGCCGCAACCATTTATTAATCAAGGGACCACAAACGATGTCATGACCACTCATTCAGCTTTTTTTCTGGCGACCAAGAAAAACTGAGCATAAAGAAATCCAGGTCGTAACTAATTTTAAGCAATCGGTGATAATATGTGGACCGTAAAAGAAGAATACGAGGTCGCGACATCACCTTGAGGTCGCAACCCGGGAATGTAGGCTGGAAGGAGGAACCGTTTTGCACAAAGAATCGAGGTTATGACCAAGAAGAGAAATGAACATCAAAAAGGTCACGACATCACCAGGTCGCGACTTAAATTCAAACCCGTAGCGTGAAGACCACCAACAAGATCGCGACTTAAAAAGAAAGTCACGACCGGGAGGTCTTACAAATGTAAATGTGGTCGCAACCTAAACTTAAGGTTGCGACGTGCAGCGCAACAAGGAAGGGAAGTCCTGATTCAAAACTGAGGTCGTGACTCAGAAGCCAAAAGAAGAAAAAGACAACGATGTCACGACGTGAAACCGTGGTCGCGACATCAACTCTTGAGAAACACTGAGCAAACAAGGTCGCGACTACAAACGATGTCGCGACCATTAATCCAAGCAAGAACAAGGAACTGTCGCAAATGTGAGGCAACGCGTCGCGATCGAACAAGAGCAAACAAGGGAAATCCATGTCGTGACATCAACCCCAGGTCACGACATAGGACAGTAAACTAGGCTTTCTTTTAGGAATTACACCTGGAGCTTTTTGGGGATTATTTAATTTCTTTGTTAGTATAAATGAGCCAGGTGATAGAATAGTAAGTAGCTTCCATCTTCCTTTACTTGAGAAAGGGAGCGAAGGAGGAACTCAATGTGTATAAGTTTAAGTATAATTTTTCTTTATTTTCTTTATTTTTCATTTTTATTTCTTTTTAGGGATCTCACGTCACGCTAACTATCTGAAACAATTAGAGGCAAAACTTTGTTATGTTATTTTCTTTTAAAATTGCTACGAAAAATTTATGAAATCTAGACAAATTTCGGAGTTCATTTTTCTGGGTTTCATTGCAATTATAGTGGTTGCGTAGTCGGTGCTCCATTTCTTTGTCATGATGCGATGGTGGAGCAACGGTCTGCTGGATTTGAATTATAGTTAGTTACAGTCTTTTCTGTAAAAATCTGGAGAACGTTATTTGGGTAGTGATTTACTTGCTTGGTGTTGTTTTTAAATTGATAAGTTCCCAATGGTAGTACCGAATACCATTTTGAGGGAATGTATCTTGCTCTGATTTCCAGGATGCCCTCTGCGTGACACAGAGACGGAGATTCCTGAGAGCTGAGAGCATTCTTTTATGGGTATGTTAGACTACTATTAATGACTGGCAGGCTCTGAAAGTTATTTTGATAAATCCCCATTCGCTCATAATTGAATTTGGAGGGGAGTATTTAACAATATAAATAATCAGAGAGTTCACCTTAATCTAAAGGGAAGTTTCTAACCCCGTGTTAGCTTAGATATAATCAAGGGAAAGGACGAACCGATAGATCTGAAGGATGAGCCACCAGTTAAGTTATAGAACTTTTACTAAAATCCTAAGAAGGAAGGCAAAAGATGTTGTGGTCATCCAGGTGGGTGTAGTATTGAGAAAGAAAAATACCCAGATCTTACAAGAAAAGCATAAATACAAATGGCAGGTAAAACTTGTTTTGAGGAAAACAGGTTTCTATATAATGGATATGGAGAAATCAAGCGCAACATATGAGGCAAATCTTGAGACAAATGAGGATCCATCAATTCAATAGAAGCGATGTATTTTCATACGAGGAGTGATTGTTTCATTATAATTCAGCGTAGTTTTTGTTTCTATATGAGGAGCAGTTAGATCCGATATTTAGTTCTTAAATTTTTGTAGTTTATTTCTTGATACGTCAATTTCTAGTTTAGTTAATGATGCAGGATTTATTATCTAGTAAATAGAATTTCATTATCAAATTACGGTAGTCCAAATGGCATAGAACTTTAGTAGTTGGGGTGCTTGATCTCTAATTCATGTCTCGATCTGCGTGGGAATGATATGAACTACGATTCAGTTATTCTTGTATGACACATTAAACTGGAGTGTCGTAAATTTAAACCCGATTTTAAAATCTAAACATCAAGACCCGATTTATTTAATTAAGCAGAATTTATCCAAGTGACATGGGTGCAGAAAGTGTGAGCTCTTGTAACTATGCACATTTTAGGGTTTAGTTTATATAGAAAAAGGCAAACAAGTTTTTATGGCATCGTTGCCAGGGATTGAAAGAATTAAATAGATCAATATTCTATGAGGAAAAATACTAATTTGGACATTTTTATAAGAAAGAACAAAAAACAGTTTTTTCAAGCGGTGGCTATATGACCTTGATCTTTAACAAGCCATGTTGAAAATATTCTTTTAAGTTTGACTAATCCTAATACGAGTGTGTTTCGATTTCAAGAAATCGCCCAATGCATAGGAAATAGGATTCGGACATTACCGGCCGAACTTTGAATTGGAAAAGAACACTCGAAGCTTAAGAAAGACTAAAGAGCAAGAAGCACGCTAGCTATGGAAGATGAGAGACATGACCAACCGGAGGGCGGAGGACGGCGACGAGAGAAGGCCTCTTGTACTAACCTGATGGAGGATTTGGGCACATCATTCGGGAAGAATGTGCACTTGTCGGACGACCTCTTGTGGATGCAAATAGCAGACTAAAGCGGCTTTATGCTTTGTGGTGCGGCCGACATCGGTTCAGCACAGCCACCTCACCGAAGACCCAGCGAGCACACACGGTAGATTTATCGGGATGGCAAATACGATGGCCAGATGGTGTGAAGGCTAAGTGATAAAAATTGCATCTCTTCCCATTTTCCTTAAGAGATATAGCAGCCACATGGTATGAGTCCTTACCATATGGTTCAGTTGATACTTGGGAAGAGCTGGTAGAAGCATACTTGGGCAGGTTCTTTCCCGATCTCTCACCTCAGAAAGAAGAAGAGAGATAATAGTTTTCCAAAAAGGGGAAGATGAGAGCCTATATAGCACAGGAGAGGAATTCGAGAGGTTGTTGAAGGAGTTATATGCATGGAATTGATTTAAAAACCCATATGGATATAGTGTATCATGCCTTAAATGATACATCGAAGAGCATTATCGTGCTTCATGCTATGGAACATTCAAAGAAAAGTCTTGAAAAACTGGGGATCGATAGAACTGGTCTGACATATAAGCTCCATCTAAGTTTTCAAGGGGTAATAGCAAAGGAAAAGGGGTCATGGAGCTGAGTAAAATGATAGCCATGGAGGCAAAGTTAGATGCCATCATGCACAGGATGGACAAACAGGAAAGAAAAATGCACACTGCTCATGAAATAGGAGCAGTGGAAAGCAATGAAGCAAGTCTTTGAAATACCAAAGAAGGAGGATGCTTATGAGGTTGAAGGAGGCTAAATATGTGAATAGACAGTACCATTCAAGCCAAATCTAACACCTTGCACGTCTGATCCGGCGAGGAATATGAGAATTTCTCATAAGGTAGAGAGGAGCATTACAAGGCCCGAGGCATGGACGAGAATCCTCAGCGGGGGATATCGCGACCACCGGAATTCCCGGCCCGGCAACATCGAGGGTGAAAGCGGGAATGGCTATCGAAGGTCGTAGGAGGACTCGACCATTTACCGAAGAACAAATGCTGTATAGTTCATGGGGGCCAATAGGCTTATACACTTCCATGAACATCAAAGCGTCGGCTTAGAAGCTTCAAGTCGATGCTAGTATTTCAAAAGAATACAAATTGCCTCATTGAAAGAACTTGGAGACCTGAGTAGAGGCGGCTGGCCTTAAATATGCCAAATCAGAACAAGGTACATTCCTGATGACCTTTCGAAAAATCAAGGGCGCATGGCAATTCGGTTAAGAAATTGGAAAGAAGTGGGCAACAACGTGGGAAGAAAGGAAAGAAGAGTGAAGCGGAACAAGAGAATTTGGAAAGCAAGGAGGAAAACACACTGAAAAGTCACAGTAAAAGAAGATGATAAAGGCCGAACAACTAAGGAAGTAGTGGCTTGAATACGAGGAAGAGAAAATACCAGCTTATGCACCCTCTGATGCCATTTCCCAGAGGAGACGAAAGCAAAAGGGAAGAATAGGTTTTCTAAATTCTTGAACATCTTGAAGATGAAATCAATATCCCATTGCGGTAATCGACAGATGCTTAACTGCAAGAATTTACGAAGGAGATACTAAACGAGAGAAAAGGAAAATGGCGAGGAAGAGAATAGTGAACATTTGCCCTGCGGTGCAGTTATCCAACAAGCTCCCGACAAAATGAAGGACCAGCTGAGTTTTTCTCCATAGGGAAATATGAATTCAAGAAGGCTTTATGTGATTCAGGTGCTAGTATAAATTCGATGCCTCTATCAGTGATGCAAAGTGAAGGTTTAGGGGTAACGGCTTGACGATTACATTACAAATGGTGTGGTCAGTAACAACGAAGGTGTTGTTCTTGAAGATGTGCTTGTCGAGTGGGAAAAATTCATCTTCCTTATGGTTTTGTTATTATGAAGATGGAGGAAGACACCTTGAAGTTCCTTCTTTGCTAGAAGACCTTTCTTATGGCTGGAGCGGCCTTGATAGATGTGTAGAAAGGTGAAGCTGACACTAAGGGTGGGAATGAAGCGATTGCACTTTAATCTTAATAGAAGTTTGGAACATCGATGTAGATGCGAAAGTTGTATGGTATGAAAACAATAGTCTTCTCGGTGTTGGTCCAGTCGACTATGTTCTTGACAATTATCGATAAATTGAGATGAATTTTGATATCTTGAGTATTGATTGTGAAGTAATTGCCTTGAATTTGTATAACAAAAGCGATCCTACGGCATAAATGGCGGTCGAGATGATGTGTATGCGACCGAGGGACGAAAAACTGCGAAGCGAGGAAACTAGTGCGGAAAAGGATTAATATTGAAAGAATTGCCCGATCATTTGAAAATATGAGTTCTTAGAAGCGAGAAGAAAAGCCGATCATCGTATCAAGCGTGGCGAGATCCGAAGAAAAAGTGCTGGAAATTACGAAAATATAAAGGAAGCTATAGCTTGAGTCGATTGAGGATCCCGAAAGGTATCAGTCCCTCCATTTGTATGCACAAAATATTCTTCGAATGATGATCTGAAGCTACGTGTGAGCATCGAGGGAGGCTAAATACGTGATAGAAAAGTTGTCATAAAAGAAGTTACGAAATGGTTGAATGCGGGTTTATATATGCTATATTAGATAGTTCTTGGGTGAGCCAGTACATGTGGTTCATAAGGTGGATTCAACGTGATCGAAATGAAAGAATGATGAGATTCCTCTGGGCGCGACGGGATGGAGAGTGTGTATTGACTACGGCTTGACAAAGAAATGATCATTTCCCCTGCCTTTCATTGATCGGATCTGGGATGGGTTAGCGGGGACACCCTCCTTTGTTTTCTTGACGGATACTCTGGATATAACTAAATTGCCATTACACACGGATCAGGGAGAGAAAACCACTTTTATGCCATTTAGTACTTTTGCTTTTAGAAAGAATGCCATTTGGTTTATTGTAATGCTCTGATACCTTCGAAGATGCATGATGTCTATATTTTAGGTTGCGAGGAAAGTTATGGAGATCTTCATGGATGATTTCACAGTGTATGGATCCAGTTTTAAACAATGCTTGCATAACTTGGGGGCGATTACTTGAGTGCGGGGACGAGAATCTAGATACAAGTGGGAAAAATGTCATTTATGAGATTCTGAAGGAATTGTCTAGGGCACGTGATTTAGCGGCGGTAGAAGTAGACAAACAAAGTTTCAATTATAAGAAATTTGATACCACCACTCTGATCAAAGGAATTAGAAAGTTTCTTAGGACATGTTGGATTTTACAGAAGATTTATCAAAGATTTCTCAAAAATTGCTAGACCATTGTGCAGATTGCTGGAAAAAGGTGTTAAGTTCAATTTTGATGAATCCTGCCAAAAATCTTTTGAAGAAATCAAATCCAGACTAGTTGAAGCTCCCATCATGGCAAAACAGATTGGAACAAAGAATTTGAAATCATGTGTGATGCAGTGATTTTACAATGGGGCTATGTTGAGACGAAAGTTGAAAAGTATTCAGGTCATATCTTATGCCGTAGGCTTGATGAAGCTCGAGGAAAATTGCTGCACTCTTGAAAGGAAGATCTTTGGCAATAGTATTTGCATGTGAAAATTTTAGGCCATATATTTTGGGGTCCATGTTATTATACCTGCCCGATCATGCAGCGATTAAATATCTAATGGCAAAGAAAGAAGCAAAGCGAATTGATCGAGGTGGGTATTGTTATTACGGTGATTTAGAAATAAAGACGAAAGGTTGTGACAATGTGATAGTTGATCACTTGTCAAAGAGTGAAAACTTATGTTGTCTGAAGAAGAAAGGAAATAGCGAGAAAACTTTCGGATGAGCGATTATTCCGGCTGTCCTCGATCACCTTGGTGTGCTGATATCGTGAACTTCTTAGCTTGTGGAATTATGCCACGAGTCATTGCCGGCGGAAAAAGCTAAGGATGACCAGCCAGATCTACATGCGGGATGACCCATTCTTGTTTAAGAGGAGGCGATCTGATCATAAGAAGATGTGCACGGAAGATTATCATGGTTACAAGAATGTCATGCATCACCATATGGAGGACATTTGCGGGAACAAAGCGACCCCACAAAATTCTCCATCGGGTTTTATTGGCCTCTTATTTTTAAGGGAGGCGTTTTGAATGAATTTGAAGTTATGTGATCAATGCAAAAGAATGGGAAATATCAGCAGAAGGCATGAAATGCCCCTGCAAGGTATCCTAGTGGTGCAATTATTTGATGTATGGGGAATGGATTATATGGGGCCTTATCAAGTTTCATTTGGAAATATATACATACTCCTAGTTGTGGATTATGTATCAAAATGGGTTAAGGCAGCAGCTTGTCCCAAGAATGATGCTAATACAGTTGTGGGATTTTTACAAAGAAATATTCTCAGCAGATTTGGGACACCCCGAAGACTATAATGTCGGTGATGGAGAAGGAAGCCACTTTGCAAATAAAGTGTTTGACAAACTCATGAGCAGATATGGTATCAAGCACATTATGAGCAGCTTATCATCCTCGAGCAAATAAGGCGGCGAAATTTCCAACGAGGGAGATAAAGAAAATTCTTGAAAAATTTGTAAACTCCCGGCATAAGAGATTAGTCTACGAGCTGATGATGCACTTTGGGCATAAAGGTACTTTTAAAACTCTGATGGAATGTCACATAGACTTGTCTTTGGAAAACCTTACCACCTACCTCTTAAGCTAGAATATAAAGCTATGTAGACCGTTAGAAGCTAAATTTTGATTTCAAAGAATTTGCAAGAAGAGAGGCTACTCCAGCTAAATGAATTGGAAGAGTTCAGGAATGAAGCCTATGATAGTGCAAGAATCTACAAAGATAAAACAAAAAAATGGCATGATCAGAGAATTTTGAGGAGGGAATTCAAGGCAGGAGATTAGGTCCTGTTATTCAACTCCAGACTAAGACTCTTTCCAGGGAAGCTTAAATCCAAATGGAGTGGACCTTATACAGTAGTATCAAGTACAAATTTTGGGGCAGTGACACTTAGAACCAGCAATCATGAGGAATTCAAAGTTAATGGTCAGAGATTAAAGCACTACCTTGGGAGAATGCAAATGGAAGAATGACTCTTAGTTCTGAATGAGAAAATTTGAAAAAACAGAACTATGGCAGCAGCAAGTCCTGACTAAAGACTAAAATTGGCTTGACTTTGTGGAAGAAGCGATCCACATCAGTTTTGTTTTTAAGTTTTCTGTGCTATTTTTGTGTTTAAATTTCTAATAGCTTTGTGTAATTTTATTCATTATTGATTGAAGAGTAGGTAAATATTTTTAGTTTTGCAGGACAATAAAAATGTGCAAAAGGGGGAGCATCTACAATCAAACTTCCAATCTACAAAAGAGACAAAAAGGGGCAGTATACTTTTCTTGAACTTATTTAAATTTTGTCTCTGATGTGGAATGATTGAAATTTTGGGGGAATTTTATTTAGTTCTGGTGCTTAAATTTTGAATATGATGCATAGTGAATGGATTTATTGAATATTTGAAATGATGAAGATGAGTGATTGTATTTGTTTGGTTAGTGGTTGAATAAAGTGAAATTGGTGTGTGAATTGATTGTTTAGGAGACACGAAAATTTTAAGTTTGTAACAATCAAAAGTTGCAACCAAGAATGTTGGATGTTGAAACAATAAAGTAGAAAAGAAAGTCGCAACAGTGAATTTGAGGTCACGACTAAAATAACTAAAGAAAGAAAAGAGCAGGTCGTGACATCAATTCCCCTGTCGTGACCACATTTCAGGTTGCAACAAGAATCCTTAAGTTGCGACCAGAACAATCAAAATCTAAATAAAAATAGGTTTTTAAACCTTTCATTTTGGGCGTCCCAGCATTAAAAATAAAATTCATTGCAAATCATTAATTAAGAGGCTCAAAATTTAATGTCCTTGACTCGTATCGCAATCATGACATCGAGCCTAACTTCCATTCAAATTTCCACTCAACTTTAATTCATCCCAACCTTTCCACTTCTGCATCCATCGTTTTGAATCTTAAAACCCTAAAACCAGAAAGCGAACCAAGCTGAAATCACGAATCTTCACTCATGGCAGCGAATCAAGATGACATCGTCAACCTTAACAAACTGATCGACGAAATCATGCATGAAAATGTTGAAGAAGTAGAAGAAGTTCAGTTGGAACCTCAACCTAGGGAAGAAATCAATGTCGAACAAGTAACCCAACCAGAAGAAGATGAACAGCCAGAGAAAGAAGCAACAGAAGAAGACAAGGACTTCATTTCAAAAGAAGCTCAAGAATTGTGGAACAAGGTATTGTTTGACAAAGGAATTTGTGTGTGAAAGGGGTTTTAGGAAGCTGATTTCCCCGTTTGCAGAAGTAATAAGAAAAGAGGTTGGGGATTGTACAGCGAGCACAAAGGCGCCCCGGGATTTTAGCTCTTGCCCGGGAATTTTAATACAAATATGGTGGAATGAAGGAGGATTAGGTTTATGTGAGAGGTGTTTGGGTGCTCGAGGGGATAGAAGGATAAATAAATGTTTAAATTGAGAGATTTAAACACGAGTTCGAGTATAAGAAGTTGGTAGAAAATCGAAACTATGAAAAGATCTTGAATAGGTTGAGCGGAGGAGAAGGGAAAATGGGAGGTCACGAAGAAGAACTGCGCCATCGAGGAGCCCTCACTAAAAATGAGTTTGGTTTACTTCATATGTTGTAATAGTTCACAAAACATCTTTGCTCAGTCAGAGAACAGGAAGCCATCATTTTGTATGCCTTTTTGAAAGGATATAAAATGAACATAGGCATTCTGATCGAAGAATCAATCGGATACCTACAAGAGGATGGGTCCTCGCACCTGTATCACCAGACTTTGTCTCTGGGCAGGGGTGAAGGGAAATTGGGAAGAAGAAGAGAAATGTCCTCGGGTTTCCCTTCTTACTCTAACAGGAGTGACAAAGGGACCTAAATGAAAGAGGCAAAAGGAAGTGATGGTAGTAGATGCGAAACGAGACGGGGAGATAAATGAAATGATATAAGAGAAATGGGGAAGTGCCCGAACTGACACCTTACGAAGGCTTGAAGAAGAAGAACCTTTCAGGGTAAGCCTAACCCATCCTTCATTTCTAGAGGTACAGGAACAATTGCCTGCATAAGCAGAAGGATCTAGGAGCATAGAAGGAAATACTGAAATCATGGAAATGCTCAGAGCAATGAAAAGGGAGATGGAAGAGAGAGAATTGAAATGGGAAAGGCAGCAACAGATCAAAGAAGAATTTATGAAGTTGCAGCCGGGAGAAAGAAGGCTTGAGATATGGGAGGAAAGCGGAGGATCGAGAGAAGAAGAACACAAGGAAGAAGCTGAGAAGAAACAAGAAGAAAGATGATGGAAAAAATTAAGAACCAAGCATGCGAAGCATTTTATAATAATCAATTCAAAAGGGATGCTAATTTCTTTGAGGAACTTTTATGCGAAAGAAAGAGACAAAAAATGGAGAATAACATGCTAAGGAAGATTGAGGGGTTCAGAAATATTTATACAAGGCTGTTGAAAGTTTGAAGTTAATGAAGGATGAGAGATCAACGGTTGGAGGGCAATGATAAGTATAGAAGAAAAATCTGGTTAGAGTGCTTGGACTTGATCGATCAGAATTTGTCGAAACTCTTAGAATGTATTCCCAGGAGTTAGAAGGACAGTTAATCGGGTGGGGAAGAGGCCAAGACACACTCTATCGGTGTAATGCGACTAGCAGTGAAATATATCTGAGGTAAGAGATTCCCCCTGCTTGATAGAGAGACGAAAAATGCGAGATGAAATTTCTAGTTTGATCCAGCGAGGCCGGTTCGATGTAGACCCTCGCAACATTGTACGTCGAGAGCCTACAAAAGAAGAAAAGGGAACCTAAAAATTTTCCTAGCATGTTCTCCAATCTATACATTCCCAAAAATTTTAATAGAAATCAGTTTTGTTCATCAATTGTCTTTGTTATGATTAATTTCATTTGATAGTTACTCTCTTTTGCTTGTGAGTTTTGTTTGCATAGTTGAATGAAACTTTGATTGTAAAGAAAAATTGGGTGTTGTTTAATGGATGAACATGATATACTGAATTTTGTGTTTGTGTCATTCACATTTAGCATGAAAATTTTGAATACCTTTCATCTAGAATATCATGACCAATTCTGTTTCTCTCCCAAGAATAAAAATACAGGAAAAATAAGAGCATAGGCTGGAATTAAGAGTTGCAGCCTGAATGTTTAAATCCAGTTTAGATTGCAAAAATTGGAAAAATAGATATTGTTGAAGGAACAAATAACTTGGTTGAAATAGTGTAAATAAACAGTGAATAAGTACAAGTCTTGAAGAAACAATACACTTGGTCAACAAAACTCATGAAACTTTGAGGAGGAATTAGGAACATCTTACAGGAGATTCATGATTAAGAGTCCATGGTCCTAAAGCATTAGATTATTGATTGAGGTGGAAATCTGAGGTAAAGCAGTAATAGAAGTGATAGAGGTCATCCTTGGTAGTTTAAGCTTTTCCAAGCCTACCCTCAATATATGCTAAAGCATATCCTCTAGTTCCATGACTTGAGCCAAACAAACCTTAATTCTTCAAAAGACAGCCCTTTGAAACCTAGTCCTATTCCATACGTAATCACAGAAAAAGCCCAAATTATCGAGTTTCCAATAGAAAGGTCACATAAAAGGAAGAAACAAATGCACAAGAGGGGAAGAATATTTCCTAATATTACAAGGTAGAAGGAGAAGAAGTAAAGAAGCATAAATTAATGAAAAATGGAGTAAGTTTTGTCTTGTGGCCTATTTCCCTTGAACAATTAAGCTCGTAGGGGTGTTTTAACACCTAGTACCCTAATACCAACTGGTATGGGAGTTGCTAGCCCAAAGTTCTCTAAGAGTAATAGAAAGCCTAAGAATAAAACATTACTATTCCTAACCTTAGGCTTGAACAAAGAGTTTTAAAACAAAGGCACAATAAAGTACAATTGGAGTCAAATTCCATAAAAGAATTCAAAAAGATGAATCAGACTAGGGTAGGAGAATCAACAAGTCTGAAAGAAAGAAAAAGGATTGAAAATTTGAAGAAGCGATAAGTACAAAAGAAAATGTGAAGCCGGGTGATTTTCAACAGAATTTTCCATTATCTACCCGAATTACCTAAGCCCTGACATTCTGACTTGAAAAGACCTCATTGATCTTGAGGTTGAATTTTACACTACATTAGTGGAGGTCAATATGAAAAACAAGCCTATGGGACTTTGACCAACAATCCAAGGAAACTCCCAGAAGATTAACTAATTTCAACATGAAGATGAAAAGGATCAAAGACCTGCACTCACACACAGAACAAGACTTGTTGAAAAAACTGTTTAAATACATTATTCCATCAAGAAATTTGTGATAGAAGTCTACCATTTCTTTTTCTTGAATCGAAACTGAAATTTAAAAATAATGTTGTTATCTCTTATTTCAAGTTAGAAGGTGGAATATAAAAGACTGGTGTGAATCAGAAAAATGTCCTTAAAAATTTAAGCTTAATTGTTTGAGGACAAACAATTCTTTCTTTTCTTTAGCAGGGATGACAAAATTTTAAGTTTGAGGAAATTTGAGTGAGTCGAAAACTCATTTTGATTTTAATCCATTTTTAAGGCATATTACAAGATAAATGTTGATTTGTATGCGAGAAATGTGAATATTTTTACTCCAATTTGATTTTTGAGAAAGTGCGACGTAAGATAAAATCGACAAAAACTTCGAGAAGAGATCGACTACAAGCGAGGAAATGAAATTGCAACTAAAAATCGGAATGATGACGGGAAGCTTATTTGTTGATTATTTCCAAGTCATGACATCACCAAGATCGATTTTGGGAAGAAATAGAGACATAGCAAAGCGAAGTCGTGACTTGAAGTTGAGAAAGCTGCGACGGAATGACCCAGGCAACAAGTGAAAGGGTTGCGACGGAAGAGTGTGGTTGAGACTAAGGAATTATTGAAATTAGAATCTTGGTCGCGACACCACTCGATGTTGTGGCGCCAATTGAGCTATAGCGAGGTCTCGGCGTCAAAGCGATGTAGCGATGTGGATCGTCGTGACGAAGCGAAGTCGCGCGAGCGAAGTTGCAACCATTTATTAATCAGGACCCTGGCTTGATG
Organism: Tetrastigma voinierianum; assembly: GCA_016808115.1. NCBI lineage: Eukaryota > Viridiplantae > Streptophyta > Magnoliopsida > Vitales > Vitaceae > Tetrastigma > Tetrastigma voinierianum. The sequence continues at coordinate 476,216 of JAEQBH010000070.1, read as the reverse complement.
TATGACCACTCATTCGGGTTGCGACTGGCGCGAGCATAAAGAAATCCAGGTCGTAACTAATTTTAACCAAGTGAGATAATATGTGACCAGAAAAAGAGCAACATGAGGTCGCGACATCACGAGGTGCGACTGGAATAGAAAGGTTGGAAGGAGCGGATTGCAGCCGAAGAATTGAGGTTGCGACGGAGAAGAAGAAGAAATGAACATCGAAAGGTCGCGACATCACCTTGAGGTTGCGACTTAAGTCGAGCATGTGAAGGTAGAAGACCTGCAGTGAGGTCGACCCCGAGGAAAAAGAGAAAGTCACGACTGAGGTCGGCCTAAGCAATGTGGTGTAACCCTAAGCTTGAGGTTGCGACGTGCGGCCTAACAAGAAGAGGGATCCCGATTGAGCTGGTCGTGACTCAAAGCGAGAAGAGGAAAAGGCCACAGCGATGTCGCCCAGCGTGTGGCTTAGTGAGGTGTGACATCAGCTTCTTGAAACGACGAACAAGGTCGACTCTGAAAACGATGTCAGCGACCATTAATCAACGGCAGCGAGGAATCACGGTCGTAACGAGAACTGACAAGGTCGCGGCGAACAGAGCAAACGAAATCCCGTAACCGCGACATCAACTTTGAGTCGCAACATAGAACGATGGCGAACTCTTTTGGGAATTCACGGAGCTTTTTGGGGATTCGACGATTTCTTGATGGTATAAATGAGCGGTGATAGAATAGTAAAGTAGCTTAGTCTTCACTACCCGAGAAGAAAAAGAACGAAGAGGAACTTCGGTGTATAGTTTAGAGTAGAATTTTTTTATTTTCTTTATTTTCATTTTATTTCTTTTCGGGATCTCGTCTACGCTAAGCGTGCGAAGCTTGATTAGGCCCGAAACTTTATTTAATTATTTTCTTTTTTAAATTCTTTGCTGGTATGAAATCTAGACAAATTTCTGGAGTTCATTTTTTCTCAGTTTCATTGCAATTATAGTGGTTGCACGTGATCGGTGCTCTATTTCTTTAATCGCAATGCAGTAATTGGAACGCAGTTCTTCTGGATTTGAATTATAGTTAGTTACAGTCTTTTCTGCAAAAATCTGGAGAATGTTATTTGGGTAGTGATTTGCTTACTTGGTGTTGTTTTTAAACTGATAAGTTCCCTATTGTAGTACCGAATACCATTTTGAGGGAATGTATCTTTTCTCACGATTTCAGGATGCCCTCTGGCGTGTCTGACGGAGATTCTGGCGAGAGCATTCTTTATGGGTATGTTAGACTGCATTGACGAACTGCGAGGCTACGAGAAGTTAATTTTGATAAATCCCCATTAAACAATAATTGAAGTTGGAGGTATTTATGATATAAATGTCGAGAGAGTTCACCTTAATCTGAAGTTCCTAACCAGTGTTAGCTTAGATCTAATCAGGAAATAATGACAAATGGAAGTAGAAGGATGAGCCACCAGTTAAGTTATAGAACTTTTGCTAAAATCCTGAGAAGGAAGGCAAAAGATCTATAGTCATCAGAGTGGTGTGAAGTGAGAAAGAAAAATACTCAGATCTTGCAAGAAAAGCATAAATACAAAATGCTTCAGGTAAGAACTTGATTTCGAGAGAAATAAGAGTTTATAACCAGTGAATATGGAGAAATCCAACTGCAACATATAGGCAAATCTTGGACAAATCAGATCCATCAATTCAATAGAGCAATGTATTTTCATGCAAGAATTAGTATTTCGGTATAATTCAACGATAGTTTTCGTTTCTAATAGGGAACAACAAATTAGATCCGATGTTAGTTCTTAAATTTTGTAGTTTATTTCATATTACGTCAATTTCTAGTTTTAGTTAATAGTTTAGGATTTATTATCTAGTAGATGAATTTTCATTATCAAATTCTTTTAGTCGAATAGCACTAAAAACTTTAGTAGTTGGGTACTTGATCTCTAAATTATGCTCCAATCTCTGTGGGGAATGATGCACAGACTTACATTGATTTTGCTACTTGTATGAGCATTGCACTTGCGGTATCATAAAGCTAAACCCGGATTTTAAAATCCTGAACATCAAGACCGATTTATTTAATTAAGCAAATTTATCCAAAGTTACATGGAGTGCAAAGAGAAATTTTAGGCTCTTGTAACTATGCACATTGAGGTTTTAGTCTATATAGAAAAGGCAAACCTTTGTGTCATTCGGAAAGGCCTTTCTGGGCCAAGCGAGATTTTGGATTAAATGGATACGAATTTTTACAAGTGGAAAGATGCCAATTGGGAAAATCGTTGGCGTTTTTTGAAGACCTTCCTTGCTTTTATCCTTGCGGACAAGGATACTGCAAGGGGGGAGGAATGATATGTATTATTTCTCCATAAGACTGGGTCAAGCACCTGAGCATCTTTAGCCTTAAGAATAGGACACAGAGCATCATCGACCTCGAGAATAAGACCGTTGTAGTTTGTTTTCAATAAATGGTTGTAACTTCTTCCCACACTTTATGCATAACACATTCTTTCTTTTTTTGTTGTTTCCCTTGTAAATTCTCCTTGACATAAATAGCCTAGGAGGCACATGGAATAAAAGGTATGCAGAAAATAACTCCAGATTTCTTCCCTTCTTTGACCCTTTGTTTTTCTTCTTCTTGGCTAGTAATTAGCTCTCCTTATCAAATTACATAACAGTTTGGCCTTAAGAAATGGGCAACAAGCTTAGAGCCAGAAGTCTAGCCTTTTGAAAGTGCCAGCAGGCTTTGAGCCACAAGTTTGGCCTTTAGAAAGTGTCAGCAGGCTTAGAGCCATAAGTCTGGACTTAAGAAAGGGGCCAGCAGGCTTAGAGCCACAAGTCTGGCCTTTAGAAAGTGTCAGCAGGCTTAGAGCCTGGTACGGATCTTAAGACGGGAGACCCGGCAATAGCCGTAGGAAGTTTGGCCTTTTGAAAGTGCTAGTAGGTTTAGAGCCACTAGTCTGACCTTTAGCAAGTGTCAGCAAGCTTAGAGCCAGAAGTCTGGCATTTTGAAAGTGTTAGCAGGCTTAGAGCCACAACTTTGGTCTTTTGAAAGGCCGACGAAGCAGAACCGGAAGTCCTGGCCCTTTTGAAAGTGACAAACGGGCTTGGAGCCTGAGAGCAGTGCTTTTGAAAGGGCAGAAAGCCAGACTTAAGAGCCCGGAAGTCTTAGCATTTTGAAAGTGCCAGCCAGACTTAGAGCCCTGAGAGTCCCGAGCACTTTAGAAGTCACTTGGCGAGGATATCAGTATATCCTAGACTTTTGTGAGTGCCAGTAGGCTAAGAACCACAATCTGAAGATCTTTTAGAGTCTTAGGCGAGGATGTCTGACCATATATGGACTTTTGTGAGGTGCCGGTGGGAATTTAAGAGTCATGGTCGGTCTTGAAGAGTGCGATGGGATATCGACCGTATCACGGACTTTTGTAGTGCTAGCGAGTGAGCAATAGTTTGGTTTTTTGAAAGTGTCAATAAGATATCAACCATATTTGGACTTTTGAATGCGCTAGCATGCTAGAGCCACAAATCTGGTCTTATGAAAATGCTAGTAGGCTAGAGCCACAGTCTGACATTTTGAAAGTGCTAGCATGCTAAAGCCACGGTATGGTCTTATAAAAATGCCAGCAGGCTAGAGCCACGATCTGGTCTTATGAAATAGGTGTTACTAAAAAATTTGAAGTGAAATTGCCTTTAAAGAATACATGATTGGTAACATTCCAAAGATTGAAAGAAAATATTCTAAATGATATTTTAGAAAATATTCTAAAGGAAATTTTATTGATAACCCCCTTAAATAAAACTTTACTAATAGTACCTTTTAAGGTGCATAGCATTCCACATTCTGGGCACTGGTTCATCGAAAATCTTCGTCATTGCAACTGCCTTGGGCGAATCAGACGTTGAATAGGGGATTGACAAAGCTCCAGGTGATAAAAGGCTATTTGACAATCATTGAAGCCAAGCTCTTGTAGCCTGTAAATGAGACTTTCTGTTCGATTTCCCATAGACAACGCCAATTGTTGTTACCTCAATCATCTGACCTCCGGGGCATCAGCGACCCAATGTAAACCTGTAAAAAAGGATATTCGGCGATAGTGGGTTGGGCGCTTCTCTAATGATTAAGTTAGCAAAAATATGGAGAGATAAAATAAGAGAGTTCGCATAGTTGGAATTACATACTTTCACCTCGTGGAAGATATTCCTAATTTATAAAGCTTGGTTCCCAAATCTCAGATTTTTCCTTATCAAGAATTATCCTTTCGATAAATAAGGATAAAATATGTTTTTTTATCAAGGATTATCCTTTTCGTTATTAAGGATTATATTTTTGAGAAATAAGGGATAAAATATGTTTTTCCTTATCAAGGATTATCCTTTCAAAAAACAAGAGATTTGGAAACTACAAAATCCGTGGATAATTATATTTTTTGTATTATCCATAATAAGCGTGTATCGCGATAGAATGCATTATGGATTGAGGACTTAAATCTAGGCAAGGTCACCATGAAGCAAGTATTTAGCAAAGAGATACCACAGCTTTCTCATATATAGGCTTTAAAGGCTATAAATTCTAGATTAGTTTCTCGTCCTAGTTTTAAATCACTGGTAAGTGGGCTTGTGAAACTAGTTTGAACAACTGATGAGCATTTTTCAGTATATTGAATAGTAGATTAAAAACTAAGTCTTCATGCATTTCAAGAATTATATATTCGTCATTTTTTTTCTTATCTAAATAATTTAGTTTCAAAATTTTCAAAATTTTCAAAATTTATCTAATTTTTTAATTGTAATAATGTTACTCTGAACTTTTATAAGTATAAAAGTAGTTTAAATCTTCCTAATCAAGCACATCACTTTAAGATGTGTTTTATTCTCTAGGTGGGTGACAAGAAAAATAATACAAAAAAGATAGTTTTTTACTGATTTCTTTGTGTAATTGAAGAATTTCGAATAAATCGAGCTATAAACAAATTATTTTAAGCTGCATATTACATGAATTATTACTTACATTTGGAGTTAAAATAAATAAAATAGATTTAAAAGAACAAATAAAATAATATGTTTAACTTTAACTCTAGTTTTATTTTCCTTCTCTAAGTTTTTCTATTTTCTATTTTCTTATTTTTATCAGTATTATTTACAAGGCTTATTTAGGAAGCTAAAAGAAAGAAAAGATATAATATAATGGTTTCTTAAATTTGTTTTACATAGAAAATATATATAAAATATATATATATATATAAATCAAAATTCTTTAAAAGGAGATTTATATATTTTAAATTTATATTTATAAAATCATTATAATAAGAAAAATATGTAAAATAGTTTAGATAAACATATAATTAATTTATTAAGTTTTTCTTAAATTTTATTTTCTTCATTTTCTCTTAATTTTATTTTGCTTTGAAAATAATTTCAAGATACAAAACTGAGGTTATTTTTGGATAAGAAATAATCTTATAAATATATTAAAAATACATTAAAACATATAAAATTTTCAAACAGAGTTATTTTATTTTATTTTTTTTGAGAAAAACAGTTTTTTAAAACTGTTCTTAAAACTGTTTTATCTAGTGGTAGACATAGATGAAAGTTTTTCTTAATTTAATTTTTAAGAGTAGCTTATAATCTGTATACAGGAGGATTCAATGGACTTTTATCCAGGTAAGTTTATAAATCCTCTACAATTACTCTTGATCTATCTAATTTTCTGGAAAATCTAAACAGAAAATTTCAAAACTCTTCACCGCCCACCCAATAGGCGTACACTAATCGACTTACACATGTAATCATCATTCCCCCTTATTACACCCCAGCTTCCCCAAATCCAACAGTCACATTCACTCTCACGAGTGGAACAGTTAACCGTCGGATCCTCTCTCTTCCATGCTTGTCCTCTTTCTAAACCACACTCCCACACTCCCTCCTTTTTCTCTCTCCTCTTCTTCCTCACTTGGAGAAAACCCTTTTTCCTCAAAAGCAGTTTTCTTATCAACTTGATTCGGTTAGTTAGCTGCATTCACCCAAGTGTCGGTCCAGTCTTGCTTCAGGTCGCCACAAGGTTGGTTCCCTACGATGGCGATCTCTTCTTCGGTTTGATGTTTCTGTTTTTTTAGAGTTAGGGTTTTTTTTTAATGCTTGTTTGGATCGGAAGTTGTTTAACGAGTCCTTCCTGTAATTTACTATTTTTATTTTTTTGTTTCTGTTTTTTTGGTTTTTCTGAGATCCAGACAAGAACATAAGTTCTCCATTTCAAGTGTTTTCGGTTTTCAGGTACCATCTAATTTTACTGGAAATAGGATGTAATGTAATTAGTCTGTAAATTTTTATTGTTTGTTTCATAAACTTTAATCGAGTTGAACACTTTTTTTTTCGAGGCTCTGATGATTTTTTTTCTTTTTCATGGGAAAAGCTCGCTCCTTTTTTTCGCTGGAAATTTTTGTTCTTTCCTTGAAAAAACAGTTTCAGTGATCGCGATGTTACCTTTTAGAGATTTCCTTCCTTCTGTTTTTTTGCCTTTAATCCTCTGTTTGGTTACTTAGAAAGCATAGTTGTACGAAATGGAAAGCATGGAATTTTATCACTGTTTCTTTGCTTTATTTTTTCATTTTTTACTATTTCTGTGCTAACAAAGAAGTCAAAATTTTCAAGCCATAAATTTCATAATCAGGCTTTTGTAAACTGTCATTTGAAACCAAGAAACCGAAAATTTGGTCAAAATATCTCATACTATCTCGGCTTAAAAATGTGTAATACACTAAACCTAGGTTTACATTTTCCCTAGAAATTAGTTTTTTTCTTTTTTCCTGGTAAGGAAAATTTTATTTGTTTCCCATCACTATCACTAAAAAAGAATCACATGCTTTCCACATGTGACAGAAGCATCAGAATATTTTTTCTTCTTGATCACTTTCGCTTAAATGCACCTCTGGCGAATTACAAAAATTAATTTTGTCATTTTTCTGAAAACTACTAAAATATGATAATAAGTTTTCGTGTGCCGTTTCTAACTACTTTTTTCTGTGATTTTTTTTTCCTTATTTTTTTTTTAATTCTAGAAGACAAATTCTCGTGGTCTGGTAAATTACAAAAATTTCTTAATTTATTTTTCTCTTCTTAAACTATAATGTATAGTTTGGCAAGAAAAGTTGGTCTTCTACAGGTGGGTTGGGTTTTTAACCTTCTTCTGGTTTGTTTGGTTGTAGCGAAATTGGGTTTCTACGATCGGCAATGGCTACTGAGAAGACCATCGAGACATGTATCCTTGCCTACAAAATTGATGATTTTTATGCTACTCTTTGTTGAATTTGTTATATTTTCCCGAGAATAATGCATGTATTCCTTCTCAGTTCAAAGATTTTATAGGTTTGCATCATTTCACTCGAATCTGTACAAGGAAATTGTTATCTGTAGATAAATTTATATTATCGTGTGTGAATATGTTTGAGTTTTAAGAAATTTGGGTTTGAATACATTGATTCAAATTTCTAGCATAAGTAGTTTTGTTTGAACTAGTGTTTTTCAACACCATGGTTGTGCTTTTGAGTTAAGGAAGTTTCGGGTTTGCAACATGTTTTTTTTGTTTTGATCAGAAATACTGATTAGACATTGATAGTGGTTGGGTTTTATGGGGTTTGGTTAGTTTTTCAAACTTACAAAGGAACCATTTTTATTGCCTTCCATTTTAATCACTGTCTTTGAATCGATATGATCAGTGGATACCTGAAACCATTTGATTTACAGATTTTAAATTATTGTAAGTTTGTGTTGTCGAGAAGACAATCAGTTTTGTTTTCCCATGTGCATATGTTCAATTAATTTGATTCATCCGCACAGTAAAGCCAATTTGATTTGTCTTGTTTGCATCCAAGAAACAGTGACTTGTTCAAATTGATGGTATTGAATATTCTTTTCGGATTGTCTTTGATCGGCCACAATGCAGTTGGTGGTAAATTGGTGGAAGATTGGGATGTTGTTGGTGTGCTGTGTGCATGTAGTTTTTCATGATAATTCCGACAGAAAAGTTTTCTCTGCTGTTTCACATGAAAACTGTGCAACACATTGGTTTATACTTTGCATGAATCATCATGGAAACTCTTAAGTGTAACATAAGAGTTTGTCTGTATCTAATTCACTCTTTACAGTGAATTATCGAAATTGATGGTTCTGGATATTCATTTTTGTCATCTTTGATGGCCATATTGCATGGTTTGCATGTAGTTTTTTCTTGGTAATTAGGCCAGGAGAGTTTATTGTGTTGATCTGCGCAGAACCTGTTCAATTTGACAACCTAGTTTGTCTGTATCTTTGTTTTAATTTACCGGTTTTGTTTTATTGAGAAAGTTGGAGTCTTGGGTGTACTGTTTTATAGCAAACCATAGTGAAGTGTTGTCTCTTTAACCATACGATCCAGCTGAGCAGGTGCCTGTGGAATTGAAGTCAGATACCTTTACCAAGTTGACCAAGCAAGATGTGGTATGTATCCAAGATACTTTCATGCTTGTCTTGTCCAGGACTAGTTTTCTTTTCATATTGTTAATTTGTGGACCTTAAAACCATTGATCTTTTCTTTATTTTATGAAGTAAGGCTCGGTTTTTCTTCGTCCTGATCATTATTTTGTATGCATGGACTTGAGGATTGGAGCTCTTAGTATTATAGAATAGTTTAGAAAAACCTACACCTCTTCCTATTTAAAAACAAGAGAGAAATATGAACTCTCTGCTGTTCTGAACCAGGATTATGGAATATTGTTTAGTTTTTTAACTAGCAGATGTGAAGTAATAATTAACATAATAGATAATGCCACATGCTGTATGCTTTTGATATGGTTGGGATATTTGTAGAGAAAATAAGGAGTCGGAAAACAAAGTTATTTGTGGGGTTCATTTTTGTTCCTTCCTTGCATAATAAGACTGTGGACATACATGTGCTAATAGGCGCTCTTTAATAAAACCAGGAGATTTATGCTCCTTATGATGGATGTATATTAACTATTTATCTAAAGTCATTCAGTGGAGCTAAACATTCTCTGTCTCCACATGTATTATGCATATGAAAGAACGAACTCCTTTCAATATGTTGGCTAATGCGGTTTCCTTTAATTGGCGATTGGGAATGGTTTTACTCCTACTATTGAATTACTTTTATCAATCTTAACGTTTTGCCTTTCTATTTATTATGATTCTTGTTATGTTCATACACAGGTTTCCAGAAAAGATGGAATACCATCTGATTCAACATCTTTGTTGCCCTCTTCTGGGGATGCAACTGCTGCTGTCAAAGGTGAAACTGATCAACAGTCAGTGGCAGAGCAAGGTTACTATCCACCTACTAGCTGTTACAATTATTACTACCCAGGTTAGATGTTGGGTTGTTATTTGTCCTTGAACATGATCTCCATTAATATTGTCAAAGAGGCTGAGTATAAACCCATAGACTCTCACAAAATGAACCTTCAACACCTATTTCCAATTTCCAATCTTGAGGAGGATTCCTTTCTTGCATCTTTTTCTCTCTCCCTTGTACCCACACACACACACACCCCAACCCACCTGCCCACACACACACACACTCAAAGGGAAAATTTATAAAATAATAAACTGGTAAAATGTAGAACCTATGCTATACGATGATGTAGAAAGTACAATGGTGCAAACGATATGTAGATCAACCAGGATTATATTGATTAGTTTCAGATGTTAAATTGCTCATCAATGGCAATCTGTCATGCATCTTGGTTAAGTGAGAATGTTTCACAGGAAATAGGTGGAAAATATGGAGGTTATGTTCTCACTTATATGACATTCAGTGTTCAAAGTTTTCCTGGTCAGTTAATGCTTATGCTGACTGTTTATGTTAGACATAAGAAACTATATCATTCTGAAATTCTGCTAAAGCTGTAAGTACTTGCTGTGACTCTAATTTTGTAATATTCAAACATTTCAAATAATGATTAAAAAAAAAAAAGTGTGCAGTATATTTGTGAACTTCTCTAATTCTCAATAAGTTAAAAGTATTGCTTATGTTTTTGTTCACATTGCAGGATATAATGGGGCCATGAATCAATTGGACGATCATGGTTACTATAATGCAGATGGCTCTTATTCCGTATGTTTCTCCTATGAACTTTATGTATAATTAGCTTCGAAATATTTAATTTGGAACTTTTGTTATAAGCTTATATTCTTTCTAAATTTAAGTGTAAATGTGGCATTGGTGACTGAATCCAGTGATCTTTGGGTCTTTACTCTGATGGCAGGGTGTACAATCAGACAATGGAATGGTTTATTATATGCCTGGCTATAATCCGTATGCTAGCGGGACTCTTATGGGTGTTGATGGGCAATGTGTTAATCAACCTCCTTACTTTTCATCGGGTTATCTTCAGCAGCCTGTTCCTTACGGGACAGAAGCTGTACCATGTTATTCATGGGATTCAACTTATGTTGGGGATGCTACAAATACCAATGCTAATTTTGCGAATGTAAAGTCTGGTTCACATCCTACTGCTTCAGCAAAGGCAAATAACACTCCCTCCATGAAAGCAAATGGCGCTATTGCTAATAAATTTTCATTACCTTTTGATTCCAAGTCTCGGCAATCTGCGGCACCATCTAACTTCTCAAAGACCATCTTCCAAAGTCAACCTCTCAAACCGTTGAACAAGGTAACATCAAAGCAATCTTTATTAAAAGTTCTGTAATGGTTTGGACATGATTTTTATCGCTAGATGGTTGATCTTATGCTCAACTCGTCGCCACATGAATTTCAGTGATTTTCTTGAACAAAAATTTGATGACTTCTACCATTTGTATCCAAAAATTGTTATGCGTCATCAAATATTATGCTGAATTCATGATATGTGACACTTCTGTTTGAATTGATCTTTGAAGTTAATCATGTGGTTGGACCGGCATTCTTTCTGGTTTTGAATGTTTTTAGTCATGTGGTTGTTTGATGTCACAGGTGTCTCATTTAGGTTCTGATTTCCCGGCAGGCTTTGCTAAAGGGTTCAATTCAGTTAGCAAGTTCTCATCATTTACCAACCAGAAGCAAGGTTTTTTCCCACATAATGGTGTGATGAACTATAGTCCGAACAATCGGGCATGGAATGGAAATGAAAAATATAAGCTGAGAGAGAAATCCAACAGAAATGGACATTTTGAAGGCCCATCCGAACTAACTTGTGGTCCTAGGGCTCGCAACAGAAACACTCTTTTGAACTCGGGGACTGAAAGGGAAGAGCTGGGTGCCTTGGTGCGAAGAGATCAGTATAATCTACAAGATTTCCAGACTGAGTATGAGTCTGCGAAGTTCTATGTTATCAAGTCTTTTAGTGAAGACAATATTCATAAATGCATTAAATATGATGTTTGGGCGAGTACACCAAATGGAAATAAGAAACTTGATGCAGCATTCCATGATGCAGAGGCGAAGGCTAATGAAACAGGCACCAAATTTCCAATCTTCCTCTTCTTCTCCGTAAGTGTTAAAATTCGTTTTATGTAAAAAAGAGCAAATATATCTGTGGAGTTTTGAAAGTTAAATCTTCAGTTCTGTATGACAATTTCAAAACATTTGTATTTTAAAGTTTGGTTTTTGAGAACAGAATTTTAAAGGAGTATCTCGTTGCTTTTAGGATAAAATTTTTATCTGAGAACTTGATTTCAAAAACAGTTTTCTTTGTAATGGCACTTTGATCTTATGTGTAACCTAAGGTTCCAGCCTATTCTTTGTGTTTTTCAATTTTCTCTCCAAAGATTCTAAACCTGAAAGCCATCTCATGTTTGATGTTAACACTCAGGGTATTTTCATTTGATATTTTTCAAAAACTAATTTTCTTATAAAATTTACTATTCTCTATTCTAAAAAACATAGAACTGTTTTAGAAAATAGTTGCCACTTGCCAATAGGCTTTTTAAATTTTTTACAAGGATATTTCATTTTCTTGTTGATCAACTTCTTGTATGTCTATAATTTTCCAATGATCTGATAAGAATGCTCTTAATGATTCTCGTTTCTATTGTAATTTCAGGTAAATGGAAGCGGACAGTTTGTTGGCGTAGCTGAGATGGTCGGGCCGGTGGATTTCAATAAAGACATGGATTTTTGGCAGCTTGATAAGTGGAGTGGGTTTTTCCCAGTAAAGTGGCATATTGTGAAAGACATCCCTAACAGTCAGTTGCGGCACATAACCCTCGAGAATAATGAAAATCGGTCCGTAACTTATACAAGGGACACTCAGGAGGTATTTTTCTTCAATCCTTTACTTTCAGGATTAAATTTACACATCATCTCAAATTGTGTTTCAATATTTTGATTGTTAACTGTTGAAAGCATTATGTTTCCTGAAAATATCCCCTTGCTAATGTTTTTCACTCTTAGCTAAACAGAAAAATTGAAGAGAATCCTGTCATTCAAAACCACCTTAAAATTAAAACAGCATGCTTAAAATGAAGTCACCAGTTTGGTTCATTGATTGAGCTTCGAATTTGGAGTTGAGAATAAAATTTTCTGTGACTTTTTTTTTTGTTCGATTTATTTTCTTGAGGAAAATTCTTTTTCCCCATAACCGAATGCATGCTCCCTTTGGTTGCTCGATGATTGTGTTGTGGTAAACTTTCTCAAATAGCTAATCTTTTTTCTTTAGGCTACTTTTGTTCTTGGAAATTTTGAGGGGAAGGAAAAAAAATGCTAAAGAAAAGCGTTTTCTCATGTTTGGATGATTGGAAAATGAGGTGGGTAAAGAATAAGTATTTTCTTATGTTTGGATGATTGGAAAATGAGGTGGGTGAAGAACAGGGAGAGAAAGCAACTACAAAGGAAATGACAATATTTTCGATGGTATTTTCCTCAAAAAAAGGTGAGAAAAGTATGGGGAAAACTCTTTCCTGGATAATATTGGACTTGTTTGGTTTCTGTTTTCAAAAACTGTTATTGAGAACAGTTTTTGAAAACACAGAAAATACCATTTTGGTATTTTCTAATAATTGTTATCTAATCAGACATGTTTTTCCTATTTTTCTTGTTCTTCTTGTTTTTTAGAACAGAAAACAGTTTTTGAAAACTGTTATTGGGAATAGATTTTGAAAACACAGAAAACACAATTTTGGTGTTTTCTGATAACTGTTATTGTTCTCTAATTTTAGTGTTTCTGGTGTTTTTTATAACAAAAAGCTGGGAACCGAACATGTTTTCCTTGTTTTTTAGAACAGAAAACAATTTTAAAACAGTACCAAATTCCCTAAAGTTGTTTGTGGATAATCAAATAGAAATAAAGAAAGAATTTTTAAGGTTTACCCATCTTCTTCTCTCCTTCCATTTTTCGGTTTTTATTTTTTCCTAATCAAGCATGACCTCTCCGAATAACCAAAGAATGGTGTTACTGCCTGAAGAATCTCATTGATTTAATGGCTTTAGGCATATAAGATGAGCTAGCTTGTTAGTTCATCACCTAAATCATTGATCTACCATTAATATGAATACCATTTGCAGATTGGACTGAAACAAGGAATAGAAATGCTGAAAATTTTCAAGAACTACTCAGCAAGAACATCAATGTTCGATGACTTCAACTTCTATGAAAACCGCGAGAAATCTCTTCATGCCAGAAGAAGCAGTAAGCCTTCACCTACTTCACAAATGGAAATATACGGAAACACTGATGATTTCCCAGTAAGCTCTCTCTCTCTCTCTCTCACTCAGAACATATACTCCATCATTTGTGTGATTAATCTTTGTAACCCTAACAGAAGCATCTACATGACGAAGAAAGAAAACCCGAAGAACCTGCAAGGACCAGCAGAAGCCATGACACCAAATCTCTCATCAATCTCACCAAAAACCTCTCCATCAGCAACCCTCTCCCCCGGAAGACCAGTTCTGGGTTGAACCCGAACCCTGCAGAGGTCTCGAACTCAAACTCAAACTCAATTCCTTCGATCTCCGGTTAGACTGCTTGCTTTGCTATCACAGTTACCACGCATTTTCTTCTGGTCTGAATCTCAGTAGTTCATTTATTTTGTTTGATTTGATTATGTCATTAGATGATCAGTGTTGAGTTGGAAGGAATTTCATTCTTGCATTTCTATTGATCTTTTTCTTTTTTTGTTTTTTGGAATTCCTGTTGCGCTTTGGACGCTTAGTGTTCTGATTTTGTTCTCAAGAGTTCATTTTAATTTATTCCTCGTGATTTTGTTTCCTCAGTTGTGAAAATACTACCATTTTTGGTAGCCTACTTGATGACTCTGGACAACAGATTAGAAAATAAGAGGTTGCAGTTTTTGAAAACTGTTTTTTATTTTGAAAAAACAAGGAGAATGCAGAAACATATGGACCTTTTTTTGTTCTGAAAATGTGGAAGACAGGAAAACACTAGGTGTTGTTCTTTGTGTCAAGCTTTTTTCCTGAATATTGTTTTTGTTTTTTTCTAAAAAAAAATAACTTTTAAATTTTTATCAAAAATTTGAGACAATAAATTTTTAAATAAATATTAAAAAATACATATGATTTTTTATCCAATTAGCATAAAAGGGATCATAAGAGAGTTTCAATTTTCTTATATTATAATGTTTAGTTTTTTTTAATGAAAAAAATTCAGAAAAGCATTAAGAAAAAACTACTAAATTCAAAGAATAAGGAGGAAATTAAAAGAACACCAAAATGATGTTAAATGATGTTATTTGCTTTTTAAAAATTGTTCTTTATAACCGTTTGTACCAAAAAGACCCTAATCTGCATTTCAAAATCATTTTAGGTGTTTGGGAATTTTCATTTTTGTTGCATTTGAATCCTTGATACATTTTAAAAGTGATTTTTAAATGTTTAGATTATTTCTGGTCTAAAAAAAATTGATTTGAAAAGTAAAAGAAAAAAACAGTAAAAAAATTGATTTTAGGTAATGGTTTTTATTAAAATAAATAAATTTAGTTGATACATATATGTATATATTTATTTAATACTTTTCTGTTATTATTTTCAATGGATAAAAATAATTAAAATATATAGATAATTTTTATCAATGCTAAACATAATTTTTTATTTTGACTAATTAATTCTAATGATACTTAAAAAAACAAAATTCTATATAAGGAAATTCATTTAATCATTTCTAATATTTTTTTATCCTAAAACTTAAAAAATAATAATTTTTTTTATATCATAAACATTTAAGTAATTACTAATTATAATTTTCAGATAAATATCCTAAATAGATAATTAAATTATAATAGGTGTTTTTTTTTGTTTTTAATGTACGAATTAATTTAAATATATTATAAAATTTATTGGAGAACCAAGCCTAGCTTTAAGTAGTAAAGGAATGAGATTAAGAACATGGTTCTTTTTTTCTAGACTATATGTCAAAAATAAAAATGATCCAATTATATTTTTCATGGTATTTATCAATAAAAAAATGTAGATTTTTTTTTTCGAATAAAATATTTTGGTCTAAAACTCGTGATTTTTGGCAAAAAAAATCCTAATTAATCCCGTCTGTTCAAACTGCTATACCGGTCTGTTTTTCCATCATCAATTAATCCTGTAAATCAATCATAATTAAAACTCAGTGGTTTATCTGAAAAATCTTAATTATTTGAATAATTATGATATTTGCTCCTCACCGGAAAATACCAACACCAACCGTGTAGCCAAACGCCTAGGGTTTAAAAGCAATAGAGAAGAGAAGACACCATCAATTCATAGCATCAATGTCAGATGTCAATTCCACGGCACCATCAGACTGTTCAAAGCACTTGCTCGATCGACGGTCCGAATCTCCCCAAAGGCCTTCAAAGATCGTCAGAGCGGACGATCTCAGTGACGGCGAGCAGCAGGAGTCTGTCGCTTCCGAAACCATGAACCAGAACCCTAGAATTCAGAGGTACTTGGTTGCTGTTGAGTATATTGGAACTCGCTTCTCCGGCTCGCAACAGCAGCTGAATTGCAGAACAGTGGTTGGCGCTCTTCAGGTGGGTTTTCAGAACCTTTTTTTTTTTTATCAGTAAAAATCAAGTATTATAAAAAGGAGAATTCCTAGGAGTACACGGGACGTGTACAGCGAAAAAGCCAAAAACCAAGTACCAAACAAAAAAGCAAACCCAAAACCTGCCATATCCCAACTATGTGAGGAAATCTAAAACAGAGTTTGTATTAGCATTGCTACTAGCTCAAGTCCACAAATTGGAGATAAAGTTAATTTTAATCCTTTGGGCTGAGGTAACCTCGTTCTCGAACGTCAGCTTGTTTCTAGCACTCCAAAGACCCCAAAACAGACTGCAAAGGGAGCTGCTGTATATTTTTATTTTTCATGGCATTTCGTAGAAATTTAAAAGGAATTTGAAGGACCGAATGTGGGGAACACTCAAGCTAATCAACAATTGATGAAGCAAGTCTTACAACATTTTTCCTTTGCGATGGATTAGTAAGTGGTGCATGGTCTTACAAGATCTCTTCCTTTCGAGAAAGCATATGTTGGCAGATTCTCGACATTTGAGATTATCCAAAGTGAGTACTTTACCCCATGCAGATTCCTAAGTAAAGATTCCCATTTTTGGAGGCATGGCGGGTCGAGATCGAAGCGATGGGAAAATCACAAGCGGGGAGATATCATAACCTTTATGGCCTTTCTTTGAAACTTTTACCTTAACTATTCAATAAACATATCTTCACTGGTGGTGAAAACTTTGATCGTGAAGAATTTGTAGGAATCTTGCCATCTCTTCAATCTCCCAATCGTTGAGAGGTCTTAGAAACATTGGGGACCAGCATCCAGCCCCTCCCCCACTATCCCACATGTCCGCAACCATGGCCTCCTTATTCAGAGCTAAATTAAAAAGGACGGGATACCTAACACTCAACGCCTCCTCTCCACACCAAACATCCTTCCAGAAGTTGATCCTTCTTAATCGAGGCAAAGACCGAGTTAAAAGCTGGACCCTCTTTCACGATATCCTTCCATAAACTAGTCCCATGCGCCTCTAATATCAACTGGTATGCTAGCCACGAGAAGGCCATGGAAATTCTTGCAAATAACCTTCCTCAGCCAGGTTCCTTTCGTTTGGCAAACCGCCCTGACTCCATTTGCTTAAACAACGCCTTATTCATCTTAGAAGCTTTGTCCAGAGTACCTTTGGTCTTATCGGTGCACACGGTGGCCCACATCTCACGAAAACTTCCTCTGGTCGCTCCCTCCCGGGCGCCTTTGGATCTTTCGATCTAGCACACACCTTCTGTGGCATTAGGAAGAGAGGTAATAAATTGGAAAATTTGGACAAGTCTTTGAATGAGCGTGACGCCCTCCCTTAGATATATCTTTGTATCTTCCAGAAGCTAGCCTCTTTGAAATCTCTCTTCGGTGAGTCCCATACTCCACAAGCCTTAATAGCCTTTAGGAAGGCCCAAGTAGGATGTAGGGAGGATCGATTTTACTGACTGCATTAGCTAACTCCTCCGCGTTATGCTGGACCAGTGGAATGATTTAAAGCTTTTGTTTAAGTTAATTTTCAAGGTGATGCGCTTGAACCACATCAAAATCGGCTTAGATACTTTAGCGATCTTTGTTAGCCTCGCAAAAAATAAGCGTGTCATCAGCATAGAGGAGGTGGGAAATAACCAGATCCCCCCCTCTCCCATCTTCCATCCTGCTACCAAAAAGATAATTTCCTTCAACCGCACGGTTTATCAAGCAATTAAGCGCTTCCATTCCAATTACAAAGAGATAGGGGGAGAGGGGGTCGCCTTTTCTCAACCCCTTAGAGCTTGGAAAGAAGCCAGTTGGGGATCCGTTGATGAGAGCGAAAGGAAGAATTTGTGGATATACACCATTTATCCGGCTTAACCGCAATTCGCCAAAACCCATCCTTCCCATGACCTGGTATAGGAACTCCCAACTGATACTATCGTAAGCTTTTTCAATATCTAGCTTGCATACCATCCAAAGTGGGTTTTCAGAACTAGTCCTCTGTTTGGTTTCTAGGAAATGGAGTGAAAGAGTCCAAATTTCGGTTTTGGTTTCAGTTTGTTATGCTGCAATCTTAAGTCAGCCATATTGTGGAATGATTCTTTGTTTGGTCTTTGCAAAAATGAAGGAAATGATACGTAAAATATTTTAGTTTTTGTCTGATGTCGTTTTGATACTTGGAACGTTGTTTGATTTTCTGAGTATATGAAGGAAAAGTTTTGATATTTAAAATGTTGGAAAAAAATGGACTCAAATTGATGAATTAGGTGGCATTAAGCTTAGCTGACTCACTTTTTGTTTCGTTGCTGCGAAAGGAAGGAGAAGGATGGAAAAGTTTCGGCTTTTGTTTTTTTCTGTTGTTTCTAAAATTTGGAAAAGGCTTAGCTTGAACGTATAGTGGCACTAGGTCCAGCTCGGTTGACTGACTTTCTTATGGTTGCTGAGAGAATCTGAGGAAATAATCTAGAATAGTTCTGGTTTTTCTTTTATGAAGTTCTGCCAGTCATGTCCCAAAATGATCTTTTAAGAAAAAAAATTCTCAAAAAAATTCATCTTTCAAAATAATACCCAAACTAATATCTTCTTATCACATTATCAAAATCTTAGTTGGTTTTGTTTTTTAAAAATATTTATTTTGGGACATCACTCAAGTTCTGCTTTTTAAATGTTGGAAAAAGAAATGCATTAGGTTCAAGTTGACTGACTTCCTGTGTATTTGCTGAGAAAATGATGGATAGGAAAAGAAAAATTTTCATTTTTGTTCTGTTTTGCATGGGTTTCTGAAGTTTTGGAAAGAACACAACCGGACATTGTAGTTGCATAATACAGAGGTTTACCGTCTTACTGTTTGGGTGCCAAGAAAATGAATAGAAAATTTTTAGCCTTTTTCTAAATATATTTTAGTTTTCTGAAATGTTGTTAAATTTCAGTTGAATTACCCTGTGCTTGGGTTCTAAGAAAATGAAAGAAAAAATCGATGTCTTAACTGAAAAAAGGAGGAAAGTTGAATTGTTGGTTTTATGTTTTGTGATGTTTTAGTTGCATACCAATCCAAAAAAAAGAAGAAATTTTTATGCTTTTTTGGTTATATAAGGCTGAATATTCTTAAGTATCATCAAATTTCTGGTTGATTGGGGAGTGGTCTGTGTTTGTGCTTCTCGTTTTCTCATGTTCGCCTACTGGCCTTTATTGCATACTTTTTGTGTGCTTTGATGCACCTTTTCGGCTTTTTATATATATGCTCTTTTACTTATCGAGGGGAAAAAACTTACGTATCAAATGGTTGCAGTGGACTCAGTTGAACCAGTTCTATTTGGTTACTGAGATGATGAAGGGAAAGGAAAGAAAAATATTGACATTTCATTATATGTTCTAGTTTTTTAAAAGGTTCAAAAAATTTAACTATGCAAATAGTTGTGTTCATCTCTGTTGTTGTCTCTCGGTTTTAAGGGATAGAAAATTCTGAAATTTAATTTTTATTTTTCTTCTTCTTCCACACATTATTGGGTATCAACGATCCATGGAATTTTAGGGTCATCTCTAACATATTTTTGGAAGATAATTCTTTCTTAAGTTACTGAAAAAAATAATGGCGGTTGGATTAATTTTAAGCTCTGATGTTTCATGTAGGAAGCTTTTCATAAATTTATTGGACAGCCGGTTTCGATCTTTTGCTCAAGTCGAACTGTAAGTCTCTATTTTGCCATTTGATATGAATTTTCTCTCTACTTATATATTTAATTGTGACTTTTATTTTGACCTCATCAGTGGAAATGGTGTTTCAGAAATGGACTAGTGAACCATTGGGGGCCTACCATTTTATGCCATATGATGGAGTTACATTTTCTGTGAACCAATTTGATCTAGTCCCCTGGATCTTATGAAATCTCCATGCCTGATGATATTACTCATAATTTTTAACCTATCAAAGAAAAAAAATCACAATTTTACGGATTGTAGGGAAAGTAGGGTTTGGGGGAGGTGAAGTTGTGGTTTTTGGTGTTTATGCATTAGGTGCTCAGCTATTTGGTGTGCTTCTAGTGCATATTTAATGAATGCCTATTAAAAGGTTGTAAGTCGATGTTTGGTTATATTATTGGTCATCAAATTCTTATTCTTGTTAGATTCTAGTTGGGTGAGCTTTAATTTCTTTTAATACTAGATTTTGTTTAGTTATTGAGAAGAATTTCCTGTGTTTTGAGTGTCAAAAACCTTGGTATCAACAGTAGGATTTAAAATTGGTTTTAAGAAGTTAAGATGGCATTATCAACCTAAAGAGAAGGTTTTACATATTTTACATTATCAACCTAATCTAATGCACATCATGATTGGAAAAAAAATATTTTGAGGTAGGCACTTCTCCAAAAAAAAGAAAAAAGAAAAAATTGCCAGTAGAATGATCTGCACTCCATTCATTTCTTCCAAGTTGACTGGCAGACGTCTTCACTAAAGGGGTTCCTAATCCAGGGTTTGGCTTATTGGCAGGCTGGGAATGTAGGGTAATTTGGAACCAACTGCTTAGGTAATGTAATTGGTTCTAATACATATTTGTTGTTTGCATATCCCTCTTTTATGCTGGTTTTCTCATGGTCTTAATTTTCTTCGCTACATGGTTTTACATGCTCTGAGGATGAAGTGATTGGGGCAACTGAGACCTACTTGGGGCCTTTAGCTTTTGATGAGCCACATGTACCTCAAACATGATCTGATCCTTTTTCATGGTTTTCACTTCTTTGAGTGTTGTGTGCCTTGGATGCTTTAGGAGAGTTGAAATTCATGTACCATTAGTGTCAGTGGAAAGTTTGTTACTCTCTATTGCATGGTATTAAGTTCTGAATGCAAATACAAAGACAAATTCTGATGTATTTTCTACCATATTTTGATTTCTGTGGTTATTGCATTCACGTGTCTTGTTATTTTTAGATTTTTATTTAGAACATAATGTGGATTTTTTTAGGTGGTTTGCTATGTAGGATGCAGGAGTGCATGCCTTGTCAAATGTCTGCCATGTAGATGTTGAACGCATAAGCAAAAGGAAACCAGGTGAAGTGGTAAGTTAGCTGCAAACTTGGTATTATTTTGTTCTCGAAACTGGTATTGTGAAGGAGTTTAATTACTTTTACTGTCATTTTGAGCAACAACTTGAGAAAGTGAAAGCATTTAAAAGCTCTGTGAATGATCTGTCCTTGTTTATTTCCCATATTTCTGGAAAATTTATGGACTGCATATTGCGTTGATTGTGTGTAGTTGTTGAAGCTTCCCTAATCTCACTTATGGTTGTGTTATATATTGGAATCCACCAAAATATGTATACTTTATATTATTAGCTGCTAGATTTGGGAGCCATGTGATTTATGATTTCAAATCAGTGACAAGGAAAGAAATTTCATTAGAGCCCTTGAGACCTGGCTCAAGTGGTAAAAGGATAAGATAAGGTTATGGGAGGTTCCAGCCAAAAAAATAAAAAAGAAAGAAAAAAACATTTACCTTTCAAAAAAAGGAAAGAAATTTCATCAGAATTGTCAAGGACTGATGCTTTGGATTTGGGCCATTGAAGAAAATTTAAAATGCCTTTATAAATAATCATCTTGTTGAAATTGCCAGCCCATTTAGGAGAATGATAGTGTGGTTTCTTTGTCATTTCATTCATGTTGGCTTTCAAGTGTGTCATTGGGTTTTTTTTTAAACTAATTCTACAATTTTGTCCATTCTGGTAGTTAACTTTTGAGAAACATACTGTAAGGGAACTGTTGATTGACCTAATTGTTTAAGTAGAATAGCTTCTTAAATTTCGGAGCTTTCTATATTTATATTGCATTGAAATGGGCTTAGTATAGATTGTAGAAAGCACCTTAGTGAGGAACATGTTGATTTTTTCTTCTTTTTTTTTATACGTAAATTGTTCTTCCCACTAGGACTTGAACCTGGAACCTCCCGCAAGCTCTTACCATCTTGATGGGTTTGGTTCCAGCATCGTAATATTTGGATAAAAAAGGCCTTTGCTCATAGAATGAAAATCACTTTTTTATGTACCTTGTGGTTGGGCAAATTTGTATGGTGTTGATAACACTGATTCTTTGGTGGATTTTTTGGCATGGTTGGGGTATAGGTGAGTTAGAGAGAGGGTTTTTTTTGTTGGGTTCCCTTTTTTGTGTACCTCTAGTGTACTCTCAGGAGCCTCTTTGCTCTTTTTTTGGTCAATATATTGCTTTTACTGATTAAAAAAAAAATTTTGATAAAAAAGGCCTCACCTTCAAAGGGGTATCAAAAAATATTTCCCTACAGGTGGGAAAAAATAGGACTCTCATTTCTAGTCAATTTTGGTTGGGGATTCATTCCTCCTTGAGTTTTTTAACTCCTGATGAATAAGATAAAGGCTTTCTATTGCACAATTTTTTTGCTTTACTCTTACATTTCCTTTTTTTTAATATATATTTTGGGAGGAATTTCCTCCCTTCTTTTGTACAACTTCTTACTTTCAATTTTTTTTCTTTTTCTTTTAAGGAGAAAGTAGAAAATAAATATTCTAGGTGCTTGAAGTCTTGAACAAAGGAAAAAACAAAGTACCCGCATTGTATACAATGGTCTCTCCTATCTATGGACTGAACCAATCTTAAAATACTATTATAGACACAGAGTGCTCATCTATATACAGTCTGACCCATTCCAAAAGTTTGTTCATAAAAGAGAATATACTCGCATGTTCAAATTCCTCCAGATTCTCAAAAGCCCTTTGGTTTCTCTCCTTCCAGTCCCCAAGATAGACATAAAGTAGAGTTTTGGACGTGAATAATGCTTTTAAAATAAAAAATCCAAATTTTATTTCTGGTTTCAAAAATATGACCAAACTAGTGCGGATTAGAACAGCATGGCAATGGCCGTCGTTGTGAACGACGGCCTTTAACAAAATTCAAAGACCGGCATTCACAACGCCGGCTATTAAATTTAAAAAAATTTCAATGACCGTCGTTCCCAACGACGGCCATTGAACATTTTAAATTATCCGAGCAAAATACAAGTTGTCCTTTAATTGTATACCATGATTTAATTGTATACCATGAAATCAAATAACTTTAGTTGTATACCATCAATCAATCAAAGCCATCGTGAAAGTTGTCCTTTAGTTTATTTATTTATTTAAAATCCTCTTGATTCTTAAAGTATCTTATGTGTCATGTCCCATCAACAATCAAATACAAACAAATAAAATATTATGTTTTCTCATGGAAATCCAATATTCCTCTAGCACTAAAGTCAATTAGGTTAAAAATAAAAAAAAATTTATGATTGATCTCATGAAAATCATAGTGTCGACTTTAATGTTTTAGGCTGGGACAATAAGACTCATATTTTGAAGGCTTTATAAGTGATTTAGGGTAAAAAAAATAAAAAATTTCTTAAATAATATAGGTTTAGAAATATTTCTAAATATAATATAGTTTTTGTCATATGAAAAGTGTCTTTTATAAAGACACTTTCTAAAAATGTATTTTCAAGAAACACTTTCAAAAAATTAAAAAAATTTATAAAAAAAAGTGTCTTTTGAAAAAACACTTTTATAATTTTGAATGATTTGAATTAAATCTGAAAGTGTCTTTTGAAGATACACTTTTTATAATTTTAAAAATTTTGAATTTAAGTTTAAAATATCTGTTCAAGATACACTTTTAATTTTTCAAATATGAGTCTTATTGTCCCAGCCTAAAACATTAAAGTCGACACTATGATTTTCATGAGATCAATCATAAATTTTTTTACCGCAACCTGTTGTTGACTTTGGTGCTAGAGGGAATGGTAGTTTCCATGAGAAAACATAATATTTTATTTGTTTGAATTTGATTGTTGATGGGACATGACACATAAGATACTTTAAAAATCAAGAGGATTTTAAATAAATAAATAAACTAAAGGACAACTTTCATGATGGCTTTGATTGATTGATGGTATACAACTAAAGTTATTTGATTTCATGGTATACAATTAAAGGACAACTTGTATTTTGCTCGGATAATTTAAAATGTTCAATGGCCGTCGTTGGGAACGATGGTCATTGAAATTTTTTTAAATTTAATAGCCGGCGTTGTGAATGCTGGTCTTTGAATTTTGTTAAAGGCCGTCGTTGTGGCCATTGCCATGCTGTTCTAATCCGCACTAGTTTGGTCATATTTTTGAAACCAGAAATAAAATTTGGATTTTTTATTTTAAAAGCATTATTCACGTCCAAAACTCCATAAAGTACCCCAAGATATTTTTCAATTTCTTTCCAGAAAAAATCAGTGCCAACTCAATGAAGTTCCTCTTACTTCTGGGTGCCTCACCCATACAACCCTAACTAGAAAGACAAACTCTCTGAACAGCTCATGTACTTCCTCAACCATCACACATAACCTTTAGATCTCTGCACCTCTTTTCAGGGACCACATCCATTATCCATGGTGACTTCTCCCACAAGAGTTGAATGGCAAAAATGTAGGCTCTGACCACAACATGCAACATAACCTACTCCTTCCTCTGGTTAGACTTGACAAGAATCCTTGCTTATTGAAAATGAAGCCTCTCAACCTCCTCATCGACAACCATGAGGTCTCGGCAAGCCTGGCCCAGGCTTTTTAATAATCTTTTTCCCCACAAATGCAAAGGCAACCCTATCACGCCAACCTAAACTTCTCTAGCATATGCCCCTTTGCTAAAACAACCAACTTCTAGCCTTCAAAAGATTGTTCCCCTTGACATGATTGTTCTCCATTTGCCACACCCTTTCAGCTTCATTAGTGGTGTGCTCAACAAACAAGATGAGAGTGTCGCCCAACAAATCCAGGTAGGGTTTTCCTCTTCAGAGACCAAAAATACCTTCCCCAACATTTCAAAGACCCCCAAATCTGGTTCCTGATTTACAAAATATTCTCATCCAAACTGCCTCACAGTCACCAAACCACCACCTTGGAGGCCTCCAAAAGCTTGGGCAAAGGGTCTACTCAACACTTGTCAGTTTGTTGGCTTGGACCCTTCATTTTCCCCCTCTCATCTATCGTTTAATGATTTGGTACAATAGGTTTTTACCTTGACAACTGTACTAACTTACTTTTAAAAGTAAACTAGGATGATTTCTTATATTAGTATAATGTTTGTTTTACAAGATATCAGCTGAGACTTTCCCTTGGAACCAGATATAAAAGCAATCAATGGGCTGAGACTGTGGGGTTGTTTTAACCCAGGTATAAATTATCTTTCTGGTGGTCAATGACTGTTATGATCAGTTTGTTTATCTTCAGGAATCATATTTGCTCTGTTAAATGCTTGGTCTACTTCTTGTAGTCCCAGTAAAATCTTGTTGGTTTCACTGCTCAGTGCTCAGAAAATAACCTTGCTTATTATTCTAGTGCTTCAAATTGGACAATGAGAATGTTTCTAGTTTTGTTTCTTTACAGTTATTATGATTATTTTGAAAGTGCAGTTACCACCTCATGAGCCTGCAGTTGTTCAGAGAGCTGTGAACCATTTCTTACAGGTATGGTCTCTATGATGATCTACACGTCATCTACTCACGTCATCTACCTGCTAGTTTGCATCACTTGGAATCTTGATGCTGTGCTTTTCAATCTCACTCAAATCCTACAAAGTTAGAAGAAGAGTCTGTCATACTCACCTTCGATTCCTTTCTTAAGTTACATTTTCTTCTGTTTATGTTTCCACTGATGATAATGTTAAACATATGTGCTTATCTGGAGAAGCTTGCATTCCATTTGTGCCCAAGTTTGTGAGGTTGTTTACTAATGATTGCCTATTAATTACAAAAAATAACTTAATTTTGGACACCATATGTTACTCAGGGATAAGAATTGTTAATTATGAACACCCTAGGAACTTCATTGGGAATTGGTTTTTACTTCTAATTATTGAGTAGGCTGTATTTGAACTGCATTCACAATTTGCAGAACAAAATTATTTGGTATTATTCTGATCAACATTCTATATTTTTGCTCAATATTTTAATCTGCTTGAGTCCTGAAAATTTTCTCATTTGTATATGCAGAAGAATGAAGGTGATGTAATCGTGATTGATGTTCGTTGTGTTCCACCTGATTTTCATTCTCGATATAAAGCTCAAGAGCGAACGTAGGTATCAATAAATTTAAACTGCATTCTTTGGAATTTGCGACTGCATCTGAAGCATGCGTGCATCTGTTCATAAATTCAGTTATTTATAATAAGCAGATCCCTACAGTATTACTTTACAGCATTTTACATGTAGCCTGTCCGAGGTAAAGCTTGAATTTCTCTTGCTGTCATCCCGGTTGGAATCACGTGTCCATATGAAACGAATGCTAGTGTGGTTATATTTGGAATCATGGTCTTCTAACGGTATCAATTGTATTGATCTAATTGGTGATGAGGCTAACGATTTACTACCATCAGCTTTCTATCAATGTGAAGCACAGGGTTATCCAAATCCTCCCCAACCCCGCCCCGTTTTTCTGCTACACTGTTACTAGTTAAAGTAGATGATAAGTTTAATATTGGTTTTCATGATTTGGTGTGGAAATGGATTAGTTTGTCATTAACTTAAACTTCAATGATTCAACTGGTGAACTATGATGTGATTTTTTCCTTCAGGTACTTCTACCGCTTGCTTTCTGGACCAGAGCTTTTGTCAAGCTTCGAGAAAGATCGGGCTTGGCATGTACTTGAAGACCTTGATCTTCTTGCTATGGAGGTTGGCCTACTGGTTTTGAATAAATTATGTTTTACATAGTTTGAATCGACCTTTCTATCATTTAAAAAAGAAAAAAAAACAAGGATTGTGAAGTCTTATGTTAAAAACAGGACTAGTTCAGAAAAGGTTGAGAGATCCCTCAGTGAAGAGGATATGCTAAACACGCATGGGGAATGAGTAACAGAAAACAAAGAACATACTCCTAGCTCATGCATTTTATTGATTGGTTTGTAAAAAACGATTTTATTCATTAATTGATTTTTCATGCAGAAAGCATGCAGAGTTCTTGTTGGACATCATGATTTTAGTTCCTTCAGGGCAGCTGGTTGTCAGGTTGTTCATCATCTCTTGGATGGTTAGCATTTTTTTTTCTTCTTGCTTGTGTTCAGAGGACCATGTTTTCCCCCATAGAATGCATGCATCAAGTTGTTTTGTTTAATAAGTTCTAATTTTTCAAGATCTCGAAAGATTACCTTATTGGCATTTTTTTTTTCAAAAACCGTTGTGTTCAAGTCAACTTAACACACCTCGACTAAATCCATTGACCTTGAAGTTAATGGTCCGGTAAATCCTCTAGTGACCCTAAGGGGACTTGAATTGGTGACTAATAGGAGCAAACCCCTCAAGGTTGCATGTGCAATTTCTTGTTAATAGCTATACACTTCCTTGTATTTGGAACATATGCAGTAGATTGATGCATTAGAAGGCATTTTTGTTCTTTAAATCCACCCTGATGGATTAGAAATCTTTTGATGCCCATGAAGCTTGAATTTTTCCTGTTGAGTAAAATTCTCTTCCCTCTTTAGATTCTGGACACAATATTGATTCTTTAGATTGTTCCTAAATGTTGAATTCTTTGGGATGCGATTAATTAACAATTCAACATGCATACTCGCCTATCGGTAACTTTATATGTATTTAGGTGACGTTTGCCTTTTTACTTAACGTTGAATATAACTTTTTTTCAACTTAATGCTAAATAGTATTTAATAATATTAATGTTTTTTAACATTAGGTAGTGAGTGCTATTAGCTCTTCTCCTTGTTGGACAAGGGTGATGGTTCTTGTTTTGGAAGATGACTTTTTTTTAGTAGAAAAAGCCAAAATATTTGGCTTTTTCTATTCAGAATTTTTTTTTAGAAATTTCGTAAGTGTGAAAAAAGATAAAAAAAACAAACAAGCTGAATACTGAAAGTTATTTTAACTTTCAGAAAAAAGCCAAAAAAACAAACGCCACCTTAGTGATATTCTCTTGCCTCTTTAGATTCTTGACACAATATCGATTCTCTGGATTGTTCTTAAATGTTGAATTCTTTGCGATGATTGACAAGTAATCAATGATATCAACAGGCGAACTCGCCTATCAGAACTTTAGATGAACTCTGCGTGTCGGAGGTACCTCCTACCCCATATTTTCCGTCAATCGCTGGTCAAGGATTTGGCATAAGGAAGACACAATTAGCTTTGTTTAACAACTGGGCGCATTCTTCCTCTATCTGGTTATGGTTTTTGTTTTTGCTTCATTAACAATTTCTTTTATTTTTCTTCCAGATAGTAGTCCCTTTGTTGGTCATTTATTTATATTTATATTTAATTTAATAGATGCATTCCCTTTGTTATTTATATCATGTAGGTTTGGAAGGTACTCTTTTAGACCATTGGTTTCTAATGAGATCATGATAATGTAACAAATTATTAAATATCATTGATTTGTATGTTCGAGGTGTAGTTAGTCGAGTCATCAAAATTGACTCCAGCTGAAACATTCAAAATACCGACCCAGAAACTCAAGTAGTTTCTTTAGATGTTTGACATTAGACTCGAAAAATGATTGAGCTACTCGAACTTTACTTGACAAAGTTCGAATCAATTAAAAATTTAATAAATAGTATATAGAAATCCAACTGTGAGCTTGACTTGATTAAGCTTGGAGACAAGCGCTTTGACCAGTGTGTAAATCATTAAACTGACTTAGCCAATACTTGGGCGGCAAACTCGATTAACTTTGAATCGGGTCGAGTATTCTCTGATCGAGGCTTGAGTAGCAGGCTCATTTCTGGCCCACCAAGTAAAAATTCTTATGGAAATTAGTTTCAGGCTGAAAAATCATCAGAAAAGAAAATATAATGCAAATGAGAAAAGTGAGAAAGAAAATAAAATTTAAAAGGAAAATAAAACATAGGTTAGCTTAATAAAATTAAAATTCATATTGTTTTATTATTTCATTTATTTGTTTATTCTATTTTTATATAAAGAACTAAGGAATTTAATTAAAATTGTAAGAAATTTTGATTATATTTTATTTTATTTTTATTCTTTTCATAGTGAAATCACACATTTTCTTTAGCATTTTTAGCATTCTATAGTATTTTCCAGGTTTCAAACAGTGCCTTTATCTTTTGCGCGTAGCTCTGTGTCTGAAACTTGGGTGAATTTTTACGAGTCAGACTGCTGTCAGGTTCTCAATGCGTCAGCTTGGGGACTATGGAGTTCCCGATGGTATTCTTTTACCTCTGAAAACCCTCTCATTTCCTTGCGCACCTTCGGCCTTTGATCAAACTTTTCATTGGTTTTCCGCTATCAATGGAATCTCGTTGAAAGATCCTGAACAAGACGGTGACTGCAAGCCCCATGGCCCCTGCTTGCGGTCTCTACCTCGGAAACGTGAAGTACGATCTTCTTCCCTGAATTCGTGGTTTCCGGTGATCGGTAATTTCTTCATAGGCATGGATCACTGGTGGAGAACGAGGTCATTACCTGAATTGGGTGTCTGATCTTTGACATTAGCTTTAAAAAAATTCGTATTTAGCCAGCCAGTGATTGTGGTGTTGCTGTTTTGTATTGGTTTACAGCGTTATTTTGGTTTCAAAGTATTTTAGTAATTAAAAAAAAAAAAAATAAAGCTAAATTCGTCCATAGCTCAAGAAGTGCCAGCGAGGAAGAGTACGTGAACTAATTTTTTAATTTTTTGGATGTGAATGTGATGCTAACCATATCTTATATGGAGATTGATTTAATTTAAATCCAGAAAAATCGGGATGATTAGTGTAATAATGAAGCTTTTGACAGATAGTTGATTTAATGTTGAAATATTTGGTTAAAAAACCTCTCATAATCCAAATTATATATTTTTTCCTTGAAGACTTGCTCCTTTTGTAAGAAAATATCCCTTGCATGGGTCTTATAAAAAAGAACTATTTTTATAAGAAAATAATAAAAGTATTTTTTTTTATCAAAAAGGGATTACAAATTATCAAAGGATTAGATTCTTGAAAGAAATGTTTGTTTAAAAGATATCAAATAACCCAAAATGTGCATATCTAACCTTTCTCATATGTATGCATATGCAATTTTTTTAAAATAACTTACATAAATGCCTTTTTATCTCTATTGGTACATGTTCAAAAGTGAGAGTATACTTGTCAAAAATAAGGTTAGATTTTCCAAAATTCATGTTTCAAAGGTGTTTTAATCTAATCATCTTTTCTGAAATTCACTCTTAAAAAAGTTTTAATTAAATTACCCTGTAGAAATATACTATCTATTATTTATGTAAAAAATAAAATCATAAAAAGTTATCGATTATTATTTATGCGAAATAAAATCATAGTAGGATGAGGAGGATGTAATCTCTAGTGGGTTCAACCTCAAATCTAGCCATAAAATGTCAAGGGTTACAAGTCTAATTCTTTATAAGCTACCATATGCTTTAACAACTCTTCTGATAAAATAAAAAAAATAAAAAAGATGAACTGAGATAAAATTAATAACACTACACTCTCCTTCAACTCATACAGTAGTAAAGCAACAATCTAGATAAATCTATTAATCTCTTCCTTCGGAAAGAAAGAAAATTACCATGTAGTCTTTCATTTGGTGTTTAACATTAACACTCTTCCTTGACTATGAACGACCTGCGTCTTTATTGGTTTCCCGGGACCTGGCCGGCGACAACTCCGTTGAATATACAGATTCATTATGATAGCTACATGAGAAACATCAGTAGTTGTGTTTTCAGTGGCGGGTGACAAGATCTAAGCTACGTAGTGTTTGCTATGGCAGAATGAGCAGAGGAGCTCACTCGTTCAGGCAGGATGTAGAATGCGAATGGGCGGCTCCAGACAGAGCTGGGGTGTTGGGAAAGGGTTCCATCCGAACGCATACAGGGTTTCAGCTTGGAGTAGTTTGCCAGCACATTTTGGATTTTTCATCACGTCTGCCGAAGAATGAACATTTAGTATTATTCATATTTTCCGATGAAATTCTGATCTCTCTAATTGATACACAAAGCTGCATCAACCATACGATTCAGATCAGACAATTTAATTCAAGAATGAGTACATTTCCTGAGCTATGTATGGCCATAAAAAGATTCTTTCCCCCATGTAAGATTTCTAGTAGAAATATTTGGTTAAAAGACATCGAATTACCCTAAATTCACGAATCTAACATTTCCCATGTTTTTTCTTAAAAAATGACCGATTTTGTACAAAAATGCCTTCTCCATGAACATTATATAAGAGGATTCATTTTGCAGAAAATAAGGACATTTTTATCAAATGTTTAAAAATTGATGGAGATTGAGTTACTGAGTGGGGTTCCATTTCTAGTATTACAGAAAAATTTAGACCTCATTCAAATTAATTTTAATTTAGAACCCCTGATGTTTGGCATTCCATGTCTTATTATATGAAATTTCTGAGTAACTTACATGTGGTTTGTAACAGATTTTCAAAATCATTAACTAATAAACTTAAATGTAAGTCTGAAAATATTAGATTGTGAATTTAATCCCAAAATAATACAGTTTATAAGAACAATATTAATTCAATATTACATGCATAAAAAGAACGACAAAGCATATTAAGAAGATGTCATAAGAGCACCCTGCTTGCTATTCATCAACTCTAGATATCTATCTATAATTTATAGTCAAAAACTGGTATCCATCGAAATCAGGAAAGGCAAATAAAGCGATTTCTTTATCTACTGACTTTGGCTACTAAATTACCATATGAATGCATGTTAATAGATACTCTAAACTGCATCGAGGTTCGCCAATCTGTTAAATTAGCTGCCTAACTTTCACTTGAGTTTTATCTGCCACCCTTTTAGCACTAGTTAGTGGGTCGTTAATCTCTTTTCACTATCTTTTTCATCTTTGGCCTGCTTTTTGCTTTTTCTTTCAACACTGTGTCTTTCTCCCATACATTAAATATTTGAATATAGTAGATCTTCTGGTACTTCTCGATCCATTATTCTTCAATTCAAATCTAAGCACAACTGATCTATTAAACCAGCCACATTAATTCTTTCTTTCATTCTACTGTCTAGCTCGAGAAAGACCCATGCCTAGGATTAGTATCAATTACATCAACCAAATCATGATGAACACCTAAGATGTGGGTAATTAGAAAGTGAAAAAGATTATAAAGCTAATGTGCCAAAGTCTTTTAGCGAATTAGTATAACCAAGTGAATTGTGATGTTTAATATAGCTGTTGAATAGTTCGAAAAGTTACCTGCCGCTGAGCTGATCTCTCTTCTTTCTTTCTTGGAATTGCACCACTTTCTGCAATTTGTGTCGGAGTCTGTGAATTAGGGTCCTCCCCATTTCTATCACCGAGTAGTGATTGTTCTGAAGTTTCAACCTCACCATTCTTTCGAATCTCGTTCTCACTCTCATTCTCCTGATTCTCCAGTTGAGAGCTATATTGTTGTTCAACAGCCTCGGATTTCACCTCTTCTCCTTTTTCTATCAAGTCAGCATCTGTGTCAGGGTCCAGAGAATTATCCATATTTGATGATGTATCATCATCTCCAGGACTTTCCACAAGGAAGGTTCCCTAAAAAGAAGTAATGCATTTCATAAATGACTTCTTTAAGACCCAATAAACAGGAAAATAGAAAAAATCTCAAGATATAATAGAAAATTCTCATGATAATTTCTTGAACAACGCACAAACTAAATAATTAACAAACAAATAAAGATCAGCAAAAGAAAACCTGAATCAAGAAAGTGCAAGATTTGTCTCATATATTGACATAAATGACTCATGCAAAGTGATTCTGCTAGTTCTGGGATCTTTAAATTTCTTACACTACTAGTTTGCACACATTGAATCAAGAGAGGATTGAACATATAGTCATGTAAATACTTCAGGCATTTACCTCTTGCTTGAACTCTTGAGACTGATTACCATCGCTAGTTCCGTTCTGATCCCTGATTACTTGAGCCATCTTCAAGCGCTCCCGTTTCCGGCGCTTCATAATACATATAGCACAGAGACAGTCGTTTTTGTGGCGCTTCACTCTGCATGGAAAGAGAGTGAAGGGTAATGAATGAAAATGAAATTGTTCTAATGGAGCACTTGACTACAAGGAATCGTTTCGAGCTAATGCTTCAGATGGAAAAACCTAGATAAACACGATCTGTCTATGATCATAGATTCATGGAACTTCTGAGCCCTGCTCAGACCGCCTCCAACCCCAAGACAGCACAATAGGCTACTCCCCACTCGAGAAGAGGAGGTCCAGGTTCAGGTCCAAGTCCATGTCCCAGTTTACAAGATACAAAATTCTTGGGTAGAGGAGTGGTATCTCAATGTTTTTTTCCTATCCTGCTGAGCTGGCTCATTGGTTTCCGCACTATCAAAAGAAATAGAAAACCAAAAAAGTTGCACGAACTTTAACAAATTAAATCCATTTCAAATCCCCTGTTCTAAACCTTACCCAACTACAGGTGTGTCTTTTCACATTGAATGCATACATCAATCCAAGGGGTTCAATGAACCTATCAATCTGAAGGCATCAAATCCAAATGCTATGCAGCTATTATGACATTTCCATACACACACTTAAAACAAACGAGAACAATATTAACAGAAAAGCGTTAAGTATAAGGAAGAGCTACAGAATTTTAAGCAAATAGAAAGATGAGCAAATCTACCATATTTCTCTAATGATATCAAATTCTTTGATACACCAGCTTCAGTGATATAAAGCGACAAAAAATGAAAACCATAAAAAGTCATAATTGCAACTGCTATAAGAAACAGAGTGCAATAAATGAAATTATTGAAAACATACCCATGCCGCTTCTGTTTCTTATTTTTCAATTGACTGCCTTTGATATGTATCTTTCCTTGACTGGAAGGCACAAAATCCTCGGGTTGAATGTTTCCAAAACCTACTGAAAGGGAAAGTAAACAAATAAATAAATAATACAAACATTCCAGAAGAAAAAAATACAGAAGTAGAACATAGCAGAAGTTGGTCAGCAAACTAGTACAATAGAAAAACAAAGTTAAGTTAGTTTCAAAACTGCTACTTTTGGATGACTTGTCAAAAAAAGAAGAGACTATGCAATCATGAATGCCATCTATGTTTCATAAAAACCATAACTCCAGTCAGACTTTGAGGTTATCTCCAATAAAAGACCCTTTGTTAAGCTTTTGAATTCAACTTTCAGCTACTCTCCAAGCAAAAAATACAAAACATGAATTAATACCAAATCTTTCATACCATTTATGCTTGAAGTTTCAACAATTTCCTCCTTGGATGCAAGCATATCGGCATATCTTCCAGTTGCTACAGTAGCTTTATCCCTTACAGAAGGACCTTCCGGAGGCAAACTATCTAAAACAGAATCTTGCTCAGGTGCAGCATCTGGAATATGAAAGTGCTCTTATATCAAACATGAAAAGACATATTACAAGTCTTTAAAGCCTAAACGCATTGCTATCTGATGAATTAACAAATTAAAACTGTCAATACTCCAACAATAACAAATTTGCCATTCGGGTATTGTGGTCTAGAGATGTTTCTCCAGCTGAAAATAACCACTTGTAGAATAGCTTAGAGATTCCTAGGAAATTGATATCAAAAGGGAATTAAGGTAGCAACCATACCCCATAATGACCACTAATCTACATTTAGGATCATACAAGTAAGGTCTCCAGTTACCTTAAATACTAAACCAAATAATGTAAATATCAACCTTTGCAGGAAATTTGACACTTCCAAAATATAATTATTCTTTTAGAAAAATTAAGTCTAATCAAACTTGTGGCATCAACTAAACAAATCAATATTTTATCTATATTCTCAGCAAATCTGACAAACAAGACTATTAATATTACCAGATTAATAGCAAGATGTAAAGAAACAATAGACACGTACGATAATAGATGAAAATTTCAAACATGTAAGGAAAAAATTTTTGACTAAAAAGATGAAGAGTTTTGTCAGCATTCAAATATCATGACAAAACCGTAATTGTCCTTAAAGGAGAAAAATATTCCCATAATAATTGTAGAGTTGTTTGCAGAAGGAAAAAAAATAGTAGCAGTGATCACATGATAAGCAAGAACACAAACACCTTTTAGCCATTGATAGTTTTTCATGGTTAAAGGACAAGTGAATGACAATCTTAATAGCAAAATAAGTAAACTGGAGAATCGGAGATGACCAAAATGCCTTATCAGAGAAAAGAAAACCCTCACCATTCATTCTCCTTGGTTGTTCGCCGTACAACCCTGCTGATGTCCAATACTTTG
Source organism: Tetrastigma voinierianum (assembly GCA_016808115.1). Classification (NCBI taxonomy): domain Eukaryota; kingdom Viridiplantae; phylum Streptophyta; class Magnoliopsida; order Vitales; family Vitaceae; genus Tetrastigma; species Tetrastigma voinierianum. The sequence goes on along the minus strand of JAEQBH010000070.1, from coordinate 441,005 downwards.
TGAAGTTCTTTTTTACCCTCTTCATAAGCTCCAAAATATAATCTCCCTTATTGTTATACTTGTGACAGTTTTCCCAAATGTATTGCACATCCTTAAACACATCCCCCGAATTCATGTACTTAACACCCTTTTCAAGATTGTCACATATCGTTCCAAAGTCCATTGGTGTATCAATAACATCAAAATAATCCTGGTTTCAGACACATAAAAAAAATATTCTTTCTCAGGAGAGGGAAAAAACAGGATAAAACATTGTAGCATTGCCCAATCATCTTAAGTATCTGAGAACAAAAGTAAAAATATTCTAAAGTAACAACATACACTTCATGAATTCAGGAAAAACAATGGAACGGTCATAATGTCCTAGTATAATCCACACACGCAAGAGATGAGTACAACAAGGTAAACAACACAAGAAACCTTTAGTTGCATACAAAAAATGCAATGAGGAATAGACTGGTTATTATGTAGATAATAGAAACCACACCTAAAACAATTAATGCACTTAAAGTTCTCTAAGATGAAGGCATCAAAGCAAAGCGAAGTACAAGAGTTTCATCTTGTTAGAAATCCCATCATAAGAGTCCTTAACAGGCCCTAAACAATCGGAGAAATTCAGGACACTGTCTCTAAAAATAAACAGGCAAGAAGCAAAAGTGGCAGATTCTAACTGTTTTGCCTTAAGGGCTAGAAGCATATACCAGTGGTCAGTCCTATAAACACTAATTTAGTATGTATGCTGCACTTCATACTCACAGGTATTCCCAATTCAACAGGATTTACAGGGACATTGAAGGGTTCAGCAGCATCCATTTTCATAACCTTTTTAATCACCTACAAAGGAAAAAAGATAAAGAAAACAATGTTATGCAAAATAAACCAAGCATGCTTCAAAAATCTAGAAAGGGAAATAATTATAACTTTCTAGCATACCACTAGAGCAGTTTTTAGTTCTTCCTTGTCATATCGAGGAACCTGATGAGGTAGTTTTGGTTCTTTTTGGTGCGATCTCTCACCATGCATAGGCACAGCATTACTACTCTGACTCACACTTGAAGAACCCAGACCCCTAGACGACTTAATCTTTATGCTTCCAGCTTTCTTTGATGGATTTCCGGAAACAGCTATTCTCAATCCAGGCACTGAATTGGCACTATCTTCCATTTTCTCAGAAACTACTCCTTGTTTCTCTGAACCTAGTTGCTGGCTACTCTTATCAGTATCGCTTTGTGTTGAAGACGTAAGCTGAGATCCTAACATTTTCGATGTCTTAAGTTTTACTTTAACACGCCCATAACCTGATTTCTCCACTGGCTTGTCAATTAATCCACTGGGATTTATAAATGCAACTTTGTCCGGCTGATCTGTCCCCGTTGAGGAAGGTGTATCAATCTCCATTCCAGAGTCAAATTCAGTATTATCATAATCATCCAAACCAGAATTTTCTTCCATCTGTAGACTACCAGCATTTTGATACCCATCATTGGCACCAATCACAGGAGGCCTCTTTGCCTTGCCTTTCTTGTGCCCACGCTTACGCTTCATACTCTAACTACAAATAAACATGAAAAAAAAAAAAAACTTATTTTCCACCTGCAGCAGAATATTGCAGCTCAGTCCGTAGTCCGTCAACTCCTCCCCTCCACAGACCAACTATTATCAGTTCACAGCCTGCAAAGTAAACAATATCACAATAATATGAGCAAGGATGTTGCATCATCATGCATGCTTCAACGCTGCAAGAAAACAAATTCTAAAGTTAATAAAATAAAGAAGCAGTTAAAATTGTTCCAAAGAAGTATTTCACTGAATTGGCAATGGGAATTGATTTTGAGAAAACCTCCAAAATTTCTAGGAGTTATTTTCCAAATTCACTGATGACAAGAGACATGATAGGGATCTATGACATACCCTAGGGCTATGTCTGAACCACAAGTATCACAGCTTCAGTTTTGGGGAAATCCCTTACTTCCAGGGAGCATCTGATGCCATTGATATGCCACAAGTATTTGGTATTATTTGCACCCCTTTTCCATAGATTTGAATGGAAACAAAATAGGATTAAACAACATTGTCTCCACCATTTCGCAACAAAAGTTGCAATCCACAACACAACATGTGAGATCAAGCTGACCATTGGGCAATGCATTAATGTCTGCATCAGTTGACTAGAATACAACTTTCCCAATAGAAATTTTAATCTTGGTTTTGATTTCATTGCTTTTCTTTACAACCGAACACAAATTTATTCTCCTGTCTTCATCAGTTTATTGGGATAAAAACCTATAGCCTTGCAAGCATAAACACGTGAGATTGAAAATTTATATTATCTTTTAAAATCAAAGAAAGAAAATGAATAAAATTAGAATCTTATGCTTTATGATGCTCTTGTTTTTCAAAAGCTTGAGTTCAAATTTCTTTAGTTGTCTTCATCGATTCAAAGAAACAAGAACCATCAACCCTACAAGCAAGATTGCAAATTTTATATTTTCTTCAAATTTCCCTCCATTTCTGTGGAGGCAATATCCTCATATTACTGTCAGTTCAATGAAACATAAACTTCCAACATCATAAATATACACATCCAAGGTTAAAATTTTAGTTTTTCTTCCAAATTTCCTCCATTTTCTTGGCAACCAAATGGAGAATTAAACCATACTCCCTTTTCTCCTATCAATATGGCAAGCACAAAACACTTGAGATTGAAAATTTTAATCTTTTCCTTATTCTCCTAAGTCCTCCTAGCAGCAGAGCTTTCGGCAGTACAAAACAAAATTTTCATTAATCATGAAATTGAAAATTCTTGTTTCTGCTTGTTTTTCCCCCCCTCTAACCATTCCAATTTTCCTCTTTAAGGTCCCATTAGCTCTTTCAAGCAACAGAGAGAAGAACACGAGAGAGTGCAAAAATCCAACTTTCTCCCTTTTCCCTAAACCCAAACAGAGGTCCAGCAGCCATTCTCACGCCGCCCTATCAGTGAAACAAAAAATTTCAAACTCGCAGACACAAAACATAGAAGATCGAAATTCTATCTTCTCCCCCGACCCCCGACCCCCGACCCCCTCCGTTGGATTGGGCGATATCTTCACGCCTCCATCAATTAAAATCAAGAAGCTTCCAATCCAGCACAACACGAAACACACCAGCCGTCAAAATCCAACACCTCCTCAAAACATTCCTCCGTTTTCTCGGAAACCAAACGGAAAACACGAAACAAACCCTAGGTTTTTGCATTCAAACAAGAAACGAGAAGGAAAAGGTAATTCAAGAAGAAAACTTTAAAACTGAGTTCGTATCTGTTTACCTTATAAATCCGAAGATGAAGACGCTCTCGCTGCGACGACGTTTTGACGATTTTTCATTTTTTCTTTTTTATTTATTTAAAAAAAAATTTATATAGGTTTTGAGTGAGGAGGCGATGGTGGAGATGTGAGGATCCGAATGATAATTCCGGGTATGGGTTGGGTCCGATATATAGACGATGATTTGGGGATTTATAGAAGAGGCTCATATGGATTTCTCAATCGGGTCGGATCGGTAGATGAGTTTAAGGGCCCATTAATTTGAGAATAATTTCGAAAAAGGTATAAAAAAAGTGCAAAATATATTATTCAGTTTGATTTCACATAAAATAATTATGTTTTTAATATGATAGTACCTAAGTATTACCTTAGCAAACTGTATGTACTACTTTGGCACGGTTCATTATGATAGTACTTAAAACTATTTTTTGTTTGACAATTAATCACTTTCTTACAATTTAGTAAACTATCTCGATCGGGTCTTGAACTGGGACCTTTTTCAATGGATGTTCTACATTTTTAAACTTTGAAAGGCTACATCGGCGAGTTAAGCGTGGACTAATACAGGCCCATTAAAATAGTATTTAATTTATTAAGATATCTTTGATCTATATATCTTAACTCAGTCTTTTTATGTGTACAAAAATCATGTATTTTATATTATTTGTACCTTTTTTGTAATTATTCTCAAATTAATAAGCTGAAACACAAAATTTTCAAATTTTGAAGTTACTATTTTGTTTTACAGCTAACACTTTAGTTACTATTTTTTAAATATATTAATTTTATATGTATTAAATTTGAAAGAGAAAAATAATGAAATTGTAATTTTTTTTTGTATTTCTGACAAATGTTACATGCTACAAAACTTGCATCATACGTGAAACAGAGTAATAAAATAGGAAATCTACCATCTTAATTTCGAAATATTAGGTGATATTTATCCCAAAATATTATGTGATATTTTCTTGATTTATTTTAGGTAAAATCTTCTCCTTTTGACAATATGAAAAGTATAAAATATAAAAAGGGTTGTGATATTTAAAAAATATTTTTTATTTTTTATTTTCAAATATAGTCATAATAAAAAGAAATAATTTTTTTTTCTAATGAATACTAAATAGTTTCTAAATAACAATTGTCAATAAAAACAAATAAATTAATATCTACTTAATTGCTAATACAATTAATTAATATTTGAATTTAAATTTACACTTACTTAAATATAAGTGAAGTTAACCTTAAATTGAACAAAGATTATATTAAATAAATTACCTTTTTTCGTCTATATAAATATTACGGAGTTTTGTACGGAAGTAATTCATTGAAAAAAAAAATCCGTAATCAAGATCTAGTTTCAAAAATATAGCAAGCTAGTGCGTTTGGAAATAAATTAAGCGATGGCGCAATGACCAGCCAAACTTTTAAATATCAATAGTAAACGTCCCAGCGGTTCTGTTTTAAAATTTCAGTGGCCTCCCAACGCCGATTCTGGAACCCAAAAACTTCAATAGTAGGCACTCCTAGCGGAAGCCACGCTGTAAATAACTCGACGCCCTTCCCTTCATTTTCTCCCTTCCCCGCATTTCTTCCCCACCTTCCTCTATTTTCTCCCTTCCCCCGATTTTCTTCTCCAGCAGATCGGGCATCCATTCTCCACCACAGCCCACCTCGGCGACGACAAGGGTTCATCGGCACAACCATTGAACACAATACTTGCAGCGAGGTTTGTCTCTTTTCTGTCACGTGTTGATTTTGGGGAGTTAGGGTTTCATTTAGGATTTGATTTAGGATATGGTTTTGTTTTCCTCTATTGGGGTCTAGTGATTAGATTGATGGGCGTTCTTGATTCCGCAGGAACTATGATCAAAAAGTAGAAGCACTTAGTCACAGGAATGGATCTTATTGGGTTGGGTTGATTTATTTGTATTCGATTCTTGCTTGATTTGCTTAAAATCAATATGATGATCCCATGTTTGAATTTTTGTGATTAGATCTATGGTTTGAGAAATGAAGTTTAAGTTTGTTGGCCCATTGTATACTATTACTATTAACCTATCATGACTTATTACTAATTTAATTTATGCTTAATCTTTTTTATGGGATTAAATGTATAATGTTGATGGGATTCAATGTAGCCGAGTTTCACCTTTCCCTTTAATAAAATCAGCATAATACCCAAAAAGAAAAATTAAAGTTGACCTTTACACTATTTTCATAGATTTGAAATTTCCCTAATACATATATATTTCGTCTATAAAATTTACATTTTTTTAAAAATACCCTTCAGGCAGAAAAAGAATTAAAATAGAGTGGTCCACAAATTTCTAAAAAATAAATCAAGTATTCTCTTGAAAAATTTATAAATAAAACTGTATCTAGAAGAATGCGTAGATACATTTATAAAAAAAAAATTTTTAATTTATAAATTTGGATTTCCATGTTTCAAATTACGTTTGGTTTATCGTGAGTGGTTGAACTGAATAGGCTAAGCACCCTACTTCTAACCCTTCAAAATTTTCTAGCCATTTTTTTACTTTGAAAGGCTGTCATATATTAGTATTTAGAGATCTATAAGATAAAGGAACAAATGCTGAACCATTCAATATAATACATTTACTGTAGATCCCCAACACCTTACCAACCACTGATTTTTCAGAAATGGAACCCTCCCAATGGAAGGGGGAAAATAAATCTAGGATCTAATATTATATATATATATATATATGAGTTCGGTAGACGACACAAATGGGAATTGTTTTTTTTTTTTTTTATTCCAAAAGGAGAAAATGAAAGAAAAAATATTGACCCTCATAACATGGTTTTGCTACTGTGCACCAAATACAATATGATATATATAAATCTACAACGCGCTTTGGACATCATATTAAACTAAACTTGGGTGTGCTCCAACCAACCTCCTTCAAAACGATGTTATGAGGTTTGAAGGAGGTTTAAAATATTTATACATCATGAAAGGATAAAAAATTCTTTGGGAAGCTTAAGCTTTTCCAGCTTCCTTTTCAAAACGATGGTTTAAAATATTGATAAACATATTTGAATATTATATTAATTGAATTTAACTTACAAATTGCAGTTAAAATTCCCTTATATGAAGCAAGTGTCATAGTATAACACATAGTTCCACCTATATATTCTAATTGTATACATCTTTTATATCTTTTTATTTTCATTACGATATAAAATAAATAAAGTTGTTTTCTTAATTATCGCATGCATTGCAAGTAAATTATTGCATTGGGAAGAGGTTTTTGGAAGTTAAAAATAAGGTCTTTACGACCTATTTTTTCACTCAAATTTGGACCCATTGAGGTCATTGTATGATATCGAGCCATGTTGGTTGTGTTTTGAGGAGAAATTGTATTTTGGGTAGAACCACGTGCGAAGGAGAATCTAAAGTTTTCGATCATCGTGAGTCGGAAAGGGGGGCACGATTAGGGCCATTTATTTTATAAACAAAGTATCAAGGATAAACATATCTCATACTATTTAATTTTGTTTTACTTCATTTAGTGATTAGGTTAATAATACCGTTTTACCATTCCCCAAATGTGTTACTACAATGGACCTCTGTGGGACGTAATGATGTGAAATATGATGGAAACAAGCTTCCATTGTGCGGCACAAATCTGGGTTGGTTGCTGCGCGTTTGAGCAATTGGGTGACTCATTTTTGCAAAGCACGCTTTGTGTGAAGGAAGTTAACCAGTCTCGAGTGTAAGTATCCTCTAAAATGTGGAAATAGGTTCCAACCTTTACAATATGGAATGTGGTCACATTGCACAATGTTGGTTATGGTTAACACAAGCTGTCATCGAGGGAATGGGTGTTTGTTGAGGTCGTTAGAATACAGACAAGAGAATCGATCCCCATTGGTGTTGCGAAATTGAGGAATTTAGCGAAATTGACCATGTTTTGTGGGCCTAGTAAGCGGTCGATCTTGAATCACGGGAGCATATGGAGATGATGATCTTGCGCTTATGAAGGTAATGATGAATCTGGTGAAGATGATGATGAATATGATGATGACTTACATGCCCAAGCCGATGGACATGTATCATCATTCCAGACTACAAATCAGGTTTTGGAGAATGAGCGAGGGTTATTTGTCTCTGCGCATGCATTACATTGTGATGTATCGAATATCGTAAATGATGATGAGGGACCAGTTGAGTCAGCCCTTATTCAGTATCACCTACCACCAACACCTTGTTTTGAACATGTTGAAAACATAGATATTGCTACTTCAAGTGGTTGGACTCCATGGGTGCAAGAGACAACTTGATTATCTGCATTAGTGAATTTGTAGTTGGGCAAATTTTTAATTAATCAGAATTATGTTTGCAAAAGATTTATAATTAGAGCACACCCGGGGAGTTTGTTGTAGTTGCCTCATCAAAAAAATTGCTCGTCTTAAGATGTAAGAGGGCGAAGAATGTCGATGTCAATGGAAGGCTGCGATGCGTAGTTTGATCAAATGGAAACATTTGTGATCAACAAATATAAAGGGGCACTTATACTTGTGTAAATCCATGTCTTAATAAAGACATCATCATTTGGACTCAAGTTGGTTGCTACTCACATACGAGGCTGATAATTAAGGCCTGATTCGTTATCTATTCATGTTAAACAGCGTTATGGAGAAAATGGGGATATGAAATTTCATATAAAGCCTTGGATGGGAAGCATAAGGCATTAGACACTTATTTGGTGATTTCCAGTCATATCTGAGGATCTCCACGTTTGTTCTTGGCCATAGAACAAGCCCGATCTGGATGTGTTGTCATTTGAAAACCACCTCATAGTGTGCCAAACAATGAGACATTCCAGCGCGTGTTCTGGGCATTCAAGCCATCTATTGGAAAGTTCTGGAAATTGTCGTCGGTGCCAAGTATTGATGGTACATTTGTATGGGAAGTATAAAGGGACATTGTTGATTGCTATGGGATGTGATGGGAAATGTCGATTCTTTCCGGGTGGCGTTTCTTTGACCTAGGAAGGCGAGTATTGATAGTTGGGGATGATTCTTGGCATGTATCAGAAATAGAGTAACACAACGGATAGTTGGGGATGGTTCTTGGCATGTATCAGTTGTTCCCATGTAGTTGGGCAAATATTTTACCTAATTTTAATTAATAGATTATGTAATTATAATTCTTTCTTTGGTTCACACAGATCGCCGCCATGGCTGACATAGCCATTCGCTCGGATTCGATACCCTTTGGTGCTTTATCGTATACATCATAATGCCCCGTCGGTGTTACGGATCGGTGAAAATAGCTCATAGCGGTACCTGGGAGGCTTGACATCACCCAGGCCATTTATTAGACCTCACGGTGTCGTCCACACCATACGTATGCAGCGGATTCGAGGTAGGGGAGAGGGAGAGGGGGGATGTTGATCGCGAGAATTAAGTCTCGGATGAATTAGGTCAGGTCATTGTCAGGATAGTGAGGCGGTCTAGATGCGCTGTGGGCTATGCCTGCCCGATGCCTCTATGCCCACCACTTTCGCTGGGAGCCGTTTATCTGCAGCGCTCTGCGTCACCTTCCATACCCTGTTGCGCATCACCTTCCTGCCATGGCATTCTGGCATCCCACCTTCCCTTCTCCTATGATTACATGTACGTACCTTATCAGAATGTCTGTGAGCCCGACCTCCATAGCATTAGATATCCACTTGTCGTCACACCATTTTGCATCTCATACATTGCATCACGGATGATACCATGGTGACCTTTTACACGAGTGGGTAGACTTCCGGTGGCGACCTCGTACTCGGCATTAATACATGACTACTCCATCCATCTGGCCACCTGTCCATCAGGCACCCTCGGCTCCATCGGCTCCTCGGCTCCTTCTCGAGACTCCTGGGGACCCTATTAATTATTGAAATTTGTTTATTTAGCGCCATACAATAGAAATATAAAGCGCCGTCTTTGGAGACAGCGTTGTCCCATATTATTTTATATATGATATTCACGTATAAAATGTTTTAATATATTTAAATGTTTTAGTGTATGCATGATTTGGTACATACATGTCTTTTGCATGTCTTTAGGTGCATACATGTCTAATAGTTCCTCGATTTTTTATCATAGTTCCAAAATAATACACTGAATATTATTTTCTGGTGAATCTTCTCCACACATATGCAAGCCCAGTACTTTGTCAGTTTTTGCGCAGACTATAAGTTTCATGAAAACCCGGTCTGGGAGTCCAGAAACAGTCGCCTTGGGGCCCTGGGGGTTGATGTATGAACATCAATGTCTCCATATTTTGCATAGCCTACAAAAAAATTATTAATATATTTGTTTGCAGGGATGAATCTCGGCTGCTACCCAGTACAGAATTGAGTGGTACCACTGTTCTTTAGTGATAACTTGTCAATAGGTGGCTAGGAAAATACAGCAGATGCTACATCTATGCTCATAAGAAGAAACAATCTAGTCAGGTACCTATTACAGATCAAATCATCGACCAATCAAACTAGTATTGGACTTCTTTCTCAGGGAGGAAACAAATATTACCATATTCTAAAGGTTTTGGTTATTTAGAAAGTACAATTTTAAGAGAGAAGAGAAAGTCTTAGAACACTAAGAAAAGCCATTTTCAACATTTTCATGCACGTTCCCCTAATCTTTGAGATCCTGGTGAAGTAAATTATTAGAGAATAGTTAAAAGCTCTCTAAAAAGGAGCATCTCTGAATCCTTTGCACACCAAAAATGCTACGAAACAATTTCGCAGGAAATAGATTAGAACACCTATAATCTGGTTTTGTTGGTTCATTCCTAAATAGAGTATTCGCTAATGCCCCTCCCTCCATCAAAGCAACTGGAGACAAATTTATTCTATCTGTTACATCTCCAACTGCCCAAATGGAAGGAATTGATGTCTGGGAGAAGTCATCCACCTAAGAATGCAATAAAGAGTGTATGAGAAAAAAAGCAGAAGGTATATAATCACAAGAATGAAGCAGAAGCCGGCGTTGGGAGTGCCGGTTTTATAAAATCAGAAACCGGCATTAGGTCTTAAATTTATTGGAAAATTTTTAAAATTCGAAACCGGCGTTAAGTCTTGGCAATTAAAAATTTTAAAAACAGAAAGCCGCCGTTAGAATGCGGAAGCCATTGATACTTTTTAAAGCCCGGTGTTATCAGCCTTCGTAGTTCTTACTGTTCTAGCTAATTTGGTTATATTTTTTAAACTAGATCTTGACTACGGATTTTTTTTTTCAATGAATTACTTCCGTACAAAACTCAATATTACGATGGACTACTTTACATGGCTTAGAATGACATCATGTTAGTAGAGGTTGTAATTCAGGTGGACGGGTTGGGCTTGGTTGAGCCAAATTTTGTCCGAATTTTTCAAATAAAAAATATAACAACCCAATCAAGCTCTAAATCTCGGTGGACTGAGCCAAGTTACCTTATAAAGCAAAAAAGTTACTGACGAATCGGGCCTGGCCATTCCAAATTTGGACTAATTTTTTCGGGCCAATAAATTAACTACCTAGCCTAGCCCTAATTTCGAGTTGACCGAGTTAGCCCAACGGGCTGGGCCTAAATTACCATTAGTGAAAATAGGAATAAAAGAAACAAAATAATCAAGTGTTAATAAATTATTTCACAATTTTCTTTTAAAATTATTGAGTTATTTTTTCTCACTAATTTTTCATCCTTTACATAAAAAATAAACATATTTAAAATCCACCTCTAATTAGTTTTAATCATATTTTAGAATAGGGTTAATTACATAAATGGTATTTCAACTTTTCCATTTTTTTATTTCTATGTTTCAACTTTATTTTTATTTAATTAATTGTCTAAACTTTTTTATTTTTTCTATTTTGGTATATCATTTTTTTTTGTTCAATTAAGTGTCTAAACTTTTTTATTTTTTATATTTTAACGTCTCAACTTTATTTTTGTTCAATCAAGTATCTAAACTTTTTTTTATCTATTTCTATTTTTATGTATCAATTTTATTTTTATTCAATCAAAATTTTAAACTTTTAATTTTTATTCAATCATCCGTTTCTTGACCAATAAAAACTTATTAAGATATTTTTTTTATAATCAAACACTCTAGTTACTTTGTAGTAATATGTCCTTACTGGGACTTGAAGCCGGGACCCCTCCCCCTATGTCCTGCCTTTTTTACACGATGAACGCTCTATCACTAAGCTAAGCGTGATGGGCAACTTATTAAGATATTTAAATTAGGAAAAATTGAATTCGAATAAAATTACTTAAATGACTTTTAATAATGTGAAATGACAATATTATATTTTTCACATTATGGGCTTCACTTATTATTTGTTACAATAAAAAAGAAATTTATAAAATTGACAATTATATAATTGAGATAAAAATTAATTTTTCTTAAAAAAATAAAATATTAACAGATACAAAAATAACGCAAAAATAATTATATATGAATAATTAAAAATATAACATTAGATATTAAATTTATTTTTAAATTAATTAAAATATTTATTTTTATCCATAGTAGCCAATTTAATTAATTTCTTTTGTACTATAAGACAATTTAATTAATTTCTTTTGTACTATAAGATAGCAAAAACTCTAATGTGAAGATGATAATATTGTTCATTTTCCTGTCAAATATTGTTTAAATAATTTCATTATTTTTATATGATAAAAATATTATTTGGTTGTAATTTTTGCTTAATTCATATATCATAATAAGGTTTGATCGGTGAAAAAGCAATTCATTGAAAAAAAAAATTAAAATTTCTAAACACTATCAAATAAAAATAAAGTTGATATGCCAAAAGAGAGAAAATCGAAAAATTTAGACAATTGATTGAACAAAAATAAACCTGAGACACAAAAATAAAATAAAAAATAAAAAGTTTAGACACTTGATTGAATAAAAATAAAGTTGAAACATAAAAATAGAAAAAAATCATAAAGTTTAGACACTCGATTAAACAAAAATAAAGTTAAAACACCAAAATAGAAAAAATGAACAAGTTAAGACACAATTTTCGTAATTAACCCTTTAAAATAATATAAAATTAATTTTAAGTCATAACCGTAAATATAAATCGTAGAAAAAATGAATAAGTTGAGACGCACGGAATTGACCTTTAGAATAATATAAAATTAATTTTAAGTCATAACCATAAATATAAATCATTAAATAAATGTTAAAAATGAACTAAATTTAGAGGTCGCAAAATAAATCTCTATTTGTTCAATTTTCTTTCGTGTCATGTTTTTAAATAATTTGGAAAATAATAATAACCATATAAAATATAAATCTAAATTTTATCTAATAATTAAACAAATAGTTAACCCATTTAATAATCAAATCCTTCTATTTAATAACCAAATTATATTAGATCTTATAAATATAGTTAATATTTTAAACAAACATGTTTATAACTTAATTTTTTTATTTAAAATTTGTCAAAGATGAGTTAAATAGTCTAAAGACATAATGAAATTAAATAATTAAACAAACCGAAACCCTTCCCTTCCTATGCCTTGATTTTTTTTTTAAACGTTGAGTGTTCTACTAAATGAGCTATAAATAATTAAATTCAATTTATATCAGTATTTGTATCTTCAATGTATCTTCAATCCACACATGACTTGTTTGGTTAAAGTTTTTAAAATTTGTTTTTTGTTCTAAAAAACAATCCAAGGAAAAAAAAATTGTCTAAAACATGAAGAACATGTTTGATTCCCGATTTTTTTGTTTCGAAAAACATAAAGAACATATGAAACACTAAACTTAGAAAACAAGAACAATTTCTAGAAACATACTATAGATAATTTACTACATTGTAACTAAAATGTTTAACTATATAAAAAAATTAGAATTTCTAATTCTCGTCGTACCCGCCCCGTTTAATATTTAAGTAGGACAATGATGAAAAATAATTTAAATTATAAGTGCAAAAAACAACTTCTTTTTTTTTCCCTATTAGCCACCACTTTTCCTAAGAAAAACCCATAGATTTATCTGTATTTTGAACCTTTAGAAATCCAAAACTCTTGAAACTGAAACCAAAAGACCATACTTTTTAATTAGGATAACAGTTTTTAAAGAACACCAAAATAACGTTATCTATTGTTTTCAAAAACCATTCTCAATAACAGTTTACAAATAACAAAAACACAAAACAGTTTTTCAAAAACACCAAAGCCTAAATGAATGTCTTTACTCTGAAAACAAAATTGGTTTCCAATTTTTTTGTATTCTTAAAAACACATAAAACACTAATTTCAAATTTTATCTGTATTTTGAACCTTTAGAAATCCAAAACTCTTGAAACTGGAACCAAAAGACCATACTTTTTAATTAGGATAACAGTTTTTAGAGAACACCAAAATGATGTTCTCTATTGTTTTCAAAAACCATTTTCGATAGTTTTCAAATAACAAAAACACAAAACAGTTTTCAAAAAACACAAAACACAAACAGACCCATCTTTTCTGAAAAACAAGAATTGGTTTCCAATTTTTTTGTATTCTTAAAAACACATAAAACACTAATTTCAAATAACAATAACATCTTTTAAAAAATACCATATTTTGGTATTCTCCATGTTTTCAAAAATTGTTATTAAGAACAGTTTTAAAAAATAAGAAACAAAATACCATACTTGTCATCAAGTTAAACCGATCTCTTCGGCAATGCTGACTTGATTTCAGCCATTTGAGCCTCCATTTCTGCACATTTACTCTCCACTGCCTTCATCTTCTCCTTCATTTCTGATACTTCACTCAGTGCTTTCTTAGCTTCCATGGCGATGGCTATGGCTTCTGCTCGGCTTGGCCTCGGACCCCAGACATCGGAAGGACAAGGACCTAAACCATAGGTTCGGACTCGGCCATGGCCATCTTTTCCCATAACTTGGGAGAAGACGTCGTCTCGGAGATGATCTCCTTCCTGTGGATTGGCCTGTGAGACTTCCTTAAGCTGTGCCTGCATGGAAGGACAAAGAACTGAAGTTGTTCATATCATGCATGCTCTTTCTTAAATGGAAAAATGAGAATATGCAACAAGAAAATAAAATAGGAACACCCAAGTGGACACCTTAAATGGGGAAAACACTACCTGTGGAAGAGGAGAAATCCATTATTTCATGTACAAGATTCAAGTATGGTGTCAATTAATTTATAGGAAACTCGTGTTTTAGCCCATTGATACGAGAATAACAAAAAATATGACATAAAAATGCAAATGGTTAATTATTGTTTCATAGAAAATAATTATGTTTCAGGTATGGTAATATCTAGGTACTACCTTAACACATTAAGATAATATCTTAGCACTGTTCATTATAATAGTACCTAAGAAATTAAATTAGTACCTATGTACTTTTGGGTTTGCCCATTTGCAATTATTCATAAATCAATATGTTGAAACACTAGTTTCCCTAATTTATAAAACCCCAAACCCTAAGATGCATAGCATATTTATAGGTATACCAACTTTGAGCAAGTTTAAAAAAAAATCCATATCCCAACCTACGAAACTTTTTGGATTAGGTGGGAACAAAATTAGGGTCACTTAACTCTAATACTCTTAATAAAGATGACATAAAAATGTAAATGGTTTAGTACTGTTTCATAGAAAATAATTATATTTCAGGTATGGTAGTACTTAGGTACTGTCTTAACACATTAAAATAATATCTTAATACTGTTCATTATGATAGTACCAAGGAAATTAAAGTATTACCTACAGGTTATTAAAGTAGTACCTAAGTACCTTTAGGTTTGTACATTTGTAATTATTCTCAGATCAATGGGCTGAAACACAAGTTTCCCTAATTTATAAAACCCCGAACCCTAAGACGCATAGCATATTTGTAGGTATACGAACTTTAAGCAAGTTCCCAGAAAAAATGCATATCCCAACTTGTGAAACTTTTTGGATTAGGTGAGAATAAAATTCAAGTCACCTAACTCTAATACTCTTAATAAGATGACATAAAAATGCAAAAGGTTTTGTACTTTTTCATAGGTATGGTAGTGCCTAGGTACTACCTTAACACATTAAGATAATATCTTAGCACTGTTCATTATAGTATTACCTAGGAAATTAAAGTAGTACTTACAGTTTATTAAGGTACTACCTAAGTACCTTTAAGTTTACATTTGCAATTATTCTCAAGTCAATGACCGAAACACAAGTTTCCTTGATTTATAAAACCCTCATATTTATAAGTAAAGCCAACTACGAAAGTTCGGAAAAATCCAGCATCTGACCGCAAACTTTTTGGTTGGTGGAAATAAAATTCAGTCATTTCAGCTACAATACTCTGTAAAGTGATGGTGTGGACATGAATGAGTGGTAGGTAAACATACAATTATGTTTGCTGATGCTTCATCAACCGGAGTTCCATCCTTGTGCAAATGTGTTACAATGAAGAGCTCGGCTCTCGTCAAACCGCCCCATCTATTTACTCTTGTTTCCTTTAGTAAGTATATATATATATATATATATATATATATATATATATATATATATATATATATATATAAAGATTGATGTTAAAATGATTTCAATTATGATTCAGAAACTACACAAAACTGTAAAAAAAAAAAAATATTCACCTCCTCCTTCCTGATTCTGGCGAAGCTTTTTGTGCCTGCTGTATGTCAATCTTTTGCCTAGAACGAACAGCCTTGTTCATGGCGGCACGTTTCTGTGATAATGTATGAACATGTATGTAAGTGTGAGCTTTTAATATTTATCATTTTTTTTCATGTTACAGTGAATAATGCAGCAAGTATTTTGAGTGTTTAACAAGGTTTTGTACCTGACTCTCTTCAGATCGCCAATATTGGAGGAGGATGGGCCGTTGGTCGGGGAGAACCCGTTCGTCATCGATCTCGATTTCTTCATCATCATTCTTGTTGTTGAAATACTTGGCCTTCAACTGTGCCTTCCAGTCCTTCCATCTTTTCCCTAGTGTCTTGAGCACCCAGTTTTCGAGCCTTGGAGTTATCTCAAACTTCGCCTGCATTTGCATTTCAGAAGAATTTTAGTCTCACTACCAGGAAACAACTTCAACCATGCTAAATCAAATAAGTATGAAACATCTAGGGTTTGTTTGGTTCCTGTTTTTGAAAACAGTTTTCTATTATCCAAAACAAAGAGAACAATTCAAAAATGAAGAACACATTTGGTTTTTCCAGTTTGTTTTTTGTTTTTTTTTATGAAAAACATAAAAAACTCTAAATTCAGATAATAAGAACATTTTTCAGAGAATACATCAAAATTGTGTTCTTTGTGTTTTCAAAAACAAGAACCAAACATGTCCCTGGTATCGTTTTTTTAGTACCTTAGCAAGCTGCAACATATTATCCTTAGCTGCTTGAGGAACTGCCCTCCAATCAGAATAGGTGAGGGGTGCTAAGTTTCCATCCCTGGCTATGGTACCCAGAAAGTTACCCAATTTACAGGCCGAATCACCGTCAGGTTGTCCTACTTCATTCGTCTCGACCACCACCTGCTGACCTTCAGGCATGTTCCATACATCCAGACACAATGTAGGGCCTCGGCCTCGGGTTTTTCTCTTCATGACTGATGATCCTATTCATGAAAATCAAAAAATCAATAACCATTGCTCTATCCTATCAAACAGTGATATATGATTCGTCGTTACCTTGGCCTGGAGTTTGCTTTCGCCTGCTTGAGGGGGCTAAGGAGATCGGAAAATAAAGGAGCAAACAAATTTAGTATAGAAGAAAAAGGTACATATGGATTAACATATAACAGGAAAACATATCACACCTGAGCCATCAGAGTCGGGATCAGACTGAGAACGGGAGGGCTGGTACTCGCTAGAGCTCGTCTGCGATGACTGAGGTTGGTGTGGAAGACCGGAGTTTGGATGTTCAATAGAGCTTGATTGATTCTGCTGGCTGTTGGCCACTGGGGAGAAATTAAGCAAAAGTTTCGGATTCAGTAGGCCTTTTTTAACTTTTGCCCCATAACTGATCTATCCTCATCTTTCCATGGTTTCTAATAACAGCTTCATATATATTGGTAACCTTTTTCACAAAATTGAGTATGAATCTTCCATAATCTATAATGGCTATTCCAAAAAGGAATGCAGTTTCAAATTGCTTGATGTTTATAATTTTTTCAACAGATATGATCAAATAGGAACATGGCATACTTGAACTGCTGGTGGCTGCACCAGCTTGTGAATGGCTGGAGCTTGGTTGTGTCAAGTTAAGTTTCTTAGAAGACGGGGGCTCGGTACTGGTCTGATCTTGGCTATGGTGTGATCGATCCTGCTGTCTGTTGGATATTGATCCCTCCTGGCCCCGGGGAGAGTGTCTGATTTGTTCGACGCTTCTGTCGTTGGAAGGCGGTGAGGAGTGTGTCCTGCAGTAGAAACAAGCAGGTGGATTTGCATATGTTATAAGGAATTAGCAACTGGTCTTGCAATCATTTTCTAGTAGCCAAATAGAAAATGTAGGGCACGTATGATTCATGTTTTAGCTTGTTGAGTATTTTTGGCTGGAGACCGCACAGGCGTGTTAGGTTCTTGTTTTTTAAACGGGTTTGATACCAGCAAGGAAGCCCCAGAAAACCAGAGAACATGTGGTTCGATTTTTACTTATTCTAAAACATGGAGAACATAGAAACATTAACTCGGGGAGAAAAATACTTGATTTTTTATAAGCAGCACAAATTATGTTACGTGTTTTCAAAAGCATTCTCAGAGCAGTTTTCAAAAACAAATTACTAATAGACACTTGGTGTTCTTTGAACACTGTTCTTATTCTCTGAATTTAGTATTTTCTGTGTTCTCTATGTTTCGCAAATAAAAAATTTATTGAAATCAGCGTCTTCTACCACATTTTAACACATTCCTTTGTTATTAAGAATAGAAAACAATTTTCAAAAACAAGAATCAGACAAGCCCTTAGGAACACCATCTTGGTATATAGACGATACAAAGATACCAAACAAAGCAAAAGAAAAGTAAATCAAAAGGCACAAATGAAAGAAGGTTAGATATTCCTAAACTCAATAACATTTCACCATACAAACAGTAGTAATGGCACATGTCACAGTAGTATAGAGCCAGTTTGGTTCCTGTTTTTGAAAACTATTATTGAAAACAGTTTTCGAAAACACAGAGAATTTTATTTTAGTGTTCTCTAAAAACTGTTTTTATTCTCTTGATTCAGTGTTTTTTGTGTTTTATGTGTTTTTCTAAATAGTAAAAAACTAAAAGCTAAGAATCAAAAAAAAATTTCTTGTTATCCTTATTTTTTAAAACAAAAAATAATTTTCAAAAATAGAAACCAAACAGATTCATAGCATTCTTCACAATAAATGGGACTGAATTACCTTGAATTGACAATTGAATTTTTCCTCTGGTTCTTGAAGAATCAAATCACAAACTAACAAGCCAAATTCAAGAAAAAAGACGATATCATACGTAAACTATATGACAATAAAATTGGAAAACACTCACCAGACTCCATTCTTGATTCTGCAGAATACAATCCAGCTGCACTCCAAAGCATCATGAAATTCTCCTTCACTTTCTCCACAAGCTCCAAAATGTGATGTCCTGGCTTGTTGTATTCACAGCAGTTCTCCCAAATGTATCGCACATCGTTAAACACATCCTCTGAATTCTTATACGTTACCCCGTTTTCAAGATTGCGAAGTATTGTCCCAAAATCCATCGGTGTTTTAATGACATCAAAGTAATCCTATGGCCAACCAACCGCAATAATCACATACTAAGGTGACGTTTGTTTTTTGGCATTTAGCTGAAAGCTAAATAGCTTTTAACATTCAGCTTGTTTGTTTTTTAACATTTTCATGACTTATTGTTGAAATTTCTAAAAAATATTCTGAATAGAGAAAACCAAAGAACAAAGTCATATTCCAAGACAATAAACACCACTCTTGCTCAACAAGGAGAAGAGCTAATAACACTTATTATCTAATGTTAAAAAACAAACAACTTAATACTTAATACTATTAAGTACTATTTAGTATTAAGTTAAAAAAAAATTATATTCAGACATTTAAAAGAACAGTGATTATTAATGAAGCATAAGATGAAGTACATTTATCATCTAAAGGATAAAAATAACAATGCAGATCTGCCCATTTTTGCATCAAATATGCTGTTTCTTACGCATAATTGTATTCTTCGTTCGTAATAATTAAAATCCTAATCCGAACTTCGAACTGATCCGATAAATATATGCAGGATTGGATATTCATACTCACAGTTACTCCCAAAACAACGGGGTTGACCGGAGCATTGAACGGTGCAGTTCCATCCATATCCATAATCTTCTTAATCACCTAAGAAACCCAACATTTAAGTCCAATTAATACCATCAGAAGTACAGAAATGAACAAACCATAAAATGAATTGGAAAAGGAAAACAAAAAAAGCTCAGTTGGAAATTCCTAACACACCATCAAGGAAGAATTTAGTTCGTCATGGTTTGTCCTCTGATCTTCGGAAGCTGCAGTATCGGTAACTTGGTCTAGAACAGCACCATTTGAAGGTGCATTCAATGGATTAGTTTTCTTATCGCGCTTTCGCTTCATGTTCTAGAACAAGAAAGGATGACAAAAATTAGATAGATATTCAACAAGGAAGCCTGCTGAATTAATTAGTGAATAATCCCAAATTAATAGTAAGATGAGTGAAGTAATTAAAGCAGCATTTCTTTTTTTCCAAGGAAGTATTATCATCAGTTCATATACCATTTCTTTTCCCAAAGGAAAACTGAGAAAAGCTCATGTTTTAGTTGGCAACCACGGGTTTAGTACTACAAAAATGAAATCGTAGTTAGCAACTATGGTTTTAAGGGCTAAATTGAACATATGTTTGTAAAAAGGGTTAAAAACAATATTTGTTTTAAAACCAAGATTATTTTGAACCAAAACTCCAGTCTCTTTCTTGGTGGCTTTTCAAACCAACCGAATTAACCATTATCGAATCAAAGTAGCTTTGCTTTTGAAAAAAATATATTGATTTTAGCCTTTTCTATAAAGGTTTGTTCAATTTAGCCTTGGTTAAAGCCGTAATTGTCATCTACGGTTTCATTTTTGTACTAAAACCATGGTTTCCAACTATTTAAGGTTTCACATTTTGACCCACTCTCTTATGTGGCATTCCTAGGTGGCATAGGGGGACTAAATTGAACATATGTTTGTAGAAAATGCTAAAAGCTTAAAAGCAATATTTTTATTTTTTGACATATATTCCATATTACGTTGTAGTAATATGTTTTTATAAAGGTTCGAACCTCGATATCCTGTACCCTCTTCCCACCTCTTTACCGCTTGAACTGGGCCTCAAAAGGGCGAACTAAACAGCTATGGAGCATTCAGTTGCAAACAGAAGTTGTGTTATGCTTCGACCATAAAATAATGAAAATCTTTTAAACAGTACATATTTTCAAATATTTTCAATCGTTCTTCAAAATAAATATAAAAGAAAAAAAAAACGTTTCTAACAAAAAAATAGTCAAAGATGCTTTCTGAGTTTATAAATTAAAAATAAAGAAACTGTTTTCAAAGATTGTTTCTACGCTAAAGTTCCTTTTTTATTACCAAACAAATAAAGGTATATTTTGAGACCAACATATAAATATATTTTTCCCTCCTCTTGGAATTCCTATTATTCAAATGAACGCTAATTAAAAAAATCCAAGCTATTAACAAAACTATAAGTTTTTAAATATATAAAATACTTGGAAACAAATTATTGGTTTGGTTAATGTTTTTAAAAACTATGTTTTTGTTTTTTGTTCTCAAACAAAGAGAACTAAGAAAACACAAAAAAACCATTGTTCCGTTTTTTGTTTTTTTTTGTTTTTGTTCTGAAAAATAGGAGGAACAAAAAAAAAACTACTTTTTGTTTTGTTCTGAAAAATAAGAAGAATACAAAAAACACTACTTGTTCTGAAAAATATATTGACAAAATATTTCTAGTTGTTTTTTTAATGCTTTCGCTTATTCTTTTAAATAATATTTTTCAGAAATAATTATATAAGTACATGAATAAATATTAAATCATTAGATATAAAATATAAAAATATTATAAAAACGACAAAAACATTTTAAGTTTCAAACATATATTTTTTCATGTTTAATTAGGTGAACAACAGATTTGAAAAAGGGATTCTAGAAAACTATTTCATGACGGTTTTGAAAACAGCTACCGACGTGCCAATTAAGGCCATGTTTGGATATCCTGCAAAATATATTATTAAGAAATTAACAGGACCTAAAACAAAATTGAAGGTGATTATCTTCTTCTTCCCAATTCAAGGAGGAACAAAAAAAACAGTAAGCATAGAGAATCTAAGCAGAGCTTTTACAAATAAATAAGAAACTGGAGCGGGAAAATGGAAACCCTACCGAATGAAGAATTGATCAAAAATCGAGAGAAAATTAGGAGTTAGAGAGAGAAAATTAAGGAAGCTTACAGTAGAGAGAGAAAGATGAATGTGGCGAACTCTGAAACAGAGAGAGAGAGAGAGAGAGAGGGGAGAGAACGAAGCGTTATTGAGAGTTTAAAAGGCGGCGGTCATATGAAGCGCGCCAGTGTAAAATGCCAAACGAGTCCTAAGAATAAAAAGCACCAAGTGTTTTTAGCAGCGGTTACACTTGTCCGCCATGCAAATACCTTGTTTGGATGGGCTGGGCCTTTTATAGCTTTCAGGCCCAACAACACCCAAGCCCACTATTCACCAACCAAAATCATTGGATCTATTTGGGTCTTATTTTCAATGTTTTACTCGTGATGGTAGTAAACGAGAAAAAGTTCTTGAGTCGCGGTTTAGGGATCAGCGTAGTAAGCGGATTAAGTGAGGCGAAAAGGGTGCTGGTCGATTGTCTGATCAATCGGACCCGATCGGTCGGTCGGTTTTTAAGCAGCTCAACTATTTTTGAAACAGCGCTAGGCGCCTTTTTGATGGGTTGTCGCGATGCCGGAATAAAAAGCAGTTTTCAAAAGCCTCTTCGCATGGTTATTTTTATTCTTTTCTTTTTAAATGTATTTTAAAGGAGATTTTAACCATTTACTTTAATTAATGTTGTTTTTAAATGTATTACCATTTGTCTTAATTCTTTTTAATAACCATGAT
The DNA here is from genome assembly GCA_016808115.1 of Tetrastigma voinierianum. NCBI lineage: Eukaryota > Viridiplantae > Streptophyta > Magnoliopsida > Vitales > Vitaceae > Tetrastigma > Tetrastigma voinierianum. Next base: position 418,544 of record JAEQBH010000070.1, on the reverse strand, counting down.
TATTCGGGTCAATTTACGCGCATTTTGACTAATCTTATAGGTTCTAAAATTAACAATCAAGTAAACCTCGAGGATTCAAACCGATGATCATTGGGTAAACCCCAATACCTTAAACTAACTGAGCTACCCTTCTAGATTGACATTATCGATTATATTTTTCTCTAGACTCTTCTAATCAAATTCTAAACCTAAATCCTCTATGTATTCTAAGGTTTAAAAAATTTAAAATATGGTCATGTTCATATGGTAATAATACATCTAAATCCACATTATATAATGTAAAGGATCAAACTTTGAAAAATTGTATAAAAATCTTATAAAATTTACGTCAAGCTAAATAAATTTAAAATCATGTTGATGTTGTAATCATATTTTAAAAATGACATCTTGAATTAGAGGATGCCCTTGTGACAAATCTTGGAAATGTGGCACTTTAAAAACATTTTTCTTTCCTTTTTAGAGAAATATTATGTACAAATAATATATCAATTTCTAGCGATCTAAAATAGATACAAGAATGCTTGATTGTGCTTATTGGAGAGCTGATAAAGATTTCTAATCAGCTATCGATAAGTCAATAGGCCTAAACAACTCCTAATGCGAAACCATACAAATTATTATAGCTTATTCTGATCCGCTCTTATTAAAATATCAAAATTACATATATTTTTTTCATCATTTTCTTCCTATTTATGTAAAAGACTAATCACATGTATCATATTGATAAATTAATCGTCAATAAGCTATTATATCAGACAGTAATTTATAACGAGATGCCAATACCAACTATGAGCTAAACTTAACAGGCACACAAAATCAATTTTTAGCAATTCAAAATAGATACACCGTTTGCAAGGTAAAATCGATTAAGATATAACTTTATAACTCTATATTCCTTATTCCTTTCCTTCAAAAAGATTTTTTTAAGTAAGATAAAATATTTGCCCGAGGGTCTCAAGTTCGAGTCCAAGATAGTTTACTAACTTGAAAGTATAGTGTTTTAAAAAAAAATTTATTATTATTTTTTCTTTTAAAAGTAAGATAAAATTCAAATATAAATAAAACTTTTTTGTTATATGATATATTTATCCCAATATCTATTTTTTTTTAAATCATTAATGTGCATTTAACGGGGATATGAAGTTTTTTATTTTTAATACTTTGAACTTTTTTATTTTTTAAAAATTGGAAAAGTTTTTTTATTTTTTGGTTTGACAACAATATTGGAAAAGTTAAAAGTACTAACTTAAGAATTAGTAAGACAATGACTTTAAGAAATATTTTTTAAGTTATCAAATATTTGAAAATTTCTATCTTTCACGACCACTATCAAAAATCAATTTAAAAATAAAAAAATAAAAATTGTCACGTCAGGAGAAACTTCAAAAAGATAAATCAAAATTGTCTCAATTATTTTTAAAATAAAATTCTATATGAATGTGGAAGTTGTTTAAAGAAAACGCATGTTTTCGATTGCTTCTTAACATCCTACAGAAAATAAAAAAACGCATAAGATTCTTTTGATAATAACAGTTAAATTCCACAACAAAATTTTGAAAAAAAAAAACTATTTTCAGTCAAAAAAGATTTATAAATTTAAAATTTGTTTATTGTTTGGTTCCTGTTTCCAAAAACTGTTATCTAAATTTAATATTTTGTGTTTTTTATGTTTTTTTAGAACAAGAAACTGAGAATTAAACTAATTTTTGTGTTTTTTATGTTTTTCAAAACAAAAAAATAATTATCAAAAAGGGTAAGGAAACAACCCTAAAGAACTGTTTCCAAATACTGTTCCCGATTGGGCATTCAGTCACCACAATCCCAGATTCCCATTGCCTACATAATGAACTCAATTTTGTAATTTAGGTTTTGGTTAAGGAATTGTAAGAAATTTAAATCTAAATCTATTTTTTCATCAAAAATAGTAGAAAGACGAATTTTTTAGTTTAAAAAAACTTTTACAAAAATGCTTGGTTAGGGTTCTTTTTTATTCCTGTTTTTGAAAACAGAAAACTGTTCTTAAGAATAGTTTTTGAAAATGCAAAAGACATCATTTTTGTGTCATTTGAAAACTGTTCTTGTTATCTAAATTTAGTGTTTTCATTGTTTTTCAAAAAAAAAAAAAAAAGGACCAAACACCCTTAAATTTTTTAGTTCATAATGTTCTATATTAAACAAATAATTACTTTTTTTTTTACTTCTATTCTATATTGAACAATTATAAAAACAGTACCCAAAATTCAACATTTTGATCACTATTATAATCGACACCTTCAATAACAGAACAAAAAAACCGTCAACAAAGGTTCTATAAACTGCATATCCTCCAAGAGGTTGTCAAAAAAAAAAAAGACATCTTTTTCTATAAACTTTAAAAAAAAAACACACATCCCATCAATAATAGCTTCTGAAAACACAAGATTAAGGAAAATTAAACCCACATTTTCCTGTGAAACTAGAAAATCAATTCTTGTCACCAATTCCAGACACAGTAGAATAAATCATTGCTCAACATGATGTTCATCTTTTTTCTGCTTCTTTTTGATAAACTGGCAAAAAAGTATATTAACAATGCCTACCAAAAGAACATCCAAAGGCAAAAACACAACAAAATGGCGAAGCCGCCTTTTTTCGCTGCTTCTATGACAATATCATATGAGCAAATTTACTATCGTATAACAGTATAATTATAGGCAAAAAGATACCAAACATGTTCTTGATTCAGACAAGCATGGGGAAAGTACCTCAAACTTCTTCTGTTTGTTCATTCTTTTGGCTTCAGCTGGATTTTCTTCGATTTCAACCTGTAAATTGAGGTGAAAAATTGTTAGAATACAATGCAAAGGGTATAATTGCTTGAATAATCGAAAATGAAAGTGGGATTGAGCTTCTTTTTTTTTTTTTGTGGGTATTACTTCCATCAGAAACATGTTTTTATGGAGAATCAATGTGTTTGAATTTAAACAAAAGAACTCTTTTTAAAAGTGTTTTCAGTTTAAAAGCATTTCCACATGATTCTCTAGACTTTAAAATTTCTTCCAAATGCATAGTTTTTGAAAAGGAAAGCACTTTCGAGCATTAGGAAGCAATTTTTAACCCTTTAAGAGCCCATTTAGCAGTGATTTTTGTAAAAAAATACTAAATGTTTGGAGAAATTTAGAAAACACTTTCGAATATCTAAAAAATCATTTTTGATATTGGAGAATCACTTATAGTGTTTTCTGGAGAAATACTTTATAAATGATTATCCTACAAACACTTCTAAAGAAAACACTTCCATTAAAAACACTATGACTAGAATCACTATCAAACGGTCTCTAATTAGTGGTTCAAACATAAATCTCATGAGCATTTCACAAAATGCTTTTAGGCTCCGTTGGGGACCCGGAAAGTACTAGAGAAAGAAAAAAAAAATGATAAGGAAAATGATTTTCTTATGTTTGGTTCCACAGTGGAAAATATAAAAGAAAATCAAATATAATAAAAAAACTTACATATTTCTAAATTTCTTATTCCTTATATAATAGAGAGAAACAAATAAAACAAGTTTGAATAAAACATATAGAATTAATCTATTAAGTTTAAACTTATCTCATATTTTACTTAGTACTTTCCGGGTTCCAAATGCAGCCATAATTTTCATTACCTTCCTTGAAACTGGTGGATATACTGTTGAAATTCCTGCATCATTTCATCTTTCATCTTCATCAGTTGTTCTTCCATCCATTCTTGCATCTCTTCCTGCATTTGATGTTTTTGTAAAGCCATCTCCTCCAATTCCTTCTTCTGTTTTTCGCGCTGCTGATTCATAGATGCGAGCTGTTCTTTTACAAACGCAAATTCTTTCACAAGAGTCCTCACCGATGCCTTGAATCGAGTTTGGCCTAATCCAAAACCCCGAACATGGCCATTCCTGTTCATCACCTCAGTAAATAGTTTATCTGCTTCTGGAGGCGATTTCCCGGCCTGTTGAGCTGATAGTTCCTCAAACTGGGTCTACAATTGTAACAAGTGTTATGAGAAACATATGTCGTTAGTGCATTAACTATAATATAGCAAAAAGGGTATACAAGAAGGAAAGGGCCTGTTTTGTTCCTATTTTTGACAACTGTTCTTAAGAAACAGTTTTTGAAAACATGGAAAACACCATTTTCGTGTTTTTTGATAATTGTTCTTGTTCTCTAAATTGAGTGTTTTCTGTGTTTTTTATGTTTTTAAAAACTGTGAACCAAACGTGTTCTCTTTGTTTTTCTTGTTCTGTTTGTTTTCAAGAACAAAAAACAATTTTAAAAAATAGGAACCAAATAGAAAACAGTTTTTTTAACTGGGTCTGCAATTGAAAAAAGTGTTATGAAAAACATATGTCGTTAGTACATTGACTATAATATAGTAAAAAGGCATAAAAGAAGCAAAATGCTTCTTGTATACGTGCACCAAATTGTTGTGTTTTGAAAAACAAGAAAAACACAGATAACGCGTTTATTTCCCTTTTTTTCTTTGTTTCCAAAAGCACAGAGAACACCAAAAACACTAAATTTAAAGAACAAGAACAAATTTCAGAGAACACCAAAATGGTTTTCTCTGTGTGTTCAGATCTCAAGAACTATTTTCTCTGTATTTTCAGATCTCATTAACTATACTATAGTTAATGTCTTTAGTACATTAACTATAATATAGCAGAAAGGTAAACAATAAGCAAAATGCTTCTTGTATACATGCACCAAATTGTTGTGTTCTGAAAAACACAAAGAACACGTTTATTTCCCTTTTTTTTTTGTTTCGAAAAACATAGAGAACACCAAAAACACTAAATTTAAAGAATATGAACAATTTTCAGAGAACACCATTTCTCAAGAACCATTTTCTCTGTATTTTGAGATCTCATTAACTATATTATCGTTAATGTCGTTAGTACATTAACTATAATATAGCAGAAAGGTACACAAGCAGCAAAATTGTATACATGCACCAAATTGTTTTGTGTTTTGAAAAACAAGGAAAACAAGGAAAATACAGAGAACACGTTTATTTCCCTTTTTTGATTTTGTTTTGAAAAACAAGGAGATCACAAAAAACACTAAATTTAAAGAACAAGAACAATTTTCAGATCTCAAGAACCATTTTTAAAAACATGAACCAAAAAAGGCCAAAGCTTCTCACCATAAGGTCTCTTGATGCGTTATTAATCGGTGTCCCATCCTTTCGTGTATGGGTTAAGACAAACATCTCTTGTTTACTAGGCGCCTTTCCATCCTTCCTCATCAGGGCCTGGCATCGCCATAAATTAATAAACCACCAATGAAGCACAATTTGTAATTAACGATACTCAAATCAAATCCGCAACCTGTTCATATCGTATTTCTGCATGACTCTTCGAACCTGAAGTGTGTCTCAAAACATGTTTTGATCTATTTGCCTTGGCTTTCTTCGATATAGCCTGTACTGGAAAAAAACACAATTGTAATGACCAAATCTCGGCTTTTAGTAAATGCATTATCTAAATCTTCCAACATAATGCCTGTTGGGATACACTTCCAATTTTCTGTTTCAGAAAACAGAAAATAGTAATAACTTCTACATAAAAAAAAAAGGATTCTTAGAGGCTTATATTGAAAAAGCAATATTTTATAGAAACAGGTTAAGAAAATGAAGATATTAAAAAAGGTTTTCTTCTTAAGATTTTAAAAGCAAATACATACCTCTTTGTCTGATATATTTTATATCTGTTTTAACAAAGCAAAATACAAAAAAAAAAAAAAAAAAAAAAGAAGCATCTGAAGTACTATTGTACCTGTGCCTCTGGTGTTCCCCAGTAATGAACAAGCCACCTCCAATCATCCTGAGAGACGTCTGGGGGACAGTTCAACAAACGCTCCTCGTCTGTTCCATAAGGATCATAGTACTTCGCCTTCAAATTACATTTGTAGGACCTGTATTTATTTCCCATGGAATTCATTACATAATCCTTATGTTCATCATCGATATCAAACTTCTCCTGTACTTGATCAGAAAGATAAATGTAAGTCAAATTTCTAACCAAAAGACAACGATATTTCATTATAAATTAATCCAAATTTCCAAATACCAAGACAAGACCCCATAGCTTCTCTTTAGCTTCATCGGTTACTTTTGACCAATCTTTAGCTTGAAGGAGTGCATTACGTTGACAACGCACTAGCATCCCCAAATAGCTCGTGAGTTTTTTCCCTCTCTCTTGTTGAATTACTTCCCCATTCTCATTCCATTTAGGAACAATTCTCTCCCCTGGCCTCAATCCGAGCAACCTAGTGTAGTATGTGGGACCACGTTTCCTCTTTCGAGTAGAGGATGAAGCTGGTTGGTGCACAACAATTTTATTGACGAAAAAAGGGAAAACATTAATCAAGTAAAAAGCAAGCAGTACAAATAAGATAAGCATGTCATCCATAAAAGATAGTAACTTCTAAAGTGTTTACCTTGACCTTTAGTTTGTTTTCGCCTGCCATACAACCCTGCTGCATTCCAAAACATTGTGAATTTCTCTTTCACCTGATCCACAAGCTCGAGAATGGGATTACCGGGTTTGTTGTATTTATAACAGTTTTCCCAAATGTATTGTACATCACTGAATACATCATCAGCGTTCATATACTTAGCACCATTTTCAAGATTGCGTCGTATTGTTCCAAAATCCATTGGTGTATCAATGACATCAAAATAATCCTGATACCAACCACAAGACTATATTAAGAAAAAAAGCATGACTATCATTGTTTGCATACAGGCATAACAATAATGAACTTGAATATAATTTATAGTCAGAGCCCAAGAAACTATAAGAGCTTTTTATGGGGATCTCTCCAAAAGAAGAATTTTTCAGAGCCCAAAAAAGGATCAGATGCTATAAGCATTATGCTAGTTGTTAACCCGTAAAAACAAAACTAATGCAATATTGAAATTGCACTTTATACTCACAGTTATTCCCAGCATGATAGGATTCACAGGAACATTGAATGGTTCAGCCACTTCCATACTCATAACCTTCTTAACGACCTAAAAATGGCGAAAATGATGAAACGACACCTTCGCATAGCAGCACAGCCTATTTCAACAGTCTAAAGTTCCAATGTAAACTAAAAACTGTCCATATAAACAAAGTCAGCCCTTCCCACTGAGGATCCCAAATAGGTTCATTATTCAATATCAAAACGCCTTCTTCGTTGTTCTCAAGAGGTTCATTTATCCATTTCATCTCCAATCCATTGTAGATTATTAACCGGATTTTTCTTCTCACGAGGTTTCGTTTCGCGTTTCTCAATGCTGAAACCGAAAGATGAAAACAAAACACAATGATGAGCGACAAGGCTGCAGCAATAATCAATAAGTGCATTATTCAACACCAAAAGCAATCAAATGTTTAAGCTAAGTAATTCAGTATTTTGATTTGTTCCAAGGAAACCTTTTTTCAGTATTCACAATTGGAAATTGATTCGCTATATGACAAGAATTTATTATTTCTTTCCTGAGGAAGACAAACAGACCAAAAGAAACCAAACTGAACAAGATGATGTTGAGTTTATTCCGTTGGACTCAATGGATTTTCAAATCAACCAACTAACAGTCTTTAACAAAAACTCACTCAGCATAATTTGCTAACAACACTATGAAATTTCAAACACATGCCAGGACATTTTTTACAGATTCTAGTTTCAAAAAATGAAAAGCAGTTTAAATCGTTTAAAAGGAAAATTAATAGAGAGAGCCAGACTCTTTTTTGTTTTTTCACTCAACAAGTAATTCAAACTCATCATTGGTAATCCCAAACAAAAGCTACAAACTATGTTTTTCCATTCTACATGACACAAGAAATAATATGTACACTCAATATTTAAGGTTCCATTTGAACAACAAAATGAAACCAAAAAAAAAAAAATGCCAAAAATAGCTCAGTAGAATATTTGAATTTCCTAACTCTCACACTTTTAAAAGATTAATGAAAATCATTTAGAAGCACATAGATTTTCAAATTCTTCAACCTTTGGAATCATAGAGATATATGGGGCAAAAAGAATTCAGAGTGTGTTTTTTTCTAGTAAGAAAGATGGGTGAAATTTTTAGGTAACATTTGGTTCTTGGAAAGCACAAACATAGGAAAAAAATGAAGAACAATGTTTTTCTCATATTTAGTTTTGCTGGAGAAAATACAACAGAAAATAAAATATAAATGAATTTATGTATTTCTAAATTTAAATTCTTTAATTTCTACATAAAAGAAGAAGCATAAATGAAATGAATTTGAAATAGCATACAAAAATAATTTCTTATATGGGGCTATGGGAGGTTCCAAGTTCGAGTTCCAATGTGAAAAAAAAAAAAAGAATTACCTATAAAAAAAATCTCTAAAAACTCCTGGATTCTTATTTCTAGAAATGGAAAACCAAACAACTTTAGAACAAAAAAAACAAAAAAAGGAGTCCCAGAAAACACCCAATATCTTACTTCATATTTAAAAAAATATAAAATATGATTGGATTGCCATCAGGGCCACTAGAGGTTTATCGGCTGTTAATTTCAGGGCCGTGGATTAATCAAGGTGCGTGGTTATAAAAAAAAATGATTGGATTGCCAAACACGTTATCCTTTATTTTCTTTTCTTTTCCCTGGATATCAGAAATTGCTCCGAAAAAACAGTAGTAAAACAAGCCTAAAGAAACTGTTTTTAATAGCATAGAACTCTTTTCAATAACAGAATTACCAAACAGCCCATATTTTCAATCCTAGCTTTTCCTATGATCCAAACAAAGAACTCAACGATAAAAAAACCAACCTTTCTTCTGTCAGGAATTTGTATCACATTTCATTCCAAGTTAAATCAAAACCTAAATCCACAAACAACAATGAGCACAATAACCATTACAAAATATAACAAACATGATAAATGAAAAAAAAAAAAAAAAGGAAAAGAAAAATGGAAACCCTAGGGAGAAAATTGGTAGAAACTAATTGAAAAGCATTGTCCAGAGAGAAGACTTACAGTGAGTGAGAAAATCGAGAGCTTGAGAGTTGAGATGGAGAGAACCGAGGCGGCAGTTGTAGTAGAAAAGCGGGAATGTCATACGTCACGAGCAAAAGGACAAAATGGTCTTTTTGCTATTTGAAGAGCCGATTGACTCTCCCGAGAAACCTTTTTATAGATTGTCTAATTATAAATTAAAAATCAAATCAAATGTGAATAAAATTTATATGTTTTACATTATTTAATTAAGTTAAAATAAATAAATGAGTTGGAAGATACAATTAAAATATAATAGATGAAATTTAACTCTATTTTTATTCTCCTTAAACTTAAATTTTAAGGTGATTTTATTAATTGACGTTTTGAAAATCTAACATTTCATTATTATTATTTTTTTTTTGCAAAAATAACCTTTTATTTTTAAGAGACAATGTAAATACATAAAATATAGAATAATATTTTTGTACAAACTAAGTTATTTTTAAATAATAAAAAAATATGAACAAGGCTAAATTCACAAATTTATGGTTATTTGATATCTAATTTTGTAAGAACCAAAAAGCATTCGGAAATAAATAATTAAATTCTTTAACAAGATATTGCAATGTGAGGAAGGGATGGGGATATTTAATTTTTATATAATTTAGAACTATATAATTTTAATATAATAAGAGAAAATGAGTTTTAGCCAATGCTTATATATATATATATATATATATATAAACATAGATACTAATGATCAATGAGCAGCAAACCAAGATTGAACCAACTTACACCATAATTAGTAAATCTATTTATATTTTCTTTCTATTTTTCTTTTTATTTTTCTTTTTCTGTCGGTATAAAGATATTTATAATAATTGAATCCTTAACATGTCATAATATAAATATTTATATATTTTTTTATATTTAGATGTTTATATTTAATAACTAAAAAATAAATAACATTTTTTAGATTTATAAATAAATAACGTTTTTTTGAAGGATTTATAAATAAATAAGTTGGAAAACTAATTACAAAGTTTTATCCATCAAAACTCTACTCTATAAGGTGAAAAAATATGTTCAACAATTAAAATATCTCTTTTCATCAAATATTTCAAACATTAAAAGACACTTAAAAAATAACTCTTTTATAGTTATATGTGTTTTTTTTAATTTAACATTTTTTTTTATCAAAAATGAACTTTATAAAACCTCGACCAAGATGAGAAAACAAGTGTTCAACAATATTTGGAAAAGAGAAATATTGATAATTATCACCCATAGAGCTATCAACAAATCTGGCGAAATTTTGAGCAATAAGAGCAACTCCAACGGGAGTTGCTATCAAGGGTGTCATCCCCATAACCGTTAAAATGACATCTCAAAGACAAATAATTAGTCTCCAATGAAGGTGGCATCAGAGGTGGCAAAATGTTATCTAGGGTTTTTGAGTGGCATATTTGACAACTTTGAAAAGAGAATTGAGAGTGATGATGCTATTTTTTTAACCGAACTCGGGTCGGAGGAGCCAGGGTCATGGGCTGGACCTGGACTATTGTGGACCGGGGTATGAATGCTCTAGGATCGCTCTGGGCCGGGCAGGATTGCCGCTTGATGGTCCGCAAGCTCCGAACGAGCACCCTCCTCGCAAAACAAGAAAGAGGGGGCTGGCGAGGGCTTCGCCTCCGGCCGTCTCCGATGCCTGCCGCTTTCCGAGAAAAGAGTGACTTTTAGAGGGCAAATGTGTCAAGGTATGTTTGCGTGATCTTCACCGAAGATGTGGTGGCCTTAAGATTATAGCTTATGTTTTCCCGCTAGGGACGGTGTGGTTAGATTCTTTCCCATTGATTCGGGATATTTCTCAAGCATTACTCCAGACGGATCCATTGAAATAGCGCTTATTTAGAAGCATCTTTCTTCCTCATCACGATCCTATTGACTGCAGGATGAGCTATTATATCGTGAAATATCTTATTTTCCCTTTGTCAGAGATTTAGTTGGATTTTCATAGGATAATATCTTATCGGGAATTATTCTATTTCCCTTTATCGATGGGATTCGCTTGATTTTGCGTAATGGGCTTCCTCACTACTCCATAACTAATCTTTAAAATAGCTTGACGGCTCTCTCATTCCGGGTCGCCAAAAGGCCTAATGCTTCAATGGGCATGCCTCCTCAATTCGCGGCGGGCCCTGCTTCCATTTTTCAAACCCCATCGCTTGCCCCCTAGCCCTCAGGTAATATATGCAAGGGTCGTAACGCTTCTCGTGACGGATGCAATTTCCACGTGTTTGCTCCGGATGGGTTAGTTAAGTGCCGCTGCCACATACGCCTTTGCGTATAATGATTACTCTTGGTTTTCGCCATCTTTCACTTCGTAGCTTCTTCTCGTTTCTTCCAGACATCCTATGTCACGTGTGCCCTCGATCTGAAACTCTTATTTGGTTTTAACTGTCCCGCCTCCTCCTTCCTAGTAGTTTCCATCCGAACCTTTGTGTATAGTCCTTTTCAAGGCCTTCCCTAGGAGGCTTTTTCCATTTTATCTCGGGACCTGCTTTCTTTGATGTTTTCTGCCATACGCCGAGGCGTTAGGGTTAGCCGCAAGTTTCGGCTCATTACTCCGCATCACCTGCGCGGTCCGGGTCGCCTTCTCTCGCGGTAGATGGTGGTGACTCTTCTGCCGCCGCCTGGCTTCGCGAATCGGCGGCGCCCGACCGCTCGACCGAGGTCAATTCACGATACCAGGTGCCCCATTTTCCTAGGACAAGGGTAAGGGTGTCAGACTGATTAAATATCCTGGGGTCGACACCAAATTAGCCATTCAAAGACGCTTTAATGTGGGGCTGCCTGGCCCTCATATGGGGCCACTACAGACGTTATCGACCTCCTTGGTGTTCGGGAGTGTGGTCTCCGATGTTTTGACCTCTTACGTGGTTTCGTACCTAAGATGGTGTGCTTCTTTGAAGTGGCTCTCTGATAATGGTCTTCGCTTCCTTCCGCATCCCTTCATAAAAAGGGTTTTGGCAAAGACTTCAACGTCCGTCCTCATACCACTACCCAATGGCTTGTATTTTGGTTGGCCTATTGGTTTTCTTTTAGTGATTAGGACTTGGTGTCTCTGCATAGCTCGCCTTTATCTTTTCAGCGCGAAGGGAACCGTTGAGGGCTTCCTCTATTTTTCTGTGCATTCGCGCTCCTTCCTGATTTTCGATCTTCCCTCTTCTCCCACAGACTTTGAAGGACGCTACTTTGTTAGCGATCGCAATCGAATACGACCCTTCGATAGCGACGACACCCCTGCATTTCGTTGCTCGACCACCTAAAAATCGCTGAGGTCGCTTGTTTTCGTATATCTTGTATGAGGTTGTTGGATATTTCTAATTCTGCATTGTCTACATGCCTCTCAGGTGCTAAGGTCGGCGTCGCCACGAGGATAACGTCATAGTGCTACCGGCGCTATCGGTCGTCCTCCCGCCTCTATGTCGAGCCGATCGTCGGATGTTCCCCGCCCTCGGCTCTCGGCACACCTCGCTCCGCTGCTTTGAGGCCTTCGCTCCTTCCACCATGGTCTCTCCCGCCGGGCCCTCCACCGCCAAACCCACAGCGAAATCCATCGCTCGCTTGGAGACGCCGTCTCGAAAGCCCCGAGCGTGAAACAAAAACCCCGGACTCGCTTGAGAAAGATCGCCTACGGTTAAAGCTTCAAATCGGGGGCTTCGCCTTCCCCGCCTACTACGTCCGAAAGTCGGAAAGGTGCGTTTATCGCTTCGCCAAGGTTCCTAAAATTTTGAGTTCACAAAATTTCGCTCGGATCCGCCTAGCTCGTAAGTACCTCGGGCAGTATTACAGCAGCCGCTACGGTCATGCCCACATCGGTCCTGAACTGGTCGCGGTGTGTTAGCTACCTTCTCCGAGAGGTGGAAGAATTGAAGAGTAAAGGACTAAACCGGGCGAAGATGGCTACCTCGTTTAAATGCCGAACTTATGCCGGCGCGGTCTCAGTTTATTCTTATAAGATTCAACCTTAAGAGGTCACGTAAGTATCCGCTGATGAGGCTTAGCTCTTATCTCCCGCAGGCTGCCTCTGCAAGTTCCTGATCTGGTCAGATCCGATTTCATTCTGAGTTGAGTATTGATCTTGTGTTGGATACTGATTTTACGTTGGATGTGGCAGGTGGCTACTCATTTGAAGAGTCTGGCCAAAAAGGCCAAGTTAGACGAAGGCCATGCCAAAGCGGCTCTAAGCCATACGCAGAGGTGTTTCTCAGCACGGAGCTTTATCTTAGTCAGGATCTAAAAAGTGGGCCAGATGGGCAGGGAAGCAAAGTGAAGCTTAAATCTGATTTGAAGCATACCACGTCAGCACGAGCTCGGTCCGAGAGTAGAGAAGATGAGGCCCGGAACAGCTTGAGAGCGGTCGAAGGCAAACTTCGGGAGGTTCAAGATGAGTTACTAGTCGCATGCACGACTTGCCAGAGGCCGTGGACGGGCCGTAGAGTCCGCCCATGAGCTTCCGATGGTTAGGATGAGCTTCACATCCCCAGCATGAGCTGGAGCCCAGGAAGAGCTACGCATGGGTCAAAGATGAACGACGCCGATAAGACTTGGCCAGCTTATCGACTCGTGGCTCGCCTTCGAGGTCGAGGTCAGAAATTCGCCGAACGCCTAACTAAGGAGTGTTTGGCTACGTGGGGACCTCCACAACAAGTAACTTTGGTTGCCTAACCGATGAGGTTATAGGAAGATCGGAGAGTCCAGATCAAACGGTCGGCTTCGGGTGGCTCATTCCGTAAGAAAGCTATTAATGCCTATTCCTGCCTGGACTTCAACTTTGACCTTCCCAGTGACGAGGAGGCTGAGGAATCCCTCTCTGCTGACTATTCTGGAGAACCGGGCACCCCTGTTGAGGTCCATTCCCCTTTTTCACCCTCTGCTCCTCCTTCTGACGCTTTGATCGTCAAGACGACATCGGCTGTCGATTTTTATTTTACTTATTTTTGGTCGGGCCCGAACCCAGGACATATGTAGTCTTTTCCTTAATAAACCTTCTTTTTACCACTTTTGTCTCTACTTTTGCAATTCGCGCTGTTCTATATGAATTGTATTGATTTCTAGGCTACATCACCTGAAGCCGAAAGCAACCATGGATGTAGAGTTGAGCAGCTTGAGCTCTTCGAATCGTCGAGGCTTCATGGGCTGCTCGCTCGAAGCAATAGACTTTTAGGCTGCATGGCCCGAGGTGGCAGCCGAGGCCACTAAACCGAGTCATTGGCCCGGCGCCGAGGCTCAGAAGGAGAGTAGCCTCGGGCCGGGACCGACTTTAGTTGTGCATGACCCGTGGCAAGTAGCCGAACTGGGCCGCGGAGCTTACCGGGCTCCGGCGCCGAGAGGCCTGCTGGTAAGAGAGTCTAGCCGGGTCCGACTCCTAGCCGCACTCTGGCCCGGTGCAGAGTAGTCGAACCTCACAAGTGAGCTGGGCCCTGCCGCCAGGCCTTGTTAGCGATATATAAATGGAGCCGATCTTGAATTCTAGGTCACATGACCTATGCAGAGTAGTCGAACTCGTCAAAGTGGAGCTACATCGGCCTCCGGCAATGAGTCTGGTTTGGCGGCGGATGAGTCTGAGTCGATTCCACTCCTAGCCGGCAATATTCCTCGTGCGAGGTGTTTAACCTGGGCCAAAGGAAGCACGCCCGGCACGAGTCTTGTTAGCGATATAAATTTCGAAATGATCTAACTCCTAAGCCGGGCGGTCTGTGCAGAGTAGTCAAGTCTCTCAAAGGAGCTACCAGTTCGGCGCCAAGGTCTCATCGGGCGATATAGCCTCGAGCTAATCCGACTCTGCCGAGTGGCCTATGCGCAGTAGTCGAACTCGCCAAAGTGAGCTACCAGTTCGGGCCAAGGCCTTGTCGGGCAATATAACCCGAAATGATTTGACTCCCAGCCGCGCGGGTCTGCGGCAGAGTAGTCGAGCCACTAAAGTGAGTCGGGCCAAGCCGCGCCGAGGCCTGCTATGATATATAGCCCGAAATACGATTCAGCTCAGTTGCATGACCGCAAGGGGTAGTAGTCAATCGCCAAAGTGAGTCACGAGGCACATCGCCAAGCCGCCGCTTCTGGGCCGAGGACCTAAAAGGATCTCTCGAGGCTTCCACGCCTTTCGCGACCTGCTTCGCCTTTTGTCTATTTACCCACCCTTGTCGCTTGTCACCCACTTCTTCTCTTCATGGGTTGAAGAGCCTTTCTTGGATATGAGGGCTTTTTCGCCAAATGTACTTCTCCGTTTAGTGAGAGCACTCCGCGCCATGCTCTCGCCCGAGGGGAGCCTTAAGACTGAGAACATCAAACTTTGACTGCACTCCTAGTCCAACGATGAATGCGTTGATAGCGAACTTCGTCGGTGAGCATTCTACCAGAGACTTCTAAGATTGAATCTCCGACATAAGACCTCAGTTTTCAAGGAAAGCCTCGCTTACTTAACACATGATAACTTGTCAGGGAGTGTTCCGCTCCAATGAAGTGGAGACGAACACAATGGATAGCTCCTCGAATGAGGAAACTGAAGGAGGACGGGACTCATGAAACCAAGCCAAGGCTGGGCCTTTAGTGATAGCTAAAGCTCTGGTCGAGGGTCCCGATACCCATGCGCCCATTTGATTCTCGTAGCAAGCCGAGATGTTCGACCGATCTCCGCGCCCATCGAATGTTTCCACTTGTGGCATCCTCAATTTTTACCGAAGAGGGGGCGGAAGCACCCCACTTGTAGCGGTGATTCAACTGGCCAGACTAAGGTGTCCATGGGCCAGCCGAGCGCGTCCTCTTATCACCTCCTTCACACGCCGAGCTCACTGAGGCTCTGAACCTCCGCTCCTGTGATTGCCTCCCGCCCTTTGTCGAGGGTGATGTAGTTCTTCGCTCCCGGACGCCCCCGAGTGTTGCTTCGTCTCCTCTCCAAAGCCAGCGAGCGTCCGCGCCTAGCTCTACTGGATTCTCGCTTCGTTTCGCGACCTTCAATGTCGAGGTCGGGCCGCCTCGCGAGGTGATGCCAGACTTCCGGTCCGGCTGCGCTCCGCGTTGCATCCGTCCGTGAGTTGCTCAACTCTTCTATCAGCGCCGGGGTTGGTGGAGGCGTGAGCGCTCCACCTCGCTCGTGTTGGCTTCGCGATTTCTCCGGCGCTTGGGGGGTCCGCTGGCCTCGCATCACCGCGGGTCCTCGTGATCCTTTGCGGATTAGCTGCTCTTGCTTGTGTTCTCGGCTGATACCCATCGCAACCGAGGATCGGGCCTTATTTATCAAGGAACTATCGCCCTACGCATCCGCGCCAACCGATGATGCTATTTTAACCGGACGGCCGAGCGTTTCGGGGGTCGCAGTCGGGACTCAATCGCTAGACCGGTATGAAGGCCTGATCGTCGGGTCAAGTAAGATTGTCAAGCTACGTCCGCAGTTCGACGTGGCACTCCTCCTCGCAAAACAAGAAAGAAGGCCATGGTGGGCTTCACCGCGGTCGCCTGATACGGCCGCCGGTAAAAGAGTGACCGCTAAAGGGCGAATGTATTGCGTATGTTTGGCGCATCTTCACCGATGGGGTGGTTTGGCATTATAGTATATGTTTTCCTGTGTAGATGGTGGTTAGATTCTTTCCCATTAGACGGATATTTCGCTATTATCGATATCTGATCTCAATTAAGAGCGCTTATTTAGAAGTATCTTTCTTCCTCATTGGTGGGATCCGGCTTGATCCGTAGGATGAGCTGTTATATCGTGAAATATCTTATTTTCCTTGTTGGTGAGATTTAGTTGGATTTGCAGGATAATATCTTATTGGGGATTATTCTATTTCCCTTATCGATGGGATTTGGTTTGATTTGCAGAATGTGGGCTTCCTCGATTACCCATAACTGACCTTTGGGCCGTGTGGATTGAGCCTTCATTTTGAGCTGGCGTCAAAAGGCCTGAATGCTTCAATGGGCATGCCTCTCCTTTGGGGTTTGGCGAGTGGGCCTGCGAGCCCATTTTTCAAACCCATCAGGCTGCAAATACACTGGTGCCACGTTCTTCTCAACTATGGTATTTCATCCATATTTGACAAGTTTGATCAGGTATTTTAATGTTACGGGAATTATTAAACAACTACTACACTATACCATTTGGAGCAAAAACACTGTTTATGGGTGCCAAAACACTATTCAAGATTGCAAAATGACATTTGACACCCCATTTTTGGCAACTCCCATTGGAGTTGCTCTAAAGTTTTGCTCTCTAGGAATAGGAGAGAAAGAACAAAAGGTGAACTCGTCCTTAAGCATCAGGATATCTTCAATGCATAGCTCATGAATGGGATCGACAGTTTCTCCACCATTTATAGCACTGATCCAATTGCTATTATCACTCTGAACATCAATATTCCTATGACCCAACTATTTGGCTTTAGTAAAGGCTATCAGGATAGCAAGCAACTTCCATTGCAGGAACCGATCCTGAATAGTTCAAGCATTTGCAACCGGCCACTTCGACTTCGTTATTCTCGTTCTTGAGCACATAACCCACTCCAGCCATGGTTGAGCTTTTGATTGAAGCATATGTGAAAATTCTAACTATGTCGATCAACTGTTTCTGATGTGTTTCTCTGTTAACTTGGGGTCTGTTGCTACTGCCAGTGCGGGAACACTCTACCATAGACCTAGCTACTCGTTCCACAACCTTACTTATCTAAAAGGAACTATTTTCAAATTCACATTTATTCCTTGACCCCCATATTACCTAGGCTGTTAATGCAATATTCGCAATTTATTCTAGTTAGTGTTTCTGCACATCAACCCTTAAAACTCCTCCTCTGGAAACTGGTTGTTCTCATTCATGAGCAAGCCATATATGTTCTGTGGGTACCATGACTTTCTAGGCCTGCACTGGTCATTGATGAAACCACGCCAGAGTTTCAGAGAACTCGCTCACTACTTCAGAAGTGCCTGGCATGCTCACACTAGCACTAAAACCATATGGGAAACCACCAGCAAAATCTAAAAACTGTGATCCTGAGTCCTCCCAAATGTGCAATTCTCACCTCGATATGGAAAATATTTAAAATATATGATTATCCCTGAAGTTTCCTAAATTCAAATCATTATTGGAAGAATACCTTAGGTATGAAAAACATGTATTATCCTTGCATGACAATCTTGATAAGAAAACATGATATTATCCTTTAATAGGATAATCCTTGATAAGGAAAACTAATTGATCCTAAAGGATAATCTAATAAGAAAAACAACATTATTCCTAAAATAAGAACTGAGGGATTGTGGAGTCCAACTTACAATGGGAAGATCCCAAACAAAAGGGTATGATCCCAACTATCTCAACCCTATTCTTTCTTCCCTCTCCATCGACTTAACATTTTGAGAGTGCCACACACCACGCCATCTTCATTCTTTGTAGCCTGTATTATACCCGATGCTCTGAGATCAAGAACGAAACTTACTCTGCTAATTCACACGTCAGAACTTTAAAACTGCCAAATGATCGCAGATTTTTAACCTAACATCATTCAGTGGACTTTCACACCAAGAGCTCCTCGGTCGCATCTCCCCATTCCACATCCACCCAGCAACACTGCTGCAACTTTGTGATCCAATCAAGCAAGGAGCAAATTTCAATGGGCGTGAAAGCAGTGGTAAAGCAAGGAGGAAATAAGAAGGAGCGGTAAAGTCATGTTGATCAGTCATGACCAAATCTGGAGAAACCATGAACCTCAGAAGAGGTATTATCAATAAAACTTCCTTTAAAATATCCCCACACCTTCCAAAAGTCCCGTGTATGGTAAGAACTAATCGTCACTAATGATAGATCACATCTAGCTAGCCCGATTACAAGTCTGGGTGGCGTAGGAAACTGACCTACCCGGCCAAGAATAGGTCACATCTAGATGGCCCGATTACACCCGGAGGCGAGGAAATCGACATCGCCTCAAACTGCCCCAGATCACACTTTAGCCGGGCCCGACATAGTCCGCAAGCAGGAAACTGAGCTCCGCCTCGCCCAAAGATAGATCACATCTAGCTGGCCCGATTACAAGTCCTGCAGAAACTCCGACCGCCTCGCCAAAGATAGATCATGTAAAACCCGTGAAAATTTAAAATTTAAAATTTCCAGATAAAATGGGGCAAAATGGTAATTTACCGAAATAGTTTGGAGAAAAGTTTGGATTTTTCTAGATATCGGATGACAAAACTGGATTAAACTGCTGGAACTGTCTCAGAATTAGCTACCATCGAATTTTGGCCAATTTCGAGAGGTTTAATTTCAATGATTTCGAGGAAACACGTGCTCCAAGTTATTACATGACAAGCCATGTGAGCGACACATGGCATGCCATGTGTCAACATGCATGGCTCACAATGAAGGCTATAAATATAAAAAGGGCAGTTCATTTTATACAAAGAAGAAAGTCACCTGTGGATGTTGAAGGAAAGGAGGAGGAAAGAGAAGAGAGGGAGAAAAGGAGAAGAGAAAGGGGATGAAAGTGAAGAGAAACGAGAAAATGGAGGAAAGTGAAGAAGAAAAGAGAAGAAGAAAGGGGAGGAAGAGAGGAAAAAGAAAGAGGAAAAGGAAGGAGTGTTGGAGCAGTGAGCAGACCCGGATGGCAAAGAACCCGGAACTGCGCTACAAGAGGTAGGTTTCCTCCTACTGTGTTATTTTTACGCCTAGGGGCCTTGTAAATGGCCTACTGCTTGCTCGGTTTTGGCGACCCCATGTTGTGTGGTTTTTTTGTGGTTGTGTGATGGTCAAAGACTGGTTTATGAGGTTAAGACCTGCCCAAAACAGAACATTGTGTTTTGGGACAAAGAAACCCATCATAATGGTAAAACCAGCTCAACTTCGCAATAACTGTGATCTGCCATTTAACTTGACGCTGAGAGAACTTTCTGCCTGAACTGATTGTACGCTGCCTTGGTTCCTACGGAAAGCCTGTCGTAGTCTAGAATTTAATAAGATAGTTCTAAACAAATGTAGGCTGAATATTGGGGCCAGGTCACGGACAGTTGAGGAATAGTGTGTTTGGGTTCGAAACTCGCTTTAACCAGCTGGTGTCCAAATGTCGGAATCTGACATACCTGAGTGCGAATTGCACGTTGGATGTTTTGTGTGGTATTTACAAACCGAACTTTTGACTGTCCAAATTATTTCAGGCCAAGCATGGCCTACTTATGGTCAGAATGGCCATTATATGTTATTACAGCAATCTAATGATAAACTGGGATTACAGGAAGTTATGTGACATATGTGTGGATGAAGATGGAAATAACTATATGCATCGGGTTGCGTTGATTGGATACACTAGCGTCTCAGCCTCGAATATGAATTATACATTACTTGCCTAAGTAATGGTTTGAATTATGTTAATACATGCTTGAATGATGCTGACATGATCTGAACCAATATAGGTGATGAAGTGCACGCTTATGTGATGTACTGATTTGAATGAAGTACATAATATGACTCATGATGTATGCCGATGTTAAACTGGAAGAGGTGGAACAAAGAAAAGAATAGACATGTGTGTTCATGGCACAACATATGTATGGTGTGAACGCCCACGCAGAGGTCTTCTATACATTATCATGGCTCGAAAAGCGCAGCACAAATTGCACAGATTGGTAAGCAGAACACCGCATTACATGGGTGTGTACATGGTAATCGTTTGGCACCGCTTGCGCATAATCGCAGGGCTTGGAAATGGGACGAAGTCCAATTGAGTTCCACAAAGGTTGGAAACGAAATGGAAAATGAAATGTGCTCGAAGCGTAGTGCAGGATAGATACCCCTGTGAAAATCAAAACCTGTTAATAATGTGATCCACCACAGCCCCCAAAATGTCGAGGGTGTAGAGACCCGCTGAGACCCCAAAGTTTTGTTGCCCAAAAGACACAAACGATTAAATAAATATCACATAGACTACGGTTATGAGGTGAGCCTGGATCGACTTGCATTGATTTCAGCTGCACTTTACCCGGCAGGGTCGAGGTCGACCGGGTACTGGGGCATGTAGATATCGCCCCATAGCATGCATGCAGGATTTTTCCATGATAGACAACATGTATGCACGGATTAGTTGGTGGTTTGACTGGTGAAATGATCATTTGCATGTGCACTAGTGTGAATAGCCTCATAGTATTTTAATTTTTACTGGTTAGCTCACTCCCGTCGTGGGACCCTTTCGTGCACAAAGGCACGGCGCCCTTAGAGGCCGGATTATAGTTGAAATGACCGTGGCCTTGATTCTGTTTCTGAGGCATATATTAGAACTAATTAGTTTGACTATATGCCTTTATTGTGTGAGGAGAACTAACTTTCGATCATAGAAATGTATGGTCTTGTAAATCGTATGGATGATGGGCCCTATTGGGTCATTTTACTCATGTATGGGTCTCTCATGATATGAGACACAATAAGTTTCCCGCAGTTGATTCGTGGTCACCTGACCCCACTGGGGAAGCCACATATCACACTAGCTCGCCCACCATAGTCCGGGGTGGCGCAGAAACTCCGATTCTCGGCCTCATCACCTGGGACACATCTAGCCGGGCCGACACAGGGTTTGGTGGCGCAGAAACTGAGCCTCCACCCTACCCAAAGATAGATCACATATCTTAGCCGGCCCGACGATAAGTCCCGGGTGAGAATAACCCGCCTCGCCCACCCCACCCACATCTAACAGCCCGACATGTCCGGCATACAGAAATCGGACCGCCTACCCACCTAAATCACATAGAATGGCCCGATTACAAGTCCTGGTGCATGCAAGAACTATCTCACCAGCCCAAAGATGATCATGATCTACTGGTCTGACATAAGTCCGGTGGCGTGAAGAATCGACTCCCGCTTCTGGCCACTTGGGGACACATCTAGCCGGGTCTGACATAGTCCGGTGGCTCAGAAATTGACCCGCCCGCCAAAGATAGATCACATATAGCCGGGTCAAAATACAAGTCCGGTGGTGCAGGAACCACCGCTCTACTATAGATCAGCTATATAGTCGTGGTCAAAACACAAGTCCTGGGTGGCGCAGAAACTGACTCACCCTACCAGTACAATTACATGGCCGGGCTCACTCCAGTCCGGTGGCGTAGAAACACCGATTTCCTGATCGCCCAAAGATAGAATCACATATGGCTGGTCAATTCTTAAAGTCCGTGGCGCAGAAATCGATCGCCTTACCAAAGATATATCACATATGGTCGGGTCAATTCCAAAGTCCGGTGGCGCCAGAAACCCAATCGCCCACAAAGATGGGATCATATATGGTCGTCAATCCAGCGACCAGATGGCGATACATGACCTATCTGACCCATCATGGTTAATTCTCAGCCGGCTCATATTAAAGTCCGGATGATGCTAAATGCCTATCGGTTTCGCCACACTTTCTCCCGCGCCTTTCACCCAACGCGATCCGGACCGAAGTCCCGGCGCCGATACTATCTATTCTATACTATAACTATATACTATAATCACGGACTCATCAGCTTCGTCTTCGAGTTGCACTCGCACTTTGGTATACAAACAATTTCTGTAATAACAAAAATTCTTTTTACATATACATTATACATACCACCATAGTGGCATTCATTATATTCTATACACATATACAGAGTCCCATTTGCCTATACAAATACTTATACATATACAATTTCTTACGCCATAAAACACGTAGATTATAGTTGTTACTGGTGAGTTAATCATATCTCAGATGGTCCATTACTATATGGAATGTCCTATCCTCTAGCCTCCTTTCTGTGACTCACAACTTTTGATTGGAATAATCTGTGGCTAAACTTTATCGCTTAGTGGAACATAAGTACGGACAAACGCACTAATACAATTACACAAGTTTACATATGCAATTTCATATAATCTATACATATTTATATAATCTTTATTACTTATCATCTTCTTTGCATGCTATTGTATGTCAACCTTTTTTCGGTACATATTCTATGTCTGCATATCTTTTATCTATAATTTCATCAGACTCGTTTCTATACTTTACATATCCTTATACTTCTCATCTTTCATATCTCCCATAGAGTATAAGACTTATACTTTTAATATTTGTATCATATACTTATCATATAAGTTTTTACATATGTTTTCATATTGTTACATGAGTTTTCAGATAATCTTTTCTTTTATCTTTACTTTCAGATTTTTGTTTGTTCATATCCTTATCGTGTGTACTATACTTTGTACTTATATACTCGGTTAATGTAATTATTTTTCATATATCTATATTCATGTACTGCTCTATTTCTTATATCCTTGCTTTCTTGTTATACTTTTCATATGGCTTCTCTTTCATGTACTTCTGCATATGTTGTCATATACTCTTACTTCATCTTATAATTGCTTATACTTATTATTTCATATGATATTCATATACTGTAGCTTTCTATGCTTTTCATATACTTTATCCGGGTCATATACATTTCGTGTCATTGATAATTTTATTTTTGTACTTGTATAATACTTGTCATATACTTTTCTTCATATAATCGTACTGCCTATATACTTTCATGTAATCGTGATTTATATATTAATATCTTATACTTACTGTTTCAGAATCATGTTTATACTTTCATCGCATAGCAAAGGTGCTATGCTTCTCATATCCTGTCATATATTCTATACATGTCATTTCCTTTTAGGTTTCATGTCTACAAATACCTTAGAAGCGGATACGGAATAATCAGACACTGCCGCATTATCACCGTACGAGGACAGTGGATTCAATTGTGAGATAAAACTGGTTGTACTATCACCGCATTTGCATAAATGATCTTTATCTCATGATACCTAGGTATCAACACGAGATGTTGACCTATGCCATGTAATTATATGAGCAGGACCCTTTCGGGGCCACCGTGATCCAAACGGATCTATGTCATCGACTCCAAATCCTGGCCTCGGATATCCTCGCATTTGTATCTCAGATCCGTATGCCGCAGCGAACTCGTGGTCTCCTATAAGCATGCCTATCTATCCTTCACAGGCCTAAAGGTACAATCGGGCCAGACATGTCAGACATATCTCATAAGTATAAATGTTCATTGTTATCATAATTGCTTATGCCATACATATCTATCATTACTTTAACTTGTATCTGCCTCTCATATCCGTAGCCTACATTATGGTTCTCATATTTCTATACCACATATATTCATATCTTTTTTCTTTCATTTAGTTTTGGCCCTAACAAGTACATGTAATCCCTGATATATGAGGATCATAATGCAATTCAGTGCACTTTGTAATTCAAAGATATCACATATCTTCTATCTATTCGTTTTCTACTGAACAGTTTATGGCATCATATCCTTTTATGCGCTTCTATCATATTTTAGCTATTCATGTAATTTCTTATATTTACCTAAAGAAGGTTTTTTACTTAATGCATATTCATACCTACATACGCTTATATTCATATACTTTTCCATGTGATGTCAATCCACATGGCTTTATCCTGTATTTTACATACTGCTCTTATTATTACTACCTCGCCATGTCTATTATGCCTACATTCCATGTGTATAAATATCTGTATTAGTCAATTTTTTACTTCTCTCTATTGTTTTAGTGATTACGATTTTCTATCATTTGTTCTTAGCATGTTCTATCTATTCATTTATGTAGTATCTGGTATCATATAATCCTGTATCTTATATCATATTCTATGTATTCTTGAATGACATCTATACATATTGCATTTTCTATATTTTCCTTGTTTACGCCTCTTACATATGGTATTTATATACTTGTAAAGTATGATATTTAAGAACATCCCATTTCTGGTTCTATTCACTGTGAATTCACTAGATCAAATCAACCCAATCAGATCAATCTGAATGAGTTAAGAATTTCACTGATAATACCTGACACTGGGACTGTTGTACAACATCTATTCTCCACCTCATTTGACACTATATCTGTGACTTAAACAGGTTCACTCCAACTTGGACCAAATCGACAACTGAACTGCCATATCCAGACACTAGACTACTCCTACGTTCAAACCGAAACCAGAATTTGTCTTGAACAGGTCTCCACTTTGAGTGAATTTTGTCAAATTTAATGTTTGTTCTCCAAAGTCTATTTTAATTAGCCACTTTAATCACTTAACTGATAAAGAAAATCACAAGTTATTAAGCACATTTAACACCGTCAAAATATGAGGGTACCAGACATGTCCGACATGTACCCATGAGTTTGACTATGATGCACCGCACATGTTCAAGGTGTACTGCAAATATGTCATCCAAATGCTTCAAAATGTGTGTTTTTCTCCATTTTCCATATTTTTCCATCCCAAACTAACTTATATTTATATATAACATCAAAACCATTTATTCATCTTTAAATCTCTTTTATATTCAAATCCTTCGCACTACTTACCTCTTCAAAATCTATCATGAATTACAATCAAACCAACTATTTTTAGTGATCCTAACCCATACATAACCCTAACATGTAGATTTAGTTAGGCTTATTCTAACCCTAACTCAATTACTTGCTCATCCATGAATTTAACCTCAAATAGAGGATTTCATATGCTTCTTGTACTATTTAAGGTTTTACCCACTTTACTTTCCATAATTTTTGGGTGGATGAAACCCTAGTAAAACCCTAGGTTTGGGTAAGATAATAATCCTACAAAACCAAAGATCCATATGATCCATACCCAAGGTTAGTTCCATACCTTTTTGCTCCTCCGTCTTCTTCCTCTTCTCTTCTTCTTCTCTTCCTCTTCCTTCTTTCCTCTTCTCCCCTCTCTCTTCTCTACTTCTGCCATTTTCCAAATGAACACCCAATTTTTGGTCTTAAATCCTATGTTTTGTTATACATGTTTCACAAGTCAAAAAACCCATTTTTGCTTTTAACTTTTCATTTTTGCATTTTGGTCCCCCATTTCTTTATTTCTATTCCAACTTTCTCTATTTGCCTTAATCCTATGGGTTTCTTCTATTTACATTTCATTTTAAACATTTCCATATATTAACTCCCTAGTCTTTCCTTTATGTGGTTCACTAGGTCCTCAAGTGGTAAACATATTTACCTGGCTTTATTATTAATTCCGGGGTCTCTCGCTTTATTTCCGAAAATTCATTTTAGCTTATAATATACCTCTAAACAAGTCCGAAACCTTAGGGTATATTTCGTGTTACAAGCCCTGCATGGTTAATACCATCCGGCCAGATGAGTGTCCATGGCACTAAATGCCCTTATCCGCCCAAAGATGCTAATGCCCACGGCCAGATTAAAACCGTGATGACGCTAAATGCTCTATCCGGCCCAGCATGGTTAATACCCAGCTGGCTCATAATAAAAGCCCGGACGACGCTACATGACCTGTCCGGCCCGACATGGCTAATGCCCAACCGACTCACATTAAAGGTCGGATGGCGCTAAATGCCCTATCCACCGCATGGTCAGCTCGCCGCCATATTAAAGTCCTGATGGCGCTGAATGTCTCATCCCTGTACCCTAAGATGTACAAAGCCCAACCTACGATTGAAGTCCGACGGCAAAGAACACTCCATCCCCAAGATAGATAATATCTAATCGGTCAACTTAAAAGCCCAGATGATGATGACCTACCTATCTCAACCCGACATGGCTAACGCCCAACAAATTTCGCATTAAAGTCCGGATGGCGTGAGTAAATGACCTATCCTACAAGTATAGATAATGATCAATTGGTCAACTTACAAGTCTTGATTATGCTTTACATGACTGAGTCTCACATGCCTGGCATGGCAAACGCCCAAATTTACTTCATATTAAAATCCGATTGCGCCTAAATGCCCTATTCGCCCAAGATGGTTAATATCCACACTCATATTAACGCCCAAATTGCGCTTACATGACCTATCCAAATTTCAAAGATGGCTAATCTCACCATTTACTAAAATAAAGCCCGGATGGCACTACATGACCTATCTGGCTCGGCATGGTTAATTCCCAACCGGCCAGACATAAAGCCGATGGCGCTTAAATGCCCTGTCCGCCCAATATGGCTAATGCCCACCGACCGTATTAAAAAGTCCCATGACGCTTAAATGCCCGCCGTCTGGTACTGGGCGCTGTGACTGGCTTTAAGCCGTCTCTGGACAATTTATAAAGCGATCGGTGGGTTCTTAAGCTTGTGCCTTTCTTTCTCTTCACCGCCCGTGCTCTACGCCTTGTTCCTCAAAGGTGACTCCGATCGGGGCCGACGGTTAATAAGGCCCCTTCAAAGAATCTCATTGAGGCTTTCGAGCTGACCCCGTTTGGGAAGAGCTACTCGAGATTGACTTCCTTCAAAAGATCAACAAAAACAAAATATTCACCCCCAACGACCTCTCCTGGCAACAAAAGGGGTATAACAGGAGCTATGTAAGGAAAAGGGCTGGAGCTTAACTCCTACGATTTCTTCACTGCCAAGAGGAGCTCATTGCTCTCCCTCTCAGTGATCTCGAGCCATCGACTGATGTTGAGAAACATGCGGTTCACACGTGCTTTATATCCAAACATTGCCATTCAATAATACACATTAATTTCTAAGTCCCTTCAACTTTCTCCACTCAAGGTTTAAAATCACCATATTTTTCCCCGATCAAGAAGTACCAACTCAACCGAGTGGGGGCATTAGGTACCATGGTTTTCTGGCAGCCTGGGACTCTCACTGATGACAGTCTTGCGCCAGATAGGCTCACCCGTGATAGGCTCACAACACTTCTTCCCCGCCTCTCTCATGAAGTGCCCAAGCGTGGCTCTACTACACTAAACCACACGAACTCCACCGTAAGGTGTAGTCCTAAACCCGTGGGATCCCGAGTCCCTCCCAAATTCCTACCACCTCACCTCGCATATGGAAAATACACAAATATATATTTATCCCCGAGTTTCCTAAATTCCAAATCATTTATTTGAAGAATAACTTAATATGAAAACATGATTATCCCTTAAAGGATAATCCTTGATATGAAAACATATATTATCCCTTAAAAGGATAATCCTTGATAAGGAAAAACATATATTATCCCTTAAAAGGATAATCCTTGATAAGGAAAACGATCTTATCCTATAAAAGGATAACTTTACTATGAAAACAAACATTATTCCTAAAATAAGAACGGAGACTGGGAACCGAACCCTATAAATCGGGAAGATCCCCACGTAAAGGTATGCAATTCCAACTATCTCACACCCCTTCTTCTTCCTCTCCATCATGAACTTAATCATCTGAGGCTACTACACCTGCCACTGATCGCTCTTTTGGTGTGTTCACATTGTACAAATTCGATGCTCCGGAGATGAGACGAACAAAATTGGTTCTTACACGTTCCTGATTGAGAATTGACCCTTGCTATTTCCAGCCCATATAAGCTTATCTTCGGGAAAGCGGGAGCTTAACTGAATTGACGTAATTTTATTAGTGAGCTCACAATTACAGGCTTGCCTAATCAACTCTCGATCCCAACATCCCTTAGAAAAGTCAATCCAAGCAAATAACCTTTAATCCTCATAATTAAACCTTTGTTTGTTGTGGAAGTATGCCCCCCTCCACTCCATCTAGCCATTTGTCCTTCCAAATATGTATAAAGTAGCAGTTCCCAACTCGCCACTTAGAATTTTGTTTAACCACCTCTCTTACTGAAAGAATGCTTCGCCAGACACAGCTAGGTGGAAAACTAGGTTTGGCATCCAAGAAATCTTCCTGAGGGAAATACTTGCTTTTAAAAGAATGAGGAGCTTGAATAATTCTCCAACATTGCTTTGCAAGCATCGCAATATTGAAACAATAAAAATCTCTAAAACCAATCCCTCCATCTTTCTTCCTCCTCTTTTGCTTTCTCCATGCAACCCAGTGGATTTTATGTTCATTTTGCCTTTGTCCCCACCAGAATCTAGACACATGGGCCTAATCTTCACATAAAACTTTCTTATCAAGGAGACAACTTATAGTGTAAGTCAGA
Source organism: Tetrastigma voinierianum (assembly GCA_016808115.1). Lineage (NCBI taxonomy): Eukaryota > Viridiplantae > Streptophyta > Magnoliopsida > Vitales > Vitaceae > Tetrastigma > Tetrastigma voinierianum. The sequence goes on along the minus strand of JAEQBH010000070.1, from coordinate 389,554 downwards.
TTGATTGGAAAACGGCTTTTAATAACACCTCTTTTCCTGCTTTTGAGAGTGACTTCTCTTTCCATCATTTCAATTTGCTATACATTCTTTCTTTAATGGCTAGAAAAATCTCCTTCTTCGACATTCCAATACTAGCTGGCAAGCCTAGGTATTTGGAAATCGACTACACTGCCTTTACTCCAATCCTGTCTCGGATCATATAATGAATCTCATGGGGAACATTTTGGCTAACAAAGAGCTCCAAATTTTTCCAAATTTACCTTCTAACCTGATGCCTGCTCATATTTCCTTAAAATAGTCGCTATAGTCAACTTTCTCTTTCATTTGTGTGATTTCCTGAATTATGAGAGTCAATGAATCGTCGTGGCATTCACCAATTGACAGCAATATGGCAGCAACCTGCAAAACAAACATGAAGATGATGGGGGTGATCTGTCGCCCCTCTAATGGCAAAGTTAGCCTTTTTTGGAAGACCTTGAGTCAGAAGCGACTGTTTTTCAGATTAGGAATGTGTATCTTCTTTGGTGTGATTTATTTCCCTTTTATGGAGGGAGATAGGAGATCCAACTTTTTCGGAGGGTGGACGATTTCTTCCCTAATTGTAGGAGAAGAGACGATTTCTTCCCCTAATGGTAGGAGAAGTTGGCTCTTATTTCGAAAAGGGGGATTTGTTTCCCTTGCGCGTAACGCTCTCCATAAAATACCACAGAGTGCCTCCCTATTTCGCTTCCGAGGCGACTAAGTCGCTTTAAGGAGCGAACTTCCGCTTGTAAATAGAAATACTGCTGGCACCTCGTTTGGGGAGAATTGCCACCAGAAAGTAAGCCGCCCCCAGCTAAATGTGTCGTCCGGCTATGAAATCCTAAGCGCCTGTGGCTAAGATCAACCACTCATGGGCCGGCTAATACGGGCTTAACCCTCGAGATATCCCAATGCAGGGTCACCCGGCATTTATGGGCCAAATTCGCGTTCGGGCCTTTTCCCCTTTGGAGACCTGTGGTCGGTTTGAAGGTTGTGGGTCAGCCTAGCCCAAGGTACTCCATTAATGTCCCCATTGCTTCCTACCGTGAGGTAAACCGCCCCTACCGGGAAAAGAGCAATGTTGATCGTCGTATCATGGGGAATAGTTTATTATTAATATCACTTAATTTTCTGTGAATTTATAACTTTTTTGCAATCAGATTAGATGTCATTGACCACCCGATCGACCAGATATAGGAACGCTATAAAAGGATAGAGCTAACTAAGTTCGTTATCTCACCGGGTTACATTCAAGTTTTCCGCAAGAAAGGCATTAGATCGATGATGAAGACCGTGGTAGTGGGACTAGAGGATGTGGGATAGCTACTCACTGTCGGGGCCATGCCGTCCGGCATGGGTTTATCAGAGACTCATATGGCTTGAAAGGAGTCGAAAATTGGGGAGGCGTCTGCGGTTCTAAAACTGTCCGGCGTACCGCATCAAGGCACCCCGTTAACCCTCGCGCAGGGTCTCGGTCAAGCCCCACCACTTCATCCTCCCTTCCTCTTCTTAACCTCTCAGAGTTCCTCAGGCTTTCTCTGGGTCTGTCTTCCCCCATCTCCATCTTGTTTTCGCGGCATCAGGCTTCGCTTCTTGCTGCCCCCATCACTACCTTCTTCTTTTCGTCCCACGGGCATCTTTGTCCTGATCCGTAATGGACGCTTCGCCTACTTCTGACGTCTTATAGGGGTGGAATGTATTATAAAATGTTGCTTGGCAACAAGCATTGCTATGTAATACCAAACACCTTTTTTGGTGATATTAATAAAATTGTAGTTCCTTGTCATTTTTGTGCCTTATTGCGATTATGTATAAGTATCCTATAATTTTATCTAAATACGGCTGCTCGGCCATTAACAATTAGCTAATGGGTCGGTTTACGAGGCTGAGAGGAAGGCCTGGCTCGCCCATCGTGAATCTACATCAGGCTCTAGGGTACCGAACCGCGCTGGGCCAGGTTTAGATGTCATGCGCACGATCTACACGCATTAAATGCGGCTGGCCGCACCCTAGATGGAGGTATATTATATAGGCATCTGTCGTGACTTTCCTTTGCGTGTCATTTTGATTTATCTTCTTTCCTTCTCGACATCAACTTGGTTCTTCTTCTGCGCTCATTCCAGTCATCGTTGCAGTGTGTTAGCGCATTTCACTCATTGTGCACCTTACATCGTTTCTCGATACTGTTAGTCCCTAGTGGGTGACGACTCTCTGGTTGTTAAAAACCTGGAAGAGAAGAGTCTCAACACGATTCGCCTGCATTGCCGCTCGGGCTAGTGGTGGTATATCTCTTATACCTACTTGATATGTGCCTGGTCTAATATTCACCTTTTCTCTCCTTGATATACTCTGCACTGTATGGCCTGGGAGGAAACTTCACAAGTGGTCAGCCCGTGAGGACACCTCTGCTTAAACCTTCGCAAGCAATATCATCAAGGCCTATGACGAGATGGAGGAACTAAAGGTGCCATGGTGCTCGATAACATCGACCTTCAAGCCGACTGAGAGGGCGATGAGTCCACTGGGTGGGGAAACACAATGGTGCGTTTTACCCGTGAACATCTAGCACCGGATCGCACTTTCGCGTCGCCATAAATAAACAATTTCCACATTTTACCCGGGCGATGCCGTCTATACACCCCAACGTGATTCTCGCATCCTAATTGGCTGCTATGTCGAACCACTCGTACTGGGCCTTGATCTTACGTCGGGTGGAGCTTTATCATTTATCTCAACATAGGTCGGGTGGATCGGACAACCATGCCGCTTTGGAGTCCACGACTCAGATTGTGAATGGATTCCGACTACCAAGACGGCGCTTAAAGGCGCTATTGTTTTAGGTAGATGAGACCCTCGGTTCTGTGCTGCCATTTAAAGTTAACCGATCCTACCTTCCTGTGTCCTCGTAGTCAGGTCGGCCCCAATTCGTTTGTGTTTATCCTAGTGTTATGATGTTCTAACTGTTGGTTACGCATGTAGGTAAGGCTTGGAGGGGAAGGCTGGTGAAGTGGGTGGAGAAGTCGAGCATTGAGAAGATTCACCGACTTTTAGAGATTTCCGAGCGGGAGCGCCATTACTGTGCCCTGCCACTCAGAATATATCCGCCGGTGGAGGAACAACCCGGGCCTCATACCCTTCCAGCTTATCCCTCGCGCTGCCTTCGAATGTTGTGGAGGGGGAGCACTTTGTGCTTGCGGATGTACTTCGCGCTCTTAGATTTTTGGCAGCCGCACTTTCTTCCTGATTTGCAGAATGAGGCATCGAGTCAAAGTGTGGCGCCCTGAAAAGTATCAAGGTCATCTCGCTTCTTCAGCGCCGTGGCCTCATTCATTCTCGGTCAGGAAGCTAGTGGGCACGGTCCCGAGCGCATCCTTCCTCTTGTGCAAGTAAACGTATTTCCTGAGTGGTAAAGATTATTTTAAAAAGGCACTTAAGCTGGCCTCACGCGCCCCCCGGGACTAGGTGCGAGAATTTTGTACCTTGGGTTCCTAACGTCCCGGACGATCCCCAGGATTTAGAGGAGGAAGAGCGGATGGAAAGGACGGCGGGGTTGCTTGATCGATATGCCGCCCGGAAAAGAAAGCGACAGGTAAGTTCGAGCGTAGCCGCTCGTCCAACTGCAGAATTCGAGCCACCGCTACCAAGGATCAACTGCCATTGACCAGAGTCTGGGACTGGCAATCACCATCCCTGGCTCCCCCAAATTGGGGCCAACAATTAGACCGGAGCCAGATCGATCCGAATTGGAGGATGATCCGGCTCCGCTAGCACTTCAAATAATCCCGCCTTCAGATCAGTGCGAGGGTTCACAAATCATATCGGAGTTCATGCGGTCCAGCCTGCCTAGACCCAAACAGCCAGACCAAGTGGTTACCCATAACTACATTTCCCCTCGTGGGCCGGAGCCCCCTAGAGTAGAGATACATCGACCCCAGGAGGGAGAGTAAAATACTACGCCGTTTGAGCCCTTTCATCGCTGAATCCACGTCGATCGGGTTGAATGATTTGTTCCCAGCCATGTACCGGCACTGTGGCTGCTCTGTGGCATGGGCTCACTGGCAGACACTGCTCCCGGCCCCTCGCTTCTACCCCGAAGGAGGATTTTTTGCAAATAATTGATGATTTCCGGATAGTCCGAATCGCACTTTATTCACCCACCAAATCGTAAGATAAAGATTCATTCGGGCGACGTGAAGGCGATGGTCTTTATTAGTTGCTAATGGATTCCTTTACAAGCCGTAATTGCCATTTGTAACATGGCGTTGCAGCACCATGAGTTTGAGCTACGGCTGAGGGATGCCGAGCGGTTGCGATTATTCGTTCAGGCGGGTATGGCAAAACGAGATATGCATAACGCCCACCGTAAGAAGGCTCAGCCGGCGTGTCGTCACCCGGGAGCGGCCAGGGGAATCTACTAAAGAGTTGCCCGGGCCGAGGCTGAGAGGGATACGGCGCGCCATGAGGTGGCGATGGCTGCCGGGCGACCGAGGAGCCTCAATACCCGGCACAAGATAGAGCTCTGAAAGCCATGGTTCATAATGCTTTGGAGCTTATGGAAAAGGCTCACGGAGCGGAGTTTGATCACGAGTCGTCAGAAGCGCTGGTCGCTACGGGGAGGGCTCAAGAGCGCGTAAGACAGGCCAGCATTTAGCATAAGCAAATCGCCTTGGTTATAGAGCCCTGAGCTGTCGAAGACGATCACGCTCTTCCGAGAGAAGGCCGCCACGGATGTGGGAGATGATGGAGACTTAGGATTGACTCCAAGAGGTGAAATGCTTTTTAATTATGGCTATGGTTGTTGCGCTTTCGCGCACGACATACGTGGGAGCAAGCCGAATCCTTGACGGTTAACTTCGCTCCGCTTTATCATGGATGGTTAATCCCCGTTGCCCCCTCAGCGCACGGGTCGCCCTTCGATCCTCGTAGTTGTTAATGGGAAGACCTGCTCACTAATAGCGTCCATATCCGCCGCCGTGAGGAGGCTAGCTCTAACGGAGGCTTCTTCCGAATGATCCCTACCGAGTAGAGCTTTAAGTTTACGAGGCTTGTTTTAGTGTTTGCTGTACCAAACACCCGCTTTTCTCTCATGGTCATTTCTGTTTAGACATTTTCCTTTTTGGATTTCTACCGCTTCTCGTTTTTGTGTTTACTAATGCATATATGTGACTCCGGTAGAATTTTTTCTACGTAGAGCCGTATTAGTAAATTTAATCGATTGATGTCAATGCACGCCAGTGGTAATCGAGCCACCCGACTTGTAATTCACCCGCCAGTAATGTTATGCCACGGCAGCCGTTGAACCGCGCCGCTCGACTTGTAATTTGACCATTTAGGCGTGGCTATGTTGCGAGCGGTCGGTGAAGCTGGGTCGGACTTATGGTGACCAGCTAGGCGTGGCTATGTGCTTGACGAGTCAGCCCGAGCGCCGGACTGTGAGACAGCGAATGTGATGTCTTTGGCCGTGACTCAGTGGCCCAGCCGCCGGACCTCAGTGAACCCGGCCATATATGTCTGTCTTCCAGGGTGGCTTAGTCGTCACGAAACCGCGAACGTAATTTGACCCGACCATATGTAGTCTGTGTTGGAAGTAGGGCGGTCGAAGAGATACGCCGCCGGACTTATGGTGGACCCCGGCCATATCTGATGCGTGTTGGCGGGGCAGGTCCCGGTGGTGCGCGCCAGAACTGTTCGTTAGCCGATCTGTGATGCGTGCGGGGCCGGGCGGGGTAAGTGGCTGCGCCCGCCGGACTTATAGTGGACGACGGATGTGATGTCTTTGGTAGGCCGGTCAGTGAAGCTGCGCCCTCGGACATGGTGACAGTTAAAGCGTGGGTACTAAATGGCGAGGTTAGTAAAATTACACTCATGCGGACATGGTGACCCGACTAAGCGTGGCTATCTTTGGCCGAGCGATCGATGGCTTCTTGTTGCCGGACACCTGGTGGACCGAGCCCGGATGTGATATGTCTTGGCGAGGCGGAGTCGGCCCCGGCATGCACTTCGAGACTATAGTGGACCCGGCGATGTGATCATCTTTGGGCCAAGGCGAGTCGATGAAGCCCCTGCGCGCATGAGACATAATTTGTCAGTAGCGATGGCTATCTTTGGGCTTTGACGGAGTCGATGAAGCTACTTGTGCCGGACTTATAATTGGACCCGACTAGATGTGATGCATCTTTGGCCGGGCGGTCGATGTGCTTGCAGCGCCGGACATCATTGGCCAGAAATTAGTGTATGTTATGCTTTCGGTCGAGCCAGTCGATGTTGCATCTGCCGGACTTATGTTGACCAGTAGGATCTTGATACGCTATGTGAAATTGGTAATCCGATGAAGCGCTCACTTCGGGACTTTATAATTGGACTAACTATATGTGATTTATCTTGGAAAGTCGAGCCAATCGAGAGAACTGCAGCCGGACTTATAATTTGACCACAGCGTTGAGTTGCGAAAGATATGCCGGTGGTGGATAACAAAGACATTCTTTTTATTGATAATACCTTTTTAGGTGCATGACATTCCGATACGGAGTACGGGGTTCCGTCGGTTTGTCTATAGCATTGGACGAATTCCCGGCCCAGCACGATATGTACGGGCCTTCCAGTTAAGTTTGGAATTTCCGTTGGTAAGTTTTGTAGTATTCTCGAAAACTTCGTAAACGCTAGATCATGGCAGCGTTGGAACATTCGAGGCTTTACTCGTTTGTTATAAGAGTTCGCTAAGCGACGCTGATAGGATGTCATTCGGATTGCTGCCGCTTCCCGCAGCTCATCACTAGTGTCTAATTCCCTGATCATAGATTCTTCATTCGCTGGGTCGGGCATTGCTATGCGGGACGGTAGAGTAAATGGAATTTCGATGGGATAACGACTTCCTCCAGTAGGTGAGTGTGAAGGAGAGACACTTAGGTCGGCTTTCGGGCGTGGTTCGTGGCAGAGCACCGGGCGGTTCCTCACCCGTTCCCTTTAGCGGAATCTACTTAAGCTTTTGAGGGCGGTGCGGGGTCTTATTAGAGGCTTCGGCTGGCAGCCATTGCTGAGGATGCAGGGGTGAGTACAAATTCCGTATTTTCAGTTCCTGGCAAAAGTCTCGATATACCAGGTTGTCAAACTGTGGCCCATTATCTGATACGATCGATCTCGGGATGCCGAACCGACAGACAATGTTCTTCCATATGAACCGGGTGACATCTCTGTCTTTGATAGATGCGAAGGCTTCGACCTCTATCCATTTACTGAAGTAGTCCATAGCGACCAGTAATAGTTTCTTATGTCTTTGGGCTTGATAGGGGAGATAGGCCTGATATCAATTCACAAGTATTAGTGAATAGCGCGGTAAAGATGGAAGCAGATCTTGCCCGAAGATTTCAAAATGGGAGACGATGGCAGCGGGGGTCCGCGTTTTACGACGTAGTTGGCAGCATCTGACTTCATAGTTTGCCAGTAATACCCCCTGCGTGTGAGCTCGGTGAGCTAGCGTTCTTCCTCCCGGGTGGTTTCCGCATATACCTTCATGTAACTCAGCCAACCATCTGAGCCTTGTTCGGGGGTCGGTATTTCAGTATGGTCAAAGCTGAGACCAGTTTATATAGTTACTTGTCCCTATTATGGAAAGCTTGCGGTTTGAATACGGTACATGTGCTATGTTTTACGTCATTGGGTAAGTTCCATGGCATTTATGTCTGTGATATGGGATCCATCGAGGATGGGGAGCCTCTTTATCTGACTGGGTATGCGGTATGGATGAGTGCGGTTTATAGTAGATGGGAGGTATATCGTTTCCCACTGCCCAGCCAAAGAAGCGGCTGGCCAGCCCGGCTAAGGCATCGGCCCTCTCGTTGCGGTCCCTGGGAACGTGTTCAAGTTTCCAAGCCGAGAGGGTACTTAGTCTCTGTTTGATTAGGGAAGCATATTTCGCCATTCGGGGTTCTCTGGACTCGAGTCACGTGTTAACTTGTCCCTCTGACCGACTCACAGTCGCGAGATTAGGAGGTTGTCGGCACCAGTAGCAGGGGCGGGAGTTCAACTGCGGCGATCAAGGCGCCTCGACTCATTGTTAGAGGCATTGAAGCTAAGCAGCCCGAGCGCTGCTCGATTTTCTCCACAGCGGGGAGGATGGCGGAGGCGATGCAGGCTGCGGATTGTCGGAGGCCAGTCAGCCTTGAGAGGGTCACCGGCCCTCAGCTACATTTGGGCGTGTATTGGGCTGCGGGAGTTCTGCAAGGAAATCGACTAAAACTTGTCCTTTCTTGGAAAGCCTTGGCTTGTACTGTATTCCATACTCGCTCAGTTCCATTGCCCATCGGGCCATTCTTCCGGACATATCTGGTTTATGGATAGTGCCCTAGAGCGGAAGATCAGTCACGACGGGATGGGCCTGGAAGTAGGGGCGGAGCCTGGGCGTGGCTGCCCGCCATCCGCGGAGCTAAGGCGAAACTGTTCAAGATTGGGTGTACTGGTTTTACGCATTAGTTAGGGACTTGCTAACAAAGAATATTGGCCTCAATTTTGTATCCTCGCACTCTTTAAATAAGGCGGCACTAACGGCTATTTCTGAGGCTGCAAGGTAAAGATAGAGTGTGTCTCCGTGTCCCGGGCTCACAAGGATCGGGGGTTCTGTAAGATATTGCTTGATTGCTACGAATGCTTGGTCGCATTCCTCCTCCCACTCGGCCCGGCTAGCCCCCCTCAGGGTAGTGAAAAAGGGTTTGGTCCGGTCGGTGGGCGAGTAAAACACGAGGGCGGTGTAGGCCAGATCGAGTTCTTGGATTTCTTTTCTAGAGCGGGGCGCGTTACGGACTGGCCTTTGGTTGCATGGGTTGCCTCTATCCCTCTTTGTGTTACCATGGTAGGAAATTTGCGACCTTGACCTGAAGGCACACTTGGAGGGTTGGTTTCCATGCCATATTTTGAAGGATGTGAAAACGCTATTTGGCGGAGGTGAGTGGCGTGATATGGGGCCCATTTGTCACCGGATTTTACCCGACATATCGTCGATAAGCCTCCATGGTATTGTTGAGCAAAGGTCTAAACATTTTCGTTACCAACCTCTGATAGGTGGCCCCTGCATTCTTCAATCCGAAGGGCATCACATTATAGCAGTATAGTCTGTGAGGCGTGATGAAAGATGTCTTTTACTGCTGTCAAGGTGTGCATGAGGTTGGTGATATCAGAAGGCGTCCGAGGATAGCATACCATGCCTCTTGGGGCATCGATCGATCTATCGAGGGTGAGGAAATCTTTTAAGCGGTAATCGTTGAGGTCGTGTAATCCACTTTACCTCCATTTGTTCCTTCTTTGGGACCACACCCATTGGCGACGCTCCGGGGTATTTCAGCGCTCACGATGAATCGATCTGTAGAAGGTTGTCGACGGTCACGAATGACAGTGGCGATCGGGTGGAAAGCGCGTCTCACTTTGCTTCCTACGACACCTTGGCGAGAGGGGCTGACGTTTAGCTTATGTGGCGTGAAGCGAAGTTCAGGGCATATCCGGATGAGTCCAAGCAAACACGTCGGCATTGAATTGTATAACTTGGCGTAACCAGGCCTTTTCTTCCTCGGAGAGGAGGGTGCTAATGTAGATGCATCTGTCCGACCCGTCGAGGGACACGGTTTCTAAGGGATCCACAGCCAACGGTTCCCTTTCATCCAGCGGCCCAGGCCCGGATGGCGTGATTGCTGTCGGCGGTTGGTTCTCGAGGTGGACTACGGAGCGTCGGCTTGCGGCGTTCTTGTAGAAAGGTTTGATAACACTGCCGTGCGGCTAATTGGCTCCCCTGGAGGTCAACTTGTCCAGCCTCGGTCAAGTAACTTATTATTTGGTGATGTGTGAAAGGCCTGCTTTCATTGCATGCAGCCAAGCTCCGGCCCAAATGGCATTGTAAGGTCCCAAATCTTCTACCATAGAAAACAGTACTTGCTGGGTTACTGGACCTACCTTGACAGAAAAGGTGATGTCTCCAATCGACAATGTGGTAGCTCCGTTGAAACCTGACAGAATCCTGCCGGGGGAGTGGAGATGATCAATCGAGACTCTCATTTGCTTAAAAGCTGGGAGATGGAGCAGATCGGTATGTTGCCAGATGAGGACCTTATTGTATCGAAGTCATTAATGCATCTGATTATCTGGAGTGCATCATAGTGTGGTGTGATGACCCGTGTAGGGTTAATAGGTGGAAAGGATATAGGGTCGTCCACCGACTACGCAGCTCGTGTTTCCCTGATTGCTGATGGTGTTTACTTGAGCTCTAATTGAGGCTGTCCGGAGCGTTCTTCTCCGTTGTTTCTTGGATTGGTATTGACTATCGGTCGGTCCCCCCAGTATGAAGTTGATGGTTGGCCTAGGCTCTGGAGCATGTTCAATTTACGTTAATTCATATGTGTCACGGTCGTGAGGCGGTAGCGCCGCGGGTTGGGTCCCTCGAAGTACGCCCGAGGTGGTCGGCCCGAATTAGCTTCTCTATCAGGAACTTGAGGCTCTGGCAGTGATTGGTTTCATGGTCATGGTCCGCTATGGTGAAATGCATCTCGGGGACCTATTCGTTGGTGCGGGCGGCCCTCGCATTGGTGGGGGCCATTTAAAGTCGGGGAGGTCCCGAATGAGGGGCAGGAGTCGATCATAGTTGATGTTGAGGGCGGTGAACTAGGGGGGATCTTTCTTCTTCTCGGATTTACCCGGCCAGGCGCTTTTGGTTCTTAGCAGCCCAGTTTGCTTTTACGCTCGGGGCCTTTGAACCCGCCGGAATGGTTTGCTTCGTCTGGGCGATTATCGCAATAGTGCGCTATGCGGCTCGGATGTTGTCTTCAAAATAGAGGAATTTATGCGAGCTGATACGGTTCTTCCACGATCATTGGTGGGGTCGGGACGAGAGATTGGAAGAATGGGGTGGATTTATTTGAAAACTTCTTCGAGATTCTGAGGCGCATCCATCTTTGTACCGCGTCGATCTCTTTGGGCAACTTGCCCAACACAACGTGAATCAGAATGGACTCGTCTTCTCATTTGAGGATTGCCTGGAGGGAGCTAATGTTCCCCTTTTGCCTGACAGAGCATAAGTACTGGGAGACGAAGGTGGCCCATAGATCGTCGAATGTGTTTATGGATCCTCTGGGGAGCTTGTGGAACCATATTAGCCCAGATTTGGTGGGTGGGAAATACCTTCTGAAAATGTAGATCATCCACAGGCGCTTAGGATCATTGCCTGATTGTAATGTAACATATGATCATATGGGTCGGATGAACCATCGTACATGGCGAAGGGCGGAATGGAAAAGCCACGGGGAGGATCGTAGTCTAAGATATGCTGTCCAAGGGGATTAGAAAGCATGTCCAGTGGCCCCCGTACAACGGAGGGAGTGATCATCACGTGGCGGGGGGTACACTCATATGGGCGGTATATGGATAGCGGCGGGGAGCCCTGCCGGTTAAGGCGCATGGGAAGGCTGAATGTCGAAGGAGGTCATTTGTCCACTGCTAGGTTCTCTCCGCTGCCGACGCCTTGCAGCAATGGATGCATTTGGCCGTGAGGTGGCCTTTTTCTTGAGTGGGCCTGCGAGACGTTAGAGATGGTGAGCAGCGCGGGAGAGAACTACGAGGAGGATGTGAATTCATCATCGGTGGTAGGTCGAGATCTCGTGGAGATACAGCGGTCTCTTTGCCCTTACTGGGACGGGAAGGAGGAAAGGGGCGAGGAGGGGCTCCTCACCCAATTGCTCGGCTTGTTGGCTTCCAAGCTGGGTTCATAGGCCTTCGTTTTCTTCCTGGCCCGGTTCGCTTTGTGCAGCGCGGATTCGGCCACTTGCTGGCACGCTCCTCTTGTCTTGCTTCAATTCTTGGTAGGTCGCGGGATTGCTAGTCATGGTCTTTGGTCGGCGGTGCAGTGGGACATTTAGAATAGCGAGAGCTTCACGGTCGGGGTCGCTGGGAGCGAATGTACCCCCGAGCTCTTGGCGTCTGCTCGCGGCTTCTTGCTGGCGTTCCCACGGTGGCGCGGTGTGATTTCTGGTCCCGGTCGTGGATCGTCGTGGAATTCACGATTGTGTCTGGCGACTGAAACAAACCACAAAGGCGGCCGGGGGTGATCGGTCGCCCCTCGGAATGTGAAGTTAAGCCTTTTACGGAAGACCTTGAGTCATAAGCGTTTTAGATTAGGAATCGTGCATGCTTTGGTGTGATTTATTTCCTTTATGGAGGAGATAGGAGATCGACTTTCCAGGGTAGACCACGATTTCTTCCTGTCGTAGGAAAAGCGATTTCTTCCACAATGGTAGGAAAAGTTGTCTTATTTAGGAAAGAAAATTATTTGTTGTTTCCTTAATAATGGCCTTTCGAGATAAGGACAACGTGAGTGCTCTTTATTCGTGGAGCGTGAAATCGATTTATAGTGAACTTAAAACGTAAAATACTGAAATCGGGCGCGGCCGTTTGGGGTGCCGCGGGAAATAGCGTCGACTAGCGTAGTGCATTTATAAAAATCCCAGAGCCTGGCGGAAGAGTCAGGCCGAGGCTCATGGTTGTTAATGCATGAGGCAATCCTTGAGATATGCATCGGACGAAGGGTCGGCGGCGTTGCTGGGCGGCCCACTTTGATTGCCACTGGGCCTTTTCCTTTTGAGACCCAGGTGCAATTTGGGCCAGTAGGGGTTGGGCTGGGCCAAAGGTACCCTGATTTATCACTCTCGAAAACGCTGCATCATTAGCGAAAAGGAGGTGAAGAGTGAAACACCCTCGGACTACTTTAATACCTTCTTGACTCACCTCACATGCATTGCACAATAAGAAGAGGAAAAATCTTACGGGCAGAACAAGATAAGGGTGATAGAAGATTACGCGCCAGCCTGTAGTGGGGTAAAGGTCTCGAGGCTTGCCATTAATAAGGAGATAATAAGAAACGATGGATATACGACGCATAAATAAATCAATCGGCTTCAACCTTGGAAACGATAACTATCATGCCAAATACAAGAAAGCAGATTTTACTCTATCATAGGCTTTACTCATGTCAAGCTTCAAAGCAAAAAAGCCCTGTTTACCCTTAATTGATTTTTTCATAGAGTGGAATGTCTCTAATGCGATTAAAGCATTGTCAGTTATTAATCGCCCAGGTACGAACGCACTCTAAGCTTCATCTATAATTTCGGGAATGATGGATTTAAGCCTATTTGCTATCTTGTCTTGGTAATCAGCTTGAAGATGACATTGCACAAGCTTATCGGTCTAAAGTCATTGGTGAGAATTGGACTATTCTTTTTAGGGATCAAAGTGATGAAGGTGTGATTAATAAATGAAGGATCCAATTTATTATTTAGCACATCAAGCACAGCACTAGTAACATCTCTACTCAAAATATGCCAATAAGATTGGAAGAACATTAGGGACATACCATCGGGGCTTTGGGTGCCAAAGCTCTGCGATCGGGCCCTCATTTGATGGCCCCGGCCTGGCCCAAAATTCACATTTGGCCGGCCCGTCTGCCCGACACCGCTGGCGAAGCAGGAGTCAGAGTCCAAATATCCTCTCTGGCGGAAGGTTGACATTCCAGGATGCCCTCTCGAGAACTCTTATTTAAAGGTGTTGTGATTATGTTCCGGAGAGGGCATGGAATCCGCTGTACCTTGCCGAAGTGAATGAAGCGAGATGTTCCCGGGATCCTAATTGGAAGCGATCTGAAATGAAGAACCTAGTCTCCACATGTGATATATGTACCTTCTCCCTCAGATCTTAGTTTAAAAGGAAGAACTAGTCTCGCATGCGATATATCATACCTTCCGCTTCGATTTGGGAGGAAGTTATCCACTTTCCTCTGGTGGGTCCCCCTTCCTCTGGTAAAAGAGGTCATGACACGAAACGAGAAGGTAGCTCTCGCTAAAAATCCAAACTTTGGAGAAAAAGTAGGATCTAGCAACCTTGACCTTCCTTGGCTCTCTAGTTTGTTTGCGAGGTCCTCCTGACAAGTGTATGTTTCGACGGTCTAGTGACTCATAAGATTCTGGAGACTATAGGGGCCAAGGCCTTTGTTGGGTGCATCTGCTTTAGGGCCATGGTCACCTCCTCCGTCGTATATTGGCTCACTAATCTTTCGTTCATTCAAAACCCATTCACCCTCCTCTACAACTTTTATTTTTTGAACTCTATTCATTTTCTGTCTATTGGTAGCTTTTTAGTGAAAGAATTTAGAGTTTCTGTCACCTTCTTTCAGTCATGTGATTCGTGACCTTTGTTGCCAAATCACTTATTCTCTCTTTAGCATCTCGTTAATTTCTTTGCTTATCTGACTTTGAGTGTAACGACCCTTCCCCCAACCGCATCAAGTGAGGGCGCTACATGAACTGTAACCTAATTTTCGGCATTAGTGAGCGATTTCAATCATAGTCATAATGTTTTAAAAGCATACTACCATATTAGTGGTATTAAAAATTCTTGTACATAAATTATTTGGAGTCGATTTACTTATACTTACAAAATTCCCTTGTGCAATTTTGCATTTACATTTAAAAAACAAGATCAGAACATTGGTGGACTCCCAATGTTTATGTTGGCACTTATCGAATCTGGGATGCTCTGCAGGCTCCGAAATGCCTACATGGATAAAACACTCTCCAGCTTATAGTTTAGTGGAAAAAACGGATAACATATGACAATACATACGTGGTATCTACACCCCAGATCCGCTGAGCCAGTTGGCGGATCTGAAGAAATCAAGGCGCGAGACTATCTCTCACCTCTCTTGCTCACTATTTGGACTCTTATGGCGTCTTTCACCAGGCGTACATGCTGTGGGTGATACAAATAATTCTGTAAACAAAATCATTTTATACATCATGAAGAACTACTAGGAGTGGGTGTCCGTCACAATCTACATATCTGAGAGTCCCTTTACTTGTACTATTACAAGATTTCTTATTACAAACTTGGAGATGCGGAGCGTGTGCGATGAGCTTTCTGCAGTGGGCCTTCTTTCGATGTGATAATGCATCCTCTTATCCTTGTCTTACCTTACTATTACACCACGGATTAGATTTTGTGCTAAACTCTACGCTTAGTGGGAACATAAGCATGGACAACCACCCGATGGCGGTACATCCTGAGCTTATTCATATGCATTTCATATATATTTCATATTTATAACTTTAGTACTTATCATCATATACTTTTGCCTATTGCATGTCGATCTCTTTCATTTCTATTCTATGTTTTGTATATCTTTTATCTATATTCTTTGTATTCTGATTTACTATGTGCACACCTTATCCTATACTTATTATGTTCATTTCCTTTCAATTCATAATCTGTGCATGTATCATATACTCATATAGCCTATCTTGCTCTATCTGCCCGTTATCTACATTTCTTATACTTTTCATATCTGATGCTTTTGTTTTGCTTTCCTTATGATGCTTTTCATAATATATATTTTCCTATGTTTTCATATCTTATGCTTTTCATATACCTTCCTGTTTATCTACTTTTTGTATTTACTTGTTCCTCCTTTTACATTGTTCTATACTTTGTACTTTCTATATACTATATTCATGTCTTGTTTTTTCATATACCTATATTCATGTCTTGTTCATTTCTATCTTTAATTTTTCTGTTATACTTTTCATATGGCTTTCTCCATATACTTGCATATGGTATCATACTTTATATGATATTCCATATACTGTCTTTTCATATGCTTTTCGAGTATACTATGCTTTTCTATATTATACTTTTCATATGATTTTCATAAAGCATGCTTTTCATCTTATCTTTGTCATATACTACTTTCATATAATATTCATATCTTGTGCTTTTCATATGCTTTTCTCTTTTTATACAACTGTCTTTGACCATATCTTTTTCTCTTTTATACATTGTCATCTAGTACATTACTTCTTGTTTTTATTCTTGTCATGCTTTCGTAAGCGATCTTTATCTTCTCATATCATGTCATATGTTCTATACATATCATTTCCTTTTTGGTTTCATATACACCCAAATACCTTAGAGCGGATCTGGAAACTATGTATGCCGAAGTCTTATCTTATGCGACGGTGATCTCTGTCTGATAATACAGAGAGTATCGTCTTTGTCTGTGATGACATACCTGTGCTATCGGTACCCAGTCTTAGCATCATGTCTGGCGGTGATCTCACATGCAATGTGGTGACCGCACGGGGCCTTTTTTGATCAACGGGATCATATCGTCGGCGAAACGGGGCCTCGATATCTCTGTCTATGAATATCTTTGCGACATCACCTTGTATCTTCCCTATGGGCATGCCTATATCATCCCTCTACCCGAGGTTCTAAGCGAGACAATCGGCTTTATTACATTTTTACCGTACATATCTCATAAGCATGAATAACTATTGTTATCATAAGCCACAGCATATATATCTGTCTGTTACTTTTACTCATGTGGATTCTCATATACGTAGTTTCATATGCGGTTCTCGTATATCTACATATTGCATATAGTCATATCTTTCCTATCATTTTAGTTTTGTCTACTATCCTATATCAGATATCTGCTCATATTCATATATCATATAGCTTTCATATTCTAATATCTCTTTATATCATTTACGTATTCATGTATTAATATTCTTATACTTTACATGTTTCTATCATGTATATCTACACTTTGTCTTCTACCACTATTTATGTGTATCTTTTTAAAAAAAAAAAAAAAAAAAAAAAAAAAAAAAAAAAAAAAAAGCTTCTGCCACCTATCATTCATGTGCACCATCTTATTCTTATCTTTGTCATCTTTTACTTATCTCTATCGTTCTTAGCATTGCGCATTTCTATCATGTGTTCCTAGCATGTTCCATCTTATTCATTTCGGTATAACTATCATATATTCATATCATTTACTCTTATATTCATATGTGCATATCATTTGTGTACTTTAGACTATCATATCTTATGACATATCCTATATTCATATCATATTCATATCATTTGACTTATACATATCATATTCCTGTTTTCTAGGACACATCCATACATATTGCATTTTCCTTATTTTCCTTGTTTCATGGCTATTACATAGCATATCATATACTTATAAGTATGATGTCTGAGATCACACCTCATTCTATATTCTCATTCCTTTATGGATCTAGTTTACTTAAAATTTGGAATCAATCCAATCGGATCATCCAAAATAAAGTTAGCATTTCATACCCAACTAGTCATTCAGATTTTCTAGGAACAATTTGTATTACTTATTTTCCAGGGTCTTAACTTCATATTTTGACACTAGGTCCTTGTATATTTAAAGCCTAAAGATGTGAGGTTCCTATTCCAACTGGAATCCTTAAATTCAGACAAGAGACTCGAGATCACGTCACGAAACAACTCGAGATTTTCATGTTCAATGGATGCGGGTGACCGAACACTGGCCCACTAAGTGGTACTGAGGCCCATAGAGTCAAATTTGGAATCTTATTAAATATGTTTTGTTCTCCTTGAAGTCTATTTTAAGTGGCCCTTGAATCCATCGTGGCGGATAAAAACTAATGTGCCGCTGGCGAAATCAGCGGTCGAAAGCAGGGAGGCAAAGACGGGTTGTCTGGTCTGAAGTCTAACATATCACAGGTACAAGTTGACAAAAATGACCAGAACTGAAATTGTACCGGTACCGCTCAATTTGTAGTCTGAGTCTGCGAGATGCCCGAATGTGTGTTTTCTCACATTTTTATACTTTTGACACGAATCAATTCTGCAGCCCGAACCGCATGAAACCATTTCAGAATACATGGAATCTCTTTTATACTCAATTTCATCTTTCAATTCTTATCTTTCTTTCCAAATTCATTTCATGAATGGCTTCCAAAAACCAATTCTAGCCTTGGTTTATAGTCATCTCAAACATAACCATAATGATTAGTTAGGGTTTGGTATAAGCTTCTTCAATTCTTTCAAATTAACCATAGATCCCGACCCCGAGGAGGATTCTATACCTACCCTTGTTCATGTGAGTTTTACCACCTAAATTCCAAGAGATCGAGGTTAGAATGAGTCCCAACAAACACTAGATTTGAAGACAAGTCTTTAACCATACAAAATCCATATGATCCATACTAGAATTCATATCCAAGGTTAGTTTCCATACAAAATTCAAAGTTCCATACCTTTTTGGTCCTCCATCTTCTTCCTCTTCTCTTCTTCTCTCTTCCTCTTCCTCTTCTTCTCTCCTTTTGCTCTTCCCCTCTCTCTCTACGTTTTTCTCTCCCCAGTTGAGGCAAATTTGGTCTTAAATCAATTTGAGTTAAAATGTGTTTTGGCCTTTAAAAATAAACTCAATTTTGGTTATTTCTTTATTGCCTTTAACTTGTAACTCCCTCTATTTACATTTCATTTCAGCATTTAAACATTGCCTAATCTTTCTTTGTGACCAACCAGGTCTTTTTAAGAAATTACAAGATTGTCTTTGTATCTTTAGTAAACTTTGGATCTCATTTTATTTTGAATTCCTGTTGCTTTTAATATCTGCTGCGAAGTCAGAAAGCTCACCCAAAGGTATATTTAGGTGTTCTGAATGGTCTCGATTACGGGTATCTGAATAACACTAATTTGCAAAATACTCGATCTCAAAAGTAGAATACATAGCTTATAAATCTTGTAACATAAGATACGCGTTCCTTTTCATGTTCTTGTTATTTCATTGCTCATCCACACACACACACACACACACACATATACTTATATATATATATATATATATATATATATATATATATATATATATATATATATATATATATACTTATTTTATAATCGAAGCTTTATGCTGCATTTTCCAGTAAAATGATAACGAAACATATGATAACTACCATAGGTACATCACTATAGAACTATTGATATTTTCAAAACTGAGATATATGACCAAACCGGGACTCTGGCCTGATATTCTGACATCGAGGAGATGTATAAACATGCCTATATATCTATTACCCGGACATAAACAAACATTTAGTTATTTATGTTTCCAGATGATACCAGTATCATTAACATAGGTTCTTTCACATATTTATCATGATTGTTTTAATGGACTTGCATTGATTCATGTAACATTAATGCCTTAATTCACATCAGGCATCATCTAAGAAGGTTAGACAAATGCCTACATTATAAACAGTGCACTTTGGCGATGCGAGAAGCGAGTCACGTCCATTTCAACTACAATTTGCTTAGGAAACGATGTTTTTAGATAAAGTGATCTTCTTACAAAATGTTCACTTGTATCTTAAGTTTCCAAAGGCTCATGAATCAAGTCATTTGGACCTTTAAATTAGGATGTATGGCCTAAACATTCCGAACTGCTCCTGGACAATTTCTATGAACAAAATATGGAATTGTGTCCTACATTTGAAATTTTTTTGGGAATGATAGGGACATAATTTGACCATATTTTCTTCACGCAAAAAGTTCCTCTAGATGTCTAGTTTGCTGAAATTTTGAATCACCTCATTTAGTCGATTATAACTGAGTTATGGGTTTAAACAAGCGGAATTACTCCGATTAGGGGACTAATGCGAGACATGTTTAGAGACAAATTGTTCCCTTACTTTGACGAATTTATGGTAATAATGGGGACTAAATTTGACTATACTTCCTTCATAAAAGTTGTTCTCCTAGATGTCAAGTTTATACTGAAATTTGAATCACCTCATTCAGATCAGTATAACTCAATATATGGTGCAATCAACAGGAACTACTCCCGTAGAGGGGACATGATCCGTATTTTGCTGTAAAACTCTTTTCATGGTTCTTAGAGCAAGATTTATACACATTGGTCTCTTCTAGACATTTGTAGTTCTGGTTCTTAGGTTTTCTCTCCAACTAGAATCATCCAAATTGAAGGTCCGTAGGCCAAGTTATGGTCAACACAAAAACACTTCCCCTAAAATACCTACATGTCTCTTTACACAATTTTTGGTCCTTATCAAAGGACAATTCCAACCCAAATCAAAACAAGATCAAAGTCAACTTTAAACCCAGGCTCAAACGAGCAAAAACAAAACAAGGGGAAAAAATTATGATAGTTTCCTAACGTGATTTTTTGAAAGTAAACTTTTTCTTCTTCCTTCCTTCTTATTTGAACAGAAAAACTTCCATGAATGAAGAAGAAATTCCAACATAGTTTCTTCTCTCCCAAACCATAGCTAACTCTCTCTAAAGCCAAAGCAAGAACTTCTCTCATTCAATAAACTGACTTTGTGTCTTATCCTTTAGGTTTAATTTAACCTTGCTTGTCATTTTGATCGCCCAGCGTTCTGTTGAAAATCAAAACATACAGAATTCTGTCTTAATATAATCTTCTTAACTTATGACATTTTGGTCCTTAATGTGATATTTTACCAGTTTACTTTTAGCACTTAAATTTTCAAAAAATATAATTTTGACTTTTATTATACCACTAAACTATAATAAACTACTAGAGTATAATTTAAGGCGTTACATTGAGCATCTAGATTTGTCTCATTTTGCGGTTGGTTCTGTAATTTTTACAATAGTCTAATTAGATCTCGAATTTTCTTACCAACATTTCCGAGAGTCAGCCTATTCCAATCCGCCAGTCTGGTTGCACATCTACCCTTTTTTAATTTAACATTATATTTGAAATTAACAAATCAAATTTTATGAATCACATATAGTTTGGTTTGATTTTTATCTATTTAGGGATGAATTCCAATAAGCTATTACAGTTGTTTGGTAAAAACAACTAACCAATTATTAATAAATGATCAGCTTCCTGATGGGAAAAAAAAACTATGAATTATATTATTTACATGGGAAGATGCATGATCTTCACCTGTTTTAATTAAAAAAAATATTCCTTTATTATGATAATTTGTATTTAAAATTTGAATTAAGTAATATTAAAATTTATGAAATATTTTAGTCTTTATTATGGTAATTAAAATTTGTTAATTTCATTATTAATTAAAATCATAATCCAAGTATTTTTATTTTATCATAAATATTTTTTTTTTTACTATTTTATACATATGGATGAGATAAAATAAATATTATTTTTGTGTGAATAACTAAATATCCTTTTAATAAATTATGATATTCATCTAAATATTATTTTTAATAATATTATTATTTACTATTGCATTTGCAATCATGTGACCATACGATATTCATTTATTAAGAACCATATGATCAATAAATTGGTAAAAATAATATATGATATTATTTACTACATTTTATAAAATATAAACAACCTAAAGCATCGTTTGGTAGGTAAGTAAATTACCCTTTAATCAATTTATCTTTACCAGCTATCATTTCAACCAAACACGCTTATTAATTTAAAATAAATATATATATACCTACAATTTAGAGGGAACTATGTCATGCTTAATTTTATTTATTATTTTAAAATTATTTATATATATATATATATATATATATATATATATATGTTACTTTGATTTTATAAAGGGTAAAAAAAAAGCTTTTAGTTATTCTCTTGTACAGTGTTTATATTGTATTTAGAAAATTATTTATTTATGTAAATAAAAAACTATATTTAAATTATATAATCAGACAATCTCAAACTAATTTCTACTTTTTTAATGATTTCTCACTTAAAATCAAAATAATTTTATGAATTTGTTCGCTAATATAATGATTTATGACAATAATGATAATAATTAAAAACTATAATATAAAATGTAATAAATAGACACGTCAAGTGAATAAAAAACTTGAATAAATCCACTAATCATGCTTTCTTGAACCATAACAACCACATGTTCTATATAACGTCTAAAGCAACCGTTTTCGTATTATAAACGACTCTTGACTTTGCCCATACGTAATAAAAATAAAACAAATTAAAAATTACTAGTTTTCAAAATCGTGTACTCAATCCCATAAAAATAAATAAATAAATAAAATTTTCTAAGTCAACCCTAAATTTTTTTTTTTTTTTTTTTAGATAAGTCTATTTTTCACTAAGAATTACGTCACATAAAAAATATTACAAAATAATTTTTTCTCTCAAAAAATTATTTAATCAATTAAATAAATTAATAGTCAATTCTCCTTGAAAAGCAAAACATGTTAGATGTCTTTCGAAAATCATAACTTTTAGATTACAATTTTTATTATTAAAATGTTTTAAAATCATTAGTACGTTTATATCTCTAATTGGATTTTTAATTTTACTTGCTAAAAAAATATTGGTTTGTATTTGGTTATAGGAAAGTAATAATAAAAAATATAAAGAAAAATGATTTTCCCTTGATGGTGAAAAACCTCAAATAAAATTAAATAGTAAATACAAATAAAATCACTATGTAATGAATAAAAAATAATAAGTCAAATTTATTTTTCGTCCCTTTTTGGTTTTCCTTCCATTTTTCACTATATATGATTTTTTATACTATACAAATATAAAAATCAAACAAAACTCAAATTAGTTATAACTTTATATATTCTAAAATTATTAAATATTTGAATGGTAGAACGAAAAGTGAAATGAATTTTAAAAAGTATATAAAATAATTTATACACTTTGAATTTGTTTTCTTATTTTGTTTCAATTTTTTTTATCTTTGATTTCCCTTATGTATTCGAGTGGATTTAATCATATATAAAAATAATATAATAATTAAATAAGCTAAATACAAAATTCACAATTCATTTCATTTTTAACTTACATTTATATCTTTAACAAAAAAAACCATCTTTATCTAGAAAAAAAATCAAAAACCTTTTTTTTTTCACATTTTTTAAACACAACTAAAAAGCGTGCGTAATCGTAGCTGAAGAGCTTAATGAAGATCAAATATACTGACTTGTTTTGAGCAGAATTGTGTAAAAGTGCTCCATAGGTACGTGCAGATGAATCATAGATGATGCTTATTCGGAGTTCAAACATGTTGACTCGATTAAGTTTGAGAAGGTTATCACTAGTCTGGAACTTGATTATGAAGAAAGACATTGACTTATACCTTGCATAAACTAGTCGAGAGCTAGAGTTGTATTCCTGATGAGCCCAAGACAGAACAAAACCGGTCAATATAGAGACATGAAGTGTAAAGGCAGATAGGTCTCATGAAACATGAAAGTGTTTACGTGGAACCATCCCGCTACGTGAACGAATAAGCTAGTGACACTTCTCTCCACATGCAAACTTTGTTTATATTTATTTTTATTTTTATTTTTATCATTCGAGTGATAAGCATGAATTTCATTTAAATAATAATTATACAAAAAACATAAAAAGCCAGCACACATACATTGAGCCAGTCAACCAAGCTATGGTCTTATGAAGGAAACCTCCAAGAAAATGATTGTCCAAATTTTCTTTCCAGCCAAGCAAATACACCCAACCACCCTTATCATTTCTCAATTCTCATCTTCCTCATTCCTTTCTTATTCGTCTTCCCTCATTTCGTCTTCGTCTCTACCTCCATCATTCCAATTCTGCCAATTTTATAAATTCCTGGACAATTATTACTTAGCCTACATTTCAAATTTTATTTGTACTGTTTTATGCTCGTTTTCTTCTCTTCAATCATCATTTTCCCGCGAAATTTGATATTTATCGGAAATTTTGATATTTTCTCGGGAAATTTGAATAGTATTACCTTTTTTAAAAAGGCAGTTTGATCGTCCTGATTCGCCGTCGTAATCATCTGAAAAGTTTGTGAACTTTCTGGTTCTCTGAAAATGGCGCTGAGAGCTCGGCCTCTGACATCCAAGCAACCATCGGAATCAGACGAAACCCTAAAAATCAACCAAACAGACTCCAGCGACGACGAGGAGATCAAGGAGCTCCCGAAACCGCCGTCGTCATTGCCACCGCCGTCCTCAGCTCCGGCGACTCTCCGGCAACGCGCAGTCTCACAAACCCTAGCTTCCACGGCCAACCTCGCGAACCTCCTCCCTACCGGCACGCTCCTGGCGTTCCAGCTCCTGACGCCGATCTTCTCCAACAACGGCGTCTGCGACGCCGCCACGCGGCCATTGACGGTGATCCTCCGCCTCCTCCTCGCCCTCTCCTGCTTCCTCTTCAGCTTCACCGACAGCCTCAAGACCCCCGACGGGCGCGTCTTCTACGGCATCGCGACCTTCAAGGGGCTATGGCTGTTCGATTACGCCGACGAGACGGGATCGGCGGCGACTCTTCCAGATCTGAGCAAGTACAAGTTCAGATTCATCGACGGAGTTCATGCGATCCTGTCAGTGTTGGTGTTCATCTCAGTAGCATTGAGGGACAAGAATGTGGTGAACTGCTTCTACCCACAGCCCGCCATTGAAGTTCAAGAAGTTCTGGACATCGTTCCGATTGGGATCGGATTCATCTGCAGTTTGTTGTTTGTGGTGTTTCCCACTACAAGGCATGGGATTGGCTACCCCATTTCACATCCCAAGTAATCCGATTTTCGGATTATTTTAATTTATTTTTCGATCAAACACCATACATAAATTAAAATATTAAAATTATTTTAATATTTCTAGATTCTTTTTCCTTTCTTTACTTTTTATTTTTTATTTCTATTCATTTTGTATATATTTTTTTTAGTACTCTTTTCCCTTACCATCCTTTTATTTGGTTTATATAAAATGTTTTGGAACCTTTTCAATTTTATTTATTATGTTTTGTAATACTCACACAAGGTTCCAAAAATGTTTTCACAATTTTCGTATAAAAATAATCATTCAGTATAAAATACACAAGTAAATAATCTATCTTATGCCAAAATAATTACTCTTCAAGTTTTTTTTATGCATATATTCTCTTTTTATTACATTATAATAGTATTTTATTTTTACAACGATTTGAACTTGATTTTACCATTTGAGTCAAGTCTTAAATGACGATTGCTTTTCCAATTGAAAAATTGAAAGATGCTAAGGTTTGTTTGGTTACAATTTTAAAAAACTGTTTTTTGTTATAAAAAACAAGAAAAATGAGAAAAACAGGTTTAATTCTAAGTTTAAAAAAAAATTACTAAATTTAAAGAATAAGAACATCTTCCAAAAAACATCAAAATAATATTATTTATGTTTTTAAAAACAGTTTTTAAAAATATATATATAAACCAAACAAACCCGTAATGAGAAAGAAGTTTGAGAAACGTAAAGGGGTTTGAATGACATATTATTCCACAAGGAAACTTTGCCCCATTTCTAATTCTAAGCCATTGAAAATTAGTGTTTGAAAAGTATAGGGAAGTAAGTAGTCGTTCCTCCTTATCCACTTTTCTTGGATGAATTAGCCGTTACATCTGACCCAATAAAACAACCCAAAACTTAGGCAATCTATTTTTATATTTAATTTTTAAAAATAAATATATTTTCATATATTTTTATTTCATTTTTTGTATCTATAAACTCCTATATATATAACTTCTTTTATTTATCCAAACTTTAACGTACATGCTTTGTTTGTTTTTTTTTTTGAAGAAAAGATGGGCTTAAGGCATATACATTTGATAATTAAAAAATGCCAAAAATACCTAAAATTTCGAATATGATTTAATCCGATAACTATAGGATCGAAATTTGTCATCTGACTATCGACACATTAATATGAATAATCTAACCGTTAACAATCTTTGATAAATCCCGATAATAGCTTAGCGTTATAGTCGGCAATAATAAAAAGAAACAAAGGAAAAGGAAAACTCAAATATGAGGAAGAAAAATGGTGGAATTGGTGATTCACTCATATTCAATAATAAATAAGGGTTTGAAAAAGAGAATACGGGGGAGGGGGAGGGGAAGGGGGAGGGGGAGGCTAGGGTTTCCAGGAAGTTGAGAGGACAAGTTATCGTTGAGATTGACTTGATATATTTAGGTCATGTTTAGGTAATCAGTTTAATTAAATACTATTTTATAAGAGTTTATTAGATAAAAGCCTATGTCATAAGTATTTTATTCAATAAGTTATTTATGTTTGAATTAATATTTTAAAAAGCGTTTATGCATTATTTTAAGGTGTTCGGATATATTACTACATAAACACTTATAACAACTTAAATTACTGAAAAACCATCATAAGCACTTATAAAATATAAGCATTTGCCATAATTAAAAAAAAAAAAAATTAAGATTATATATATCATGAAACCATGATCAAAAAATTAAAATAAAATAAATGTTCACTATATACTAAAAATATTTATCATTCACATATAATCTCTAGTTTTTAAAAAAAAAAACTAACCTTCATCCTTTTTGAAAACAAAATTTCAATCTAACCCTTCAATCTGTTAAAAAAACCCTTCATCAATTTTTATCCTTATTTTGACAAATATATCCTCGTTGTTTTCTGGTAAAAATAATATTTTATTTTTATGAGTCAAATTTCAAGAAAAAACATGAAAAAGTGTTGGATTTACAAATTTTGATTTATTTGAGGTATTTTAACCAACTATTTCTTTAATATCTCACTTTACAAACTTTACAAATTTGATCACTACCCATTTTTATTTAAAAAATATTACGTTTATATTTGATAATTAAAAAACATTTAAAACATGGTAACAAAAATAAAATTTTCATATTTGATTGTTTTATAAAAAAATGAAAAAATAAATCAAATACAATCAGAATTATTTGAGAATGGGGTATTTGTTGAATGCCATTAAATAATTAGGGTTTTTATCATTTTTATTGTTGTTTTAAATGGAAATCTATTT
This sequence comes from Tetrastigma voinierianum, assembly GCA_016808115.1. Lineage (NCBI taxonomy): Eukaryota > Viridiplantae > Streptophyta > Magnoliopsida > Vitales > Vitaceae > Tetrastigma > Tetrastigma voinierianum. The sequence continues at coordinate 362,873 of JAEQBH010000070.1, read as the reverse complement.
TTAAAAAAATAGAGGATAAAATCAGTGTTTTTATTTTGTGGCAAAATCGTTTCATGTTTTTCTTTTCTTTTTTTCCCCCACTATCTTTCTCCATACTTTTCACTAAATTTTCAACATTTAAATCAATAACTTTTGAGATTGAAAGTGAGAATATTTCACATTGCGTGAGACCATTATTTCTATAATTTTTCTAATAAATTTTTTATTTTACTATTTTTTTCCTCAAACTCTAATGAATATTTTCTAAATCAATTGGATTATACGATTACCAATGACAGATTTTAATAATAATGTTTAATTGTTTATTTTTTGAAATAAATAAATAATCATTTAAACTTGTGAAAGAAGGAAAACAAAATGATGGGAATTAGTTTGTTATGCTTAGTTTATAAGGTAGAGCGTTCAACTTTTTTAAAAAACATTGCATAAGGAAGGAAAGGGCCTCATGTTCGAGTTTGAGTGGAAACAGTTTACTATACTATATAAAATTTTTGATGAAAATTAATTATTGTTTTTTTTAATAAAATAATTTTATTTATTCAAACAAGTAATACGTCATCGAGGATACATTGTCAAATATATCGATGCATTATTAGTTTGAATCAATAAAATTATTTTTCTCTTAAAAAATGGGTGTTACATTATTCAACATATGTTATATTAAGAAATAAGTTGTTACGTTATTTTACGTTGAAAGAATTTTCTACTTTAAGATATATTTTTTCCTTTTATAGTCTTCTACCTTACCTCCTCTTTAACTCTATCACACCTTAAAACCCGTCCTAGGATATAACTGTCAACTCACACCTTAAGCTTGAAGGTTCGAAGTGAGAAACGACGCATTTATTTTATTGTAATTGGATTGAGTCCAATTACCAAATATATGTTCAGATTAATGCACAATTTTATAAATTAATCAGTTCTCCAAATTCATAATTTAATGTCCAACAAAAAATTATTGCTAAATGTCGAAATCTCAAATACAAATCACAAATAGATATGTTCAAAATATAGTAATATTTAGAATACCTCGATTCCAACATTGTACTAATATAAAAATGAAATGTCATTAATCAAACACCCCTTGGACCCAAAATTTCCTCTTAAAATAATTTAAGCATAGAATATTTGTAAAATGTTATAAATAAAAAGGGTTTTCATCATTTTTGTCATTATTGTAAATGGAAACATATTAAAATAAATAAGCTAAAAAAACAAGGCATGGAAGAAATATCCCAAATTAGAAAGAGGCAGCATCAAATCAATGTTTTTTTTTTACATCTATTCACTTTGAATTACAATATTGTCATATATTATCACGAAAACTTGAACCTGATCATTCTCCATACCTTTTTATTAGTCCTAACAAATTTTGACATGATCCATGAACCCGACACAAAATCGACACGATTTTTCGCGTTTGGGTTAAGTATAATCGTGTTTTTGTCAAATTCGTATTAACTAGCATAACCCGTTTAATAAATATGTTATATTTGTATCGATCCACATAACACAAAATTGACCCGTTTAATTATTATGTGAATTAACATTTAATCCAAATTAATTTGTTTAATCTGTTATCTATCTTAAATATCAATGGATCACTTATAAATTATATTTTTTTAAATGACCAAATTAATAAATAGAATTGCACATTAATGTGTTATATTCTTCGATTCTGTTTGTCGTATTTAAATTTATTGAGTACAATCTGATTATTATTCGTGTCGTATTGTAATAACAAAAAATATTAAAACATATACCGACCACATTTCGAAAATGACCTTTAGTGCAAATCAATGTTTTTAATTTTGTGGTAAAATTGCTTCATATTTGTTCTATTATTTGCTTTTTCCCCCGCTGTCTCTCTCCAAACTTTCATTGATTTTTCAGCATCTAAATCAACAAATTAAAATATTTAGATGTGCTAATTAAAATATTTAAATGCTAGCACATCGATGTTGGTGAGAACATTTCAATGTAATCATTATTTCATTATTTCTAAATAATTTATTTTTATAAGACACGTTTTTTATTTTATTATTATTTTTTCTCAAACTTTAATTAATGTTTTTCAAATCAAATTGAGTATCCCATTATCAAGGACAAATTTTAACAATAAATAAATAAATAATTTATTTGTTTAGCAAATAAATAATAATTTAAACTTGTGAAAGAAGGAAAATAATATGATGGGAATTAATTATTGTTTATGACTTGAAATTTGACAATGTTTAGCATTCATTATATTAATATAAGAGATATTCATAGAAAGGTTTTATAATATGGAATATATTTTAAATTATACTATATTGGATCTTAAATTGTTGATATGTAATCTCCTTCGATTGTTTTCTTATTCTGCACTATCTTTTAATATTGGTTGGATTAATAATCACAATAGAAAATTATTTTATGTAATTAAAAATTTAAAAGATAATTAAAAAGACCATCTATCTAAACAACAACTTAATTAATGTTAAGTTAAAAACTAATTTCATTGTCACATGGATAAGGTTATATACACGTTTGGACAAATAATCTCAACTAACTAAGATCATATTCGTAAATATTATCTTATTTTTCAAGAAAATTGGTACTTTTTAAATAAAAATACCCTCTATCAAATTTTTTATATTCGATTTGGATCAAAATATTTCTTACAAAATAATAAAGATGTTTTTCGAAAATAATCCGAGATTGTATTTATAATTTCAAGTTCTTGGTCCACACAAATATTTCTCTACAAATTCATAAGATGAATTTTTTAATACATGTATTTCAATTTTATTTATTTATTTTTAGAAGTATAACAAATTCATAAGATGAATTTTTTAATACATGTATTTCAATTTTATTTATTTATTTTTAGAAGTATATTTCTAAAATTTCAAGTCATTTTGGAACCTTATGGGATGGCTTAATTGATATGATCTTGGATTTGTTCTTCAATGATTACTAGTTCGAGTTGTTATAGGTTCCTGATCGTTAACTTATAAAGGATTGGATTTGATAGAATATGTTTATTATTCAGTGATTAAAATAGAATATTTATTATTATGTAGATTTGATTCATTAAGCCAATGATAAGTAATTAAAGAATTTGTTTCGACCCTAACAAGACAGACCCCTTTATCCCATTCTAATCGATGACCGTGAATCGGGGCTTGGAGCTCTGTTGCAATTGTTAAGCAAATATCCGATCTAATTGAAAAACCACATACCCAATTTGGCACTTTAATGTCAAATTTTGAGTTTTAGACTCAAATAATTAATTTTTTAAAAAATTATAAAATTAATTTTTAATCTAAATTAATGCTTAAAGTAACGTGTTTAAACAACATAAAATTAGAAAATGGTAATTTGGTAAATACAACTGTCATATGCTCATAAATAACAATAATTAAAATTTTGGGTATTAATTACAAACTAAATTTATAATTATTTTTTAAATAAAATATTTCAATCTAAAACTCCCAAATTTGGTATAGGGAATCTTTTTGCAAAGATATTTTTGACAAGAATATTGTGACAATTAAGAACAAGATTCCATGATACTGATAGTGACTAGTGAGTAGCATATGATTTGGGGAGTTTTGTACGGAAATACGGCAATAAAAAAAATAATAATAAAATTATAGTTGCAACCAAAAAATTTCCCAAATTATACGTATCTGAAGCGTGCGAGCGGCGATTGAATTAAACGATGGCAAGCACCAAGCGGCGGCATTTAGATTTAAGTTAATTGCCGTCGTCGAGAACGGCGGCATTTGGGTTGTTCAGTGCCGTCGTTCTAACGCCGGTGAACTAATTCAAATCATAGTCGTTACCAGCCGAAATGATTGAACTAATTGAATCTGCGTCGTTCGAGCAATCGACAATTGGTTAGCAAGTTTCGGCCTAGGGTTCTTTTTCCTTCATTTTCCCCCTTCTGCTTTCTTCTATCTTCTCCCCCTCTGCTCCGGTTGCGCCTCTGGTCCGATTGCTCTGTCCTCTGCCGAGTTCTTCTTCTCAGGTGAGTAGTCCAAATCTCGGAGTAAAACTTTTCCTTTGCTCCTTTTTCTTTTTAATGCATTTTGCTTCGCTTTATGGATGTTGGATCGTCTCACTATGTTTTAGTTTATTGGGAAAATATTGGAATGAGGTTCTTCTATATCACTATTGTGATTGGCCCGGTATTAGATTTGCGAAGGCCAAGGCCCATGTTTTTTCCTCGACGAGAGAATTTTGGAACTTAGACGGCGCATATCTAATGGGCAGGATCTTGGTGATTCTTATGTTACCTTTGTACATATGATTATTAAGGTCTCTTGATAAAATTCACATAAATGACTAACTTATTCAAGTGACTTTCGAGGAGTAGATCTAACATATTAGTTATTATGTGCATCCATAACAAATGGAAATTAGTCTAATAACATTTAGGGAGTAATTTATTTTCACGGAATGAACTACGATGTAAATATCTTGATGCCGCCATTGCTGTTGATTTCATTGTTGCGGAAATTACAAAATGAGCATAATTCGACCACATTCTAAATGCAAACTTGTATTCAGTTTCTCCTTTTCATCGATTGCAGCTTTATGCTCCATTTGTTCATAGAGTTAATGAATGCAGTTAGAAGATGAGTGTATCCTTATGGTATGCAATTGTGATTGTAGTGATGCATGATATTAGGTGAACATGGAGTGTGTCCTCATTGTCTGCAATTATTACTTTAATGAAGCATGATATTAGGTGAATGTAGTGTGTCCTGATTTTATGATGTCCTGATTTTATGATATCCCGACCAGGCCCACGCCCCCTGTCCTCATTGTCCTGATTTTAAAGTAGTGAATTAATTGAGTTTGGGATAGAGATTGGAGCGGTACCTTGAGTTGAGCTACCGATGTAATAGCAGGGAAAGATTGAATGCTTTGTGAATGGAAATCTCATGTCCTGCAGCTCTGGTCTTTGGTAGGACAATAAGCTATAGCTGCGATGGTGGCGGGGGCATGGTGTGTTTCCCACAGTAAACGACCTCTTAGGTTTCCCTCATCAAATTTTGAGAATACCGATTCTTCGGCAATTGATATTTTTGCAACTTATCGTCACCACCATTGGCCTCAACCTCTAATCACTCAAAATATCTGTAACTTGCAATCTTCTGATTGCCTTCTCCTTTCTCTTGCCGAGATTCTTTTTTCCCCTCTGCTGCTCCGATTGCTCTGATCCCCCTTCCGATTTACTGCTATTTACTTCTTTGTCACACATTCTATCTTTTTCTGTAAAATGTAATCTCTATATTTAGTTTTATTTTTTTGATGATAATGGGTGGATTTATAATGTTTCGAGGTTTGAGGCGACTTCAATTTGTGACCTTGAGTATTGAGCATTCAATTAGAGCAGGTTCATCAGGACTTTAAAAATAATTCGTTTTAGTTGATAAATTTGTTCTGTTGGTTTTATTTTACCTTGCGATATGAACTTGGATGGAATATACTCTGCTGTTGACCTTCTATCTTTTTCAAAATACTCCGCTCTATTTAGAAGCATTTTCGTTGGGACCTTCAAATGGTGTTTGATCATAAACAGGAATATGCATGCACCAAACTTAAAAAACCCTGAAATTGTACAATTCAAAATCCGAAAGTTGGTGTTTAATGTATTCATTATGGGTCAAAGGGCAATTTGGGAAAAAATATGGGAAAATATGTTAATGGGATCAAACTCATAATTTTCTTGTCCTTACTCTTTCTTCCTTCAAGTCAAGTTAAGGGAATTTGATTCATTTGTGTATGCATCACCAGATGGAGCATTGGAGGTTTGCTTTTTATTTATTAGTTATTTTATTTTTACTTTGGTTATAAGCATAGACTTTAACATGAACTTACTTGCTTTTTTTACAACGTAAGTAATTTAAGTAAACATTTTCGAATTGGCATATGCTTTGGAAATAAAGGGTATTTAGTAAAGGGTGTTTGGTGTTCGGATCAAATTTTGGGTGTAGTATGAAATTAATATTACTAATTCCTGGGCAGTTTGTTATGTCTAAGATAAATTTTAGATGTGCTTGTTGGTTGGTAGTTGCTTTACAATTTGTTGAATAATATGAGAAAGATGTATGTTCCTTTGGGTATCTCTACTATACTCCTTTCAAAGAGTGTTTTATCTAACATAGTGCGTATCTAATCTGGTAGGGGCGAAAGGGATTACCTATCAAAGAGAAGTCAAAAATCACACGCCAAAGCCATCAAAATTTTGAAGGTCGGGTACGTAACTGTCTGACTCACGGAACCCATGACATGGAACGGTGCCAGGTCATAGCTCTTTGAAAATAATTAATATCACATCCAAAAAAGCCTATAAAAAAATTTTCACATCCAAACACATTGGGAGTATTGGACTCTCAATGAGGCCTAACAAGAAAGCCTATCCAGGTTAAAAAAAAAAACCAAGAACAGGGCGTAACTACTTAACTTGGGGAAAGCCTTAGCCATCTTTTATCTTTAAATAAATCACCAACATCAGGAAGCCCCTGATTGCCTAAAGTGCATCCATCACCCTTCAACTGGGCATCAGAATATGGGGAAACCAATGCGCTCTATTCAGATCTTTCATTTGCAGAACTGGCTTCAACTATTTGTGGGATCAGATATAATTATATATACTTGTTATTTTCTTAAGAGTCAAATATTATAAATTGAGATTTTTACTAGTTTGAATGTTCGTACTTCTATTTTGGTAAAGATAATAACAAGGTGATTTTTTTTTTCATTTTTCTTCTCCCTGTTTTTTTGGTAGGTTGTTAATGTAATCACTTACTGTTATTTACTGTTACAATGTGCTTTCATCAACGTTTAGAATCTATGGAATTTATATTTCCAGTTACCTACAAAAAAAATTATTCACATTTTCATTTATTTTTTTCATATCTTCTTTTTGGTTTGTCTTGAATCTCAAGGACAATGTTTATCTTTCTGAGTTCTTTTTGTCTTTTTGATTCATTGCTTAATTTCAATTGGAAATTGTGCAATGTATCCTTATTGCTTATATCTTTCTGTTATTTTCTTGCAGGTGGTTTTTGATCATAATGGTGAGATTTTTGTCCCTCCCTTTGTTTCATTAAAGGTGTATACCTATGTTCTTTAGTCCGAGTTAAAGGGTCCTAACTTATTGATCATAAAGCCTTTTCTCTTGCAAATTATCTCCTCCCTTTCTTTTTAAGCAACTTCCATTTTGCCCTCTTTCTGTAAAAACTTGTATGGTGTTTGAAAGTCCTTTCCAAAGTGAAGCCATTCATTTGTTTCTTTGAGGGACGCTGCAGCTAAAGCTGAGACTGGACTAGAAGCAACCCGCCTAGCCCTTGGGATTCATGCTGAGATATCTGAGAAACAGAAGGAAACGCTTCTTGGCCAGAAAATAATGATGCAAGAAGGTGCAGTTTTTCAACCCGCCTAGCCATTGGGATTCAACCCGCCTAGTACTGCATTTATGGTTTTTTTTTCATTTGAGCTCACTTATTATGTAACTATAGGGGGGATATGCTCTTACAAATGTATGCTGATTTAAATCCTTTGTAGGTAATCCAGTCCCAATAACATCGTAGTTATGTTTTCTATTCTTATGCTTGTTTGTATTGGTATATGCATTAGTTTTCAATTTGTAGGTAACCCTATTGATTTTCTCCTCATTGAGATGGTGGGTGTAGCCATCTCTTGTCCTAAACAGTATTATATTGGCTGAGAATACTGATAATTGAACAATAGAGTGTACTGTTGCCCAGTTCAATATTGTTCATATTGTTACATACAATGGTTGCAGAAGTGACAGGAAAAGCAATTGGAAGAAGCTGCGGCCCGATTGTTTTGAGGCATTACCATGACCGGAAGCACAAGTGCTCAGTGACCGTTTTAAATTATTTTTTTCCTCTTTCCTAGTTGTTTCTTGAGCACACCTAATAAGATGCTAGCAGGCAGAAACAACAGACAAAGAGTAAAAGAAATAATTTTGTGCACATCCATCCCAATCATTATGTTGCGGTGAAAATTATGTTAAATTATTTCTTCTACTCTTTGACTTGTTTGATCATTATGTTAATTAATATTTAACCTATAATAACCACCCAATCGAGATACATTTTTGGCAAGGATCTCACCAACCAATAGATAACAAATTAAATGCGACCAATTTGATAGTTTTTCCCTATATGCATGTAGTTAGATTAAAAATTAAGATATTTAAAGAATATATTTAATTTTGCCATAGTTTTCGTTAACTAAGAAGTGTGTTTGAAAATAATGTTTGAAGAAACAAGTTTAGTTACAAAACATGTTTTTTTTAAAATAAATGGGTTTTGTTGATCTTTAATATTTTAATATCGTAATTGGAAAAGATGATTTCTTTAAATATATTTTATCTTTATCTTAATATTTAATGATCCATAATTTTATAGAATAATAAGTTTAATTTATTATTTAATAGCGATATTTGAATAAAAATTTCAAGTTTTGAGAATAATATTTTAGCATTAATCATTTAATAATAAATGGGAAGTGAAAAACCACTCATTTGACGGACCACCGGTTCAAGTTTTCAACACACGTAGCTTCATTACTTTATATAATGACATGAACTTTCTCCCATTCATCGGCGTGAGATATACAAACAACCCTTATGAAGAAGCAATGTTCTTGTTGTGTCTCATAGGATTACGGAACCAAACCATGTAGATTTATCTGTGTGTTGAACATTAAATAGTGTACGCAATTGGTAAATTCATATGGTAAATAAATATTTTTTTCAGGCAAACCATTGAATCCTTATGAAGTTCGCCCATCACTTTAGTAGGGAAGCGGTTTTGCATGATCAACAAGGAGTCCACGAGAATTTTTAATGCTTTGTCGGCATTACTCTATGATTCATCAGGATTGTCACCGAATAAATTCTGCCAATGTGGCAGTTCTTTGCCCATTCTTTTGGGCACATTTGCTCACCTTGCATGTTTTGGCATATGCGCTTTGCAAGGAAACATAGCTAAATGGCTATAAGTATCTTTATCACTTGATTCACTCATCCAGGTTGGTAAATTCATATAGAGGCTGATCAAGGTGATCGATCTCTATCTATATAGGCATGCTGTATTATGATGATGGTGCTTTATCGATGACACCGGAAAATATAAGATGCACATGTATAAAAATAAATCATATATACTCATAAAATCATCTATCAATGAGTCCCCTGAAGGCGCCTAATAGTTCTGACGGCCTAGAATATCTGTTTGTGGGGAATAGTATCCAAGGGCGGCGAGGTGTGGGCGTGGGGCGATAGGCAGGAGTGGTGGATGAGTGGTCGATGCCTTGGCGTCGATCTTGAGGTCGCCTCACTACACAGGTAGCGCTCGGGTAGATGGTCTAGTATGGTGTCATCGTGTGGGGATGGATGGTGATGTGTCAATGGGTGGGGTATGGAAGGTGTGGTCAATGCGTGTGGGTCTGTTTGTCGCTGGAAGGTGGCGAATCGTGTGTGTGAATACGAATGTGGCTGGAAGGTGACGGGTCTGTGCGTGTGGATAAGGTCGGCACGGAAGGTGACGGTCGATGTGGGGCGGCGTAGTGTGGATGGTGAGGGTAAGTAGCAGGAGGGTGTAGTAGAGAAACTACGCATCAAGTGTGCACGTAACTGGCCGCCCTTTGTCACGCCATGACACCGCACCTTCTCCATCCGCGACCTCGGCCCGATCACTCCCCTGCCTCTCCCTGCGCCTCTGATAAGAATTTTGCGCCCGGTAGCCAGTCGAAGACAACTGAGGCCTACTCGATGGTGCATGTGATGTGGATGCCTCACAGGCGTACCCGCGGCATGATGTTCTTCTCCGTCTATTTATGTCTGAGCGGGCAATATGGTATATGCTTTGTCGGATAGCGGTAGCAAAGCGAGGCCGATCGAAGCGATGTCGACCAGTAATTTTAGCGTTCTGCGTGATCGAGATAAATAATTGTTATGATTCGTACTACATGAATACAATTGGGCAAAATATTATATATCAAAAGCGTCACGGTCAGGCTTACCCATAACATTCATCTTCTGTGTAGTATGAGCCTCCTCATCTATGCAAACACTGGTGTGGCTTGCCGTGTATCTGTGATCTGCCGTATGGATCTGAAGTCAAATCATGCCAGCCGAAGGGTGAATGTATGACCTGCGCCGTCATTATCTCCCCATGGAGTGCTATGTCACGGACAATGGTATGTCGCCCAAATCGCGTGAAATTGTCGCCGCGTGCATCGACTCTATGTAGGTCTTGAGTGTAAAGAGACATCTGGAGGTATCTCTTGCGTCACGACCCAAGCCCGGCCTTATCGCACTCAGACGATGCCACTTTCAGCGATATCGAGAAACATATGAGTGGTGACATGGTCGCGCCATATCTCTTGATCCCGGCTAAGCATATATCGGGGGGCTGGTCAACACGTCTCCGACATCGGTTTGCCCGCCAAGACCTGCATTAACCATTGATGTCAAATAATTTCCGCCGACAAGATTGCAATTTACTATATGAATCGTATACTTTTGTACCATATAATTATGGTATGTACTTTTGTATAGTGCGTCCAGATGTTTGTGCGTCTAGGCGATCGCGGTATAGTAGACACGGATGGGTTAAGCACCGTGTCAAAAATTACTCTCCACCTACACCCCAGCCCGGAAGAGGCGCTTTGGCTGCGCCTCGGCCGCAAAGCCGGGGTGAGCAAACGAACTCGGTGGTAATCATCGTCCATACCCTCGGCCTCTGACGCCATCGACATGTCGTCATCATATAAAACATACGCAAATGGTAGTCTTTGGATATGGTCGCGGATCTCCCAAATCGAATTGACCCATTAAACCTCTCCCGAAGACCATAAGGCTGAGTATAGAATAAACATAGATTAATTGACCTAATTTCATAGATGAAAGTTTATGAACTTCTGATAACAAATAAATACATACTGAATGGGTGTAATACAACCACTAATGCATCTATGGTCCAGTAGCGCGACGCAACTCTACGATATGTGTGTGCGAGTCTTTACTTTCACCGGCTATAAGTGATGTCTGCGTCAAATCACAGAGTAGCGGGAGAAAGCACAGGTGAACATGGACCCCCTTGTAGGAAACAAAGCATCTATCGAGCGCTAATAAGAACCGCAGCACTCAAGCTCCAGGCCCCTCATCGGCCTCCCGAGTCCTGGGGTGAATGCTTCTTGACATAACCACTGATGGAGATGGTCAATCCTACGGCCGGCATGTCGGTGGGTGGGGTCCTCGGCTTATTCGCCGCATCGCCCAGGCTGTCAGTATACATGTCCCGATCCGCGGCGGGTCGTCGATCACGGAGCCTAGGATGATGTAACATCTGTAGCGTGATGCGTCATCTCAGTAGGACATGGAATGTGGGTCTCGGGCCTCCATCTCTCGGCGAGGCAATTAATAAAGCGGCCAATCTATCTTGATGTGACCTAATCGGTATATACCGTGAATCCTGCTTGGATCACGTATGGAATGAATACGTGGATCCATCCTCAGCCTAAACGTGAGGCTCTCATGCTTTGGCCAGTCGGATAACATCCTGTAACTATAATTAACGAAATAACAATGTTTATAATTCACTATATATATAAATATAAATTAGAGAGTAAAATTGGAATGTTAATTCATGACTAATAAATACAAACACGTCCAGTCTCAGCAAAAATTAGGACACAGTAATACGTCTTGCAATAGCAAGGCAGATGGATCCAATGGTCGGCGTCATGTAGCCATACGGACGCCATATATATAGCTGGATGTATGAAATCGTTATACATATTAGTAAAACACATTGTGGAAATAGTAGAGTAGCGAAAAAATGGAGACTCATAGCCAAACGGGTTTCCACAGTGCTGACAAATGAACATTCTATAAATCATATTTGCTACGTGTGTGTTAAGATGAGGGTGTTATAGGAATTGTTCCTTTAATTCTTTTAAGTAGCCCAGGTTTCCTTCTTCAACAAAGTGAGCTTTAAGGGATGGAAGTGGTCTTTTGTAGGTAAGAAGAGGAAGGAGGTGTGAAGGGTTGGACCTTTTATGTCTCTTTTGGACTATTTGGCATATGTCTCATGTACTTGTACTTGTGTTGAACGATGGTTTGATTGGAGATATGAGCTTAAGCTGATGCATGTAAAACCTACTAAAGCGGGCAAAAGAACTCCTCTTTAACAAGCTATTGAAGATGAGGTGTTGTCCATTCAAAAACTGAAGAGTGCCATGTAGATAGTTACGTAATTCGAAGACTAGTTTGTGCATAATAAATGGTCCTTTGGCCTTACTTGATTTTATTGATTGGCTGGATTTATGCGAGTGAGATTGGTCTTGTATGCGGTTTCTCTTGCGACTTTGAGGGTTGGGTGGTGTGTTTAGGACTTTTCTTGGCCTAGCTTTGAGCAAGCTGCTTATGGTTCCTTGGGTAGTCTTTTTGTAGAGTTCTTTTGGTTTTGTGGGTTTCTTTGTGAGGATCTAGTCAGCATTCTAAGTCGATTACCATACAAATCAAAATATCCGAGAACCCACTATATCCATGTCTAGAAACAACTTGGTTGAAAGCATATCCGATTTTCATTTTATCTTCTGATGAGGAATCCAAATTTGAGTTTATTGGAAGAGCTAAATTTGTTGTAGTCTGTTTAGGAATCAAAGTTAAGGTGTATGATCCTACTAAATTACTCTAGGAGTCCAAAAGGTAGTTGTAATTAAGGATTATCCTTGTTGATTGCTTTCCCCCCCAAAAAATGCATTTTGTTCTTTCATAGTGACTCTTCCTATTCATATACTTTATATATATATATATATATATATATATATATATATATATATATATATATATATATATATATATATATATATATATATATATATTGCCTTTGAATAGTATATTGTTTGTTACGATAAGAAAACAAACAACTTTTCACATATGACATTACACATTGAGGTTGGTTCTATAGGGCATAAGCAATTAATGTATATAACTTTTTATATACCATGGCAACCATTAGTGAGGGCGAGTAGATGGAGACTTCCAGGCATGTTTGGTTCATGTTTTTTAAGTGATATTGACAATAGTTTTTTGAAAACAATATTTTGGGGCCTATTTGTTTTACAGTTTTTAAAAAACTATATTTCTTGAGCTTAAGATTTTAGGGTGTTGGTCACTCCACACATACAAACTTGAACATTCAAAATTCAAATGTAGTTGAAATAATTTGCTTGGATGTTAATATTAGCTCTTATCTGTCTAGTGTCATATTCTTGACCCTTTGTTTGTCTTTGCGGGAGAAAGCTGTGAAAATCTCTTAAACCTTGGTAGCTTCGAATTCTTCCATCTTATGTAGTAGTTAAGAGATCTGGGCAAATCCTTTCTATTTTAAGTTTCGATGATGCATGATTGAAAGGAAGTTGCTATGTTATTTCTCTAAAAGATCAAGCGTGCCTTGTTTCATTAGTTGTGGAGGTAGAAAGGATCTAGTGCCAATTAAGTCATTAGCATTCTTTTTGGGGAAGAGGGATGTGCCAAAGGAGATGAACACTTATTTAAATTCTTTAATTTTGATAATGAGTAATCTTTTCATTAATGATCGTGTGGTTCCTTATACAGCATATTTTTTGGTGAAGAGCAGGAAAGAAAATAACATAATGAACATTCAGTTTATCTATCTACTGAATTTGAATCTTTATAGGTTGCCAAATGAAACACGATGCGCATCTTGAGTTATATGTGTTCTCATGCTTGCCAGTTCTCACCCATATTACACCTCATGGAAAAGATGAACTATTGTTCTTATATTGGCGAGTTAACGGCAGAATCATTGAGTCTTCTATGGTTTAAAGGATCGTTTCACAAATCTGGACCCTTGAATTTTAGTGTATGAAACGGAAAGAATATTATTAACGACTTTGTTTTAGCCAGCATATATCTAATGGGAGAAGTTCTTGTTTATGACTATCATTATTGTAAGTCATGTTGTATAGATCTTATGTGATTGACAAAGGCTTATCATCTAAATACTTCTACTAATTTGAAGAATCCTATACTTACACATAATACCAAAAACTTTCTCCCTAATCAGATAGGATGTGACACTTTACTTCTTCTTGTGACCTACTTCTTGTTATCCTAATCTAAATAAAACAATGTTGGTTGTGAGACTCATGATTTCTCTTTGAACCTGTATGATTAGCATTTTGCTAAGTTTGATTATTAAACAATGAACCAGATCATGGTGGGACCAGGCTTCTCATGTGGTGTGTGAGGTGATTCTTTACTTCTCATGTGGTGTATTGTGATTTACCTCTCTTGAGTCAAAATGTTGCCAATGGAGACTATAACCAACGAGAACAAAAATTGGCGACTTTCCATCCACTTTAGGAAAGCTTTGTGTTCTTCTTATCTGAAAATTGGATTTTGCAGTGAACTCATGATTACTACTTCTAATATGGACTTCCACTCTCTGAAGCCACAGCATTTAATAATTTGAATCCAAGCTGAACAGATGTTAACTAGTATTACGGTCTTTCCATTTCGTTGGAATTATCATTGCCTTGAAATAATTCTTCCCCTCGTACTCATTATTTTGGTTATGAACATGGCGGGATAAGGCCCAGGAGTTTTAGTTGAATTACTTGCGATTTTCTTTTAAAGCGAATTTCAGTGAGGATGAAGCTCTCTGTAATTAGTTGTTCTAACCTAACTTTCACGGTTGTGTATGAACTCCGAACAGAGCTTACAGTTTTGCTTTCTATGGCTTTTCCAGTTTCATCGCTCTTATTACTTCTGTAGCCTAACACTTGAATGAATGAAGAAGCTGCATCTAGTAGAGGTCAATTGGTTATTCTTATAGACCATGTAAAAAAGTTACGAGAAAAGAAATAGTAAAAATAAATATAAGAAATAAGGATGAGCATGGCAATAAAACATATACAACAAAACAATGTCGATAACATCATCGATAAACCATATACAACAAAACAAACCCCCCAGAGTCTAAAAGACTAGAAGAAGCAACTAACTGAAATAAAGGAACTTTTATGTACCTATTAAAAGCTACAAATTAATATGCTAATACCACACCAACAACGCCCATTTACAGAAAATAAGAACGGACGGAAATCTTTACGAGTGGGGGGCGAGAGGAGAGACGAGCTTCGGCGAGATCGGGCATCGGGCCGATTTGCCAGCCGGCGAGAGGGGAGAAGGGAAGCGACGAAGCGAAGGGGAGAATGGAAAAAAGCGCAACTTATTCCATGGTAGTCGATTCCGACGGCGACTTTTAGCGAATCTGATGCGGCGTTGAGAGCGGCGGCGTTTGAGCTAATTAGCGTGCGTTGTCGAACGGCGACAGTGTGTCGAATCTTGCCGTTAAAACGCAGTGCTCAATTCTAAAAGCCGGATTGGCGTTGCCGGCTTCTCTGCGGCGTTAAAGCCGGCGTTCGTATTGCCGGCAATAAGGTGTATTTTGGGAATTATTTTCGAACCAATATTAATTTTATTTTTATTTTTTTAAAATGCTGTATTTCCATACAAAACTCTGATTTGGGCGCATAAAGTAATTTTCTTTCCCTTTTATTTTTCTCGGGAAGCAAACAAGCTTTGCTCATAAAGCCAGTGATAGTGTGAAACATCATTTGATCTCGCCACACCCATTGATCATGTCGCTCTCATTGTGCCTCACTTCCCTCCCTTCTTCTTCTTCTTCTTCCCCACGATCCCACCCTAGAATCCCTCTCATCAAACCCAGAAACCCCGCCATTTTCCCTTCCCGAAAGCTCTCAAAACTTCAACCCATCAGATCTGTTCAAGAACAATTCGATCACCAACAACCTCTCACTCCGACAACACCCAAATGGGAAAACATGCTTTCCGCAGCAGCAAGCTTGTACCCTCTCTATGTCACTGCTGGAGGGGTTGTTGCCTGTGTGAAGCCCTCTGTTTTTGGTTGGTTTGTGGAGAGAAGCCCAGATTCTTATAGCTTATCGCTTGGGTTGATCATGTTGTCCATGGGTCTCACATTGAAGCTTAAGGACTTCTTCAATTTATTTCTGGAGAGGCCTTTTTCTGTGAGTTTCAGTTTTTGGATGTTTTTTTGGTGTTTGATTGTTGTTGAGATTTGAGAAATGGGTGTGATTTCATTTTTTGGATGTCTGACAGTTCAATGTTCTGTTTTTCTTTTCTGTTTTTTTTTTTTTGGGGATTTATTGTTGATGAGTTGTAGTTTCACTATGATTTTGATTCTTTCTGATTGCCTAATGCATAGTTGCATTTGTTTTCGATAGAATTTCATTATGATTGCTTTCTTCTTACTCAGAATTCATAAGGAATTGCTTCAGATCCCAATTTGTTTGTTTGGATGGACTAAAAACTTCAGATTTTACAGTCTTACTTTTTTTTCCCGATCAAAACCTTTTGTATTCATTTTATTTCCCCATATTTTCAGGCCAACCAAAAGGTAATATAAAACCATAATGTTCTGTAACTACATTATCATTTAGATCCTTTTGTGTGACTTGAGAAATGGGATATATTATGGGAAAAGTAGGCTTCAAGTTATCAATTTGATTATTATTGGACATAAGACATGAAGAATTTGATTTAGGTTCAGGTCACCAGGAAAAAATTTGTGGACCAGGGTATTGACTAGTCGTGAACCGTGGTGAATGCGTTATTTAATAATTCATTTAGTTATGGTAGTCACGTTGGTAGTTATGATGATCGATTGATTAGTTAATGTAATGAATGTCTTTATCATTGACTAGTCAATAAGACTTTTTAACCTGGTCCATAATTATTAGTTATTAATTATTATTATTATTATTATTTTTGTGGTAACCCTAACCGCCTAAATCAAATTCTTCATACTACTATAACACAATGATAATCAAATTGATAACAAGCCTACCTAATATCTTATATTAATGAGATCTTTAGCTCGTTTCTTTTTTCTTTTCCTTAATAGTTCTTTGTACTGGGCAAATGTGTTGAATCAAATTGATGACTTTTGTGACATGAGTTTGAAACTGCTTTGCTAATAGACTTCAGATATTTGTCTGTCACTTAATTCGCATTTTTACATAAGCGAAGATACCGGGTTGGTTTCTTGTTGTTTTTTACATTATTCTTCGAACTATACTCTTCTTTTCAACTCTTGACTATTGTAGCAATGACATTTTTGGAAATTTTTGTTATAATTGTTGCCTTTTTTTTGAAAGAAGTGCCAATGCCATCCTTGTACATGTAAGAAAGAAAATGTCATTCTTGTTTCCGTAAAGCAAAAACTGTCATCGTCACATTGTTCACTATAAGTAGTTGGTTTATTCAATATCAGGCAACTATATATTCATTTATTTGCTGCTGCCAATGTTTATGCTAAGTTCCGTGCGATTTTCTTTTGAACATTTAACAATGATTTCGTTGTTAAAGATTCATGTATGTATATATTTTTATTTATCTTGATAAAGGAATTCCATTGATCTTCATGCTGAATAATAGAGTGATGGTTATTTGCTAAAAGTATCGTACACTTCTCTACTACCATCATTATGGAAAGCTTATGTTGAGTCAAGATTTGATTTCCCAGTTCATGGGTTGATTTATTTATTTTTTCGTTCTTGCCAGATACTTTTTGGATGTCTTGCTCAGTATACGATTATGCCAACTTTTGGACTGATTATTAGCAGTTAGCTTTCTGCCATCTCTTACAGCTTGACTAATATCATTGTTTGTTGCCCTGGAAAATGCCTCTAATGTGGTATCATGTTCTTTCCATCCAGTTCTTATCATATATTACTACGTGAATCCATCTCAAGTAAAGCATGTCTATAATTTTAATAAACCATTTGAGGAAAAGAATTCTTTACCGCCTGCCATAACTTAGTTAATTATGATCATATTTCTGGTTTCCTGTATGATTTAGTTTAGTTGATGCTATTTATTTGCTTATTGAAGGCAGATTAAAAATATACAGAGAAACCTGGCCCGATCCTCTTTTCTATCAGCATGGACTTCTTCACACCCATCAAGTTAATAAGACATCAATGAGACCATCCATTTTGAAGAGAATACATATCCATATCCCGACTTTCATTCGTGTTGAGTGAGAGAGAGAGAGAGAGAGAGATTTCACAAATGGGTGAATTTGAATTAGGAGTGATGATGCTTGTTGTGCCAAATGAAGCTTTAATGTAGATGATAAGAATTCAAAAACAAAAAGATATTGATAACTCACACAAAGATGTACGAGGTTTTAATGTGGTTCGGTCAACCATGCCTACATCTAAGAATGAGAAAGAACCTTTCTACTATTCAATGGAGAATATTACAGAGGTAGAACTACATACAACCATTGGGTTCTCGAAACATCCAATGTTTCCCCACTCCCTTGTATCCATACCCCGAACCGCGAAAGCCCTTGCTCCACCAGGTATCCCCGTTCTTCCTCACATCTCTACACACCCCATATAGTCTTTACAAGCTCATCTCTCTCATAACTTTTTCCCCTCATGATAATCAATATACGATAGTGACATTCCTAACTACTTTCTCTGATTTATATAAATCTTTCATTATCCCATAAGGAAAGTCTAATACATCGTGATTATGAAGACCCGGGAATTATCCTATAAAATATTCTTTACACATTGGAATTAATAATTATAAGGAATTTGAGACATATTCCAACAATTCCCTACCCATGTGCAACCAAAAACTTTTATTGTACTCAATAAACAAGTGATCATAAACTTCTCTTCAAATTTGAAATCAGAGTCTCAAGATAAGGCAATTATTATGCAATGCATTTGGCTAATTCATATAAGATCACTTGAACTGAAAATCTTTCATGTTCATGATAATTTCCATTCATTTCTACTTCTACGCGAAATAGTGTTACAGGTGACCTTAATTGCTCGAGGGGACGTTCCTCTATCCATTGTGATGACAATTTGCACTACTTTGGGAGCAGTGATCCTCACTCCTCTGTTAACAAAGATTCTCGCCGGAGCATATGTTCCTGTGAATGCTGCAGGACTTTCCATCAGCACCTTGCAGGTGTCGTAAATCCACACTAGATCTCTTGACTTCTCGCACTTTGTGTTAATGCATTTATATCTCCATTTTACTGCAAATAATGATTTTAATCGTTCTCTTTCAGGTGGTCGTCGGTCCAATTCTGCTCGGTTCTTATATGCAGACCATGTTTCCTGAAGTAGTGAAAATGGTTACACCTTTTTCACCACTTTTTGCTGTTTTGGCCGCATCACTGCTTGCTGGCAGGTTTTGGTTGCTAACATATGATTTATTTTGGGAAAAGTATGTATGAGGCTCTACCAATTTGAAAATAATTGTACTTACATCGTTAAGAATTGGATTTACATGGTTCACTCAAAAAATAATTATAGATCAGTCAATATATTATCATAACTAGCGAATGTTCTACCATATAACTAGTGAATGTACTAGTACATTTACTAGTTATGGTAGTACATTGACTGATCTACAATTATATTTTTAGGGAGTAGCATGAACCATGTAAATCTAATTCTTGGTGATGTATGTATAATTATTTTCAAATTGGTAGCCTGATACATACTTTTCCCATTTATTTCCATGGTGCTTTTTTTTTTTCTACAGAATCTCTCATAGGTTTTCTTTTCTTTATCGGTTATTTCTTAGTATATTCTCAGAAAATGTTGTTCTGCCTGAACTTTCACGGTTTTGCGCATCATGGTAATCTGATGCCTACTTCTGAAAATTCAATCCCTTCTATCTGGAGAACTGGGGCTTGTGATGCTTTCAGTGCTGTTATTGCATTTTGCAGGTTTCTTCGTCGGGTAAGATCTTAAGATCTTCTTTTCGAATTCTTTTTTTCATTTTTTTGTTAGTGAATGTTGTCTAATCTTGTTTCTTTTTTTCAAGTTAATGTTCATGCATATCTTTGTTGGAACATGATTGATGCATGCTTGTGATTACCATTTGGTGTTTTTCTGAAATGAAAAGCATAGTACTATGCATCTCAGTAGTGAAGATGATTACTAGGAAAAATAAAAGCCTATTTGAGAATGTTTCGGAAAATAGTTTTTTAGAACAATTTTTAAAAACAGGTTTCTCATGGTTTAATTATGGAGTGGAAACCTCACTTGTTGAATCTCTCCACTTTTACTAAAGCCCTTCTTTGTAAATGGAGTTGGTGGTTCGGGAATGAAAAGGAAGCTTTTGCGGAACCAAGCCGTAAAGGGAAGTATGGGGAAGAATGAGGAGGCTGGTGTACAAAAGAGTGAAGGTTGGGCTATGAGGTAGGGGTGGATCTACGTGTAGTTATGGGGTGTCAATTGACCCAAAAAAAAATTTATTAAGTCCTTTTTTTTGGCCCTTTAAAAAAATATATATATAATGCTGACACCCAAAAAAAAAAAAATTGTATATTATTAATCTATTATAATGCTGACACCTCAAATATAAAATCTTAGATCTGCCACTGTAACGAGGTGTCCTTTGTAGTGGGTGATGGGAGAAGAGTGATTTTTTTGGAAAAATAAGTGTTTTAGATTGGTGCCTTTGACTTTTGAGTAGCGCCTACCCTACCTTATATGTTATCGCCTATGAAAACAGTTTTCAAAAACAAGAACCACACAGACCCTTTGTGTTTTTATGGGGCCTAGGTTTGAGTTCATGTATTTTTGTTTTTTGACTAAGCAACACTTAGTTGCCAACAAGAACTATCCCAGCCGACTCGAACCCTAATCTCTCCCTCCTTATGCCCTGTAATTTTTGAAACGTTGAGCACTCTACCACTTGAGCCAGACATGACGGGCAGTTCTTGTATTCCTTTGCTTTCCCTCTAGTCACCAATTTGGTGGCTCTTCTTCTGAATATATTTATTCAGATTCCTTATTTATAAAAATAAAAAATAAAAAATTTCATGGACCATAATTCTGACAGTCCCTGAAGAGATAGCTTCTTCTTTGACTCTGATTAATTGATTCCATGATTTCTTATTTGCTTGCAGTTACATAGCAGCAGCTATTGCTGGATTTGGAGAGCGGCAAAGACGGGCAATATCAGTTGAGGTATTTTGCTTGTCATGCTTTCAATTTTTGTAAAGACCCGGCCTAACCATGTAGGTATTGTGAGTTTTAGACATATTTAGGTTATTTAAAAAAAAATTACTAAAATAGCCAAACGAAAATAACGCTCCTCCCCAAACTAATTGTCATTACTTGAAAATTTTTTTAAGTTAATGACTGCGGCATTAACTTAAAAAATTTCAAAACATTTCCAATGCCAAATTTCACGCCAGAGCCTAATGACCGCAAAGATTAATGCACGTACTAGTTTTAAGATTATTTTATTTTCAACCTATATTGCTTTTTTTAAATAACTTATTTATGTCCAAAACTCAGATATTGCTCGCTTTACGGCTTTAAGACACATCTACTAAGTCGAGAGAGCCCTGTATTTATACAATGCCAAAAACTTTCTCCCCTATCTGACGTGTGAAATGACAAACACATCCCATGTAAACACAATATCCTTATCGTGTCTCGTAGGATTACGAGGCCAAACCGAATAGACAAACATCCCCATTGGACCAC
The DNA here is from genome assembly GCA_016808115.1 of Tetrastigma voinierianum. Lineage (NCBI taxonomy): Eukaryota > Viridiplantae > Streptophyta > Magnoliopsida > Vitales > Vitaceae > Tetrastigma > Tetrastigma voinierianum. Next base: position 341,228 of record JAEQBH010000070.1, on the reverse strand, counting down.
AAGCGTATTAACATCTACACGATCTGACCTGATCGCTACATACTACTAAAACGCTAGGTATCTTCCTGACAGGTGGGTATGCAAAATTCTTCCTTAGGCGTGGTTTTAGCAGCGTCCCATTTCTCGTCTCCATTGGTTGCATTACCTCCTGCCATGTCTGCTCTGATTATGAACATCATGGGTAGCTGTTTGGGTTTGTTGGAGAAACATCGATCCTGAAGCTGATGGAAGTAAGCAAGGCTAGAACTTTTTTTTTTTTTTTTTTAAATGTTGAACAAAAAAAAAAAAATCTGCTTTCCTTTTGTGATTGGTTGTCCATTACTTTTTACTCATTAAGCTGCAGTTAATATATCATCTAAGTACAAATTTTTTCTTCCTTTCCATGATTCAAAAAATATCAATTAGATTGTATGGCAGTTGAAAACCCAGACCCATGATTGATGAGCCTTAATAACACAACCTTCTTAAAACAAATCTAACTAAGATACAGCTTTAGGGTATGTTTGGTTCCCTGCTTTGAAACTGCTTTCTTCTGCTCTGAACACAAAAGAACAGCAGAAACACAGAACAAGTTTCTCGGTCGCTTTTTTTTTTTTTTTTGTTCTAAAAAACATAGAAAAAAAAAACACTAAATTCTGACAATAACGGTTTTCAAAGAACATCAAAATTGAGTTATCTCTGTTTTCAAAAACTGTTCTTAAGAACAGTTTTTAAATAACACAAAAATCGTGTTTTCTGTGTTTTCAAAAACTGTTCTCAATAATAGTTTTCAAAAACAGGAACCAAACAGACCCTCAAAGACTGAAACTTGGGTTTAAGGTTAAACTTATTTCTCTTAAGTATATTAGCATTTTTTCATTGTTTCCATGATAATCAGATAGAGCTACAGAAGCTCATGAGCAAACTAGGTGTATTCTGGTTTGGTAAAATTTGATATGACCCGTGAAGACGACACGAATCCGACATGTTTTTTACAGGTTTAGGTTGAGTATAATCGTGTTTGAGTCAAATTTGTGTCGACTTGCATAACCTGTTTAATAAATATGTTATATTCGTGTGAATCCGTTTAACATAAATTTGACTTATATTGACATGTATAATTATTATGTCAATTAACATTTAACTTGGATTAAACCATTTAATAGGTTATTTGTGTTAAATATCGATGAATTAATTATAATTCATATTATTTTAAATAAAGAAAGTAATAAATGGTTGGTACGTGTCATGTCTTGTCACTCAATTACTAATTAAATTGTGTTTGAATTTGTTATTTTTTATCCGATTATTATTTATGTCGTATTCGGGTTAGCAAATACAGTATAATTGCTTTTATTGACACAACACGACACGTCAACATGAATAGCCAACCCAACCTAAATTATAACAATAATAACTCAATGACGGAGTTTAAGGCTTTGTTTTGAACGTGAAAAGTATTAGGGAAAAAAATGTCAAGAAAAATTATTTTATTATGTTTGATTTCACCTGGGAGAATATAAAAAAATTTAAATATAATCAAAATTCATCAAAATTTTACATATTTTAAAATTTCTTTATAAGAGTTTGAATAAATATATACAATTAATTTATTAAGTTTAAACATATTTTTTATTTTCCTTCCAATTTTATTTTCTTTCACTTTTCCGATTTATTTTCTTTTCATAATACTTTTCGGGTTTCAAATGGACTTTTTGGTTTTTGTTTTTAAAAACTGTTATAGAAAATAGTTTTTGAAAAAACAGAAAACACTATTTTAATGTTTTCTAAATACTATTTTTGTTATGTGGATTTAATGTGTTATGTGTTCTTTATGTTTTACAGAGCAAAAAAGTATTAGGAATCAAACATGTTTTTCAGAATATAAAACAATTTTAAAAAAGGGAATCAAATATGTTTTAATTTCCACGAAAATTTGGCACTGACTAAATAAATTAGATAAGAGGAATAAAAATAAATTATTAATAATACTACTATGAATCTCCTCCATGCTTTTAAATAGAAAAAATAGTTTAAGAAAAAAATCAGAGAAATAAAGGCAGAGGTTTCGAAAAAAAAGACACATTTGGCAAAAATACATTTTGTTGCTTGGTATAGCAATTAGCAAATAAATAAAATATATAATTAATATTATAATATTAAAAAATATACTATATTTTTAGATTTTTAGATTAGCTATTATTAAATAATTGAATTATCTAAAAATAATAATTCGAGACTTTAATTGTAATTTCAAACTCGTGTGCCACGCAAATATTTCTCTACAAATTCGTTGGATGAATTTTTTTAATATATATATATATATATATAATTGTAAAAGGAAATATAGACAGGTAATTATATAAATTGCATTTTTTGAAAATAATCATTAACCTAGTCTCCTACATGTTTGAATACTGTATTCATCAATTACAATTTTTAAAAATTAATCTTAAAACCGTATTTAAGTTTTGAAAAGCTAACCCTAAAATCATAATTAGATTAATGAGATTTTAAGGTTAATTTTTAAAACCATAATTAGTGAATATGATTTTCAAACATATGAAAAACTAATTTTGTGATTATTTTGAAAAAAAAAAAAGTTACTTTACAAGTTAGATACCCATGAAAGTGGGGTTTAATATCAAAGCAACTCATTTTTTATGACATATAGACTTATTTTTAAAATAATCATCAAACTAGTATTTTTGTTGTTTGGGGTCTCCAACGAGTCGAGCTAGACCGTCCGACTCGAATAAAATGAAGCCCACGGCCCCGTTTATCGGGTCAAATTTTGTATATTTTAAGACCCGTGGCTCAGTCCATGGGCTTGTAATAGGTTGGCTTGATAGGACCAGTGTGTGGCTGGCTGCCCGACATTTCGGCACGCTGGTACCTCGAAGGATCGAGGGCAGCGCTCTAACAGTCCAAGGTAGGTAAGCCTAACTGCCTGCGCAGTTGCGCTGACAAATAATAATTTTAAAATCATATATATTTTTTTTTAATTTTAACCAAATTCCTCGATTAAAATTTAATTAATTAACTAAATCTATTTATTTGATTTATAAAATAAATTTTTAACAAAATATATATATTATAAATAAATTATATAATTTATTTTAAAATAATAACATACTAATGATATGTTATATGTTGAAAGCCTACTTGCTAGCGCTAAGTTCTTAAAATAAAGTCTTCTTATTGATCGCTTCTTTTAAATATGGGCTCGAGTCAAGGTAGGGCTCGAGCCCCGGGTTTTTTGAAGACCTCATTTGAAATCATATTCATATAAATCATATTCATCAAATATGGTTTTAAAATTAATTTTTAAAACTACAGTTATTGAATATAGGTTTAAAGTTAATTTTTACAACTGTAGTCGATGAATATGGTATTTAAAACGTAAAATTGTTAGTTTATGAATATTTTGAAAAGAAATCATATGGTATATATTAAAAAGAGTGAATTTCAGATTTCCAATAAACTCATGAAAGTGAGGTAGAGGACAGATGTGGGTGGGCCCATAGCGTGACATGGATATTTCCATATAAAGTCGTTTCGTTTTTTCTCGGGAAGCAAACAAAGCTTTCGTCATATAGATATGGGAGTTTTGTACGGAAATACGCTTAATTAAAAAAAATAAAATAAAATTACAAATACATGTACAATACCCAAAATAAGATCTTATTTCCGATAATTCGAACTACGGATTTGATTCAGCAAAGCCGCCAGTCGGTAACTACGCTGGATATTCGCACCACGCCGCTAACGCCAGATTTCGTGGCAGCTTCAAGGCCGCCACCGACATTCAACTAATTCAAACGCCGCCGCTTCAATGCAAGAATCAACTGATTCAAGTTCGCTGTCTAAACTGGCAATTGTTTCAAGTTAAACATATCGGGTTAGGGCTTTTTTTTTTCATTTTCCCCCTTCATCTTGCCTTCTCCTCCTCCTCTTGCCGAGATTCCATTTTTCCCCTCCAGCCCGATTGCTCGATCCTCCCCAAAATCTCTAGCAGAACTCATTGACCCAGATTTACGTTTTAAGTATTACATTCTATCTTTTTCTGTAAAATGTAATCTCTATATTTCAGGATTTTATTTTTTGATGATGATGGGTGGTTATTTGTGTTTTCTCTTGCTTGCAACTCGCTCGTCGACCTTCGTGAAAGATGAGCCCTTCACTAGGAGCAAGTTCATCAGACTTTCAAAATAATTCGTTTTAGCTGATAAATTTGTTCCGCTTGGCTGGTTTTTAATTGGCTATACGAATCCCTGATTTAATATCAATTGCTGCCATAATTTATAAAATATAAAGAAAAGAAAATGTATGTGATGGTACATATATGTACCAGTTTAAATTTAAAGACAAAAAAAAATGAAAAAAATGGGAAATGCCTGTTTCAGACAAATAATTGGATTTCAGGATATTAATATAGATACGATATTAACCTTAAGTTAGTACCTACAAGCAGTATTTTCGGTTATATTAGACAAAAGAGCCAATAACATTAGACAAAGTTCGATTACCTCAACATAATAAGTATGTTACATTATTATTATTCTAAGTATGTTATAAGCTTAAACTCAAAATGCTTGAATGATTTAGGGTATTTTGCTTCTATTTTTATTTATTTTTTGTTGATTCATTAGGCCTACTACAATTTCATGCCTTAGCTGGGTATTATTTCCAGTTAATTAAGATACCACCTTTATCTTTTCCCAAAAAAGTATTCCCAGCCGTAACCGAAGAACAACTCAGCTTTAACTCCTCACGCAAACCTTCTATTTGAGTTTCATCCAAAGAATGCAAAGAATTCCATCTTTTGTCATTTTGTTATTCTCCCGCTTCTGCGATTTATTAACACGAACATGATGAAAGGTTTTGCAGTGACTCCTTTAATTAAGGTTTTGCACCTTGCTCGTTAATGTAGCCTTCATGCATATTACCATTACGTAAATGGCTGAGCACTGATCAAACTCTTGATTAATACACACTTGTCCTTTGTAAAATATGGAAATTATGTTAATGGGATCAAATTCTTAATTTTCTTGTCCTTACTCTTTCTTCCTTTGACTCAAGTTAAGGGAATTTGATTCATTTGTGTATGCATCACCGGATGGAGCATTGGGGGTTTGTTTTTATTTATTATTTATTTTATTCTTTAATTTAGTTTATAGCATGAATCCTGAACATGAACTTGATTGCTTTTTCCAACCTAAGTAATTTTTATAAATATTTTTTATTTTTTTTTTATAAGCATAAAACATTTTCATTTTGTTTTCACATTTTAAGATGTCAGGCTGATACATCGCCATTTCATTTCTATAGATGTTGTACGTTGGTTTTACCTTTTACTATTATAGAGAATTTTGAAGTTCCTTTTTTGTGTAAACCAAATGCATGTTAATGTCTTCCCTGAAAGACATCTTTGGCTGGTAGAGTTGCAATTTTCTTGTGACAAGACAAATATATGATGTCATGCGTTTGTCACATGACAAATGCACATTGGCTCACAACGTTAAATTAGACATATGCTACATACGCTTGGAAATAAAGCAGATTCGACTGTGGTGTTTGGTGTTTAGATCCAAATTTGCGTGTGAGAAATTAATATTATTAATTCTGCGCTTTGTTATGTCTTAGATAATTTTTTAGATGTGTGCTTGTTGGTTGGTCGTTGCTTTACAATTCTTTTTGAATAATATATGATGTATGTTCCTTTGGGTATTCTATATCACTCCTTTCAAATAAATTGCTTATCTAACATAGCCACAGACTTCTACAACTCATGACTTGAAATACTATTTCAATAATGTATGCATTAAACTTGGAATGATAGTTTGTCTTATGCGTAATGGCTTCTCATGGCTTCTCATTGGCATTATATTTGCTCCATGGGCCACAAAAGCTCACACCATTAAGATCGCTTCTGCAAATTAATGACTCGAATTCAAGGCCTCTAGTTATGAAATAAAATCAAATACTATATTAAATTATAAATCATTTTAATCGTGTTATAAATGATTGAAATGGAAGGCTACTCTAATTGTTTTCTTTATGATAAAGTTGATTTGATATCAGGTTAATGACCTCTCATATTATTTAATTCATGTGACACCATTATGTACAGGTCAAATATGTCTGTTTCAACAATTCCCGTGATATGTTACTATAATAGACAAATAGCAGTAACTTAAACAAGATGCCTAATATGAGGGGAGCTTAAACTTGTGGCTACGCCTTTGAAGATACCCATTGAATGCACGTTTCAAGAATTGATTGATATGATATACTCAAAGACAACCATCACAAACGGTTGTCTAAATTATACTCATTTGTAAGTATCCTCTAGAAAGGAAATAGTTCCAACCTTTCCAGCAAGTGATGATAAGAAGGTGCGAATGTTGGATCTAGTAAACACAACAACCATTGAGGAAATTGAACTGTACATTAAAGTTGTTCGTGTCAAGGCACAATTGAACCAATGTGTGGGTGGCCATGAAGATTTATTTGTTCGCGACCATTACAACGCTGTACGCTCTGACTACTGTGGGTTTTAGTAGTGGTCCGAAGACTGATAATCGGACTAAATGGAGAGATGATAAAACAAGGCGTATGAAGAACGAATGATGAATATGGTGAAGATGTCGATGATGAATGCGATGGAGTCGATGATTTCGTTGACTGACATGCATCATTCCTTCGAGCTTTCAAACTGCTCTTCGAGAATTTTAACAAAGGATATATGTTCGCACAGCACCATCTGCGGATGTATCAACCACCTGCATGATGAGACATTGATGAGCCATCCCCTCGTATTTCCATCACTTACCACCAACACCCCAATTTCAACATGTTGAAAACCCGGATATTGCCGCTGCGTTGTCGACTCCACAAAGTACTTACTACCCAGAATTCGAGTGGAGAATTGCATCAGCAAGTTTTTAAATTCAAATCTGATTTGCAAGAGGCGTACCAAGATTTAATACCGACAAAGCACATCAAGAGTATGTCATGCTGCACTTCAAAAATTGCTCGCTTTAAGATGTAAGAAGGTCAAGAATGTCACCGCTCATGGAAGTCGGCAATGGTCGCCAAAGATACTTCCTTATTTGTTATCAACAAATATACCGGGCCGCATACTTGTGCTTCAATCCTGTTTTTGAACCGGACCATCATCAACTAGACTCCCAATTGGTTTCTACCCATATAAAGGCATTAATTCAAGCACAATTCACATTGTCAACGGCTGCTATTCAGGCGAGTGTGATGGAAAAATGGGGATATCAAATATCATACAAAAAGGCGCTGGATGGAAAGCATAAAGCAATTAGACGCTTATTCGGGTGACTTTCCTACCATACGTAGTTGCCACGTTTGTTCTCGCATGTGAGCAATCAAATCCTCGGATGTGTCAGTTGCTTGGAAAACATGTGAAACTAACATGCCAAACACCGAGATATTCCAACGTGTGTTCGTCGTCAAGCCATCCATTGAAGGGTTCCAACATTGTCATTCCGTTATGAGTATAGATAACATTTATATGGGAAGTATAAAGGCAAGTTATTGATCGCATGGGTATGACTCCGAAATAATCACCGCTTCCATTGCATTTGCTATTACAGAGGGCGAGAATACGTATAGTCGGGGGATGGTTCTCGCATGTATCGTAAATCACGTTACTCAAAGGCCAGAATTTGCAAGTATAATGCATGCACATCCAGAATCACAAGAAAGAAATCTACGATCCTCATCTTCGGCTGGCTACACCATTTGTATACCACAGATTTGCATGCGCTATTTGGCTAGCAATTTTATGACCCGCTCAAAGATAAAATTTCAAGAATTTGGTTTGCCGAAAGCAATTAGCTAGTACAGAATCGAAATTCAAAAAGCATATGAATACAAATTGAGAATTAATTCAAGCATGCTAAATGGCGAGGTACCTTTCCGCTATAGTTTTTTTCACACGACTGAGGTCAAGATATGGTTTAATGACAACAAACATTTTGTAGGTATTTAATAGTGTCCTTAAAGGAGCTCGTAGCCTCCCCAAAAGAATCGTATTAGTACAATTGACCTTTTCCGTCTCAATCCTACTTTATCGCAGTTAAGAGAAGTAAAGTAATAGATCGCATCCATCGAGCAATTCACTCGCACGCTGATGCGCATATCCAGGCCGGTTGTCATACCGGATCTATGGAAATTGTCTCACGATCACGATACCTATTCCATGTAAAGTCAAGGAGGGGCCGAACTCATCGCACACCTTTACTATGAAAAAAAACTCGCATATTGTAAAGACATTGATATATGGCTCTATGTAGCCATATCATATCGCATGTCAAGACGTCGTGCTGATTTCCGTATGCTCAGAAAGCCACTACACTACTAAAGGCATTATGACACATGAAGCACCCCTTTCCATCCAATATTCAATGCATGAGTGGCCCTTTTATGATGGGCAATCGCGGATCGTACTCACCCGAGTCAATGCGACGCTCCTAAGTGGACGTCCCAAATCAACCCTGCTGCATAACGAAATGGATGTTGAGGGGAAAACCCTGTATAAGGTGCGGTTGTGCAAACAACTCGGGGTCACACCCATGCCTGTAAGAATAGAAATCAGTTATAATCAATGTGTACGAATATATGAAATGCAATGGCTCAATTACTCATTCGTGACACAAAGGGCTGTAGGGATTAATTCAGCCCTGTATATACAGCATGCACTTTATGGATTACCTCTCTAGTACGTGCTTTTTTTTCAATTTGTTGGTTCATAGGTCCTCTGAAATTAAGCTATGTTTCAGTGTAATGGTGAGGCTTTAGTTATTAGGTTTGGACTTTCTTTCTTATTTTCTGATTCCTCGGTTATAATTTGCGGTATTAGTGGGTTTTGAGTTGTTGAATTATAGCATTGTTTTCTTTTCAACTCCATGTCCATTATCATTTTGGGTAGTTTGCTGCTGGGAAGTGAAACAAAGAGGAAGCTTTTAGTTTTGGGATTTGTATGGTGCTTTTCCTGTGGAGGAGAGCATGAAAATGGATACATGGGTTGTTGTAGCGGCTGCCTCTGCCTCTGCAGCATTACATCGTCATGAGAAGTTGGCAATTGCTGTTTCAAAAGCAATGCGAGGTCATTCCCTGCAAGAAACAAAGAATGCTGGACGTTTCCATGTTCATACAAAGACATATTTGGATGGTGCTATTTTGAAAGAAGTAGGTTCTGCCTGTTTCTCTTTATGTTAAAATATGAAGTCCCCTTGATCTGAAGCAGCAAGTGATATATATTAATAATCATCTGCTGAGCGAAAATGTTAACTGTTAGCAATAAAGTTTTCCATGTTAGAAATCTTGATGCATCATTTTATGCTGCATTTGTTTTTCTTTGGCTGGCTATTGTTTTCAACAGGCACTGGCAGTTCAATTTAGCCACTATTTCCTTAAGCCAAACTGTCTTTAAAAACAGATTAAGTTGCTGTTTTGTTGCCCCTATCATGAATATGCCAGCTGGCTTGGTCCTGTTTGGGTCCTAAAGCTGCTGCATGAGCTCTGACCTACTGGCTCTTTCTTTGTTTCCATTAGCTGCTACTTTCTGCTTCGTACAGACTCTTTTTTACCCATCAAAATATGTTAGAATAGATGGTTCCATTCCTATGTAACTTTGGTTTTTTTATTATCTTGAAATGCTTATTCCAGGAAATGGAACGATCTGCTGATGTGCTTGCAGCTGGTTTATTAAAGGTGACTGACCCATCTCTTTCAAGTAAATTCTATATCCGCCAGGTTAGTCAAATTTTGTTTTATTTCTTATATTCATGATCTTCTAAAACATCATGATGCTTGTCCCCCACTTTAACAAAGATGCATCTTAGATAATCAAACTAGTTCAAAGATTAATCATTGTCCCTTATTATAATGAAACAAAATACATCAGATCAATGAATTCCAAAATTCCAACAAATATGATGCACTTATGTTTGATTTATGGCATTGCAAGAAATCATGTGGACTGTTGCTGTTATTCTTGTTGCTACTTTGTTCACTTGCTAACCTGAAATTTCATTTCGACATTGACAGCTAGGTGGAACATGGACGATGACATACCAGTTGCGTCTCATACTAGAGTTCCTGCTTGCTCTGCAAAATTATGAAAATGGCATAAATGTATTATGAAAATGTTGCCAGGATAGTCTGTGGACTGTACTTGGAAGAATGTTCAACTAACTTTAATTTGGTTTTTTTGTTTGTATCTCGGAATAAAATTTGCAAAAAACAGCTTGCAAATTAGGATTGGTAGCACTTTTATTCGTCTAGTTTACTTCTTCATGTCCATTTTCTACTTGGTAAGAAACAATGTTTGAAATCGAAAAATATATACATTTGATAATTTGCCATTTCATAAAAACCAAGCACTAAACGAATCAAGTTATAATAACTCACAAATAGCTTGAATCGCCGGTAGCTTGAACATTTACGATTATCCAAATATGTTTGCCATTATGATTTGGTCCTTAGTTGTAGGATTTATCAAGTCATTAAGTTTAGAATACCATGTAATTAGTCATTTACCCATTAGTGTGTAAAAATTGACCCAAACATCCATGGTAATAAAAAATACTAATAAGAAATAATAAACTCATTTATCCCTCATTAAATTATTATTATTACTAGTACCTTCAAATTCATTTTAATAACGATTGTTAACATTTAAGGGTCAATGATATACACACCATCATAGCCCTAATCTGTGTATGGGTGATATAGAAGACGCGAACACCAAATATATCCAACCCTTTGTGTATATCTGATCCATGCTAGTTACTGAATTTTGTCGTATTTGATTTTTGGTGGATATAGTAGGCATTACAATTTTGATTTATGTTCATAATTATGTAAGGAGGCTTCATGTCCTAACTTTAAAAATAAAATGTGATATAATGTAAAATAAATCTAACTCATTATCTTAAAACCCATAACAAATCAAAAAACCATAAACCCAAAACCCTGATGCCGAAATACCATAGAACCTTAATCGATGACACCGAAAAATCTTAGATGCACATGTATAAAAATAAATCATATATAATTATGTTGTCATCTATCAATGAGTCCCACAAGAAGGCGCCCTAATTTTCTAACAAGTTTGTGTTCAAAATTTCCATATCATACTATAAAATAACATTAAATAGTGTACGTAATTGGATAAGTTTTTGGTAAATAAATTATTTTTTCAATCGAACCATTGAATCCTTCTGAGTTATGCTTCACTCACTATTAGGGCAGCGGTTTTGCATGGTCAACAAGGTCCACCAGGGAAATTTTGAGAAATGCTTTGTCCAGCATTACTCTATGATTCATCGGCTTGAAACAAATAAGTTACGTAATGTGGCCAAGTTCTTCGCCCATTTACTGGGCACATTTGCTCTCCCTTGACATGTTTTAGCATATACACGCTTAAACCCTCGCTATGGGTAGATGTCAGGCCAAATCACGAGTAAATACGTGGAGAAAGCAATGTGTGAATACGGACCCTCTTCTGTCCCAACAAGAAGCACCCATCACACACAAGAACCCTACACGCATTCTGGTCATGCGACTCACAAAGACGTCCCGGGGTCGAGAATCACGATATAACCACCGATGGAGATGGTCAATCCTCCGAACAAGATCACGTGGGGTGACTCGAGTACCACCGATAACCAGGCTACATCGAGCATACATGTCCTGCCACGGCGGTCCGGCCGACACGAGGCTCAGATGATAGCAAACATCCCAGCGATTCGCCATCTCTCCAACCACATAATGGGTCTCGCCTCCATCTTCGACGAGACAGTAATCGCCGCCAATCTATGCCGATGCGGGCCTAATCGGTATATACCGGGAATCCTCGCACCTGATCAATGCGATGACGAAGACGCGGATCCATCCTCCATGTCGAGGAAGGCTCATCCGCCGACGAGGCTCCAGAACTTCCTCAGAACTATACCAACTTAAATAAATCTACGTTTATAATTCACTATATATATATATATATATATATATATATATATATATATATATATATATATATATATATATATATATATATATATATATAAATTAGAGAGTAAAACTGGAATGTTAATTCATGAATAATAAAATGCAAACCTGATCAGTCTCAACAAAGTGGACTCGTCTGTCTTGCAATATAAATATATGGATCCAATGGATCACATGCAGTTCCCTCTCGAACGCCTATATATATATCCCTGATAAAGAAAATACACTATACATATTAAGCAAAACACATTGCAAAGAGCAGAGTAACAAGAGAGATGTGGTGTACTAGGAATGGGATGGTCAACAGGGTAAGGTTAGGGAAGCGCTGAAAGATTGACATGTCAGAAGCTAGACTTTCTTTAGTAAGGTGCAATGGGAAAAAGACAAGTGATGTGGACTGAACCTATGCCATTTCCTCGATGCGCTCTATTTATGCACTATCGTTGTCTCTAAAGATGTTGTCATGATTTGTAGAGCCCCAAACAGGGTGTAGAGAGGGTGTTGGAACTCTAATTGTCTTTTAATTTTTTAAAGAGTCTTGGTTTTTTCCTTCTTCAACGGCGCAGTTTTTAAAGGGATGGAAGTGGTCTTTGTGCACAAGAAGAGGAAGGAGGTGTGAAGGGTTGGACCTTTATGTCTCTTTTGGACTATTTGGCATATGAGCAAGTCGGGAATGATCAATATCCATTCGCTTCGGGAGTACTAGCATACGTATGCCAATTTATGTCTCATACTTGTACTTGAGTTGCACGATGGTTTGATTGGATATGATTCAAGCCGACAGATGTAAAGCCTACTAAAGCAGGCAAAAACTCCTTTGACAAGCTATCGAAGATGAGGTGTTGTCCATTCAAAACCGAAGAGCTCCTTAAATAAGGCTTTCTATGGTCGTACTTAGTTACATAATAAATGGTCCACTTGATTTTATTGATCGGGCCGGGTTATGCGTTGAGATTGGTGTCATGGTACGCTTTCGACAAATTTGAGGGTTGGGTGGTGTGTTTAGGACTGTTCTTTGCCTAGCTTTGAGCAAGCTGTTTATGGTTCCTTGGGTAGGCTTTTTGTAGAGTTCTTTTGGTTGTTGTGGGTTTCTTTGTGAGGATCAGGTTTGTATTCTCGAAGTCCCTTGCATTTATTTTGGCAAAATTTCATCGAAGCTCGGTGAGCGATAGAAATTAAAGATATAATTATGGGATCAGAATATTTGAAAAGGGTTGATTAGAATATTTGAAGAGAGTTGATTAGAATATTTGAAGAGTGTTTATACGAATATTTGAAGAGGGTATATTAGAATATTTGAAGAGTGTTTTAGAAGATCATGAATATAAGAAATAATGTTCAAATATATAATAGTAATTCCATTGTTATGAAGAAGGTATTTTTTCATTCTGATGCTGAAGCACAATGACAACATCATTACTTGTCCATACAAGACTTTCATCTTCCATCATTAGGTGTGGGTCGACATCAGCAATGCAGATAAACAAGCATCTTTCAATATTTCTTGACTCGGAATCATGTGAAGGTAACAACAAGGACATAAAAATATAAATCTCATATGGAATCACATGGGCATTGCTTGGATTCTCTTTTCAAATAGAAAATGATGTTCATCATCTCAATAATTTTAAAAATGCAGAGATTATCCTTCCACCTATTTCTTTGATCATAATTCATTAATAAGCAATCAATGAAAACCTCTAAATATAAATAAACAGAATAATAATTACTTTGTAAAATCTTGAAGTAATCCTACAACAATCCAGCATTCCACAAACCCAAAATACAAAAGAAACGAAAAATTGGAAAACCATATTAATCAAGAAAATGAAACTCAAGACCTGACATTCATGTAATTTCTCATCCTCAACCTCCCTATTCGAGAAATCACCCAAACCCACAAACTAAAAATCATATAAACATACCAACAAACTCAAATAAATCTCCGCACTAACCCAACATCTAATATCGTTAATCAACAAACCTGCATAAGTATTCAAAATCGAAACAAATCGTGAGAGCCCTTAGCAACAACCGCAAATGAACTAAAACAATCCGCCGTGATACCGTGGATGTTTGTCAAGAGGCGTTAAGACGAAATATGAAGAAAACAAAATGTCGAAAATTTGAAAATCGCGGTGTGGAAGCTCGTAACCGGAGTGTAGTGTGATGACCACCTGAGAGTAAGAAATAAGACAAGACAGAGCACCTAATTTCAGAGGCGAACTGGTAGAGGGGAGAAAAGGAGAAGAAAGCAGAGAGACAGAGAAAAACCTACGAAAATCTTAAGCCTACTAATTGCCTAAGGTTGGCTGGAATCGATAAAGAATCTCCATCCAAAAGCTCGCCGTTCTCGACGACGCAATTAACTCACTTCAAGTTCTGCTATCGTTGCTCTGCCGCGCGATTCAAACCCTAGCTGCTCAGATTGCCTGCACAGTTCTACGAAAATTTTTTACAACCAACATTAATTTAATTTAATTTTTTTAAAAATGATGTATTTCGTACAAAACTCCAGATTTTGGCTTTAAACTCATGAAAGTGAGTGTGAGTGGCGTATGATGTGGGTGGGCCCATAGCGTGACATGGATATTTCCATATAAAGTCGTTTCGTTTTTTCTCGGGAAGCAAACAAAGCTTTCGTCATATAGATATGGCCTGTGAAAAATATCAGGACTGGCTCTCTTGCTCTTCCTTCCTAATCCTTTCCACCCCACCATTCATCGATCATGTCGCTCTCGTTATGCCTCACCTTCCTCCCTTCTTCTTCTTCTTCTTCTCTTCCCCCACAATCCCACCCAACAATCCCTCTTCTCAAACAGAGGAACCCCACCATTTTTCCTTCTCGAAAGCTCTTAATTAAACCCCACCCCATCAGATCTGTTCAAGAACAATTCGATCACCAACAACCTCTCTCTCCGACAACACCCAAATGGGAAAACATTCTCTCCGATGCAGCAAGCTTGTACCCACTCTATGTCACTGCGGGAGGAGTTGTTGCTTGTGTTAAGCCCTCTGTTTTTGGTTGGTTTGTGGAGAGAGGCCCGGCTTCTTATAGCTTATCGCTTGGGTTGATCATGTTGTCCATGGGTATCACATTGAAGCTCAGGGATTTCTTCAATTTGTTTCTGGAGAGGCCTTTTTCTGTGAGTTTTTTTTTTTAATGGTTGGAGTTTTTCTGTTTTTGCGTGTTTGATTGTTGTTGGGAGACGGTGTTTTGGAGCCGATTACAGTCTGATTGCTCTAGGCTTTTGAGAAATGAATGGGTGATTGCATTTTGAAAATTTGAGCAGCAAAGTGTCTGTCTGTCCTCCTGTTTTTTGAAAATTGTTGTTGAGAACAGTTTTTAAAAACAGAGAACACAGTTTTGTTCTGGGAAATTATTATTGTTTTCTGAATTTAGGGCCTGTTCAAGTTCCCCTTTTTGAAAGCTATTCTTGATAACAGTTTTTGATAACATAGAGAATACCTTTTGGTTTATGTATGATTCCTGTTTTTGAAAATTGTTTTCCGTTTCCAAAAAACAAGGAGAATAAGGAAAACTCGCTTGGATCCATTTTTTATATTCTGAAAAACAACGAGAACACAGAAAAGAAAACACTAGATTGAGTAAATTCAGTTTTCACATAACACCTTGAATAGTGTTCTCTGTTTTCAAAAACTGTTAAAAACAGTTTTCAAAATCAGAACCAAACAGGCAGTGTTTTCTGTGTTTTTCAAAAAAAAAAACTGAGAACCAATCATACCCATGTTCTATTTCTTTTCTATGTGTGGAAGATTTAAAGCCGCAATGCCATTATTTTAAAATTTGGATTTGTTGATAAGTCGTAATTTCACTGAAATTTGGATTCTTTCATGGGTTTTGAGAAATGTGTTTGGTTGATTTTTTTGATGTTTAAGCTAGAAAATTCCTTTGAATTGCCTAATAGGTTAATCAGAATTCCGTAGAATTTGATTCTGATTATTTTCCTCTTGCTCAGAATGTATATTGTATTGCTTGCAATTCCAATTTGTTTGTTTGGATAGACTGAAAACTCTTGTAATTGAATTAATTTAAGAAATACAGTTGTTTCAAGTTCGCAGTTAAATAACCCGGTAGCTAGCTTCTGGAATTCAGTTTTGATGCCCCAGAAGTTAATGATGTGTTTGGCTTCCAGGAAAATGCTGGGAAAAGAAAGAGATAAAGTTTTTGAATCTTACTTCTTTTGTACCTTGGTCCCAAAGATGACAATTAAGTGGAGGTCTTTGTTTCTTTGGGTTATTATATAATGAAAAAAACAAGGGCGTGTTTGTTTCTTGTTTTTGAAAACTGTTTTTTGTTTAAAAAACAAGGAAATCACAGTGAACATGTTTTGGTTGCTAGTTTTTTTTTTTTTTCTGAAAAACACGTATATCACAAAAAACACTAAATTAAAAAAATACCAAAATAGTGTTCTCTATGTTCTTAAGAACTGTTTTCAAAAACAGTAACCAAAGATTTTAAAATTTAAATTTATTTTCTGATCAAAACCTTTTGTATTCATTTTATTTTCCAATATTTTCTGGTCAACAAAGATATACGTGTCATTTTTACATATATTCACTTTAAATATGATTAGTTCCTCATGACTGAACCCGGTCCTTCTCTATTCCCATCCAACCCTTAACAACCGAGCCATGCCTCATTGGCAACTGCATTGTCATTTAGAGAAATGGGATATGTTATCTTGGATATTTTATCGAGTTCTTTTCTTCTTTTTCTGTAAATTCTTTTTAGACATGAATTTGAGGTTGCCTGTTGATGTTGAATTCTTATATGTATCATAATTATATTTGTAATAATATCGGAGTGGCGGGTCAGGAGTTTATATTTTAGGTTATCTTTAACATTATAATAGACTAATAATATACAAATTTTTTTTGGGTGTCGGCATTATAATTTTTATTTTGAAAAGAAGGTAAAAGGTATAAGGATTTTTATTTTTGTTTTTATTAGTTGATACTCCATAACTACTATTAAATGTACTTATAATCAAGATGGTGTCTTGTCGTTTAACATTACTTTTGAACATTTAACTATGATTTTATATTAAAATTCATTCTCTTTACTTATCTTGTTGTGAATTCGTGATCTTTGTGCTCGAAAATTGAGTGATGATTATTATAGGCTCTGTTGAACCCGGGAAAACATCAAGATTAAGGCAGGAGGAAATGGAGGGAAGAGTGGAAGAAAATACTTTGGAAAAATAAATATGTTTAAACAATAAATTAATTCATATGCTTATTAATATTTTCATTGTTTCTCTCTATATATCCTTCTTAAGGATAAATCTAAAAATATAGCAAAACTTTGAGAATGTTGATTATATTTGATTCTTATATTTCAGTGAAATCAACGTAAATCGTTTATGATATTTTTTTCTAACATGTTGTTTTCGGGCTCTAGATTTAGTTCTTTTACCATTTATTATTTTTTGGGTTTTGCGGATACTTTTTGGATGCCTTGCTCAATATGGTGGCAAACTACGGATATAATTCAACAAAGCGTTGAGCTTTCTATCTTTAGTTGGTTCATCATTGCACTTGTTGCCCGGCCTTCTTGCCTCTAATAATAGTCTTGTTTTCTTCTTTGTATCGGTTTTTCTACTTATATGACTAGTGAATCACCCTTAAATTAAGTTGTTTTTTTTACCTATTACTAATCAGAATTTTTTTTGATTTAATACTAAATAATCTTAATATTCTTAAATGTGTTTCAACCTTTTAATATTTGTTGTTGAATTCTATAATATCTATAGCTTGTTTTAATTTGGATGGTGTTTGAAACTTTTACGAATAGAAAAAGAGTGTATTTCAATAATAGTTTAAAAATTCATGTGCTGAATAAACTATTCAACTTTAAACAAAAAGCCAAAACAACAGGTATCTTAGTTTCTATATAAAGTATGTTGTTAAGAGCTATTTATTTGTTTCGTAAGCAGGCATTTAAACCACGGAGCGGTATGGTATTATGTTTCAAATTCGTATGGTTCACATCATCGTTCACCAAGAACGTAATTATCATGTCCCTTTTTTTTTTGGGAAAGTGATAGATGCGTTGATTCATGTATTAAATTACAATGTTAAATGTAATCAAGTGATAAAACACAGAAGATGATGGCGATCAGGACTAATATAAGGATCGATAGTTCCCTATTTGATAATAAAAATGTGATCATAGAGCACTTGTTAGTGGTGAAAATTACTTTGTTTCTCTACTTAGCTTTTAATAAGAAAACGTTTAAATTAAGATATTAAAGCAAAATTTGAAAATAAAATGATTATATATTTTGGCATTTATATGATAAAATAGTGCATTGTTTTCCTTGTTTCAATTAAATTCAGCAAATTCAATCAAATCAGGTTAAGAAAATGGCAATGTTATAGCCGATTAAAAATACAAGCGTATTTTAAGTAGAAAGCTAAATTATATCGTTGAAAATTTTCATATTCTGATTTTGGACAGAGTTAAGTTCCATTAACGTTTTGTCAATCGATCTTGATGAAATGGTTTTGATATAGATCACTCAGACCATTACCATCCATTTGATGAAGAAAACACGAGAAGCTCAAGCGCCGATGTGCGACTCTCTCTTGCCAACAAGTCGTGAAACAAAAATAAAGCAGATCAACGGTGGCGGAAGAAACACTGTAAAAAACGCTAGGAGCTGGTGGAAGAAGATGGTTTGGAATGAAGTGATCAAAGTGCACTCATGTGCGCATTGCCGGTATGCCAGCCTAATCTGACTGTGCTCGATGGTTGTTCAATGTCATTCTCTGGCTGGCTATTATCGTGTTTAATGTTGAGCGTGTTCTACCATCTTGCGCCAATCATTCTTAAACATTCTTGAAAAAGCAGGTGGAAACAATTAAAGCATTCTAAAAAGTGCCTTGTTTCAGAACAAGTTTTAAAAATCTGGTTTCATCAAAAACTACCAACGCATGTTTTGATAAAATCAAGTGAGGATTGTTTTGAACAATAGAACTTACCATTCTGCATAATAAAGATCTTTTTATACCGATGCTTTGCGATGATCTTGGAACTTCTCTTCGATTTAAACTCCAGTTCCTGGAAAGTATGTTATTCTGTAATGCAGTTGTATCCATATTATTTACTTATGTTCCTTAAGAAAATTTCGTTCCATTTCTCTTACATGAAATAAGTTACAGGTAACCTGTCACTCGAGGACGTCCCATCTATCGTTCTGACTGATTGCACTACTTTAGACAGTGATCCTGCTCCTTTGCTGACCAATTCTCCTTGGAGCTCATGTTCCTGTGAATGCTGCAGGGCTTTCATCATGCAGTGGGTGTCATCAAAATCTTTAGATCTTTGAACCTCAGACTTTGTTAATGATTTATATATTATTTATACAAATAATAGTTTTAATCTGTTCTCTCAGGTGGTGGTGATTGGGTTCTGCTCCAGTTTCTTTTATATGCAGACCATGTTTCTAAAAAAATGGTGAAGCGTTACTTTTCTTTTTATATTTTTAACGCTAGTACCATATTTTAGTTCTGGTCGTTTACGACCGATTTATTTTTCACCATGATTTCTTTCTTTTTTATATAATGGTTTGTTATGATTTATTTTCATTATTCTCAGAAAATGTGTTGAAATAATCCTCAGTGGTCAAATTGCTGTTAACATCAAATCATCTCCATTTCTGCATTCAATCTTATTCTGGAAAACTCAGCGTGAGTGCTCAGTTCTTATTGCATTTGCAGTTTCTTTGTTGAATGCAGATCTGTGTTCCTTTTTTATATTTCTTTGTTAATGTGACTTTCCTCTTTACAGTTAATGTTCTTGCTGTCCTGTTGAAGTCTTGATCCAATGGACATAGCAATGGAGTTAAGGTGATTAGAAGAAAAATAGCTATTTGGAAACGTTTTGGAAAACAGTTTTTTAGAACAATTTTTAAAAACAGTTTCCTCATGGTTTATGTGAAACAATATTAACTTCATTTTACATGTAATGCTTTGCCTCAGTGTTCTTCGCACATAACATATATATATGTATACTATGCCTACCTTTCTATATACCATACTATAATGATATGAAAGAAGTGAAAGCAATTAAAAACAATAAAGCTCTTTTGAAAACACCATGTTTTCAAATTATGTTCTCAAATTTATCAAACATGTTTTCAAGTTTGAAAAACAGTTTTAGAGTACTGTGATTTGCTATATCTCCATACTCTGTATTAGTTATCGCTAGTAATGCATGGCTGTATGGACAATAAATTCTTGATCTTGAGAATGTTTTCTTGTTTTTGGCTTGTTTTGTTTGAGACCCTTGAAGCAGGAGAACCAGTTGGGTTTCAGTTTTTTGAGATGTATGACATCAAGTGGAATCTTGAGCCAGTTTTGAGTCTTTTTAGATCTGTTCTATGTTTCAAAAGCTGTTCTCATGATTTTAAAACTTGTTATTCTGAAGCTATGGTCACTCAGTTTCTTATAGCTATGGTGCTAAACATCTAAGGCTTTGGGAAACAGCAAAAAGTGATATCGTTAATTAATTTTTCGGTTCTAGCATTTGTGAATGTAATCAAACCTTTATTACTTTGGGACATATTATTTTATTACGTAAAGCATGAAGAACGGTTTGGTTTGTAGTTTTCTCTTGTTTCAAACACAAAAATACAAAAAATCACGATAAAGCGACGATCTTGAAACGCGAAATGATGTTTATGAAGGTGATACCGATATGATTTAAAAAATAGGAATCAAACAGACCCTTATATCCTAAACTAAATTTAACCAGGAAAAAAAATGCAATAATCTCCCAAAATCAAGATGTGTTGCATGCTTTACATCCCTTCACCTTTATATGCTTTGATCAGTTCAAAACTGTTTTTATGTTTTTAAGAGCGAAGCATGGAGAGTACGTTTAGTTCCGGTTTTCTAAACATAAAATAATAATAAAACATTAAGTAAATAAAACAGTCTTAAGAACACCAAAATGATGTTTCAAAATTGGATTTTTGAAGCTTGGCTCCCTTAGATCCTAAACCAATGTTAGTTAACCAGTAAAAAAAGTGCATTAAACTCCCAAAATATGAAGATTGGTTGCATATATACTCTTCATCTCTCATAACACCTTTACTTTGTGATTTCAGATTACAAAACAGAAGAGCATGATCCATAGCTGCTGCTAACAACATTATGTCATCTTCTTCCTTGCAGGTAGGTATGCAAAATTCTTCGCTAGGCGTCGTCTTAGCGACGTCCCATTTCCCGTCGCCGATGGTTGCATTGCCTGCTGCCATGTCTGCTGTGATTATGAACATCATGGGTAGCAGTCTGGGTTTCTTTTGGAGAAACATTGACCCTTCTGAATCAAACAACAATCCTGAAGCTGATAGAAGTAAGCAATGCTAAAACCTTTTCTTTTTATTTTATTTTATTTTTTATTTATTTTTTATATGTTGAATATAATAAAATTCGGGTTTTCTTCTTTTGTTATTGGTTGATTATTTTTTATACCCTTTTAGTCAAAATTGTTTGTTTTCTGATTATGAGAGACTCCTTTTTATGATCAAAATTCAGTTAGATTGAATGGCAATGGAAAGCAGACTGTGATTAGTCAAAGACTCAATACAACTGGCAACCTATTCGGTATTTTAATAATACAGTCTGTTATAAATGAAACATGATTATATTTGTGACTATATGTGAGCACGCAAAAGCTAATCCTTCTGTGCGTCATATTAATTCGACGGCAGCAAGAAAAACAAACTTCATCATCGTGTAGGCAACATTGAAGAAAATCACACGAGTTGTGGAAAGAAAACGATTGAAGGGATGATTTTAAGTCAAGATTGGTAAAAAAATTGCCCCTTCTCTCTAACAAAAAGAACATAGGCAGGGGAGGCTAGGGTTTTTAGAGAGGTAAAAAAGTTTTAAAATGTTTATTTTTTTTCCTATATTTATTATTTATTCTTTTCTATGTCCAATTAAAATTATTTGACAAATTATTTATCTTTCAATTACATCTAAACCAATGCTAATAGTCTAATCCAATATAATCACCGATTAGGTATTTGAATGGTTGAGTATTCCTGTAACCGATGAGTATAAGTTCGAACATTGGAAATCACCGGTTGTGTTTTCACGGTAGAGCTTTGTGTCTTTATAATTCTCTTTCGATTCGTATGGGATTAGTACGAGATGTTTATGGCTTAAAGGGAAGCCTTTCCGGGTGTGTGCCTGGACGTTAGGGACACCTAAAAAAAAATTAGTCTATAATGTTATATTTTTAATCAATGCCATTTACCAGTTTCATTATTTAATTGCCATAATAAAAATATTATTTGTAAATACTTTCAACATTATAATCCTTTAAAATAAAAATAATCAAACACTAAGTGAAATTAGTTTGGGGTTTTGTAAATTGTCAGTTAATACCGAGTTCGAAGCGCTTATAAGATACGATAAATGATACAAGGTAAGGCACACTCTCTTTATGGTCACTTTTTTGGCTCAAGTAGGGGATTATTTGTGATGCGACTCAAAGCATTTTTAAATATCTTGAAGAAGTTATTGAAACATTTCATAGTGCGACAAAATAATTTTAGAGGAAACGTATATTATTTATATTTTAATAATAAATATTATCATTTGTTATTTTTTCTCCCGATTATAGAAATTAGAAATTACGGCAGATATCATCAATTGAAATTCGTATTAAGCTATATAATTTTAATCATATTAATATGATACTAAAAAAAATTAAAATCACAAACACACACCTATATATATATTAATTTTCAATTTAATTATTTAATTTTCACGTTAGTTATAATATTATTAATTTCATGTAAATTTTGTGAAAAGGTTCATATATATTTCATGGTTCATATCATTATTATTATGTTAATAGTCTATATATGTAAATGTATTGAAGCTCCAAATTAGTATTATTAAAAGAATTTCATGTTTTGTTATTTTTATGCTGTGGGAATGGATGGTATGGGAAAATGGGATATTCTCACAATCAAAGGCAATGTTTTCAACAAGAAAGGTTTTTCTACTTTAAGGTTTTATATAAAATACTACTTTTCAAAAGAGAAGTTAAAACAATAGAAAAGTAAAGAATATTGAAAGCTTCGTAATGTAAAGAGATTAGGGAAAATTCTTCTTTAGCATGACAATTAACATTTAGTTGATTTAGTTCAATATATATAAAGAGATAATATAAGGTCGTCATAATGAGAATTGGATTTTAAATTTTATTGAAATGAAGTTTTTAAATATAAGAACTATAACTCTAATTAAGTTTGATTTTTAAGACCCAAGTCCGGCTTATGGAGATGAAGGGTTTAAGGTTCGAGCCTCAATGAGAATAAATTTGTAATGAACAAGTAATACAAAATGAATAGTGTAAAAAAAGCTGGATTTATTTATTTATTTTTTTTAGGGTTAGTTACATCTCAACTTTTCTATTTTTTATATTTGGGTGTCTCAATAAAATTAAGTGTCTTAACTTTTTTGATTTTTCCTATTTTGTTGTATCAATTTTATTTTGATTCAATCAAGTGTCTAAATTTCTTGATTTTTTATATTTTAGTGTCTCAACTTTATTTTTGTTAATCTTTTTTATTTTTTATATTTGAATGTCTTAACTTTGTTTTTGTTTAATCAAAATTTTAAATTTTAAGTTTTTGTTCAATCAAATTTATTTACTAATAAAAACTTATTAAGATATTTTAATTGAAAAAATTTAAATTAAAATGACATTTCATATCATATAAAATAAATAAATTATTTAAATACCTTTTCACGAGATGAAATGATGCTATTATCCTTACTGGAATAAGGGTTTTACTATCTATTTGTTTCCATAAAAAGAAATTGATAAAATTGAGATAAAAATTAAAAATTTTCTTTAAAAAAATATAACAATTAAAATTTGTTTGAAATAATTAAACATATTTAATTATTATCTATTACTTTTACTTGTTTTCTAATTATTTTATATGAAAAATTAAAAATAGAACATTGGATATATTTTTAAAATAATTAAAATATTTATTTTGTACTCTAATGAAGGGATAGAAAAAACCATAATGTGGAAATTATATTATTATCATTTTATCTTGTTAAAGGTCATTGAAGTAATTTAATTATTTTTATATAATAAAAGTGTTATTTGGATGCGATATTTGCTCATTCAAATATCCTAATAATAAGCTTAAAATGAAAATAATATATGAACAACATTTTATTAATAAAAAAAACTGTAAATCTGGGAAAAATAAATAAATCAGATTAAAGACTAAGAGAAAATTTAAATAAATAAATAAATAAATAATAATAAAAAACCAAAGTAAAATGGCTTCAACACTCCTGACCAAACCACAACCACTATTATATGCCAAAAAGTAACAACACATCAATTTCTTCTTACATTCCAAATAGGTTCTCCCCCAATAGAGCATCCCTTTTTTTCCTTTTTCTTTTTTATTTATTTATTTTTCTTTTGAACTTTCCGAGGAAACTAACCTTTAAGACTTTCAAAAGAAAGGATCGAACACATTTTCAAAAGAAAATTAAAAAAAAAAAAAAGAAAAAAAGAAAATTCAATCAAATAAAATCAAAATTAATTAAAAGAGAATAAATAAATAAAAGAATATGAGCCCAATTTGGGATGTACAAATAGTTTTGTCCCAATATGTACTTTTAAAATATAAAAATATTAAGCTGATTTGAAAAAAATGCTCAAACTAGCTTGTCATCATTAAAATCGTAATTAGTGACCAAGGTTTTAAATTTTTAAAAATAGTTAAAACCGTAATAATCAACTACGACTTTAATTTTAAAATTAACATCGTAATTGATGTTTTGAGGACTACTGTTCTAAGCGGTTTTAAGCTTTAAGTTAAAACCATAGTCATCAATTACGTTTTTAAACATTAATTTGGACATTTTTTTTTTCAAATTTGTACTAGATTGATATATATATTTATTTTAAAAGTATTAATCTAAGACAAAATTCAAACAGAGTTTTGTCCCAAAATAGTTCATTTTTTAAATACCAATATAACACATTTAAAGAATAATATAGAAATTAATGTTTAAAATCGTAGTTGATGATTACAGTTTTAATTTTAAGCTTAAAATAAAAAACATAGTCAATAGATTTAACTTAAAAAAATTTAAAATTATAATACTTAGTGTTTGATGACAACAAATGTTCAGTATTTTAAAAAATGATTAACGTTATTCATTTGCAAAAATACATTATTTTATACAAAACTCATTCAAGCAATTAAACGGGTAAAATATATATATATATATATATATATTTATTTATTTATTTATTTGGGAAAGAGCCAAAAATATAATTGAAAACCTTATTTGAGAATTTTCGAAGCATGTGAAAGATTAACGTGGAGTTGTGTTAATAGAAAAAGTAAAGCCAAAAGGTGGCTGAAAACGACAAAGCAGCTTGCCCAGCTCTCTCTCTCTCTCTCTCTCTATGCTTCTCCACGCTGCTTAGAATGAACACCTTATTATTTATCCCACTAAATTTTGCTGCCACCATCAGCTCAGCGCCGCCGCCGCCGCCGCCGCCGCCCCACGGCCGCCGCCGCCACCACCACCACCTCCACCACTACCGCCTGTAAATTTATCTTACAGATTCAAACATTAATGGCCTAATTTTCTACCTCGTTTTGTTTGTGTTTTATTTTTTCATTCAATGCCTCAAATCGAAATCCCAAATTCTAACCCTAATCCTAACAAGTACGAAAGGCCACCCGTTCTGAAGAAATCACGGACGATTTCCAGGGACGTGATTCCGGCTCCTCACTTTCCTGGTCCTCTCTTCCCTGCTGTCCGTCGCTCCTCCCCATCTCCTCCTCCTCCTCCTCCTGCGGCGTCTTCCACGGCTGCTGATGCCTCCGGATTCTCCGATCGCGATTGGATCTTCCCCTCTTTCCTCGGCACCCACACCGGCCGGGGCCGCGCCACCTTCAATGCGTCTAAGTCGATCAAGAACGACTTCTCTCATTCTCACTCCCGTTCACCCAACCGGAGCCGCTCGATGCCGTCCGGGTTGGGCGGCGGCGGGCATGATGAGATGGTGACGTCCATGCGCTCAATTGGGGCGCTTCGTCCGAGGACTGAAGTTCCGGAGTCGGAGAATGACGTGAAACCGGTGGTGGTTCGAGGTTCTTCTTTGACGGGTTTGAGTGCTCGAAGAGCTCCTGGATTCAAGCGCTCTGCGTATCTGTATGTGGTGAGTTGTTGAATTTATTTTCTTGATTGTTTTCTGTTTGGTTGGTTGTTCAGAAAATGGAGGGAAAATGGAAATGTGGAGAAAATGAGAAGGCAGATTGAACTGAGATAACGGCTGCAAAAAATTCAAGTGAAAAAGTTCTTCCTTTTGTGTTTTTGCAATTGGAGGAGGTCTAACTGCTGTTATGATCTTTTAGCAGCACATGTTTCTAATGATTTTCTTCCTAATATTTCTTTTGCAGCTTATGTTAACTTGTATATTCTTTGTGTCTTATGCAACTTATCTGCGAAATGAAGTAGCAAAACTTCAGGTATGTTTTCTTATTTTTTTGGGTAAGGACTCCCTTTTTGGCATCTTTACTTTATTTTCTTTCTGAGTTGAAAGAAGAGAGAGACTAGTACTGCTTGTTATGGAATGTTGTCCTTTTGTGTGTGTTTATGTGTGTGCAATTTTGGCAATTCTTCCCTAAATTAAGTTCTAAATTAAGGAAATGTTTGGTAAATCAACTAGTTAGATTCATCATATTCGATAAAACTTTTATGTTACTTCTTAAAGTAAAAGAAAATAACTTTAAGTATTAAATCAAAATAGTTAACTTATTTTTTAATCTCAAATCTCTTCTGTTCATTGGTCAATACATTTTACAAGCATAACTTTATGTTAACAACTTATCTTTTATAGCTATGTTTTGCACCCATAATACCTCATATATGAGGGTGAATATGTTAATTTATGATTTAGAATCAATATTTAGTGAATTTTACCAAACAACCATAATACTTAAAGTAAAAAAAAGTAATAAGTTATAAGTTATTAATTTAATAATAATTTAACTTAAAGTTAAGTTACTACGCACTAAGTATTAAGTTTTACCAAACGCCCTCTAAGTCCTAAAGTTCTCCAATTAATCCCAAGTGCTTTGAAATGCTAACTGAGCAAAGCACATTATTGTTAGCCTAAATAGGCCGGGTTGGTGAATAAATGGCCTTTTAAACTTCTAATGTATTTAACCATAATTTAGCGCTGGAGGACTTCAAGATGTTTTTACAATTGCTTAGTAGAAAGAGGAAAAGTAGAGTGAGGAAGGAAAGTATTCATGCGTGTGCACATATATCTATGTGTTTCTCGCAGTTATTGGAGTAGCATGGATAACTTTCTTGTAAATCTTCATGTGATCATATCTAATTCTCTTGCAGGGAGCAATAATTAATCTTCATATATTGTGTAATGGTAAAGAAGCTGATGTTCACAATCACAGCTACAAGGATATGATGCTTGGTGATGATGGTTCATCTTCTTATTTTGGCAATGCAGACAGTAGAACAGTTGCTCTATATACTGTGCTGTTCACACTTGCAATGCCGTTTTTGTTTTACAAAAGTCTCGATTACTTTCCCCAAGTGAAGAATCTCTCAAGTAGAACAAAGTGTAATAATGAGGAGGTTCCCTTGAAGAAGAGAATTGCTTATATGGTGGATGTGTGTTTCTCTGTTTATCCTTATGCGAAGCTGCTTGCGCTTCTCTTTGCCACTATATTTCTTATAGGATTTGGTGGCTTGGCGTTGTTTGCTGTCAGCGATGGTAGCTTAGCTGAAGCACTTTGGCTTTCATGGACGTTTGTAGCTGACTCTGGAAATCATGCCGATAGGGTTGGCATGGGCCAAAGGATTGTTTCAGTTTCTATAAGTTCTGGTGGCATGCTGATATTTGCAATGATGCTGGGGCTTGTTTCTGATGCTATATCAGAGAAGGTGGATTCATTGCGCAAAGGGAAGAGTGAAGTCATTGAAAGGAACCACATATTAATTCTTGGATGGAGTGACAAGTTGGTAATTCTTTGCAGTACTTCTGAACTTTGTGCACCAATTGTCTTGTATTTTTATTGATAATCTTGAAATGCTGTGTAAATCTTCCTTTGTTTTTGTGATGTTAAAGATGCATAATTGTGGGAATATGTCATTTAGCTTTAGCTGTTGCAAGGTAGTCTCGGAGTGATGATTAAATGATGGAAGTTTACTTGGATACAGTCTTGTTTGTTCTTTAAATATCAGTACGTTACTTTTAACGAGTATGAAGAGTTGTAGAAAGAAAAAATCAAGTTGTTTGATTGTTGTGTTATTATGATTTCATTTGATCCTGCTGTCAGTAGCTATTACTCAGGCTTCTGTAATTATCCTGCACACTTGGATGTGCTAACAACATTGATTCTTCTTGTCATATTCTAACGTAATTTCTGCATAGCTGATCTGCTAATTTAAGAGTTCCACTTCCTAACCTCAAGGTCAAATTCTAAAGATTTTCCTCTCTAAGAAAAGATTAGAGGATCAAGAACCATTGTTTTATTGCAGGGTTCACTTCTGAAGCAGCTAGCAATAGCCAATAAGAGCATTGGTGGTGGTGTAGTTGTCGTACTTGCAGAAAGGGACAAGGAAGAAATGGAGATGGATATAGCAAAGCTAGAATTTGATTTTATGGGGACATCTGTTATATGCAGAAGCGGCAGCCCTCTGATACTTGCCGACTTAAAAAAGGTAGAATATGTAGGGTGCCCTACTCTTGTTTCTCCACCTCTTAGTTTTGTGTTTGTGTTGCTTACTTATCTTTTTACTGGATTTTGGCTTCTGTATTTACAGGTTTCTGTTTCAAAGGCACGTGCCATCATTGTATTAGCATCTGATGAAAATGCAGATCAGGTTCTGTTCAATTTTCATTTTCCTAGTTCTTCTGAGTTAAACTTATAGAATTCTCTTCTCTCCCCCCTCTCTCTCTCTCTGATTAGTTAATAGATTTATTTATTGTGTATCAGAGTGATGCACGTGCTTTGAGGGTTGTGCTCAGCCTCACTGGAGTAAAGGAGGGTTTAAAGGGTCATGTAGTTGTAGAGATGAGTGATCTTGACAATGAACCCTTGGTGAAGCTTGTTGGTGGAGAACTCATTGAGACAGTTGTTGCACATGATGTGATTGGACGTTTGATGATACAGTGTGCTCTTCAACCAGGCCTTGCACAGGTAGGTTAAATTGAGATGTAGTGATAATTTTTAAAAGCATGGTTGGCAACATTTAAAATTACCTCATGCCTCCTTATTTCTTAAATGTTGTTATTTTTCTGAGTGTAGAATACAACCAAGAGAGAATTGGAGGAAATAATTCCTTGTGTATTTTTTCATTGAATTAACATGTGTATATATACAGGAGGGATAATCTATATTTCCTAATCTGTTACAACTCTACATGTTAGGATTCCTAACTAGTTACAACTCTATATGTTAAGTTTCCTAACTAGTTACAACTCTATATGTTAACACTCCCCTCAAGTTTGAACGCATAGATGTCAATCATGCCGCGACTTGTTACATAAATAAGCACAGTCCTTAAGTATTTGTGAAAATATCATGACTCTTCTCCCTTCTTCACATATCCTATAAAAATCAAACTGAGTTGTATTTTCTCACGAACGAAGTGGCAGTCAATCTCAATATACTTAGTTCGTTCATGGAATACAGGATTCTGCCATAGGCGCCTGGAAGGCGGCTTGGTTATCACACCAGCGTTTCTTCAGGACTAAATTCGTAATGCTAACTTCCATAAAGTTGATGGAAGCCACATGATTTCACACAACATGCCATTCTTTGTATATTGAAACTCTAAGCAGTGGAAGCATTCCCCTTGCTTCTTACTCTTCCATGAGACTCGATTTCCACCAACAAAAACCGATGATAACGGATGTGGATCTCATCTTCCTTTGACCTTACCCGATCGACATACGTGAAGCATTCAACCCTATTGCCCTTGATTACTATATAGAATACCTTGTCTGGAGGCGCTTTCAAGTAACATAAGATATGTTCTCTGAGCACTTGATTAATCAACGGTCGGGAAGACATGTATTGACTTACAACGCGGCGGTGTAATCTCCGGGCAGTGATTCTTTATCAGGTGATTCAGCTTCGACTAGTCTTCTATATGTCTTGGGATCCTCGAACCTTCCTTTAGTAAGGTGCCCGGAGCCATAGAGGGAACTACATGGCTTTATCTCCGACACCAGTCTCGGATAATCAAGCACATATTTCCTTTGAGATAAGAGATTCCATGTTTATTCCGCATAACATGTACTTGTTCTCTAGCATCCTGGGTCCTTTGTATGAAGCGGTAGAGAAAGGACAGGGATGGATTCCTATAGAAGTCGCTCAGGTGATAACGATGATATCATCCGCATAAATGCCAATAAGCGATAGTTGGCTAGATTCGGTAGAGACGGAATGGTGATTTCTTTCTTACGAAGCCAGATTTCTCAACTACTTGATGAATTTATTGAACGAGAAACACAGGGACTACGCTTCCAAGCCATGCGTTTGGCGAAATGAGCCTTCCCAAATCTCACTTGAGCAACAAAGCAGGTTTCTCCATATACCTCCTCACGAAGATCGCCATGAAAGGCGCTATTAATATCAGAAGTTGATGAAGATTAATTATGAGTAGCCATTGGGGAAGCCGCGAATAGATGTCTGTGCCAACCTTGGAAAAAAGGTATCGAATAGTCCCACCATAGATCAGGTACCTTTTCCTTTGGCCACAAGTCGTGCTTTCAATGAACAGCGAACCGTCTGGATTAACTTAATTCACAAAGACCAGTGACATCCTGTGGCTTTCTTTCAGTAGGTAAATGTACGAGTTCAAAATTACCATTCCATTAAGCATCCATGTCTCTCTGATATAGCCTTTACACCAACAAGGTGAGACAAAGTTCACGAAAAGTGTTGAGCGAAATGAGTCGAAAAACAATAAAATATTGAATTTGAAGACAAGCGGTTATAGGTGCAAAAATGAGGAAATTGGATGAACATTGGCGTCTACCTTTACGAAACAATAGGAGGTCATCATCAGAAGCTGGATGGATACGATGTCGAAGCATCCTAGTGGAGGACGAAGGCTGGTGGGTTAATGGCGTCAGTGTGAACTACGAGTGATAGGAGGTTTGCGGAAGCGGGAATAGGAGGGGCCACGGGGGAGGCAATAGTATACACTAGCAGGTCATCTGCCTCCCCTTGACTAGTGTGGGTCGAGGGTGAAGAGAAAGGGACATTCTCAAAAAACTTGACATCTGCAAAAACCAAGTACCTACGAAGACTAGGGTAGTAACACCGATACTCCTTGAACTTTGGGAATAACCAGAAGATACCCAAGGGTTATGGTCAAGTTTATGATAGGGCGAACATCTTGAACAAGCAGGTGCTTTTGAGACTTGATATCTAAGGCTCAATAGGGAATAGAGGTTTATTGGGGAATAGGATGTGATCTGATTGTATCCCGATTCAAAGGCGGTAGAAACATCTACATTAATAAAAAAACAAGGCGTAGAGTATGGGCGAAATACTTGGGCACATGCATGCGGAAATAATAAGAGTAGACGATTTCAAGGAGGCGTCTATTATTTCTCTTAGCAACTCCATTTTGAGCAAGAGTGTCAACTCAAGAAGTCTGATGAAGGATGCCATGTTGAAGCATGAAGGACTGAAATTGTTCTGAAACATATTCTTTTGCATTATCACTTCTCAGATTTTGAATATAAGCACAGAAATTGAGTGAATCTCGGCACAAAAGCACGGAAATGAGAAAACCTTCAGTGGTTTTGTGGCTAAATATAACCCAGTGGTTCGTGAATAATCATGAGCAAAGTGACAATGTCGAAACCCGGTAAGAGACTTGCCCACAAGCTAGCCCACGGACCCCACACATCTGAATGAACTCAAAGATTAACGTTTATTGACTCAGTTGCCTCTTCAGGCGATGATGTTTGCAAATTGACAAGACTCTACAATCTGAGATGGCAAGCCAAAGCCCGGGCCTTTCTTTAATAATAATGGCGAAAGATGGCCAGCCGGCAATGTCTTAAATGGTGTAGTGACTACAAAGAAACAGCAGTAGGTCTTGAGGCTATGGGATCAATTCATACAACCCTAAACTCACGACCTCACCAATGTCTGGCAGTCACTAAGATCTTGAAAGAATAGCTAGAGAAAAAATGAAGTCTGCCTTACTTAAGTGCTCGAGTTAACGCTGTGAGACATCAAGATTAAAAGATAAATTTGACGACTTAAGGTGATGTCGAGGAATAGATGGGTGAGGCGCTGATTTGTCTTTGACGAAACACATGAATCTTGATCCGCTCCTGCAGTGGCGAGTGGAAGGTGAGTTGTGGCGAAAGGTAGAGAAAGACTAGGCCACTCTTTGCCGATGTGGCTCCAGTTCAATGACCGATCGAATGAAGAAGATACAAGGCATTTATTCAGTTACTGACTCAGCAATAACTTTTTCTTTTTTGATAATCGGAGTAGATGGAATTTGGCCTAGTGTAGCGAGTAGATTAATTGATGGATGCTCGATGTAGAAGCTATATGAGCAAACTAAAATTTATGATTTCGATTATGTCGTTTCATCGCGTGTCACATGGCCTGTAAGCGTGTAACAAATAAAAACACTACTTATGCGGGCGGATGCAAGGGTAGGTGAAGAAGAGGATGATGCCTCAGTGCGAAAAATCCTGCTAAAGGTCTCCTTGAGAGATGATATCTCAGGACTAGACAAAATCTAGGCCTTAGTTGAATCATACTCAGAAGGAAGAGCGGCAAGAAATCCTATAACTGCCATTTGTTCTTGTTGACTTTGCTGAACTTTTACATCTGGACTAAAGGGCATAAGCATATTAAGCTCTTCATGTATCTTTTTATGTGAGTGACTGATCCTGTTTCTTTGATCGATAGAATGCTTTACACACATCAAATGTACGAGAAACATTCCCCTTTCTAGAAAACCTGGCTCCAAATAATCATTAGCTCTATCAAATTCACGGTGATTAACGGTGATACCTTCGGTCGGGTAGATTACAGTTGGATGAGCAGGCGACATATCTCCATCCATTGCTCTTCCCGAATGTTGGTTGTGGATCTTAGTGACGTATTTGCCATAAATGCGCTCACGTATATTCGAATTGTTTTGCTCCATTCCAAATAGTTGGGACGATCGGTTGTTTTTTAGTGATTTTGGACATCCTTCGGGACCGCCGGCCCGGTGTCGGTTTCTTTTCCTTTGAATCACTCATTATGATACCACAGGAAGAAGATCAGGAGCAAAGAGCACTCTCAGAACTCAAATTTTGGAAAATCAGCATAAACCTAAGCCAAGGGGTTGTCGGACACAAAAGCACTAAAACTAGATCAGGAACAAACAGAAACAGTATTGCCGGGGCCTGTCGGCAGACCTTGGAGGAGGAGCAGGGGTCGAACGGTGCCCACCCAGCCCGCGCGATGTGTGGAAGCTACCCCACATAAAACTTGGCACGTGAAGCTGAGCTTGGAATCCGGCCATCGGATTTTGTAGCCTGGCTCATTGGCGGCCAACGAACCCTCCTATGCCGACGGTGAGACTCCACGCTCCCTCTAGGTGGGTGTGTCAAAAGTCACCCTTGACCAATGCAGATTCTGAAAAATTCTCAAAAAATTCTCAAACTAGAACCACAACTTTGATACCATGTAGAATACAACCAAGAGAATCGGAGGAAATAATTCATTTGTATTTCATTGAATTAACATGTATATATACTAGGAGGGATGATACGTGACTTCTAATACATTTACAACTCTGCATGTTAGGATTCCCTAACTAGTTACAACTCCCTAAGTTCAGTTTCCTAACTGATTTTACAACTCTATGTTAACTCTTGAGAAAGCTTCTATTTTTTTGTCATTGATGTTTGGTTGTGAAATTGATTTGCATAATTTCATCTATGTAACATGATGAAACATTAAAGAGATGTTTAGCCAGGTTCAGATCGAATTGCGTGCTACACACCAGTTTGCATCAACCTCAACTGTCAATCTCATGTTAGTCCAGTAGTATTATTCTATTTTTTTAATTACAATCAAAATTACT
Organism: Tetrastigma voinierianum; assembly: GCA_016808115.1. Taxonomy (NCBI): domain Eukaryota; kingdom Viridiplantae; phylum Streptophyta; class Magnoliopsida; order Vitales; family Vitaceae; genus Tetrastigma; species Tetrastigma voinierianum. The sequence goes on along the minus strand of JAEQBH010000070.1, from coordinate 307,010 downwards.
AGGCATATGAATGATCCATTGAGATTAAATTGTTCCATGGTGCTTCCGTTGTGCCTTCACTGGGGTCATGACAGAAGAAAAGGGTTCCATTGAATCCTTATTCTACGAATTTTACTGATAAGTCACACTTTTTTTTTACTTTGTTCACAGTAGGTTAACCTGTGATGGTTGCTTATTTGGCTTGACTGTATGGCCATCTGGTCCTAACATATATTCTCAAAAGAGATGATATTTTCTTGTTGTTTCGGCAGATTTGGGAAGATATTTTGGGGTTTGAGAATGCGGAGTTTTATGTAAAAAGGTGGCCTCAATTGGATGGTATGCGTTTTGAAGATGTCCTTATTTCTTTTCCTGATGCAATTCCCTGTGGAATTAAAGTGGCTTCAGATGGTGGAAAGATAATCTTAAATCCAGAGGATGATTATGTTCTAAGAGAGGGTGATGAAGTCCTTGTTATAGCTGAGGATGATGACACCTATGCACCAGGCCCTCTTCCAGAGGTCATTCTCGCTTTCTCTCTCTCTGCTGTGAAAATGCAAAGCTTTTCTTTCCTTGATGTGTTATGCTTAGCTAATTAACTTGCCATGCTTTGTTTAAAACAAGATCACAGTTCTTCACACGTTTTGGTGAAAAAGTTGTAGGTCCATTTAGTTGCTTGTAGCACGTGCCTTTTCTGCTTCCGTTTGTATATTTTTTTATTATGCTATTTGTGAAAGCTTTTTTATTTTTTATTTCTATTCAGAGAGCATAATCCAGTGTGTTCCCAGGTGGTGGTTGTATAAGGCATTGGTTTTGTTGATGCATTATTGGTTTTCGGGCTTTTTTTTTTATAAAAAAAGGAGGAAAGGTATTACTGGTAAATGGAATAATTGGGGTGCTGGTGATTGCCATTACCTTCTCTGAGGCAGTGGAAAACTGACTGGCTTAATCAGACTGTCAAATGAAAAGAACTATTCATCTTTTCCTTCTCATAATCGAAATTGATGCTTCACTAGAGATCAATGTGTTTGAATGGTCTTTTCTTGTCTGATTTCTCATGCTTTTCCAATGCAGGTGCGCAGGGGTCTTTTTCATGATGTTTTCACTCCCCCAAAATTCCCTGAAAGGATACTATTTTGTGGCTGGCGACGTGATATCGATGATATGATTATGGTAATCCACTCTTACACATCATTGTTTTCAATGTCACCTTGCCTTGGAATTGCTTTTTTTTAAAATACCTTTATGATAATTGCATTGGTTAGTTAATCTGTAGATAACCTCAAGATTTAAATATCATAGAAACTTAAAGGAGTAAACATTGATGATGAAGAGAGAAGATTGGTCATCAATGAAAACTGGAAGCATGGTCCTTCACAATTAAGCACTAATATGCCGTAAAATAGATGATGGGACAATTGCATCCTTTTATGGTTTTTTTTCTCTCCTTTTAACTAGACAAAAAAAAAAAGTTGTATAGAATGAATCTTGCCATAAAGCTTGACTTCTTGGACCAAACTCGTACATGCAATGTGTCTGGAGCCTCTTTTTGTGTAAAAAGGAGGCAAGATGACTTGAAAATCAATATGGATTTAGCAATGGGAGCAATGTCTGTGTATATGCTGTTTTTTTGTTTTTATGGGGTGAGTACTTCTTTTTGTACCCTTGTGGGTCGCCTTTTCGGCACCTCTTTTTTAATATATTTCTTACTTCTACTTATCCAAATTAAAAATAAAAGGGAGCAATGTCTGTGTAAAGGGATACTTCTTGTGTTCATTTGACAACTAATAAATCATGGTATGCAATGACTTAGAGTAGATAAGAGTGAGTTCCTCCCTATTGAGGATGTCTGAACTCTAGAGGATCTTGTTAGGGTTTTAGGTTGATGATGGGTGTTCTCCCAACCACCTGTTTAGGCTTCCTGTTGGGACCCCCTTACAAGTCTTCTTGGGTTTTGCAAGGGGGTGGAAGAAAGACTCAACATAAGGCCTACTTTGTGGAAGAGATAGCATCTATTAAAAGGTGGAAAGTAAACTTAGGTAGATAGTAGTCTATTCTACTTGCCAGCTTATTGTAATCCTTAATAGGGTAGTTGTTCAATCGAAGCATAGTTTTTTGAAAGGCCCAAGGTATACTAAAGTGTAAAAGTTGTCTTGGAGCTTGAGTTGTGTTAATATATAGAGCGGTAAATAATTAGGAAACTTAACATATAGAGTTGTAACTAGTTTGGAATCCTAACATGTAGTTATAACCTGTTAGGAAATATGGAGAGCTATCCTCTGTATGCTCTTTGTTCACATTAATCAAAAAATAACAAAATTCTTTCCTGGAATTCTCTCTTGATTCATTTCTATGAAGTATGAGCTAGGCGGGTTTGAAATTTTCGGCAATCTACTGGGGTTGTTGGGAGGGGTGACTTTGAGAGCACACCTAGAGGCTTGGTCTCATTCACTGCCGACATAGGAGGTTTAGGCCGCCAAGCCGACGGTGCCGACGTGATGGCGGTTCAAGTGCGTGGCTTCGCGCGCACTCCCTCGTAAGCTTTCTGGCGGTTCCACAGCCCAGTGCGTGTGGGCTTATTGAGAATGCTTGTTCGACCACTGGGCTCTCCTCCGGGGTTGTTCGGTATGAATATGGCCTTTGGTATACTTGGTTTTCCACTGTTTTTGGTTCTGAATCACAGTAGTTTTAGTGCTTTTGACTCATGACCACCTGGGGTTTACGCGGTTTTTCAAAACATAGGTTGGGAGTTCTCTTTGCTCTTTATCTTCTTCTTGTGGTATCATAATGAGTAATTTAGAGGAGAAGAAACCGACACCGAAGCTCGAAGTGGATGTCTGTTAGCAAATTTCTGATTTCGAGTATATCATTTCTTACAATCTCATATCACATGGCCAGACTTATGGCAGTAATAACAAACAACACTTCCAGAACCACTGTTTCTATTTTGTTGCCTCTCGACTCCATGGTACATCAGCGAAACCCTTCTTAATACGGGCGAGATACAAAGGAGTAGGTGAAGGAAACGAAGAGGCAGAGAAGGACATTTCGGTGCGAAGAATCATGCTAAAGGTCTCCTGGAGAGATGATATCTCAGGACTGGGCAGAATCTGGGCCTTAGCTAAATCATACTCAGAAGGAAGCGGAAAGAAATCCCATAACTGCCATCTGTTCTCGTTGACTTTGTTGAGCTTTGACATCTGGACTAAAGGGCATAAGCATATTAAGCTCTTCATCTCCTCTTTTGTAGATATAAAGTCACGCGAGAAACGATGTGTTTCTCTGATTGATAGAATGCTTTACACACATGAATATACGAAACATTCCCGCACAACACCACTCAATCCATGCCTCTTTAACAAATTCACGGTGATTAGAGGCCCGGTACCTTGTTGTGGATGGTATTACGAGGTTTGGATGAAAAGATAGGCATCCTCCTCCATCCATTGCTCTTCGAATCATCGGTTGTGAATCCTTAGTGGTGACCACCCATAAATAACTTGCGTATATTCGAATTGTTTTTTGCTTCATTCAAATAGTTAGGACCTGACCATTTGTCTTTACATTGATTTTGGACATCGCCGGGACCATAGACTTAGTCGGTTTCTTCTCATTTTAATCTCATTATGATACATAGGAAGAAGATCAAAAGCGACACACAGAACACAGTTTGGAAAATCAAGTAGAAACCCTAAAGGAAAGTTTGTCGGAGTAAAAAGCACTAAAACTACGGAATCCGAGGAACCAGCAGGAAACCAAGTATACCAAGGCTGTCGGCGGTTATCACGGAGGAGGAGCCGGGTGAACGGTACCCCACGCGTCCACACGGCGCCATCTGTTTGCCAGCTTCGGCGAGTGAGCTTCACGCGCTTGGAATCATTTGATTTTTACATGCTGGCTCGTCGGTGGTCAATAAACCTCCTATCTTTGGCGGTGGCTCCACTCTCCCTCTAGGTGGGTGTTTCAAAAGTCACCTCCTCCGACAACCTGGGTGTGAAAAAATTCTCAAACTGAGCTACAGGCTCACGATGCCATCTTAGAAATAAGAGAATTGGAGGAAAGAATTCCTTGTTATTTTCATTGAATTAACATGTATATCTGGGAGGATAGTCTATATTTCCTGTCTGTTACAACTCTACATGTTAGGATTCCTAACTAGTTACAGCTCTATATGTTAAGTTTCCTAACTAGTTACAACTCTTATGTTAACAACAATGCAATCCATATTTACTCTTCAATAACATTAGTAAAATTTTAATCTTTTTCATGGATAGGATTTTTCGTGTGTGTGAAAAATAAAATAAAATAAAATACATGTAGGCTTTGGCAACATTGTTGTACTGCAAGAGTTATTTAGGATAAAGAGAGATCGGAAGGGGAGGTGTGTGATTTATTTTACCTTTATTCGTCTTTGTGAGCTTCTTGTACCCATTTTTTTAGTGGAGTTCCTCTTTCAATTTTACATCTTAATTGGTTGGCGGTTTGTGATTCCTGACATTACTTTGGGTAGCATTGGTCTTGTAAACACTTATTGTAAGAGGGAGTTTTTTTTTTTTTTTGAAGGAAATCTTTTCCTTCCTTTGTACTTTTAACTTACTATTAATATAATATTCTTTTGTTTTTTATTATAGACAGCAAGACAAAAGAATTGGAGGAATAAATTCTTTGTGCTTTTTCATTGATCCATTATGAATATATATATATACAAAAGTCATTCTTCTTAATGAATTACAACTTTTATAAGACAAGTTTCCTAATAGGATACAAATATATAAAGTATAATACTGTATTGATCAAAATAAGTAAATAATTGTGCTAACCTAGATGAAATAAGGAAAAAATATATTATAGCATGAAACAAGAATGATCATGAATTTAATCAAGCCTTATCTAATTGAGCCATGAAATCAACATCAATTAGTTTTTCCCTTTACTAATTGATATTGATTTTATCCCTTTTTCTTCTTTTGACATTATGCTTATTAGTGCAATGGATTGTGGTGGTCTGCAGCCAACATTTAATGTTTAAAACTTCCTTATAGGTTTGAGTTGCTGATTATAAATCTGTAAGAGCAATGTTTGTGTAAGATCAGATGCTTCTCTAAGTGTATATTTCTGAAAAAAATAGAGAAAATGAGAAGTGAATTAGATCAAATCATAGAATATAAGACTTAAAATTTTCTTATAAAGTGCAAGATCTGTCATCTATTTCTTTCTCTAACTTATTCTTATTTATGTTAATTCGTGGCTTGTCCACTAATGTTCTTCATTTTCCTAAATTTATCATTCTTTGTAAAAGAATGAAGAATGATAAATTTAGGAAAATGAAGAACATTAGTGGACAAGCCACGAATTAAAAAAATTATCTTTTTTTGTAAAACTATCAGAACCAAGCTTTCTTTTTGTTTCTTTTTTTAATAATTTGTTGTAAAGTTCATCCTTAAATTTGTTTCTTTGACTTACCTATAAAAAAAAATTGTTTTCTTTGAGTTAATCTGTTGTCTGCAAATGCTATTTCTTAGGTGTTAGAAGCATTTTTGGCACCAGGTTCAGAGTTGTGGATGTTCAATGAGGTTCCCATAAAAGAAAGAGAGAAGAAGCTTACTGATGGTGGACTTGATATTTATGGATTGGTAAATATAAAACTTGTCCACCATGAGGGAAATGCAGTAATCCGACGGCATTTAGAGTACCTTCCTCTGGAGACTTTTGATTCTGTAAGTTTCTCTTGCTTTTTATTTTGTGTGTGTGACACTGCCTAACCTTAAGACAATCTCACAAATGCTAACTTGATTATTCAAACTTAAAATTTGTTATCATTCAACATCCTGCTTTCAAACAATCCACTTATTAGGAATGATGGCATTCACCTGCCAGCTGAGTGATCTATGGCTAGAATGTTTTGTTACGTGTTCTAAATGAAACATTTGAACTTTAATGGAGCTGTGGATCCTTAAACCTTTTTAATTGGAATCGGTTACCCGCCAAGCATACTGGTTTTGATAACCTTGCAAAAGTTTCCTATCTAAAACACATCTGTATCATCCACATAGCTTATTCTTTTGACTTTTAACTATGTGTAGCGGTAAATTGAACATTTCCCAAGGATGCAATCTTTTGTTTGAACGTAAATGAACTCCTAAATTTTCCTTGTTAATTTATTTCTCTCTATTTGCAACTAACTCTAAGGGACAGATATTAATTCTTGCAGATGAGTCTCTTGAGGACTCCATTGTGCATTCTGATTCGCGATCTCTTGCCACTCTCCTCCTTATACGAGATATTCAGGTACATATTATTTATACATGATCTATGCTTGGTCCAATGCAATGGTTGGTTTGAAACTAGTAAAAGATATCAGTGATATCATATAAAGTCTGATCTATAGTGAGTCTTGAGGACTATTTGCCAAACTAGGTCGCGATCTCTTGCCACTCCTCACTCATATCTAGAGATATTCAGGTACATATTGTTGCTGCTTCTTGATCATGCTTCGGTCAATGCCAGTAAGTTTGGATTTGAAATAAGTAAAAAGATATCAGTATATCATATAAAAGTCTGATCTATTTTTTCTCTTTTTTCTAAACTGGGATGAGATAAAACCATCATTAGCCAGGTTATAGGGTCTTTGATACAAAAACACTTGTATAGTTGCTGTTGGCAATGGAAAATGTAGTAACAAATTGGATTGTTTTTTAGAAATCTTATGTGGTACAAATTGGATAGTTTCGGAGATCTTATGAAGTGTTGCACAATCAGTCAAGTATATTTTGATAAAGGACCTACCAATTTCTCATCCCATTTTTATCCGTTTCTTTGTTCCTCCTCTCCTACCACTTCTCATTTGGATCTGAATTCTTTCATATGGATAGGAACCATTTTGTGGTGCCAATTCTGCCAGTTTGATAAATAAGAGTTATTTGAGACTCGTGTTTGTCGCATTTATGATCGGATCCGTATTCTTTCTTTTGACTCATCTTTTGAGGGAACCAATTGTTTTGGTTGATTTTGATGGTGAGTTAAGTCCAATACTGCAGGGAAGGGTTATGTCTTTCATGCGGTGTTTATTTTTTATCCCATTACTGTGATAGAGGTCGTGTTAACTGGTGGCTAATCATGTACTGTTCTTAGATTTGTGACTTTAATGGATATACAGTTGAAATTTAATGCTGATGAATTGTTTGTTTCTCACCCAAAAGGCACTTCCTTAAACTGGCCATAAAAGTTACTTCTTCTGTCATGGATTGCAGTCAAAGCGCCTTCCTGACAGAAATAAAAAGTCGACTGCTTTGCGGCATTCGGGGTTCTCTCACAGCTCTTGGATAGTGATAAACAGCTGGGTGTCATTATTAGTGATTCTGGATTCTACGAACAAAGTGGTGTCAGTTCAGAATCGGTGACTATATCTTATCCAGTAAAGTTTGTTCATGGCACTATGTGGTAGCCTGAAGACAAAATAAAATCAAATCGCGTTCTGGAGGAATTGTTTGCTGAAGAGGTACACATACTGCCAATTTTTAATATTGCCATTTGTAATATCATGTCATGAAATTTCTTTTAGAACTAAAATATAGGATGTAGTTAAGTACATGCAATTACTAAAGAGTGGAATTGAGAGGAAGAAGAAAGATTTAATTAAGCTATTTTTTGGATAATACTCCCTATTATTTTTTTCTTTTTTTCTTTTTTTGTAAAAATAAGAAGCGTTGAAGAGTTTGTTAGGGTGCTTAGTGGATTAGGCTGAATGCTGGGTGTGGTTTGGATATAACACTATTGATTCCTTAAAACATCTTTTAGAAACCATTACATTCTTCATCTAAGTTTCTAAAAGCTTGTTTATTTTATTATGCATTATTACTATTTTTCGGTTTTTAGAGACAGAAAATTGAAGTATATCCAACCAAACACTAAGCCTCCCGCCCCCGTTTAGAACCTGCAAATCTTAGGAAAGAAAAAAAATATTGAGAAAATGAATTTCATTGTGTTGTGGAAAATATAAGAATCGAATAGTAAAAATTTTACATATTTTGAAATTTAGTGATCTTATATAATAAGTTGAATAAATGGGGTTTGGATAAACTACAAATTAATTTTAAGTTTTAAACATACTTTTACTGTCAAATTTATTCCTTTCTATTATCTTTCCTTGGTTCTTTAGCCTAAGTTAATTCTCTATTTACTTAAGCCTAAAAGATTTTTATACAGGGAAAGGCTTTTTCATGTAAAACCTTCCCCAGATATACAGATCTAAGCATTTTTAGGGTGGAAACCTATTGAAGTCTTCACTTGACTCTTTTTCTCTTTTACAAATAGATACCAGTATCTTCTTCTACACTCAAAAAATTATTTAAATGGTTTATTGTGAGAGATAATTTACTGAAATCTCAGAGCTACTGCCTGCTAAGGAGGACCAAATTTAATTCAAATGGAAGAACAAATTAGTAAAGAAAACGATTTAGGGCTTGTTTGGTTCCAGTTTTTGAAAACACAAGCTCATTTGGTGTATCCAAGCATTCTTGTTATTTGAATTTAGTGTTTCTATACTATTCTCAGAACGCTTCGGAACCAAAATGTTTCTTGAGAATAGAAAACAGTTTTCAAATCAGTTGATACTTTTGGTAGACATACGTATGTGTGTAAACTTTGTGTATTTATCAGGTGGGCTTATGTATGAAATCAGATTCTGGTTCTTTTCTTGCAGGGGAATGAAATGTGTATCAGACCAAGCGAATTATCTATTCGTGAAAGCTGTTTTAAATAATGATCAGGAGTGGCTAAGTGGAAATGCGTGATAGGTTATCGACACCTTCCGACGTTGCCATAATCAGCCTCGAACCATTAGACCACAAAAATGAATGATTGATGATAATTTTGTTGTCATCTCCTTGGGCGAATAATATTACAAAGCAAGCTAGGCTATTCGGTCTTTTCCATTCCCGTTGGCCCACTGTTGTTCTCGATATATAGCTCACACCCACAGGTTCCATTGATTTTCCCAGGAAAGTGACAGAAACCAACTCATCATGTGCAGAGTGCTAATGGAAGTGCTAGATTCTACCCAGAAAATGTTCACATGAAAAAAGTATTTGTACAATGTTTATTCCAGGTAGTTCTTGGTAGTCACTAATGGCAAATCTCATTTGTGACTCTTATTTGTCTTTCTACAGGCCTTTGGAAGATTTGATTCCACTGAAAGTTGCAACATCCTTTGAGAAACAATGACTGCAAAGAGTTATGCATCATCTTTTTCTTTTTCTTTTGATAGAGTGATGTAGGTTGTTTCTGCTCTGGCAGCTAATCAGAAACTAAAGTTAACAGTCGAATTATACTGTCACAATGGCTTCAAGATCAGACTATGTAAACCATTGAGTTAAACTTCAAAGCCTTAAACTAATTGAACTATACAGGCATAATTGTTGTATTATTATTGAATGGATTAAGCTTCTAGTCTTCATCTCTTCTATTTGTGCAGATTTCATTTTTGCACCATTGTTATTATTTCAGGCGAAATGTGAAGTATAAATTTATATGTTTGGCATTCTTTTTGAAAATAAATTTTCTTAAAACTGTTCTCAGAAATAAATTTATATCTAATATGGAAAACAGTTTGTGAAACATGCACAGCTAAACTTTGTTTTACTATGGTTTTATATATTCTTTTGAGTTTCTAATCATTTATAAGAATGCTTCAAAAATCTTTTTGGATTCTTGGGCAAGTAATTATTTTTATTGAGTTTTTGAAATTCATTATATTTTCAAAGTAAATTTTAAGACTTTATATATTTTATTCAAAATTACAATTATTTCTCATTCTAAAATTAGAAATTGGAATGTGTTGGAATGTGTACCTAAATAGGTATTAATTCAACTTTAAAAATAGAAAATCAAATACAAAAAAAAAAGAAGTGAAAATATATCCACTTAAACACTAATCCGATCAAAATTTTATATATAACCACTGTTTCACTATTACTTATCTAACTAGGTACTAATACATAGATATTGTTTTTTTTTTCTTTCATTATATTTATTCTTACAAGGATTTGAATATTCTTATAAAGTACAAGGATATGAATTCATCCTGCATTAAGAAGTTTTCAAGATGAAACAATATCACAAAATAAAAAATAAAAAATAATCTAAAGAGAAGAAGAAGAAAAAAATGCCAAAAGAATAATAGTAGATTTCCAGGATTACATCATTTCCAAAGGCAAAATAATAACAACAACAAAATAACATTACCCAAAAAGAAAACTCATCACAGCCATATATAATAAATACAAATATTTATATTTATATATATATAAAGACTCAAGAAGAGTTCAAAGCAGACAAGCTTTTTCTTTTCTTTTTTTTTTCTTTTTTCACATCATGATCATCATGATGATCATCACCCAGGTCTGTCTCTCTTCCTTAAAGTCTTTACATATTGTACACAAAACATCACTACTACCACTCATATCACTTTCCAAAACATTAACTTAAACTTCATTTTTTAATTCTGAATTATCAAAACGAGATATCCATAATATCCGCCACCAGATTGTCCATCATCAGCGCCTCCACCTCGCCGCCGCACTTCTTCTGCCCCTTCCAGTACTTTCCTTTCGCCGCCGCCGCCGCCGCCGGAAGCTTCCCGGGGAGGGGACAAGCGGATAAGGGAAGAACAGGGAGGTTCTGGCAGTTGCAGATTTCGACCATGTAGCCGTCAGGGTCGTGGAAGAAGAGCTGGTCGACCGTGACGCCGCCCTCCTTGACCTCCGCCGTCACGTATTCTATGTCCATCCCCTCCAGCTTCTTGATCACCAGATCCATGTCCGGCGTCTGGAACGATATGTGGTTGTCTTTTGGGTTTATCATTTTTTTCTTCGCCGGAGCTTTTTCCGATCCCAGGAGATGGATGCCCAGTCCGTAGTTGAACAGCCTGTGTCACATCATTTAGGCAATGGGTTAGATAATATAAGAAATAATTATTTTTCTCTATTACTTGATCAGCCGCTCATAATTGGCAATAAATAAATATTTTATTAAAAAACATCAAATAACAAAATTTGTGAATCAAAATAAAAAATTGATGGAAGGTTTAAGCTCATGTGTTAAACGCCTTCAAAAAATTAAAGTTTTTTTTTTTATTTGCATGAAATTGGATGAGTGGCTGAAAATGAAGTTGAAAGCATTAAATCAAAACAAGAATGTTTGGTGGTGGTGGAACTTTAATTGGAGTGATTGTAAGTTGTTAGGTGGGTGAAAGCTACTTTCTAGGGTTTTTACAGGGACTATCACATGGAGAATATATATTTGAATTTGAACCCCAATTTTGCTTGAAAGTTGGTATTTTCTAGAAATTGAAATTTTGTACCTCTAATGACTGAAATTGGCAATTTTTTTTTTCTAATTTGGGGAACTTGAATTAAGACCCAAGTTGATATGAAAATGATAAGTTTTAAAGTTGGGTTTTGAATTTGGACCCAAAATGATATGAAAATGGTAAGTTTTGAATTTGGCCCATTTGGGTTTTGTGGAAACTTGAATTTGAACCCAAAATGACTTGAAAATGTTAAGTTTTGAATTTGGGTTTTATGGGAAACTTGAAATTATATGAAAATGGTAAGTTTTGAATTTGGGTTTTATAGGAAACTTGAATTTAGATCCAAAATGACATGAAAATTGTAAGTTTTGAATTTGGCCCATTTGGGTTTTGTGGGAAACTTTTAAATATATATATATTTTTTTAAATTTTGGTTTTGTGGAAAATTTGAATTTGTACTCAAATTACTTGACATAAACTGCATTTCTAATTCCCCTACATTTTGGGCCTTATTAAATAAAAGAAAAAAGAAAAAAAAGAAAAGAACATCATAAATCATTGAAGAAAACTTGATAAGAAAACTCCAAAGAATAATTGATTGGATCGTGATCCCACAAAGACACAAGCTTTTTCATTTAATCATATGCTTAAGTATTTTGATAAAGACATTTATATATCATAAAAGATCTAGGAGTTTCATATCAAATAATCTACACCATAAAAAATAAAAAAAGAGAAATACATGGATTTTTCACATGCTCCTCTTCATACATAACTCCTATATTTCTAAAATATATATATAAAAAAAATATATTTATTTATTGTTTTTTTAATGAACTGTTTGGAAAAGTTAATAAGAATAATAGCAAAGAAATTCACTACAAAGAAAGAAATATTTGTTTAAAATTTGAGGGAAAGTTGAACTTTCAAAATTAAGTTTTTAAAGAGTCTTTTAATCAAATCAACCAAAAGAAAAAAAAATGGTGATTTGTTTAAAATACCCATCACAAACCAAATTTTGGAAATTTCACAATTTTTAACAAAAATACCTTCATTATTCTTCTGTAAAAACCCTTTCTTTTTCATAGAGATATGTAAATATATAAAATGATGAACATCTAAAATAAGTTAGTTACTTTTGAAAATAAAAAACAAGAAAATGGTTTGATTTACAAAATTTTTGGCTATTTAACCAAATATTCCAAAAAAAAAAAAAAAAAAAAAAGCATGAAGACCCATAAGGGGTGAAGAAATATGAAGAAAGGGAAAGAAAAAGAAGTCTGAGATAATGTTTTCTTGAATGCAAGAAAAGATAAGTTTTTCATGAGAGAAAAGAAAAGAAAAGCCATATAATGAAGAGGAGAGAGAAAATAAGAAAAAAAAATGCATATAGAGAGAGAGAGAGAGAGAGAAGGAGTAGTAGTAGTACCAAGCTCCTTCGAATTCAAAGGAAGAAGGGCGTTTGATGAGAACAAAACCCAGAACCTCCTCATAGAATTTCACAGATTTGGGGACTGATTTGCAGACATAGGAGACATGGTTGAGAGACAATAAAGGCAGTTCTGATGATATAGAAGATAAAGAAGATGAAGACGAAGATGAAGATGCAGATGAAGATGGTGATGGTGACCATCCCATTTTCTCATCTCCTCCTTCTGCATTTACTATCTCTCTCCCCATCTCTCTCTCTCTCTCTCTTTCTCCTTCCTCTCTTTTTGATATTATAATGCCCTTGCAGCTTAGCTCTGCCCCTTTATATAAGGAAAAAAAGAGGATGTAGAGAGAGAGAGAGAGAGATTGTTGGGTGTCCAGCTCATTCAACCATAAGCAAATCATTATTTGTGTGAGCATAATTATTTGTTTTTATTTTTTTTGAAATAAGCATAATTATTTGTTAGATCTTATCCACCTTGGCTCCACATCAGCTAACTTCTCCCCCTCATTTTCATTTCTTTGCCCCCCTCCATATTTTTATAATTTTTTTAACATCTAATTCGTTTTGTATTACAACGTTATAGTATTCTGTTCTCATATAAACTTGAACCTGGTCCTTTCCTTATACTCTATCCAATCCTTAACTGTTGAATCAGATCTCGTTGATAATTTTTATATTCCTTTTCATGCCCATCATGTTACATCCCATATCGAATATAGAAGAAAGTTTATGATATTAAGGATAAGTTATTTTCAACTTATTAAACGCGTTTTAAAGTTGTAAAAATATTTTGGACCTAAAGCGAATAATATCTACATAGTTTGACCGGATTGTTGCAAATTGTATCAAAATCGATCCCTAACCTTGATGTGGAGGTCCGTTACGTTTAGCCCCATAATCCTGTAAGACACAATAAAGACATTGTATCTATATAAGGGTGTTTGTCTCAGCTAACTCAAGTAATAAAGCGCTCACAATTTCAAATAGACATAATTTACTATCTTGAAACTAAAGTATAATAAAAAAAATATTTCTATTCATTTTCAATTTTTTTTTATTTCTTGATGTGATGGTTTGTAGTTTAAAAAAAAGAATATTTTTTAACATTTGTTATTTATATTTTATAATATAGAAATTTGTTCAAAATTCTCATATTCTTAAATATTTTTAAAAATAAAATTCATGCTCAATGATTTATTTTTAACCATTCTATATATTTATATAATTATTTTTAAAGCAAAACAAATAAATATAATAAAAACTAAAAAATTTAAAATTTTTTTAATATAATATTTTTAAAAGTAGAGAACAAAAAAAACCCTTAACGCCTAACTCAAATCTCAAATGATAAAGAAGAAGACTGTACAGAAGATCTCATACTAATATAAAAAAATAAAATAAAAATAAAAATCTTTAAGTATTTAATGTGTTTTCCTTTTTTTCAAACACCTTGACTTTTGATTAATTTCTCAATTACAAAAATGAATAAAATAAAATAAAATAAAATAAAATAAATGGAATTCATACTTGATAGCTGTGCATTTTATATGATTAAACTTAAGGACTTCCAACTTGAATTTAACAATTCCATAATAATTATTCTTATTGTCGTGCATGCATCATGATTACCCCTTACACAATTAAGGTTAGTTTTTAAAATTGAAATCATTATTATTATTATTATTATTATTATTTTGACAGAAATCAATATTATATGAAATGCTATCATCATTCTATAAGTCTTCGACACTTATAAAATAGGAATTATTTCATTAAGATATCAAGAATATTTATTAATGACATTATTAAATTATTAAATTTGATAGAAATATAAAAAAATGAATAAGGTACCAGAAAAAAAAAAAAAAAAAAACATAATCAAGCAGGGTGTTGTTTGTTATTTAGATTCAATAGATAACAAGTCTCTAGTTTACTCAAGTCAAAAAATAAATACTACTTTAAACTTGTTTTAGTAAAATAAAAGAGAATTAATGGAAGTAGCTGATAATTTGAGTCTGATTTATTGGGCTAGCCCGACCAATTCGGAATTAGGATTGGGCCAGCAAAATGACGACCCGATATAAATTAGGCTCGATCCTGCTTGATTATGCCTTTGGCACGATGTGAGCTCGGTCCAATCAAATCGTTTGGATTGATAACTCTACTTATTAATGATACATCTAAAAATAAATAAAGAGGTAGATGTGAAGACAAAATAAATTTAATTGTATATGAATATTTGGAGAGAGAGAGAATGGTAGATGTGAAGAAAGAAGAAATTTAGTTGCATATTCGAGATTGGACAAGTTTAAATTTAGTAATGTTTTAAAATCAGATAGGACCCGTTGATCCGATCAATCGAATCGTTGACAAATGACATTTCCAATCCGATTCCAATATGGTCCAATCATTAGTTCAATTATTGAACCATGAATCAATAATTTTACGATCCGTCGTAGTGTGCGTTTTTTCAGTTCCATCTAAAAAAATGAAAACCCATAAAGCCATTACAATTCTTTAAAATTGCAATAAATGACTTGTCTATTCTACGTTAATAATATAATAAATCGGTGAATTTGGCAAATACAGGAGTGATGATGCCCTACCCATTTGTTTTAATTTTCTTCCATAGAGTGTGAGGGATATTACCATGTTCATATTACCATGTTGTTCCCATTCTTCCCCATTATTAATGAGGATGGCCATGTTCATTTGCTTATTTCCAAATTTCATTCATTTGTCTAGCTACTTTTCCCACTTCAATTTCTTTGCAATTATTATTATTATTATTATTATTATTATTTGAATTTTTATTGTTTTCATAACGTTAATAATTACTAATTTATGAAATTATAAGGCTTTTATATAGGAAGTTAAAATAGAAATAATTAAAGCGATTATAATGTTTATTGTACATAATTTGTTACCAAATGAGACTTGAATCAAATAACCCTTCTTGACTAAAAGTTTTGTAAATTAAGTAATATTTTGTTTTTGTTTTTTTTACTTTTATTTTATAGCCTTAAAATCAAATATTGATTTTTCTTTACCTTTTCACTTTATTTTTTCCACATAAATGCCATTTGCTAATATTGTGCTAATATATTAATGTCATATTCCTCTAATTCACATTCTTTTATATATTTATATTTTTTTTTACAATTTCAAACATTTTTTGTGTTTTTGTCATACTTATAAAAGTAGTGGGTATTTGGTAAATCAATTTAATTAGATTAAAAATATTTAAATGATTTAATTTAATTCATTAAGTAAATTAATATAGTTAATAAAGTAATTTATGATATGACTAAAGTAAAAAGAATAACTTTACAGTGGTGTTTGTTTTTTTTTACTAAATAGAAAAAAACAAAACCTCTATAGTTTTTTCTTCAACCAAAAGTAATTTGTCTACACAATTGTTATCAATATGTTATTTTTTACTGAATATAAAAAGTTAAATATTTATGATTTTTTTTATTTGATCAAAAATCAGATACCATATTAACATAAGCTATCAATATAAATATAACTTGACTTAAATTCAATTCATTAAATAAATATAATTTATAAGAAAATGTTATACTTTTCTATCAATTTTTTAAATCAAACATAATATATAAATAAATGAAGAACAACATAATATATTAATTTATAAAATATAAAAGATAATTTAAATATTTTAATTCATAATTAAAGATGTCATTTAAGTAAAATCACTCTAATGATTTTCCTAATCAAAGCAAGTAACACCTTAAAGTGGGTAACCCAAATTTCCATATTTCTTCATAATATATCTTTCCTTTAGCCACCATTTTATTTCTTCAATTTCACACTCCATCATCAAATGCATTTAATAATAAATAAAATAATAATTTTTTTCAAAATTATAAATTGTCAAAGTTCAATTTCCCATTCTCCACTCCTTGAAGTTTTAGAGAAAAACAATTTGACAAAATAAATAAATAAACTTTATAGCATTACATTCCTTCAATTTTCATCAATATTCTAACTTAAACTAACTACTTTCCTTATATTAAAAAAAACTAAAAAAAAAACTTTTCTATTGGGGTTTGTTTGGTTTCTGTTTCTGAAAATTGTTCTTATTATTTGATATAACAAAAAAACTGTTTCCCATGGTTTTCTTAAATTTCTTGTTTTTTTGAGAAAAAAAAAAAAGAGTTTTTGAACAAAGGATTGTTTGATTCATATTTTTAAAAACTGTTATCGAGAATAGTTTTTGAAAATATAGGAAACACTATTTTGAATGATGTTATCTGAAAACTATTTTTATTCCCTTGATTTAATATTTTTATGTTTTCTATATTTTTTAAATACTAAAAAACTAGGAATAAAACGAATTCTTTATCCTTATATTATAAGGGCTAATGTGAAAGGCCAAATAAAATATTAAATTTGACAGTCATAATTTCATGATTCAAAATAATCAAATTTGCAAGCAATTGACTTGTTTAATTCTAGTTGCTTGTGATTGACAAAATTCAGACTAATTAAGGATTTGCAAACCCTGATTCTTTATAATATGATTATTTTTATTTTTTAGCCTCATTCTTGAAAATTATGCCGTGTGGGCCTCCAAAATTAAAATTCAAGAAGGGAAGAAGAAGAAACTTATGAAAGTTGGTAGTAATTTTGGTCAACTATAGTAATTCCTCATCATTGTTAAATAAAAAATATATATTTAATTGTAAAAAAAAATTCCAATAGGTTGCTTTACATAAATTCAATGTATTAAATGTAATTTGACAGCTAATTGATAAGCTGACCAAGCTAATTTAATATTCTTTTATGCTTGGCTGCACTGTCATGAGTGAGAGTGATCCATTCTTAGACTTAAAGGATTACATTTTTTTATTCCCAAATAAAATAAAATAAAATAAAAACCTATTTTAATTAATTAAAGAGACAAGTTGCTAAAAGAATACCTAAGAATTAACTTTTGGAATAATTTAGAAGAAATATATATATATATATATATATTTTTCCCCCTCGTACCACGTTGTTTTAAATTAAGGACATTTTTCTTGAAAAAAAATCCTCACCATTTATTAAATAAATACAGAAAATCTGTAAGGTTGACCTTTTACATATTATTTTTTTTGAATGATTTACGCACTATTTCAAAAAATAAACAATAATTACATTATATATATATATATAAAGAAAACTCTAAAAAAAGAGAACCATATATTAAGAGTGATGATTGATCTCCTTTAATTAATCATTTCATCTCCAACTTCTAGAAAAGTAAATCTACACTTTGATTTCATACTATAGAATATAAAAGATTTTTTATTTTTTTTTATTTTAAGTTTTCTTGATTGAATCTCTCAAAAAATATATATATTTTTTATTGAGAAGGTTTAAAGCATGCTTGGTTCCTGAAAACTATTTTTAAAAACATAAAGAACATCTTTTTGATATTCTTTGAAAATGATTCGTGTTATCTGAATTTAATATTTTTTATATTTTTTATGTTTTTAGAAGAACAAAAAAAAAAAAAAATGATAACAAAATATGTTTTCTGTGTTTTCATTTATTCTTCTCGTTTTTTCAGGAAAAAAATAGTTTAAAAAAACTATAACTATACAGGTCTTTAATTTTTTTTTTTCATTTAACTTTTCCATGATGAAATTGGAAGCCATCTCGTGATCATTCAATATTTTTCTATTTTAATATTTGGGGTTTTTAATTATATTCCTTTTTTTTATATATATATTTCTACATCTGTTGATTCACATGTTCTAACTTCAAATATGATCGACAATTTAAATATAATTTAAAACTTTACATTAATTTTAATAATAACTTATATGAACAAAAGCAAAATCTATATATGTTCACATCATGTTCTTAAAGAATGCCAATTACTTAATTATATTCCTTTGAATAAAATAAAAAATAAAAAAGACAATCGATCAAGTTCTACTCCAATTACTTGAAATGCATTTGGATAACATGTTGCTTTATTGTTTTTAACTTCTTTTTTATTCCCCTATTATAACTTCAAAAATGATTGATATTTTAATTATAATTATATTTTTTTTAGCTATAGTAATAAATAATATGGACAATGCTTTTCACATTAAACTTTTTTTTTTTTTGAAAAACAAGATCGAAGGGTTTTAATAATTCTTTATTTAATCTCAAGGGAATTGGGAGCCCATCTCATGATCATACAATTTCTTTTTATTATTTTAATAATTAGGATGTTCACATTTAAATATGTACTCTTTCGTGATTCACATGTTCTAACTTCAAATACGATTGATATTTTAATTATATTTTTAAATTTTATATTACTTATAATTATAAATTATATGGAAAAAAACAAAAATTGTGTTTCATTATGGTTTTGCAAAACTCAATTACTTAATATGTTTGTACCATTGAAGAGTTAAAGGAACAGTAAGTCGGGTTTTACCTTTTTTTTTTTTTTAATATACTCTAGTTTCAAGATAATAAAATTTTCATACTAATTTTAATGATGAACGCTCTATCACTTTAGCTATATATGATAAACAAGTCGAGTTTTACTTCAACTACTTAAAATGCATTTTTTTCGAAGTTTAATTGATTTGTATATTCTAACTTCAAATATCATCGATGTTTTAATTATAGTTTCAAATTTTATATTAGTTATAATTATAAATTATATGGATAACACGTTTCACATTTTCATATATTATTTATTTTTTCATTAAGTAATTCTAAAGTGACTTTTGCATGTCTTGATTGAAGGGTTTAAAAAAAAATTAAAAATTTCTCAATGAAATTAGTGGGAGCCCACTTCATAATCATGTCATATATTTTTATTTTAATATTTGGGGTGTGGGAAATGAGGAGCATTGATCGATCATGTTCCCCATTTGTAGATTTAAAAAATATAAATATTTGAGAAAAAGCAAGCAATCTCTTTGTTTGTTTATTTATTGACTTTAAGTAATAAATAATTTATTTTTTAAAAATAAAGTATATTTAACTAAATATTTCATTACAAAAAGTTATATGAAGTTCAATGTAAAAGCATTATTTAGATTTCATAGTTTAGAAAAATATTAAAATATTTTAATTTTTTGTATTTTTTTACATCTAAATACTTTAGTTATAAATTAGTAAGCCATCTGTGTTGTGGACTCAAACTCGGGACGCCTCCTTCTTCTTACGCCTTGTATTTTTGAGATGTAAAGTGTCATGTGAATTGGATATGATGGGCTAATTTTTTGTATTTGATAAATGAAAACTCTAAAAATAGGGTTTTTAATCAAAGCAAATATATTCAAAGGTTTATTAAAAATTTGAAAAAAATGGAAAAAAACTAAACAAAGTTTAGAATATGTTTTTATTTAATCACAATACATGTAGTATTAATAATAATATTTTTTCATTTTTTAAATATCACCTATTAATTTAATCTAATAAATTATCATTTATTCCTAATATTTTAATCATTCAAATCTGACAATTATATGTTACATCAATAGGTCGGTAAAAGATAATTAAACAATAAAATAATGTAAACTTGGATAAATTAGTAAAAAGGATATCTTTTTATTTACGCAATTATGTAACTTATTATTTATCAATAACTTTCTTTACTAAGTAACATAAAATTTAATTCATCTTAGAGAATTAAATACGTAAACTATTATTTATTATTTATTATTAACTTTCTTTATAAGTAAGATAATCTTCAATTCATATGAGAGATAGCGTGAAAAAATAGCAATGGAAGGAAAGAAAATGTACGAAAGAGGATATAGTGTCCCATAAAAAAGAGAAATTCCTTCGATTGTAACCAACTATCTTTTGATTCCAGGTGTACTATATATGTTGAATAGACGATATTATTAAATTCTTCGAAAATATCTAGATAAAGGATCACGAAGGTTCTTATTCTTTTAGAATATGATAATGTATGGACTTGTTATCTAAAATATGAAATTTTCATTGTCAATTTAATTATAGTGCAGTTCCTAAACCAAAACAACAACAGGAATCTCAATATTACAAATTTGAATTATTGTATCCAATAAGGACGATCTTTGAGGAATGTTGGGCAGTTTTTTGGGTGCTGTGTGTAGGATTATTAAGAATAAAAAATAAACAAGTTGATATTACATGGATTTACATTATCACATTTAGCCTAATTGCTGTACAAATAAATAAATATTTTATTTGACTTTTATTATTTTTACCAAAACATTTTATAAAGTTATAGTATTCATTTACTTATAAGTTATTTTTAATATAATTTTACACATTTAAATAATAAATAAACATTATAATACTAACTTGAGTATAGTAAATACAACTTGTAGGTATGACATAAAATTCCATATGAATAGGACAATTTCATGGCGAGTGCAACCTCTTTGTTTGTTTGTTTGTTTTTTTAATAAATGATAAATTATTTATTAAAAAAAAACACTATATTTAACTAAATATTTTATTACGAAAGTTAAATCAAGTTCAAGTACAACCACTTGAGTTATGCATGACGGACAAATCAGATTTTACTTCAACTACTTAAAATGTTTTTTTTTTTTTCGAAGTTTAATCGATTCGTATATTCTAACTTCAAACATCATCAATATTTTAATTATAATTTCAAATTTTATATTAGTTATAATTATAACTTATATGGATAACGTGTTTCACATATTTTTTATTTTTTATTTTTTTTCATTAAAGTAATTCTCAAGTGACTTTGCATGTCTTGACTGAAGGGAAAATATTAACTTTTTCTCAATGAAAATTAGTGGGAGCCCACTTCATAATCATGTCATAAATTTATATTTTAATATTTGAGGTGTGGAAAACGAGGAAATTGATAGATCGTGATCCCCATTTGTTGATTTAAAAAATATAAAGATTTATGAAAAAGCAATCAATCTCTTTGTTAGTTAGTTTTTTTTTAATTAATAATATATATATTTTAAATAAAGTGTATTTAACTAAATATTTCATTAGGAAAGTTAAATGAAAATTAATGTAAAAGCATTATTTAGATTTCATAGTTTAGAAAAAATAAATTTTTAATTTTTATTATTTTTAAACTCAAATCTTTCTTTTAGTTACTCTTGTAGTAGAATTGTCACTTATCTCAAACTCGGGCCTTCCTCCTCTTACGTCTTATATTTTTGAGACGTAGAGTGTCACATGAATTAGATATGGTCGGCTAATTTTTTGTATTTAATAAATGAAAATTCTAAAAATAGGGTTTTTAATCAAAGCAAATATATTCAAAGGTTTATTAAAAAATTGAAAAAAAATGGAAAAAAACTAAACAAAGTTTATAATATGTTTTTACTTAATCACAATACATGGAGTATTAATAATATTTTTTCATTTTTTAAGTATCACCTATTAATTTAATCTAATAAATTATTATTTATTCCTAATATTTTAATCATTCAAATCTAACAATGAGATGTTACATCAATAGGTTGGTAAAAGATAATTAAACAATAAAATAATGTAAACTTGGATAAAATAGTAAAAAGGATATCTTTTTATTTACGCAATTATGTAACTTATTATTTATCAATAACTTTCTTTACTAAGTAACATAAAATTTAATTCATCTTAGAAATTAAATACGTAAGCTATTTATTATTTATTGATAACTTTCTTTATAAGTAAGATAATCTTCAATTCATGTGAGAGATAAGCGTAGAAAAAAAATAATGACAGATGAAAATGTACGAAAAAGGATATAATGTCCCATAAAAAAGAGAAATTCCTTCCATTATAACCAACTATCTTTTATGTTGAATAGACGATATTATTAAATTCTTCGAAAATATCTAGATAAAGGATCATGAAGATTCTTATTCTTTTAGAATATGATAATGTATGGACTTGTTATCTAAAATATGAAATTTTCATGGTCAATTTAATTACATGACAATAGTGATACATATTATCATAGGATTCAAATGATACGAATTCTAAACTTATAGCGAATAACAACACAAGGTCTCAATATTACAAATTTGAATTGTTAATAATCAATATGGACGATCTTTAGGAATGATGGAACGAGTTTTTTTTGGTGCTCGCAATAGGATTGACTAAGCATAAAAATAAACAAGTTGAGATTACATGGATTTACATTTATCACCCTTCCAACCCTAATTATATAATATTAAATAAATAAATATTTTAATTGACTTTTATTGTTTTTACCCAAACATTTTATAAAGTTATAGTATTCATCTACTTATAAGTTATTTTTAGTATAATTTTACACTTTTAAATAATAAATAAACAATTAGAGTATAGTCATATGTACAAATGAATACAAGAATTTTCTATACCTACAACATTATAATACTAACTTGAATATAGTCAATACAATTTGTAGGTATGACATAAAATTCGATATGAATATGACAATTTCATGGTCGGTGCAACCTCTTTGTTCGTTTGTTTTTTTAATGAATAATAAATAATTTATTTAAAAAAAACAATATGTTTAACTAAATATTTTATTACGAAAATTAAATGAAGACCATGTAAAAACATTATTTAAATTTCATAATTTATAAAAGAATTAAAATTTTTAACTTGTTATATTTCGAGCACTTAAGGCTAGACTCACGTGATAAAAGGGTGTGATGATTTTACGAGAGATCCCGTATTCCGACCCAATAATAGATTATTACAACAATATAATACAAAGTGAATATAAGTAATAAAAAAAAACTTATTGTATTAATAAAAGAAAATTTGAAAAAATAGGGCCTTTAATCAAAGCAAATATATTCAAGGTTCATTAAAAACTAAACAAATGAGCCAAAAAAACTAAAAAAAGCTTAGAATATGTTTTTATTTAATCACAATACACGTAGTACTAATAATTAATTTTCTTTTTTAAATATCACCTATTAATTTAATCTAATAAATTATTATTTATCCTTAATATTTTAATAATTCAAATCTGACAATTATATGTTACATCGATATATAGGTCGGTAAAAGATTAAACAATAAAATAATGTAACCTTGGATAAATTGGTAAGAAGGATTTTTTTTTATTTACGTAACTTATTATTTATTGGTAACTTTCTTCACTAAGATAAACTAAAACTATTATTTATTATTTATTGATAACTTTGTTTATTAAGTAAGATAAATTTCAGTTCATGTGAGAGATAACGTGAAAAAATAGCAATAAAAAGAAAGAAAATACTAAATAGACAAAAGAGGATAAATCACTTTTGTGTTGGAAAAAAAAAAGAGAATATTGTGTGACAAAAAAATGAAACTTCTTCAATCAATCGTAATCAACTACAACAAAATTATAAAGTTATAGTATTCATTTACTTATAAGTTATTTTTAATATAATTTTAAAATTTTAATAATAAATTAATAAACAATAAGTCACATGTAGAAACAAATACAATAATTTTCTATACCTACAATATAATATTATAATACTATAGGTATGACATAAAATTCCATACGAGTAGGACAATTTCATGGCAGGCGTAACCTCTAAACCTAGCTAACATTTTTAAAATACATAATAGTAGATGTAACTTCCAAACCTAGCATTAATTTCAAATAGCCATGTGATAGGGATTAAAAATAATTTAGAACTTATTTTATTCAAATTATTAGGTGGTTAATGTTGACTAAGGAAATCATGCAATAAATAATGGACTAATGATGTGGGTCCAATTGAAGGACTTTTTAGCAACGTGGTCGAAAAAATTAATTAAGATTATAGGTCATCATCGTAGCATTATTTTATCTCAACATTTTTTTTTGTTAGCCTTTTTCTCCAAACGAGTGACTTTTTTGGTTATTCTTAACATAAAATCTTTCTTCTAACACCTATTTCCATCTTTAATTTCTCAATTAAGTAGCTATTTCACTCCCTCATCTAGATTTTATTTGTTTTTTTCGTAATTTAGTCGTTAATAGCGTCTGGCGTGTAATTGTCATGTTTGATATACGTGTGATTATCGTCGTTTTAGCCGTTAAGTTATATCACAACATACATTTATTTATATTCGATCATCTACGTTGTTAATAATATCCACGGTTACGTTAAAATCAAATTAACGATCACACATACCGCAGAACTAAGCTCATGCGTATTATGGGGCCATAATAATACATCAAACGCTAGTTAACTCAATTTATCAAAACTATAAACTTTGAATGATTCATTATAATGATATTATTTCATCCTCGAGCAAATTTTAATTTTCAATATATTGCCATATCAATATATTATTAATTTAAATCAATAAAATTATTTTTCTTAAAAAAAAAATTGTCTGTGCTGTTATTAAATAATTTATATTATGATTAGTCTAATTTATTTTTTGCATATAAATACACAACATTATTGACCGACATGATCAATGGATAAAAGGTGATGTAAAAAGAATTTTTTTTCATTTGAATAGTATATTAATATATGCACAGACATAACATCATCCATATAGTTGATGAGTTTAATATGTTATTCTTTGTAATAAATTTTATCTATCTTTTATTATGTTAAATATATTAGTGAAGATGCCTTATATTCTCCAAAACTATTGTTTTTGGAAATCTAACAATTTTTTAAGCCATATTCAAGACAAAATATTATAACAATATAATACAAAATAAATAAATAAATAAAAGAAACTTCTTTTTTTTTCTCAGTAAAATCTGAACTTTTATAGCCTCAAGACTTAATAAATGTTGGGAGATGTCAAATAGTTACAAATTTATGTATCATTACAAACCATAATTTGCAGCTTTTTTTTGTTTTTTGTTTTCTTTCACCAATAATTGAACCCCAATCAATTGAAAATTTAATGACTGATGGAAAGCTTCAAATAATTCCAAATTGGAGCTACAAAAAAGAATTAAAAAATAAAAATAAAAATAAAAATTGAGCTCTTCCTGAGGTGGCTATTTAGTATTTACAACCCACAAACTAGAGATAAGGCCATAAGGGCCAAAATATCTTTACGTCAATTCAAGTCTCTTTCGTTACAATTAATTAGCCATTTAGCTTTAGTTATTTGGAAAAAAAAATGGTCCCAAACAATACCAAAAAAGAAATCGTGGAAAATGGTTTCTTTATTCTATTTTTTTCCATATTTTATTTTATTTTGTCTTTCACATTTATTGAGAATCATACATAATCTTAATATATATAAGCATAAGAACACCATTTTTATATTTTATATATTTATTTTTTAATTTTTGAATTTAGTGTTTTATATATTTTTAATATTTTTTTCAAAAAAAAAAGAACTAAACATATTTTTCTTATTCTCCGTAAAAATAACTAAATATGCTCCAAAATTCTCATTTCTATCCTAAAAGTCAGGTAAGGTTTGGTTTTTTGAAAATGAGAAAGTTAGAAGATAAAAAATAAAATTTAATAAATAACTTATTAAATGTTAATTAACACTCATTTTATTATTTATTTCTATATATAATAATTTAAGCATAAATTACTTTTAAATATTTTATATTGAATGAGGTATTTAAGTAAAAAAAACAAAAAAAATATTCTAATTTTAATTGGATGGTTATTAATTTTTAATTTTAAAAAATTAATAATAAATTAGCAACCCCACCGGCCAAAGCTCACTTAGATCCCAATAGCACAAGTACGGACCACAAAAATACAAAAATACAAAAATACAAATAATAATATTATTATAAATAAATAATAATAATTGACAAGGGAGGCATAAAATAAACACGTGGGCCACGTTGAGAAAAATGCAGAGAGAAAGAAAGACAAGATCCAACAATCAAGGCGAGGCATGCCACCCAAATATATGAGATAAAATTAAATAAAAAATAAAATAAAATAAAATAAAAATATCTGAGTGACCTATCAACCCCACGTCACAAGAGATTGTCGTTTGGTGAGATCCAAATGCCACGTTAAGGATTTTGACCCTCTCTCTTTTTTATAGAAATAAATAATATTATTTATTTTAAGTCTCTATTAGGTTGATATATTTAAAATATAAATAAATCGATAAAAAACCTATAAATTGATAATATAATGATTATAATGTTTTTGACTTCAATTATTCAATATAATGGTGATTGTAATTTAATATTTATATCTTCAATTAATTAAATCAATTTTATTTATCAAAACAGTCTTTACACAAATAAAGCATATAATAAAAAGATGAACAATGCCATATTATAATAAACTGATAATAAAATAAACGTAGCAATATAAAAAAATAAGATAAAAGTTAAATCGTATGGAAGAACCATGCATTTTATTGTCGTAACAAATGATGTAATAAGACAACGAACAAATCAAACATCAATATGATAACGATAACATAGAAAATAAGATAAAATATAAATATTCATGAAAAAATTATTTTATTAAATAAAAAAATGAAAATAAAAGATGAATACGATTTTTGGGGACAAGACAACAAAATATTTATCCTTTACTGAGAAAAGGGCTATAAAATAACTCGTGTGACGATAAAAATAGAGGATGCCTTGACCTGCTTCAATAAAAATTAAAATTAAAATTAAAAATTGTGGGAAAATGACGTGGCAGGGTAAAACAGTTTGCACTTTGGCTTATCAAAAGGACGTTAATACTGTTGTTATGATAAAGCGTCGTGCTTATCACCACACGGGGACTTTTCGTCTTGGGTTATCATTTATAAATCTTCTTTGATAAGGGCTTTAATTTATATATATATTGGTGGTTGCATGCATGATGGAAGATTCTAGATCTCATCATTAAAAATTCAACATAAATGAAAGTTTCGGAGACTGTTGAAAGTTGGGTTGTTGTAAAGGGAAGGGTTCGAGAACCGGTTCCCTGTTATTTATTCAAAACAACTTTTCGATATTTTTTTTTAAAATTTTGGTTTCTTAAATTTTGTTCAATCTAAGTTTTTCTTTACCAATCAAATCTTATTAGAATATTATTTTTCAGAAAAATAATTTTATTAATTGAAATTATTAGTACATGAAATAAATACATAATCAAATTCACTAAAAAACATAAATGATAAAATAATATTTAGGTTAATACCATAAATTTAATACGCCAGTTTCATATATTTGATATCAAGACCATAAATGACTGTAATACCTACGACATAGCCACAACATTTAATAAATCATGACGGATTTCTGCTTTACGATCGAATACGTCATTCCGCCTAAATCGCTCACACACAAATAAACGCCGTGATAAGAGATTTTACAATATATGTTTTTTTGCGGGTTATGACGGGGCAGACAATCGAAAGATGGGCTAATTCATTGCAAAAAAAGGCAAGATGCTTTGAAACCTTTTTTTTTATGATAGTGGGGACAAATTGGGTTTTCCCTCACTCGGTCCTTCACATCCTACTAGCTTGGCAATGAGCGCTTATGGGTAAAAAACGTAAAAATATACGAATGACAACTCCTTTATGTCTATTATGGACTTTACAGCGAGAAATAAATAGGATGGTGATTATAAATGGGGTCACTTTCGACCAAATAATAAAATCTAATTTCTTGAGCAATTTGCGACTCGTCAAATTTAGTGTGTATAATAAAATCTTCTTTGTTTAACCTTTTCGACCTAGTTAAAGGCCGAGGTAGGGCTATCATTTTGTTTGGGCTTCAGGTTTTTTGCAGTTGTTCCTCTCACTGTTTTTTGTTTCCAATTTGGTTCCCTCTTGTATACTCTCAATGTACTTTATCAATATACTGTTTTTTATCGATAAAAAAAAATGCCATAAGAAGACGACAAAAAACTAAAAGTCGTACCAAGACGATATAAAACCACACGCCACAACAAAACAACTATGAAATCACAAAAAAAAAAAAAAAAAAAAATTAAACCCAAATATGCGCTAAAAATCACTTATCATATAAATCTAATTATAAAAAGAAAGCAGATGAAGACAGCCAATAACGCCTAAAAATTACCTCCCATTACTGTGTTAAAGTGGGTATTGTCACACTCTCACCTCCGCTTAAAGTGATGAAGCGGGCACTAAACTATACCGAGATTTTTATTTGCACATTTGTACTAAGTCTCCTATATAACTCGAATCAAAATATCATATACAAAGATACAATAAAACTACCATCAGAGCTGTTGATAAAGTGTCAATACATACAAGCCCCGAATCCCATTTTATATATACATAATCGAAAGGTAAAAAACCCATCGTGGATGGACTCTACTGTTTGTTGGCTTAGAAGTATGCTGAAGATCGCTGACGCCCTTCTATACCTACACTGGAGCAAATCTCGTGCTAAGCTTAACGCTTAGTGGAAACATATGACTTATACGTATACACACAGATCAATACTCTTGCATAATAAGCATATAACAAGAATGTATACAATAACATATTTAATTTTTCATAAGTTCATATAACAAACTTATACACATACTCAGACTTATAAGCAGATTTATACTGCTCGTATCTCCGTAGGAGTTATAGAGCTTTTACATCAGACAAGATGTGATCAGAGGGTACTAGTTGCAGCCTTATATCATACGTAGGTACCTCGTAGGTACATTTAGAGCAAAACGATGTACATTAGTTTACTCTTATTCGTTATTCAAACTCTTATCATATAACTGTTTGACTACCTAGACCAATAATAAGAAATGAGTAGGACACAACACAATAAGTACCCGAAGGTACGACATAAGATCGAGGTGTCAGAAGACAAACAGGCAGCTGGCCAAGACGACGTTATAATGCCACGCATTAATCGAGAGTACCAAAGATCATACGTGCTCGCCCAATGCAATGCAGGGTTCCAGCGGCATTCAATATCCTGCCTTAAAAGTAGCCCCACGATTATATGTGTTCGGGAACTACTATTATATCATAAGGCATTAAGTTTGCCACTTGTCGACTTCAGCGCCGGCGGCGAGTGCGATCCCCAGTACCAGCTGCCTTTACAAACATGAATAGACCTTTCCTTACGCACTAAGTCTCATTAGTCGATAGACAGTCTTGAATAAAAGGAATAGCAAAACATGATAAAACACATGTCGTGACGGTCTTTATGCCACGTATGCTACTTGTGCGGCGTAAGCCGCCGCCGTGGCGTGCTGAGGTTTGTCAAGCCTCCTCTTGGCCTCGCCCTTGCGCCAGGATCCACATGCGGTAGGCGTGGGACCCTCGAGAAATTGCCAGTTGCTAATTTAGTCCATTTTCCATTAATCCAGCAAAACCTAAAATAATCAAAAGCACATCACGAAAACAACTCCCCGAATGGTTGTGCTTAAAAATAAACCACAAGAGGAAGTTAAGAGGATTCTAAAGCCGACAAGTATTCATACTCTTAAACACCTCAAACCACAACAGGAGAATTTAATACACGAGCAAATGACACACATGAATCCCACAAATCCATAGAAATCCTCATTTCAAGCTTATCTATACATATTCCTGCAAGTTCCCAGCGACAACTTCCACAAACACATGTAATGGTGGATTAGAACTTTTCATAGCAAAACCCTAGAAAAAGAACTAGACCAAGAATCCAAGAATCTATACAAAAGTTCACAAATCCATACAAACCCATAGTAATCCATACAAAACCATAGCAATCCATATATTTATTGTCTTTCTTTCTTCTTCTTCTTCTCCCTCTCTCTACATTTTTTGCTCTCCAAATGGGTATGAGAAAATATCTCATCCTAGACCAACTTCCCATTATTCCACTTTGGCATATAATCTTATTATCTTATGACTTTTATATCCTATTTTGACAAATTCCACTTTTACCCTTATATTTTGTATAAATTACGGGTTTCAAAATTTTCTCTCTTAGCAAAATAATAATTACGAAAAATTTCAAAATGCACTTATAATATACCCTAATTATGTTTAAAAACGACTAGGGTGTATTTCAGGGTGTTACAACTATAATAGAAAAAGTTGAGAGATAAGGAGGTTAGGGTTCTATGAAAAATAAAAATTTCACCCTTATTAGGAATTTGAATCAACAAAAATTGAATCTACATGTCATTCCACATAATATAAAAATAATAAAATTACTCAAATACCTTTTAATGAGGTGAAAAGACAATATTATTTTTTCTCACATTATGGTTTTACTGTCTGTGACGCCCCTATCCCGGGGGTCCCGTTGACAACCCGTCAACCCGTGGAAACCTGTGGATATCGGGTGCCCTGATATCACACTCACACCGGAATCAGAGTTCAAACAAAGAAGTTATAGTCGTCCGAAGTTGGAGGCCTCCTTGATCCGTGACCACAGTCGGTACGACCTTTGGCCGTGACCTGCGGCGGGGCTAACCTACGGCCAGCTAACCTCTGGCCAGAGCTAACCTGCGTAGTGACCTTTGGTCGGTGACCTCTATTGGTGACCTATGGTCGGCGACCTCGCTTGACCTTTTAGTTAGGCTTGTTCGAATTATGGGGACCATAATTTGGGTTATAAAGGTCCGATTTGGGAAATTCAAAAGCCTAACATCAAGTTCACTGATGTGGCTACAATTTACCTGGAGGAGTTATTGCCAAATTACCTTTACTTCCCACCAAAAAATCAGTCCTAAAGTCCGGCTAATGCATATGATCAAAATAGTGTAACTTCCCTTAGGGCAAAACACCACCACACAACCCTTATGGTAGAAAATAACCAAAGTAGGAAGACTATGCTTTGGGTTTGTCGAAACTTCCTGGTTTAGTCTCTCTTGGAAACTCTTTGCTCGGGGAAGCACTTTTCTTCTTGATCCGCCAGAAACCACAGGTCTGATCGCTTGGAAAACTAGAGAGAAGGTGAAGCTTCTCTCACTAAGCTTTCTTCTTCTCTCCCTGTTTCCTTTCTTCCCTTTCTTTTCTTTTCCTACCGTATTGTTTGGTCTAAAGTAAAGTTTGGAGAGTACTTTTTGCCACATGTCATGTAACGCCCCAAAAATACCTTAGAATTTTTATAATAATTTTATTATATATTCTGGGTGTGAATTGAGTCAAACTTGGGTTTTTTCGGGAAATTTGATAAATTGATAAATTGTAAAATGTAAATTGAGAAGTGTGACTATTATGATTAAATATTATATGCTAAATTGAAAATGATTGAACCCGAAATAACCAGTGAAAAGGGCGAATATGAAAATTTGTCTGATAGGGACCTAAGGGTCGATTGTTATAAAGAATAAATGTCTAAGTGAATTTATGATAAATGAATGGCCAAAGTGGAATAGGAGACTCAAATGAAAAATGGGTTAAAAAGGCGAGCAAGGCTTTATGGAAATAAAAATTGAAGACCCAGGAGAAAATGAGAAATGAGGATAGGGTGGAAGGCCCGAACCTTGGCCTTACACTTAAGTGAGATAAAGACCAAAAAGTGGCCTTTGGGAGCTCATTTTATGAACAAACCAGTTTTGAAGAAGGAGAGGAGAAAAGGGGAAAAAAGGTTAGGGTTCTGAAGAGTGGTTTGGTTGGGTTTGCCCATTTCTTCCTCTGGGGATCAAGCGACCTCTGAGAGATGAGCTTTGAAGAGATAAGGTAAGAAAAATCAAACCCTAACTTCCTCTTTTATGATCTTGATTTTGAGGAAAAGGCCTAACTTAAGAGAAAATGGTTTTCATTGATTCTAAACCACATTTGGAGTTGTTTTGGGTGGATTCCATGGTGGATCTTTGATATGGGATATTTGAGGAGGTTTATTGAAGAAAAATGGGTGAAAATGCCAAAATCCGACATTTAAGTCAAAAAATCGCGTGTTAATTAGGTGCAAAAGTGGTGTCGATTACCCATTATTGATGGGAATTTAGTGCAGGTACTAGTCAAAGTGGTACCGGTACCAGTAAGCTCCGACAGCTTAGTTTTTGCATATTTTGCACCATTAAGCTTTGTATTCGTATACTGATTGCTTAGGGACCCTAAGAAACGATTAATAGGGGTTCCAATAAGAATGAGACTAAGTGAAAAACGTACCGTACCTCACCGCCTCGATGAAGAGAATTCGTTTAGTATGATTATTTGTTTAACCACTAAGAGTGAAGAATTTGTATTTGACTAGGTGCGGGTAAAGACGACAACCTGACCTAGGACTGGTATCGAAAGGGAAAAGGAATCGATAATTGGTTTGTTCTTTGTTCTCTATTTGTTCTCGGTTTGTTCTTTGTTCTTTATTTGTTTTCGGTTTGTTCTTTGTTCTCTATTTGTTCTCGATTTGTTTTATGTTCTTTGTTCTTTGTCAGTTGTTTCTTTGTGACTAAATTTCCATTTCAAGTTCTATTTGTGAAATATATATATTGATTTGAATTATTAGTATTCGAAATGTTTGTCATGTGCGTGTATTTGAACCATAAGTGAATTTACTACATGAAAGTAAATTGATTTGAAATGTACTATTAAATGACCAACATGACGGGATTCACCAAGCCAATTTGTCATGGTACTTCGTATTTGTTCCATCTTGAATCGCGTGTTTCTTGAATAATGGCTTGTGCGGATTCACCAACTTAATCTATATTGAATGGAAGCTTCTATAACCATATGTGAGATGATAATATTGAATGTGAAACCACATTTAACTCTTGAATGACAAACATGATAGGATTCATAAGCCCAGATAAATGGTGAATATCGGCTTATAGTATGTGAGATGGTAATATTGGATAATGAAACCATTGTTCTTAAATGACAAATAGGGCGTGATTCATATTGAATGCGTCTTGAATGTTGACTCTATATGTATCTTGAAATCCTGGCCCGACTTGAGAAGAAAATAAATAAATAAATGATTCGAGAAGAGTATTTGAACAAGTATCTTTTACTTACACAGACATTGTATAAAAACATTATTTTGACAAATGTATGATTTGTACTGAACTGAAATGGAATAGAGAATTGTATAGAACCACTAAGCATGAAAATGTTTACCTTATTGTTTTTATCGATCTGTAGTGCGAGTGATAGACGGTGAGACGGATGATTCGAGGGCTTCGAGTCATTCAAAAGTTCCGCGGGTATGCTCAGGTCACATGCATCTCACTATATTTTTGCATGGCGGTTTTTGTAAACAAAGAGTTTAACCCGAGAAATTATTTTTTTGTACTATGGTTGAACCACGATTTCGGATATTTTGTTTAATAGCGGCATAAAATGCCATCTTTGGTTAAATGGATATTTTGTAAAGGAATTGCATTGAATTTGTAATTGTTTATGGGCTCGCCAGTAAATAAACTTCCTTGAAAGAGTTGGCAAAAACCATATAGAAATGAAATGTATTTGTTGAATGGTTGATTAATGGCTTGTTTGGGCATCCCAGGGTTTTAAGTTCGGATCAGCCCGACCAGTCGGTAGAGACTCGGGTTCTTTACGTGTCAACATCCCGTGGCTCCTTGGATTACCCTTGCTCGCCAATACATCACATCTTGGATTTCTCTCGAATCATGTGTTGCCACATGTCTCTTTATGGTCACTTGAAGCTGCTGTTTGACAACCTTCACTTGACACGTGTTTTATCTTGGCCAGCCCAAGTAATGTGGTATCTGTACTATTCTTGGTGTCTCGAAGCGTGGAAATTAGTATCTCGAAATTCAACGAGGTCGACGTGGTATCTAGATTTTGCGAGACGATTCAGCGATTAAGTCGGGTTTAGGTCGTAGGATGCAAAAAATTCAGATTTTGACCAAATTCTTGTTTAACTCTTTTGAGAGAAAATTAGAATTTTATGGGGTTTTACACTGTTTATTTATAATATTAAAAAAGAAATTGATAAAATTGATTATGGTGGAATTCAAATAAAAAATTAAAAAATTTTACAAAAAGAAAATATAACATTTTAAAATACATCATTTAGGTCCTGTGTTTGTTCCTTTTTTTGAAAAATGTTATTAAGAACAAATTTTGAAAACATATTAAACATCATTTTAATGTTTTCTGAAAACTGTTTTTGTTTTCTGAATTTAGTACTTTCTATGTTTTTTCATAAAAAAAACTAAAAATCAAACATATTCCACCTGTTTTTTATTATCTTTGTTTTTGAGAACATAAAACAAAAACCAAATAGGTCATCAATCATCTTCTAATATTTTTACTTATTTTCTAGGTATTATGTGAAAATAAAAATAATTAAAAATAAAAATGATAGATATTGAAATTATTTTTTAAATAATTAAAATATTTATTTTTATCACAATTCGTAGTAAAATATTTATTTTTATCAAAATTCGTAATAGTCAACAAGTAGATAGTAAAAATCATAATGAGAACTTTTCACCTTATTTGTTTTACATCTATTCACTTTGTATAATATCGTGAATATATGTAAAAAAAGCAAGGTGATTAGGGTTTTTACTTTGTATTTGTTACACTACAAAATAAATTGATAAAAATAAATATTTAATTATTTTAAATGTTATTTAAGTAATTTCATCATTTTTTATATGATGTTGAATGTCATGAACATAATTTTATTGGTTCATAATAAGCTTTTGATAGTTTGAGAAGTATTTATTTTAACAAAAAATAAAGTTAGAGAAATCAAAATGAAAAAGTTAATATACCATTTATATGGTTAATCCTATTCAGAATAACTTTTATTTTTATTTCATTAAAGTAATGTTTGGTCCCAAAAAATGTGAAGAAAAATGTAAGAGAAATAAAAGATGAAAAAAATAAAATAAAAATGAAGAAATAAAAATATAATTAAATATTTAAATATGTTTACACTAAAAATAAATTTTTGGTTCAAATGGTATTTGAATAATTATTCGGCCCAAAGGGTAGTGCAATAGGCCGAATTGATATATCAAGCCCAAACTGAGCCCAATCGAGTTCAAGAAAGCCCAACTTCGTGATTGATGCCCATGAAAGTGGTCAGCTCAGAATTGTGAGACTTTGTCTCAAAAGTAAGTGGATGAGACTTTTTCTCCAACCGAAGTCATGACATAGCAGAACGTGAACAATTATTGTTATTAGATAAATGATTTAGGGAACAAATTGTTAGTGGATAAATGACTGACTCTAGTGGATATGTGAGAGGTTATTGGAGAATGTGGGATGCAACAGTTATTCAGAATTCATATAAAAGGAAAACCCAACTTTAGAGCTAAGGACCGACCAATCAATCATACACTCAATAGAGCATTTAAGTATTTTCTCTTAGTTTCTTCATGATTGTGATTTCATTTCAGTCCAAATTCTGCTTGAGGTATTACTTTTCAATTAGTTCGGTACAATTTTTTTTCTTTTGGGTTTGATACAATCCAATTTCAAAGCATTTTCACTTAGATTTTGGGGGTTACCAAGGAACTAGAAAATCCATTTTCAGCAGTGAAATTAGATTTCGTGGCGTTTATCGATTCAGTGTTTTTGTATGATACGGACGAAAATCATTAAAACAATGACATATTATTTTTATTTATTACTTCAAATCAATTATATTTATTTTTAATTATTAATATAAAGATTAAATAATTTAAAAATTATGTTGTTTGTCAAGAAATTTTATACAAATTTGATTTTTTTTTTTTAGAATTTTGTCTTAGTCACCGCAACACAAAAAAACCATTGTCTTCCTTTTTTTTTTTCTTTTCTTAATACTTTATGGAATAAACATAGCAAAAAAATCGATATGGTATCTCTAGCTTGCTTAGGAGTTTGGAGTTCGAGGTCTTGAGAATGCGGTATATTTTTATGATAGGCATGTCTTTATGGTACATTCTGACTCGAATGAGGGTTAGTTTAAATGTAGTGTGGCTTAAATACGTCTTTCATATGTGCATGAACTCACTCAAGACACCTCATAACCTAACAAAAAAAATGCAGTTGGTGAAATAGACGTATAATTTTCTTCATCCCAATTTATCTTTTTTTTTTAAATAACTATATTGAAATAAATATTTTTGTGAATAATTAAATTATATTAATTTTAAAATGTATTTTATTAAAAAGACATTTTGTCATTGTTAAATGCTAAAAATATAAAATTTAAATTTAAATAGAATAAAATTACTAATATAGGTCTATACAATCATATAGACTTCGTCTCTACGACTTTTTTTTTGACATTTATTCGGCTTTGTATTCATCATGAGTATTATATTATATTCTTGTAGACGTTGTTCGCAATGAAGCTCAAGCGCAAACAAGCCTCTCTCAATGTCATTCATATTTCTTAAGCAATAACAGGTGATTTTCAGCTTTTTTTTTCTTCTATCTATCCTGAATAAAGTGATTATTCCTTGGTCTTATCTTATTTTTCACGTTGATGCCTTGCCATTTTATCATGGTGTTTGGTTTATCGTCGACTTAGTATAACATAATACTTTTCGTCGTTTTATTACGACATTTTATTTATGTGAAAAAGATTCAAACAAAAAAAACAAATTTGATGATTCAAAGATTTAAATTATAATCATCAGTACATAGAAGAACTAAAGTATTAAATATTCTTATAATTCTATCATCAAATTTATAACATTTATATCAATTTATTATGATATTAGAATATTATTCTTCATTTGAGCGAATCTTAAATTCCCAAAAACTAATGAAGGTTGTCCTATAAGAAGCGACGTGGGTGTTTGGAGTATTGTCATGAACTGTCATGAAATTCATTTTGGAGGATGACGTGGCACCGTACAACAGCTCTCTTTGCCTTATTGAAAGAGACTTCCACTGCTGTGCTGATAAATAATAGGGCTTATCTTGATAAGGCTCGGAATTATTTTTGGGTGATAAGGGAGGGGCGATTATAAGTTACCACTTATATCAAGGAAGATTCTAGAGAAATCAAGTTTTGAAGGAAGATTCTAGATTACATGTTCAAAAGATAAATGAAAGCTTGAAGGATGAATGGGGTGAATTATTTTTTATCATCTTACTGAAAAAATTAGATTGAGCATGAAAAGGTGGATATGTAAAATGGAGAGATAAACAAATGTAAAAGAAGTCCATTATGAAATTTTAAATAAATAAATAAATAATAAATTGTAAGAGAGGTGGCTTGAACACAAAATCTTCCATCAAATCATGCTTTTATAACTTCTTTTTTTTTTAAGAAAATAATTTTATTGATTCAAAACATTAATAGAAACGCATAATTGAATTCGTTAAATATCATAATGGATGAAGCAATATTTAAGTTAATAACATGATGAATCAACTCAAAATCTACATATTTGATATTAATATAATGATTAGAGCACTTATGATTCAAATTCTACAGTATATTGATGATAATGAATTTTTTTTACATTTTAATTACAATGTAGTAAACCGTCTCCATTGAGACTTGAACTCGGAATTCCTCTCTTCCCTATGTCTTACTTTTTTGAAACGTTGAGCACTCTATCAAATGAGCTAAGGTATGATGGGCATCAATGATCATGATTTGATTTGTTATCTTTAATCAAATATGTTTTGTCTGTTTGAGTCACCCACATACAAATAACTGTCTCAAAAAGACGACGAAAAATGAAACATGGTACCAAATGACATAACCATATGCCGTAACAAGACAACGACACGATCATTAAAAAAACAAATGAAAACTCATATATGTATGAAATAACCACTTTATTACTAAAGAAAATTATCAAAAAAAAAAATGTAGACATGTAATTTCAAATTGATAATGGCTAAAAAAAATCAGTCTCCTTGCTTAAAAAAAAAGAAGAGCTACTTTGATTCCATGTTAAACAACCGACTCTCCTAAAAGTCCAAACTCATAAAACTCATGTTCAATACAAAAATCATGCTTCTTAACTATTAATTCATCTTATGTGTTCTAATGTGAAATGGTCATCAAGTTCTTGTCTTATAAGAGTGGTTAAATGGAAAAAGCAAATGAGAGCAAGTCAATGCTATCAGCAAATGAGAATCACATGTAAAATGTACCCTCAATCAATTATAAGATGAGCGATCATTTTTTGTCTGAAATCACCAATCCACATATCTTCCTTCCAATTTCTTGTTCGTTCTTTCACATAAATCTCTAATATATTTTGTTTTTTTTTTATGTTTTCATCGATGTCTTATTGCGACTTATTGTTTTGTGTTGACTTTTGCTAACTTATTATGATATATACTAGTGTTTCGAATGATAATACATATTTGACTTTATGTAGATTTATAATCTTATGAATTCTAATTATTATAGAATTTTTAAATATATAGGCTTTATATCAAGTCATTATGTTAGTATTATTAACTTTGATGTTATGCTATTCTTTATTATTTTTAGCGAATTTGTTTTTGGATCTCAATTAGATGTACCATTAGTTTCGATCAATAAAATTTATGTTTAAAAACAAATTTAAGAGGAGGGGCAAAGTGGAAAATATCTGTTTTAGGGGAGGGCAAATAGATATCAAGATGTGAATTTGACTTACCATCTGTACAGCCTGACTCCCATCAATGGCTAAAATTCCACATGGGTGCTTTTGTTTTCCAACTTATGAACAACATGCTCATTAAATGAAAATGGACCACTTTTTTATTTATTATTATTATTATTTTTAAAAACGTACAACTTCACTCACATGGGCATTTTTTTTGTTCCCACTGGAGATTTAATTTTTTTTTTTTTTCTGATAGGGAGATGAATAAATGCAGGTGGGACCCACATAGATGCCTATAAATTCTATGGGGTACTATTTTTGTGCACTATGAGAATTCAATTTTTGTGAGAATATACCAAATTTTTGGGACCATTTTATGCTTTAAAAGCTCACATGGTTTTTTGTTTTGTTTTCTAATATGAAAACAAGAATTGAATTTTTGTCATAAGAAGAAGAATAATACAATTTTCTACATGTGAATGTCTTCATGTTCACATGAAAATCAAGGGGTGTGGAAAAAAAAAAAGAGTTAAAAAAAAAATTATGAATATGCTGTATTTTTTGTAGTATTAATTGAAAGTTATCTTTTGAGTATATTGTTTATTAGGATTCTCTCAATCATGTTCTAATATTATAACAATACTTAAATCAAATAAAATATTTTGATTTTATTATCAAATTTTAAAGGAAGTCCATGTATCCTTGCAAGAGATTCAAAAGTAACAAAAAAATTGATTCTTAAAGGTTCTCCAAATTGAGTTTCATTGGTACATTTAGGTCACAATATTTTTGTACATGTATAAATGAATTCTTTAAAAAAAAAAAAACAACTCATAAATGTTTAAAAATGGTTAGAAATTTTTAATGCTTTGTTTAATCCTCACAACAATGTAGTGTTTGGCAAAAAATTTGGTCTCTAAAGGTTACAAGGAGCAATATCATTGTTCACGGATATATGGAAGTCTTTGGATTTTGGATATATCGAAAATATCGGTAAATATGGGTGGATATTTTGACAAAAAAATATTGGTAAAGCGAATTAATAAAAATACTGAAATTAAATGAAAATATTTTGTTGAAAGGCTATAAAAAAGGCAATAAGTAAGCAAATATCATGTGAAAACATGTCGTTATAATTTATCGAGAAATTACATTACAATAGTAATTTAAAACCAAAATAGAAGCGGAGTGTGGATTCCGGGTATATTATTTGATGAAAGGATCTACCGTCTTGATGAAGATAATATTCGTAATAAGATCTTGAAAATATTGAGATAAATACTTAAAGAAAAAAATAATTTGAGAGTTAAATGGAGCTTTGGATGTGTATGAATGAGTTTGTAAAGAGATTGTATGATTTTATTGGTATTTATAAAATTTTTTGGAGTCAAAATAGTCATTCACGATATTCTGGAGTATTCTGGAAATATTTTCGAAATTAGTATGACCTTGCGTCTTTCATGGTCGCCAATTTTTGGTGGAAAAATCGGTATTTTCCGATTTTTCGACGAAAGCATCGGCGATTTACGATTTTCACTGATTTTCACTTGTCGATTTTCCTACTGCTTTTCTTTTGATCTGCGTCCCGAAAACCGATTTTTTTGTCCCTGGGTCTACCCAAAGTTAGAAATTTTATGTGGAGAGTGGGTTTGGATTGTCTTCCTACAGCTACTAAGTTGTTTACAAAACAGGTTCACATTAGTCCAATGTGTCAACGTTGTCACAATGAAGATGAAGCATCAAATCCATATTGTGTTCGAGTGTCATATTGCCCGTTCCAGTTGTAGCTGTAATGTGACGGGTTTGAGTTTATTTTCAATCAGGCAATTTAGGATGAGTTCGGGTGTGTTACTCCGTCCTGCTCAGATTATATTTTAAAAAATATTATTTTATTTTGTTTTATGCTTCAATATAAATAATAATTATTGGCTTATTAGAATATTTTTAATAAATAATTTATAAGAATTCATAATATTTTATTTTTTTTATAAAATATATTAATTTTAATATAATAAAAATAAAAGGCAAATATAAAGAATTAAACTAAAATCAGTATAAACGGGACGGGTTTGAGAATTTGCCCCATCCCGTCCCGGTTCCATTAAATTTTTAATAAGACGAGTTTGAGAATTGAAAAATAAGCAATGGGATCGGGATAAGTACTCCTTATATAAAGATTTATCATTCACAGTAGTGAGTATTCTTAGTCCTTAACATTGAATGATGATGAAAATTTTCTTATTTTGATGAAAAATGATTTTTTCTGAATAAAAAAAATCAAATATTTTCATTTTTAGTCTGAGACTTTTAAAGAATTTGTGATAAGTCGTAATATTTAAAAAAAAAACAAACAACTTAATACTAAAAGCAAAACAAACAACCCCTCCTAGTTTTATTTCACATGTAATAATGGTTGATTGTTCCTATTAATATAAGCACTATGTTATTTTTTTTTAAAAAAACATGGAATATTTAAGTTATATTTGGATTGCTCATCATGTCTATCTCATGTGATAGAACACTCAACGTTTTAACGTTTCGGGTTTGAGTCTCAGTAGGAACAACTTACTATGTTATAACTAAATTGTTTAACTGTAAAAAAAAAAATAAAAAAAAATTCAGAATTAAAATTCCAAATAAAAATATTTTTTTGACAAATTTTGAAGCATCTAATGAAGTACCCCTCAAACGGGTCAAGTTCGTATATATATATTTTTAATTTTGTCCCAAAATAATACATTTTAAAATAAAATCAATCTAAAACGTTTTTGAAAATAATTCATAAACTAGTGCTTAAAACCGTAGTTTGTGACTACAATTTTAATTTTAAAAAATTTAAAATCATAGTCACCAACTACAACTTTAATGAGTACATGTCAATTTGAATATTTTTATAAAAAACATATTAGATTAGTATTTTTTTTTTTAAGAAAAATGTATTATTTTGAGAGGAAAAAAACTCAGTTTTTCCTCTCTGGTGACATGTCAAATCAAAAATCAGCTGAGGTTCAATCAAATATTAAAAACTACAACTATCATCTATAAAACACTAATTATCATATTAATTAGTCAATTATTGAATATAGTCACAAAAAAAATCATTTGAGGTTCAATCAATCATTAAAAACTACAACAATCAACTATAAAACACTAATTATCTTAGTGATTAGTCAATTATTGGATCGATCTCAACCAATTCAATTTGTATAAATTAGTTTTCTTTATTGATTTTATTTCATTAAAACTCTTAGTCTAAATCCATGAATCTAACACCAAATGCTTTGTTTGATTTGATTTTCTTTGAACTAAATTTATACTAAGAAAATCAAAATCACCATTTTACTTATTATTTAATATTATAAATCAAGTTAGTGGAAATTTTGAAGGGATTATAATGTATATTGAAATCCCAAAATCCAATCACAAAGAACCATCACTTGACTAAAAAAATTAAAGAAATTAAACAAAGGTGAATAATGAAAATAAGATAAAAATGTTTGCATTTTTTTTTTTGTGGTTTTCTTACTGTATTTTATTGAAAGACCACTTTTAATTAGATTACTTAAAGTAGTCAATATATGTTTTATCAAAATCCCAAGAATTGGAAAATGAAAATAGCACCAACATAACTTATAAATTGTCTCTTAATAACTAATATTTTTAATCAAACTATTCATTTTTGTTCAATTTAAATACTTGAAATCTAAAAAATAAAAAAAAAACATTTGAATACTTAATTTTTGTTCAATCAAGTGTTTCTTGACCAATAAAATCTTACTAGAATTTTTTTTTTAAGAAATTTTTTTTTATTAATTGAAACTATCAATACATAATAGAAATAGATAATCAAATTTGTTAAAAATCATAAATGATGAAATAACATTTAGGTTAATATCATAAAGAATCGACTCAAAGTCTACAAATTTGATAATACTATAGTGATTATAATACATATGACTATAGTTTTATAATATATTGACAACCATGATTTGATTTGTTGTTTTTTCGTATTATTGAATATGTTTTGCCTATCTAAATCGTTCACACACAAATAAGCGCCGCTACAAATGTCGCGTAAGAGCTCTTTCTAACAGATGTTTTCTTTTGTGAAGAGGATGAAGAGACAATTGAGCATTGGCTAATTCAATACAAAAAAAAAAAAAAAAAATTCAAGATGCTTTGAAACCTTTTTTTTTAATGATAGTGGGGACAAGTTGTGTTTTCCACTCGGTCATCGCATCTCTTAGCTTAGCAATGGCTTGTGGGTAGCAGCAAAAAAATATCACGGATTACTTATCCTTTATGTCTATTATGGACTTTACGAGGAGAAATAAATAGGGTGGTGTTTATAAATGGGTTCATTTCCGCTCAAAGAACAAAATCTAACTTCTTGTGCAATTTGTGAACTTGGTCAAATTTGTATAGTGTCGATAACAAATTCTTTAGTGGACTTTTTGATCTAGTTAGGGTGTATGTAGGGTTATCGGTTTTTGTTGGGGTTGGTAGGTTTTTTTTTGTAGTAGTTCCTCTTACTGTTTTTTGTTTCCAGTTTCCATTTGGTTCCCTCTTTTATACTCTTAATGTACTTCTTGGAACCTTTTATTTATTTATTTTATCAATATACTATTTTTTATCGATAAAAAAAACGCCACAAGAAGATGGCAAAAATAAAAAAAATCATACCAAGACGACATAAAACCATACATCGCAATAAGACAACTATGAAATCACAAAAAAAAAAAAAACAACTTAAAACCCAGATATGTATGAAATAATCACTCTATTGAGAAATCAAATTATAAAAAGAGGTGGAGGGTGATTTAGGCCCATAATGGCCCAAAAATTACCTCCCATTGCTTAAGGAAAATTGACTATAAGAGAAAAGGTTGAGAGATGAGGAGGCTAGGGTTTCTATGGAAAATAAATTTTTTCCCCTTATTAGGAATTTCAATAAAAAAAAAAATTGAATCTACATGTCATTCCACATAATATAAAAATAATGAAATTACTTAAATACCTTTTAATGGGGTGAAAAGACAATTTTTTTTTCTTTCACATTATGGTTTTACTGTCTATTTGTAATATTAAAAAAGAAATCGATAAAATTGACTACAATAGTATTCAAGATAAAAATTAAATTTCTTTTACAAAAAGAAAATATATCATTTAAGGCTTGTTTGGTTCCTATTTTTGAAAATTGTTCTTGAGAACAATTTTTAAAAACATAGAGAACATCATTTTGATGTTTTCTGAAAACTGTTCTTATTCTCTAAATTTATTTTATTTTTATGTTTTTTCATAAAAAAAAAATAGAAATAAAACGTGTTTTACATGTTTTCTATATTTTCCTTGTTTTTTAGAACATAAAACAAAAACCAAATAGGTCATTATTTCATCTTCTAATATTTTCACTTATTTTCTAGGTATTATGTGAAAATAAAAATAATTAGTGATAGGGATCTGAGGCCCCGGGCAGAGGGCATTTCGGTCGCAGGCCGAAGGCCGGTGAGGGCAGGTGCCCGTCCATGTCCTTCCATAACGGCCAGACAAGGCCCAGGCCCGTTAAATTACGAGAACATGGATTTGGGAAGAACGGAGAGGCCCATACATGGCGGTCAGTATATCTTTCTAGAATAACGGAAGATGGGAATATTATAAAAAGGAAGCGATCCTGTTCGTCGATCAAGTCCTATTATAAAAGGGAAGGAAAGCA
This sequence comes from Tetrastigma voinierianum, assembly GCA_016808115.1. Taxonomy (NCBI): domain Eukaryota; kingdom Viridiplantae; phylum Streptophyta; class Magnoliopsida; order Vitales; family Vitaceae; genus Tetrastigma; species Tetrastigma voinierianum. Next base: position 262,254 of record JAEQBH010000070.1, on the reverse strand, counting down.
ACGAGGAAGGCCCAGTTAGTTGGATACCCCAGATAGGGAAGGAGGATTACTCCCAGAATAAACTCGGCTGACTAATCCATTCTAACTAAATCTAAAGTGCGACTACGTGAAACTGTATCACTCGAGGAAGAGCCCTAATCATCGTCAGGTGGATGAATATCGGCGACTTAAATACAAGGCGCTCCAACACTAAAGATACCACGATTCAATTATGATGAAGGCATCATCTCTTTTCCCGAAGAATCGACTTAGAGCATCGGAGCGGCCACGAGTGAAGCCGCCGGTACTGCTTCCATACAGTTTCTTCTTGCGGAGAAGCTGCCCGGTCCTATAAACCAGCATTGCGATAATCATGCCTAGCCCCTGAGCGGTTCGGCATCAGCCCGATTCGGCCCCTCGGCCGGTCTTGGTCGACCCAGCGATCCAACACGCTCCAGCCCGATTCGGGTTGAAAGGCATCATCGGGTTGGCGCGGAATGCGTAGAACGACAATTTCCTTCATAAACTGGCGGATTCCTCGATTCGCATTCGTATCAACAAGGAACCTGGCGGGGTAACGCACTAATCCACCCAGGGACCTGAATCCACGGGTGATATAGGCGTGAGACCTTGGGACGATTGGAAGCGATGCAAGCCAATACAAGCGAAGTGGAAGAAAGAGGACCTTTCGTCAGCCGGCGTGTGCGGTGAAGAATTGGAGCGGCTGCAGGCGGATACAACCTGGCCAGGAACCGCAATGAGCCGGAAGGCCACGCTCTCTGTGAAGAACCACTTGGTCGCGACATTCCAGGAGCATTGAAGCGACGAGAGTCTAGTCGAGTGGGGGGCATGGACCACCGTTGGCCCCATGACTAAGGGAAGCGAAGCTGCGGAGCGCTCGTGGACGACGCGAATCACCTGTCGACGAGGAGCAGTCGTGGGCCCGAAGGTTCCGAAAACCTTCAGCCAGCTGTGCGTGAAGGGAAGTGGTGAAAGGGGCGAGCCGGGATACTATGGATACCGGTGGTGGGGAAGGCAGCCTCCGATACTATGGATACTCTCAAAAGAAACGGAATCTCCCTTCATAAATGTGGTGTCAGATTTTCCCTTCTAACGAAATCTCGCACGCCTCGTAGAAATATTCGATGGAACCAACGATCCCGGCCGATCACCTCAATACTTACACAACCGATGGAGCGCGCGGGTATCGTGGACTTTCGCGGCGGTGCATCGCCACTACGCTCAAAGGGCCAGCTTTGGCCTGGTTCAATAGAACCCTTCATCTATCTCGTATCTTCAGTGGAACTAGCCGCTGGTGCCTCGTCTCCTACTCTACTCCGAGCCAGGACCTACGTGCAAAGCTGAGCTACCATCTACGACCATCAAACAAGGGATCACAGGAAAGTTTGAAATCATATGTACAAAGATTCAATGCCGGTCCCTCAAGATAGACGCATTCGACGAAAAATTCGGGCCACACAAATTTCTCATCGCTGGGTCAGCCCCATAAATCAAAGGATCTAAATGTTCTCTATCCTAAGAACCTCAAGCCAGCACATGGCCAAGGGGTCCCCGCCAAAGAAAAGTACATGTAAACTGGCCAGGAGGCCCTCATCAAAGAAGGAGAGCTCCTCCGCCCGTAAAGAAAAAAGGGACGACGTATTGCATCGACGAGGCTGGAGCCCCAAGCGACAAGACGCCTCAGGAAATCCCTGTGCATGTGGACTTGAGCGATCCCCTAAAAGGGGAGTCTCAAGCGCAGGACCGTCCCGGGCCCACCCCGCAAACCCGGCGACGACCCCTCCCCATATGGAAACTCTCCTGTATGGAGCCTCAACGCATGTGGAGCCGGGAGCAGCTTAATCCTCACCCCACCATGATAGACATTGAATACGTACTGTGTTGGGCTGTCATGCTTCCAAAATAACGAAGCGAGCATGAGGCCACTTACATGAGGCCCCAACCTCGCCACTATTAGAGGTGGTGACTGGGGCCTAGAGGTCCACAAAGACTTCTAACCTGGTGGTCGCAGGATCAAGGTACATACGAGGCCAAAAGTGAGACGATGGTTCCCATTCCAAAAGGTCCGCGATTCCATAAAAAGTTTGCATTGGTTCGGTCAGTATCATTCCTTAACAAAGAATACCCTTTGTGCCGACGCCTGGCAAAACTAGCCATACGACCTTGCAAGAAGATCTCGCGTGGTCAACGCGCTGGTCGAATACCTAGCGTAACCCCATCGACCAGCAGCATGGTGGTCGCCCAGGATCCTCGCCAACTGGATGGACCTATTCGATTATATTAATGACTAACCCTACCGTATCGACCCGAAAGAAGGTGCTAAGATAAGAGTAAGGTTCCCAGTTTACTAATCAAGCAAGGGTAGCCTTACAAACGAGGATTCTTCACACCTTCCCGAAATGCATGAAGGAGAGAAGACACCAGTATGTACTAAGGGAAGTACACGGCGATACGCGAAATCATATCGAAATGAATCGCTAGTGGGTGAAAAGTTTTGGAGGCAGGGATACTATCGTCTACGATACTTAAAGATGACAGCGACCTAGTCAAAAGATGCGTAATCCGCTGTGAACACGCCTAAAATATCGCGCTCCCGGCCGAGCCCCTAACATCAATCACCAGCCCCCCGGCTCCTTCCAAAGCAGCGTTAAACGACATATCAAGCCTCGCCCATCGGGTAAGGGCCAATGTAAATTTATAATCGGGCCGCAGTAGGATTATTTCACCAAGGCCGCAGGCCGAGCCCCAATTTCCACGACATGCATCTAAGATACGCAACTTTGTGTGTGGCGAGCCATCAGAGTATGTGCAGGTTCGTATCCTAAGAGCCCTAGTATCGTGATAATGGAAAATACTCGGATAAAATACCAGTGTCTTGGGGTGGATTTTTGCAGCCGAAATTAATTAAAAATTATTACTCGTCACCAAGACACCCAAGAATCAACGGATAAATAAGTCACCATCGAATCTTTAAAGTCGCTTTAAAGACTAAGCTTAGAAGATCTTAAAGGTTGAGGTAGAATACCTCCCGAGGTACCATGGGCCCGCTGTGACGACACAAAGGTCGCCAACTCCTGAGACCCCATTCGCCTCTACTCCTCGTACGTACATGCGATCCCCGTCGAGGTTGAAATAAAACTCCTAGAGTCGAGTTAGCACTCCGAGGAAATAAAATGACGAGGCCCCGTTGGCCCTCGAACTTGAACTCCTCGATGAAAACGTGAAATGTGTTCAACAGCTTACGTAAGAGTCGCGAAGACAACCAGGTACTACAAACTGTAGAGAGTCAAGCTCCGTGGTTACATACGGGATTTGTCTTAAAAAGTCACGCTAAGGAAGAATCCAACGCACGGAAACTAGCCCTAACCTGGAAGGTCCTTACATACAACCCGAGTCGCTAGACCGTGCAAATTATGGAGCTCCAAAAACAGCAGGAGGGAAAAAAATCTATAACATACATGGAACGCGGAGCACCTGGCGCTAATACTGTAAGAGAGAGGGCACCCTGGGCTTGTAATAAAACCTTAGCAATTCTTATGTGACGGTCGGGCACACGTGTAATCGAGTACCAAATAAATTCTATATATAAAGAAATATACACAAATGAGAAAATTCGAGAAAATTAAAAGTCCCCCTTTATCTAAAATGAATCATATCTCTAAGCATAACTAAATGTGTCCTTTGGTTACATCTTGAAAAACACTCAAAAGACAAGCACTGTTGGTAAAAAAAAAAAAAAAGGAGAGAGGAGACAAAGGAGAAAGACAGAATAAAGAAAAAGAGGGATGTGATAGAGAAAAAAGAAAAGAGAAAAAAAAAAAAGATGGAGACAAAGGAGAAAGATGTAAAAGGAAAAGAAGGTAGGAGGAAAGTCGTGGAAGAAGAAAGAAGGAGAAAGCAAAGACCAAGAAGAGTAGAAAGGAGGAGGTAGAAGAAGATAAAGAAAATGTTGAGAGCAACAAAAGATGCTGCCCACCGACGACTTCACCAAAGCTAGGGAATAACATGATTCTCATAAAGGGGAGACTAGGGAAAAACACAACTCCTACACATGAAGACCTTAAAGGTCAATCTAAAGGCGCGAGGAACTCCAAAGAAAGGCACCGAACGTCGAGCATCCATCCCAGCTAATCCCATCCACCCACCGGTGAAAAGCGTAATCTCCAAAAGCATAAGATGGGCAGAGGCAAATAAGAGCCACCATTTATAAGGAGGCTCGAGCGCCGAAAATCTCTAATCGCCTGCATCTCCCCATAAATCAAGATTAATGACGGTCGCCCCTTCGAGGACACGCGAGGGCTCTGGGCCACCAAAGCTCTTCACATACTAAAAATCATGCGAGGCGGTTCAGTTCACCAAAGCCCTTCGCATTAATCGAAGCCACGCATAACGCGGTTCTGGTCACTTTGACGAAGCCTCTACTTCTCGCATGTGCCACGCTCAAGAGCCGCATCGGGCCAGTTACATCGCCACTCGGCCAACGCCACTGGCATTACAAAGCACTGTGAGGAGCCCAGTCGCTTGCTCACTTTGACAGTTCCCTCTACCCTCGTGACAGCCACGCCGTCTCAAGAGTCGCGATCAGCTCAGCTGCACGTCATTCTCTCGCTTGAACGCTACTGTTGCCACAGCGCTGGAGCCCACAGCCACTTTACGAGCTCCTCTCAAGCTCTCAGATAAAGCACGTCGCTCAAGAGTCGACCAGCCAGCTACATCGCCACTCCGACCAACGCCAAAGAAGGCCACAACGCCTTCGTGAGCCCAACACAACACTTTGACGAGCTCCTCCTACAGCCACGCCGCCTTTAAGAGTCGACCAAACAGCTACAACGCCTATTAGGTTTAACGCCTACCTGGTATTACAGCCACAGAGCCTGCGGTTTTACTTTTGACGAGCCTTCTATCAGACAGCCACGCCCGCCCTCAAGAGTCGACCACCAGCCACATCGCCACCGGCTTGAACGCCCACTAAGGCACAGCCGTCAGAGCCCAAATGCCACTCGACGAGCCCTCGCTTCCGTGACAAAGCACACTCGCCTCAAGAGTCAAAACTACCAGCTACATCGCCATTCGGCCAACGCTACCAAGGTTAGCCACGCCACATAGTCAGAGCCTAGTTGCTCACTTTGACAAGCCCTTCACAGACTCCGCATGCGCACGGGCTCCTTCGCATAATCTATATCGATGCGCCATCCCCTCAACCCATGGACGAGCCAATTACTATTCATAAAGTGATTCCAGCCCTTCATCGCACCTGCATGCATTTAGCTCCATCAGATAATTCATAATGACGAGGCTCATCCTTCAACCCATGGACGCCCCTACGCCATTCACATCGACGAGCCCCTCTCACCGCACCCGCACGCATCGACCTCTCGCACAATCTCATACTGACGAGGCTCATCCCCAACCCGCACGGACGAGCAGCGCCCCTACTATTCACATCGACGAGCCCCTTCTCACGCACTCTGCATGCACGGGCTCCTTCGTGATAATCTATATCACGAGGCTCATCCTTCAACCTCATGGACGAGCCCTACTATTCACATTGACGAGCCCTTCACAGACTCCGCATGTGACGGGCCCTTCGTATTAATTCAATGACGGCGCCATCCTTCCAACCCGCACGGACGAGCCCCTACCATTCACATCGACGAGCCCCTTCACGCACCCGTATAGACTTCGCCCTTCATAATCCATTGACGAGGCCCATCCTCAACCTCGCGCATGGACGAGCCACCACTATTCACAGTGACGAGCCCTTCCACCGACCCGCATGCACGCCCATCCGCACAATTCATCGATCCAGGCTCATCCTTCAACCCGGGACACGAGCCACTACTATTCACATAAAGGACAGCCCCCTTCACCGTGACCCAGATGGATCCAGCCACCACTATTCAGTTGACGCAGTCCCTTCAATTACACTCCGCATGCACGGGCTCCATCAGACAATTCATATTGACGCAGGGCTCATCCTTCAACCCAGATGCGCCGACGGTTTCACTACTATTCACATCGGGACGAGCCCTTCTCGCCACGTGACCCGCACTCCATCGGCTCCATCAGACAATTCATAGCCGACTGTGCCTCATCCGTCAACTCATGGACGAGCCCCCTACTATCTTCACATTGACGAGCCCTTCACCGGATCCAAACAAAGCTCTTCCTATTATTTACATCGGCAGCTCCCCAAAGAAATTACTTCAACTACAACTGACGAGCCCACCCATCAACTATAAGTGGGGAAACTGGCGCCGGGCCGTCAGGATAGTATGCAAATTTCAAAGGAGCAGTCTAAACTGGCGACCTTCAAATCAAGCTACACATTCAGAAAAGAATAAAGATATCTCAAATTAGGAACACAAGTTTTCAAAATGGGTATTTATTGAAAGGAAGGCTACAAGGTATCAAGCCCCAGCCTCCAACAAAAAAGCGGGAGAGGTCGACATCAGAAAGCATAAAATGAGTCCAAGAATTTAGGCATCGTGACGATGAAGAATTAAAGGGCGGATCCTGAGGGAGTACAGCCCGAATAATTCGCATTGAAGACCCTCCGCCTCCCTCGTCACTCTGGGAGGTCAAAGTTGAAATCTAGATCCGAGTACGCCCCGAACCCGCCTTCCGTTGAAAAGTGCCGAGCCACCAGAAGCCCATTGAGCACCAGCTTGATCTCGCAATTGTTTGATAACCTCGCTCCTCCGGAAAGCAACTCATGCTCGACTCTTGTCACTTAAGATCCGCAAGCAAACCACTGGCATCTTACCGCCACCCGCCTTGATAAATTTTACAAATTCTTCAAGACTCACGATGCGCCCCAACAACACCTCGCCCCTCCTCAAGCCTCACGCGACAAGCAATTTCGAAGAGCTTTTCATGCGCCCAAATCACGGTGCAGAATCCCACGCCCACCAAGATCCTACCGCACGCTCCCGGAGGTGATGAGCTCCTCCCTAACCATTTGAAGCCTATTCCGATGATCTCACCCCCTCCCAGTCTCGACTAATCCTCCACCCTCGCAGCCCCGAGCTCACCCTAACCTCCCGAGACTCCACCCTCGCCTTCACAAATCGCGTTCGACTCCGTTTATTTTCTCTCGCCCGAAAGCACGAGTCGACGGCGCTTATGATCAGACTTAAGCCACGATTTCTTCGGGGTCAGTCGCGCTCGCTCCCCTCGCAGCCGCCCGCTTTAGAAGTGAGAGAAGCCACCTTCATGAGCAACGCGGGCGATCTTCACACAGCCATTCACTGTATCTTATTTGGCCAAAGGTTCTTCAAATACATGGCAAACAGATGTCACATGTGACATAGTATTCAGCATTTAACAAGCATGGAAATAAACACACCATGACTTCTACCGAAGCAACTCGCAAAAGACAACGCCTAAAGCTCTCATCAACCTGGAAATTCCTTCCGATCCCCAAATGTCGACTCGAGAACGGATGAGACGGCATTTTTTGGCCGTGAAGTTCGTGACTAGAGAGCAAAGAAGCCCTCGATTGCAACCGCATTTTTGCTTCGATTTCTTTTCGCTCCGCCATCCCCCTCGAGGAGGACGGGGCATTGTCAAGGCGTGATTCCACTCATATGCGGCAGGCCATGCCAAATGGGCGACGCCTGCCAGACTCTGAAAAGTGATCTTTGCCTCGACGACAGCTAGGGAGGCGAGACAAGAAGGTCAAAGCCGGGCGACGACCGCTCCGCCGCGGACAGGAGAAGAGGGGGAGACAAGCCCGTATTCGAGCCTCTAAACAAAGCTGTGGTGGCGATGCCCTCTCCAGCTCCCGAACAGAGAAGAAGGAGACACCCCTAATCCTCGAACCTCGGGCCGGCCGCACCCTTCGCAGGAGTCCATTTTTTTTCTCTTTCACCCGGCTCCCGAGACGTCGCCCCCAAATGAACTAAAATCTCCCGTAGCTGCGCAGTGGGCCCAAAGGAAAACTCCGAGGGTAGAAAGAGGCGGGGGCCTCAAAATAAGAACGTGGCAGCAACAAATTGCAGGAACTAGAATGTTCGACTTTATCACCGTATAGGAACGTGAGCACATTCTCCAACGCTTAGGAGCCACGCACATCTTCGCTACCGAGGTCAAGACGAGCATCTGGGAAGCATAAGGAAAGCTTAAGGTCATATTCGATCGTCTTTAGACAAATCAAACTAAAAGTAATGCAAACACTCACGAAGGTTATCAAGGCCCATTCCGGGCACACCCAGTGGTATCATCCTCACAGCGAGAGTCATACTCCCAGTTGGAAATCCATCAATCTACAGCACACGCTCGTCTTCCATGACCGGCAAGGAAGGTCCGAGAGATCAACAGAGGTGAGACCTGTAACGCCCGGAAAATAAATAAAACCCTCCTCGTAGTAGCCACCTGACCGGGTGCGACGGAGGAATGTGAGCCACATTGGGACGCCAAACCTCCGTCCCAAAGACCAATAAAACTTAACTAAAATACCCCAACCATTGGGAGCCAACTGGGAAGGGCAGATGTTGAAATGTTGAAGAACTCTTTTGCGAAGGATGCAAAGGAAAGCGAAGGCCGTTATTAAAAGCAACTCCAAAAGCGCACTATACTGTGCACGAGGCGTGTAAATCAAAACATCCGGGGACCATATTCGACACTGTGTGGAGAGGCCGATAACGCCCAAAGAAAAGTAGATCTATATGAAGGACTAATCTTTACTAGGGCTCACCTTCGCAGATTTAACGGCTGGCCCCGAGAAGTCCGACTCCTTAGGATATTTGACTGTGCTAGATGCACCTTTCTTTTACCCTTACTCTATGGAAGCGGGAGGCGCCTCGGGGAGCAAAGCTGAGGCCAAACGATCGTCAAAACAAATGGGAATGACCCCAGCTCGTCGACCGTGATCAATAAGAAATTACCGACACGCAAAGAGTGAATCTATTTGACCCATGACGTAAGCAAACAAAACATAAACGAATCCGCACGACCGAATCCCAGGAGCCTCGCCGTCGATCAATCGAAAGAAACACGACAGGACGGAGACGCCGGGCCAAGGAATGAGAGGAAACGCCAGAAAAGGACCCAACACTAAACAGACAGAAAACTGCAACGAAATACAAAAACGCCAAGAAATATAAAGACAAAAGTGAAGTTATGAGGCCAAAGGAAATCGAACTAGAAGGTCAACAAAAACAAGGAAAACAGCGAGTATGAAAAACAAGCTGCTAAACTCGAAGAGCCATCATTAACGCGACTACGTATGACGACGGTCAGCACTAATCCACATCCGCGCACATCGGGAAATAACAACCGTCGCAAGATTAATCACATCCCTTGCCCACTCACCCTGGCATGGCAAGGGTCGGGGGCAACTGATGTGGATACGTAATCGGCCGGGGGATTTTAGCTACCAGCCTGGGGTAAGAGCGGTGGAGGACTGCGGCACGCCCATGTCCTCCCATAACAGCCCGACAAAGGCCCACTTACAGCCCCATAATGGATTTCCAAGAATGTGAAGGTCCATACATGGGTGGCTAGTCAAACCATATCTTTACAATAATGTAAGATAGAATATTCCTAAAAGACGTCCCTGCTCATTCCACCAGCCCTATTATAAAAGTAACAGGAAAAAGCAAATGTAAGACCGTTAGCTGAGCACTCCCCTAATAAGGGCTGCACGAGGATTACTCCAAATAAACTCTTTCACTAATCATCACAGAATCTGCCGATTACATGATAAACCTATCCTCCAAAGGGAAGAGCCCTCAAATTATCGGCCCAAATTGGAGGAATATCCATTACAGCCATAAGGTCAGCTCCAACACTAAAAGGTACTTAATTCTAAGCAATCGAGGCATCCTCTTTCGTAAAGAATCTAACTTTAGGCATCGAGCGCCACGCGGCCTCGCCGACCCTTCTTCCTTCCGGTTCTTCAGGAGAACGCTGCACCCGATCCCATAAACCAAAGATTGTAATAATCATGCTCCCACCCAAACGGTCCTGGTATGATCCTTCAGCCCGACCTCAAAGAAATTTTTTCTGGTCCAACCCAACGATCCAACACGCCCAGCCCCGCCCGGCTGAAAAGGTGCACTCACTAATTAGAAATAAAACGTTAGATGTTGAAATTTTTTTTTAAATAATTAAAATATTTATTTTTATCACAATCCGAAATAAAATATTTATTTTTATCATAATTTGCATTAGTCAATTTTATCAATTTTTTTGTCGTGTAACAAATAAATAGTAAAAATCATAATGAGAACTTTTCACAGTGTTTTTTTACATCTGTTAACTTTGCATTATATTGTGAATATATGTATAAAAAAACAAGGTGATTAGGGTAATAAATTGATAAAATTGGCTACTATGGATTGTGATAAAAATAAATATTTAATTATTTTAAACATTATTTAAGTAATTTTATATGACTACTACCTTTTTCAAACGTTATTTAAGTAAATTCATAACTTTTTATATGATGCTAAATGCCATGGACAATTTTTTATTGATTCAATATTATAACGAGCTTTGATGGTTTGAAAATCATTTAATTGAACAAAAAATAAAGTTCTGACATCAAAATTAAAAAAAAAATGGAAAAGTTAATATACCATTTATATAGTTAATCCTATTCATAATAACTTTTATTTTTATGTCATTAAAGTTTTGTTTGGTCCCAAAAAATGTGAAGAAAAATGTAAAAGAAATAAAATATATAAAAAAAAGAAAAGAAATAAAAATAGAATTAAATATTTAAATATGACATTATTTTTATTTACTACTTCAAATCAATTATATTTATTTTAACTTATTAATTTAAGGTAATTTTATATATATTTGATTTTTTTTGAGAATTTTGTCTTAGTCACCACAACATAAACAAAACAATTGTCTTCCTATTTTTTATTTTATTTTCTTAATACTTTATGGAACCAAATATAACCTTAAAAAATAAAATGCAAAGGGTGAAATAGATGTATAATTTTCTTCATCCCAATTGATCTTTTTTTTTTTAAATAACTATATAGAAATAAATATTTTTGTGAATAATTAAATTATATTAATTTTAAAATGTATTTGATTAAAAGACATTTTTCATTATTAAATGCCAAAAAATATGTAATAAATAGGGTAATATTTATAGTTAAGAATCTATAAGGAAGAGATCATCAATTTTATGATCGGTTGTTTTACTCAGGTGGTTAGGTTATATCTGACATTTATCTATATTAATGAATTCTAAATTCTAGCGGTCTGCTTGATGTGTTAGAAGATTATGCTTAGAAGAGGGACCAGATATTTTCTTTGCTTCTGTGTTATTTTATTTATATAAGCCCCTCACTTGTACCAAATATACTTTTTCCAATATACAAAGACCTGCCTTTCTATAGATTTGTTTTGTGTTCTTTGATTTTTTTATTTCTCTTTTGCTACTCTCACGATCTAAGCATTACCGCCACTCAGATAACTCATTTTCCCAGCTGAACACCACTCGTTTGCTCCTTTATTTCCTACCTCTCGCGTTTTCCAAAACCAAGGTCATGTGCCATCTCGCAGGTAGATCTCGTCATGACGATGACGTCATGTGTCGCCATAGCAGCCGAAAAACACCCCACGCCGCTGTCACGCCCGCCCCAAAAGTCCCCTCGGACTTCCGACGCGCCGCTTGTTCCAGAGCCGCCAAATCCACGCGGCGCGCACCTCTGCCGTGCCTTTCAACCTGTAGGGCTTACGTCAACACCAAGCCCAACCCGTGCTCATGACCCATTACCCGTTGCCCACGCCCGTTGACTTTTGACCATTGACTGTTGACAAAAAATTTGACCATGGTTCTTGCTACTCCAGCCGCTATTCCACAAACTGCTACTCTTATTTTTCCCTCTACAGGTTCATCTACCTATGTTTCTAAAGGCAAAAGGACTAATGTCAGACGACATAACAATAAGAAGCCTCTTCTTATCTGTAGTTTCTGTAAGAACAAAGGTCATTCTGTTGAAGCCTGTTACACTCGTCAACATATTCTTCAGAACACTATTGCCTTGACTCAGTCTGAATTATCAACTGTGTAATCTCATTCCAAGTCTAGTCCTACCTTATCTCTCTCTATGGCAGATCTACAAGATATGATTAATCAAGTTCATCTTCCATCTTCCAATGCATCCAACACCCGCCCTTCTGGCGATATTAGGTACTTCCTCCAACATGGTTTGATTCCTCAAGCTTATCGCAATCAATACATGACTTCTTCTCCGTTGTTGTCTCTTCACACACTTCCACTTCTCTTTCTACTATATATACCGCAAAATGGTCTCTCCTATGCATGTCTCCTATCCTTGTAATGTATCCACACCACCCTTTATCCGTTTCACCGTTTATCGATTCCAACTTATCTCATAATCTCTATCTCGTTGGGCAACTCACCCGAACTTGGTTTTGTTTTAACCTTTCTTCTACCGCAGGTGCAGCTGCGGTAAAAGATTCCTCGAGCACAAATCGCTGAGACCAATCTTTAAAGGTCAAGGTCGCTTCTCGAGATCATCTTTATCTACCGCCCTTTCGTCTCCGCTTCTACCGTCTCGACAAAGTTGGCACCTCTTCTCTCGCTTATGACATTCTCACCTTGGTTATGCATCTATCTCAAGGTTAAACAACTAGTTTCCTGGGGTTTGTTAGGGTCTGGCTTTTAAACAAGAGTTTTGATTGTATGCCTTGTCAATTTGCAAATAACCATTTTACCATTTAATAACAAAGCAGTTTCCAATGCTCTCTCTCCATTTGATCTTATTCATTCTGATGTATGGGGCCCTTTTTCCATTACTACTCCGAGTGGGTCACGTTATTTTATTATTTTTGTGGATGATTTTTCCCAGTACACTTGGATTTATCTCTTTAAAAATCGTTCTGAACTTTATCAAATATATCATGACTTTACCAAAATGATTGAAACACAGTTTTCTAAATCTATCAAAGTTTTCAGATCTGACAATGCCCAAGAACATAATGCCTATGAATTTACTTCTATTCTACATCAATATGGTACTGTTCCTCATTCCTCTCAGGTTGGCACCTCTCAAAGAAATGGAAAACAGAGCGCAAACTCACGATTCTTGATGTTGTGTCTATGCTGCTTCACTATTGTCGCTCTACTCATTCTCATTGTGGGGAACCGTCTTACCGCCGCTCAGCATCATCAATCGATGTCCTTCCTCCTATTGTTCGTAATCAAACTCCTTAAGGATTTGTCGTCAGTTCTTCTCCCTCCATGGCTTACTTAGAGTCTTTGGATGTCTATTTTGTTCTTCAAGATCATGAAAGAAACAAACTCTGGGCCTCATTCTCATTCAGGTTAAGTTTCTTCGTGTATGGAATCGTCAAAAAGGTTATAGGTGTTATGATCCCATTAGCAAACGTCTTCATGTTTCTCGACATGTGGTCTTGTGGGAACACAAAACTTTTTATCAACTACCTTATGTTCCTAGTTCACATATTTCCTCTATTGATTCTCTCCCTGACCTTTTTCTTGAGGAGTCTCCCACTCCTATCTTTGAGCATCCCCCCTTGGTATCTGAGTTTCCCCCTTCTATTTCTGATGTTCCTTCTCATGCAAATGATGAGCCTCCCACACCCAATCATCTGGAGGCAAGCTCCACCGATACCGCTCTCCAAACGTGGATCCCATCAAGCCGACTTCTCACGCAGACTTCAGCCGCTCCCATCTGCAACTACTCTTCCTTCCTCATTTTCGTGTGACTCTCATTTCTTTCTGCTCTTGCCTCTCCGTGAACCTCTCGACCCGTGAGGCTTCCTCCCAACCCTTTGCGGCAACAAGCCATGGAAAGAAGAGTCAGATGCACTATATAAGGTCGAATAATGGATTTGGCCTATCTTCCTCCTAGAAAATCAAGTATCTACGCTTTAAAATGGATTTATAAGATCAAGACTCAATCGGATGGTACTATTGATCGCTATAAGGCTCGCCTTGTTTCCAAGGGTTTTACCCAAGAGTATGTGATTGATTATGAGGAGACTTTTGCTCTAGTGGCTTGACTTTCTTCGTCATGACTCTTATTGCTATTTCTGCGGCTCGCAAATGACCCCTCTTTCAAATGGATGTCAAAAATGTTTTTCTCAATGGTGAACTCTCAAAGGAAGTCTATATGAAGCTTCCTCCTGGTTATTCTCACCCTCCGGGGTTCCCTCACAAAGTATGTCAACTATTTCTGCAAGACCGTATGGTCTTAAACAAGCCTATCGAACACTCGCTTTCAAAGTTCGGGCCCACTATCTCGACATGGTTTTTCAAGCGCCTTTGATACTCTTTTCTCGAGACTTCGCTTGATCATGGTATTACTATTCTACTCTTGTATGTCATGATATGATTATTACATGTGATGCTATGCGGTATCTGTGGATCTAAAGCACTTTCTTGGTCAATAATTTGAAATGAAAGATCTCGCCCTCTAAATTACTTTCGGGTCTAGAAGTCTTCCTTTCCCCTTGTACTTCGCTATTATCTTACTTCCGCCAAGTGATACTCCCAACCGATTCTCGAGCCAGACACCGAGTAACAAGATAGTCGATACACCTATCGAGTATAACTATCGCCTAAATTCCTGACGGCGATCACTATCTCATGTTACTTTTTACAAACAACTTATCGAAATTAATCTATCTCTACTATTATCAATTCCTCGAGTATTTTACAGTCATTTAGTCATTAGTTTGATGGTCAGCCTTAGATCTCTTCATTATGTTTCGTGCTTTAGGATTCTTCACATATCTAAAAAATCATTATTTGATGGCTCTTCATTTTTTTTCCCATTCCTCACTAACTCTTCAGATTATTCGGGGACATAGATTTGCATAGTGATCCCACCGATCGTCGATCTACTATAGATATTGCTTTCTTCTGGTGATTATCTTATTCGAGGAAGTTAAGAAATAAAACAAATGTTATCATTCCAACACTGGTTAATGACAGACGCAAGTGTACTTATTATAAAATGAATCTTATTTTGGTTACGCTTTGGCTATCGCAGATCTGGTGCTGATTATTCTCAACAGAATTCAACCACTGTGCAATCGAAATGCTATTCAAATTGGCCATAAATGATGTTTTCATTAACGCATTAAAAATATTGAGATTGATTGAACAGCTGTCACTTCATCTGGTCACATCCGTCTGGGGAAAAGTACACTCACACTTCACAGATGCTTCTCTCGTGATCGCTTAATGCAATATCTTCACTCCAAACCCTGCTCCTCAAGAAATTTTTCGAAGCTTTAACTCTCTCAAACTCCAAAAATTTGTTTCTTCTTTAAAAACCACTATAAGTCTAGAGGATGTTAGATTATATGCATATGGCAATTATATATTTTCTTTTAAGTTTCAGATAACTTGAATTATATATAGTTCTCGCTTTAATTGTGAAAGCTCTTTTCATTAAGTAATAAGGGGTAATTTTCAGCCTTTTTTTTTGTCATAAACTACTTCTCTATACCTATTTTTTTCCAAATTATTTCTTAATAAAATGATTATTTTTCAAAGATTTATGTTTTATCTTATTTTCATATCAATACCATCTTATCATTAAAGGTTTGGTTTATCGCCGACAGATACGATGCAATACTTTCTACATCGTCTCATACGATACCTACATGTAGCGACGATTCAAAATAAAGAAAAACGTGACTGATAAGTCAATATTTAGATTATAATCATCAATTTTTTAAAAAACTAGAGTTATAAATATTCTATCACGATTATCAAATATATAAATTTTATATCAATTTATTATATTGAATATTGTTTTTGATTGAGCGAATCTTAAATTCCCAAAAAGAATGAAGGTTGTCACGAGGGTGTTGCAGAAAAAGGTTGCGTATGAGTCAAAAGTCTATTTTGAAATTCTTTTCGAGATACAGACGTTGTACTGCATAAATAGCTGTCTCTTGGCTCTTGTCGGTTATACTCTACTGCTGTGCTGATAAGTACGATGGCTTATCTTGATAAGACCGTTTAATTTTTTTTGGGTGATAAGGAAGGGGGTGATTATAAGTTGCAACTTATATCAAGGAAGATTCTTGATTACATGCATTCGGAGTTCAAAAGATAAATGAAAGCTTGAAGGATGATTGGGGTGAATTAATTAATAGTCTTTATTTTAGATTTTTTATATTTATTAAAAATAATTTTGATCATCATCTTCCTAAAAAATTAGATAAAGCGATGTAAAATGGAAAGATAAACAAATGCAAAATAAGTCTATTATGGGATTTCAAATAAACAAATGAGGAACAAATTACCTAGAGATGACTCAATAATCAAAATCTTCATCGATCGTTTTTATATTTGCGTTTTTTTCTTTGAAAGAAAAATAGATTTATCTTTATTGATTCAAAATACTGATAAAAACAATACAATCAAATTCAGCTTAAACGTCATAATTCGATGAAATAATATTCAAGCTTAATAAAGATAATCAAATTCGTGCAGATATTATTGACTATGATTTAGTTTCCTTTACACTTTTAGCTTACTATAAAGAACTGCCTAATACTATAACCTCTAACCCGAATCCTCCCTCCTATATCCTAAGTATTTTAAACATTGAGCATTTTACCGAATGAGCTAGACATGATGGATATTAACGATCATGGTTTAATTTGTTTTGACTGTGTGAATCGCTCACACACAAATAACCATCGCAAGAAGACGATGAAGAATAAAACATCGTACCAAGACGATATAACCACACATCATAACAAGATCACTAAAAAATAAATAAAAATTCAAATTTATATGAAATAACCACTTTATTGCTAAAAAAAATGGTCGAAAGAGATGTAGACATGTAATTTTAGACTAATAATAGCTAAAAATCACTCCTTCTTCTTAAAAAACCTTGACTAACATAGAAAAAGTTACAGCTTAAATAAAAAGTGCGTTCGGCTGATATTTCACGCAAACAACCGACTCTCCTAAAAATCCAAATTCATAGAATTAATGTTCAATACAAAAATCATGCTTCTTAACAATTAATTATTCATCTACATGTTCTAGTTTGAAATGGTCATCGAGTTCTTGTCTTATAAGAATGATTAAATGGAAAAGGTAAATGAGAACAAGTCAATGCTATCATCAAATGAGAATCACATGTATGATGTACCCTTCAATCAATTACAAAATGAGGGACCATTTTTGGTCTTAAATCACCTATCCGCATCTCTTCCTTCCAATTTCTTGCACATTTTTCTACATAAATCTCTTATTTATTTTGTTTTTGTTTTCGTGTTTTCATCGATGTCCTATTATGGCCCGTTGTTTTGTATTAGCTTTCGCTGATTTGAAATATGATGGCAATTTAATATTTTTGATAATCTGTAAGAGAAAAATATATATTTGACTTTGTGGCTAAATTATAATCTTGGGCTGATTCTGGGGCCATCGTAATTTTTAAATACGTGAGCTTGTTTGAGTCATTATGTTAATACTATTAGTCTCGATGTTATGTCATCCTTTACTATTTTTAGTAAATTTGTTTTTATATCTCAATCGGATATATTGCTAGTTTGAATTGATGAAATTTATATTTTAAAAAAAAAATATTAAGAGGAGGGGTAAAGTAGAAAATATCCTGCTTCGTAGCGGCAACAGATACTTAAGATGTGAATTTGAGTTACCATCTGATGATTTTCTTCACCTAAATCGACTCGCTAATGCTAGATTTGTCGGGTCGGTCTCATTAACTCCGGTGACATTGGACTCCTCTACAAAAACAAGTTAAACAAAAAGGATCGTGATTTGACTCGCCCTGCCTCTCCAATGCCTAAGCTCTGCCCTTTCAGGAAAGAAGATCAACTACTTAGAGAATGAATTTTTACGCCAAGAAGTCTAATACGTACCTTCAATCAATGGGCGGCCTCAGATTTATAAATTCACGATCACATAACTTTCCTAGTTTCGTATTGATGATACTGATATTCTCCCATCTGGATTTAGATTTTCTTCCTTATCATAACCGATTACGCAGATAATCGATAACTTCCAATCTCCGATGATACGATATTTCCCATCGTATGGGAGAGATTCTTCATTATCGTAAACCATTATTAATAAGGTTATAATTAATGTATAATAATTGAGAAATAACTCTACTTTCTTGATCGGTGAGGATTGGGGTGTTTTCAATACGATTCCTTAGTTACTAGTCTTTAAAGGCGAGAAGGCCTCTTATTTCGGCCTCAGATTCGAGATACCATTGGCTACTTATCACAGATCGGGCCCGCCTTTTAACCTGGGCTTTGGGTCAAGGCCTTGGGCCCACGCGCCCCATTATTTCAAAACCCCATTAGTCGCCTCAACCTTGACTAAGCCGAATCAGGCGCACCGTACGCTTCCTGATCATGACATCCATGTGGCTACTTAGGGAAGTTGGCCTCGATTAGTTTTATCGCCTTTTAACCGAATCTATTCAAGCCCCTTGAAATCGTGGTACGCAAGGCCTCTTGAAATCGGGAGTTATATGGCTCTGAGCCACATGGCTCCTCGGCTACTTTACCTCTAAAACCGGGAGCCGCAAGGCTCTCCCCTTAAACTCGGTGCCGCGAGGTCGTCCCGAACCCGAGCCACATGGCACCTTGAAATCGAGCCACGGGGCTTCGAGCCACATGGCCTCTGGCTACTTGGCCTCCCTTGGAGGCTGTGCTTTGTAACTGAGATACTAGGCCCCGAGCTACACATGACTCCATGGCTACTTGGCCTCTCTAGGCTATTCTCGCTCGAGCAATTGCTCAACCCGAGCTCAGTAGTTCTAAGCTATACACATGGCTCCATGGCTACTGGGCCTCCTTAAGTGCAGTTACGCCTCTATAATCCGAGCCATCGGGCTCCTAAGCTACATGGCCCATGGCTACTCTCGTCTCCTTTGGAGCAAGCCATGCTCTAAAAATCGAGCTATCGGGCTCCTGGCTCCAAGACCTTTCGAGCGCTATGCTTCTCGAAAAAGCCGAATGGGGCTCCAACGCCTAAGACTCCTTCGAGTAATTATGCTC
Source organism: Tetrastigma voinierianum (assembly GCA_016808115.1). Taxonomy (NCBI): domain Eukaryota; kingdom Viridiplantae; phylum Streptophyta; class Magnoliopsida; order Vitales; family Vitaceae; genus Tetrastigma; species Tetrastigma voinierianum. The sequence goes on along the minus strand of JAEQBH010000070.1, from coordinate 243,228 downwards.
TAAAACTGAAATGACAGCCTCTCTCGACGCGAGGCCTTCCTTCGAAATAAGCTCTATAAATCGAGCGCTACCGGGCCTTAGGCGCAAGGCCTTCGAAAGCCGTTGCGCTCAAAAACTGCCATTGGCTCCCCGGGCGCCGAGGCACTCCTGGAAATAAGGCTTGGCAAACTAAGATGCCAGCTCCCGGGCGCCGAGGCCTCTTCCCTAAACGAATCGTTATCAGCTCGGGGGCGCTGGCAGACTTTCAGCCGTTAAGCTTCCCGTGTCGAGCTACTAGGCTCCTGGAGCTGGGCGACCTCCTACGCTTTAATCAAGCCAGAAGCCGAGCTTGGCCGAATCCCGGGCGCGGCGACTCCTTCCTACGCTGGCGAGCTCAGCAGTCGAAGCATCGGGCTCGGGCGCGGCACTTCCCGCGACGAGCCCCATAAGGCTTTACTGGCTCCGGTGCCAGATCCTCCCGCACGACCGAATGACACAATAGGCGCCGCATCTCCTCCCGAGTCGCTGGCTCTCGCAGCCCAGCGGCACCGGGCCCGGGGCTAAGACCTCCCACGCAACCGCGCCCCGCAGCAGCCACGCCAGTCTAAGGCGTACACCCCCGGCGCAGCCCCACAGCCGGAGCCACTGGCCCGGGCGCTGGCGACCCTCCTACGCGAACCGAGCTCGAGTCGCCACGCAGCGCTAAGACTCCTCCCTTTCTGTCGCTTTAAGCCCCACAGTCGAGAGCTATCGTGGGGCTCTGTGGCGCTAAGACCCTCTTATGCGTAATTGTTAAGCTTCCCCACAAAGAGCTACTAGGCCCGAGGCGCCAGCTGAAGCATCCCTCCCTATCTGAGCTCCAACAGCCAGTCATTTGGCTCCGGGCGCTGGGTGACTTCTCTCGTGCGAATCGAGCGCATTGTTGGTCACCAGGCAAGGTCCTTCGAGTCACGGCTTCATGGGGCCGAGCTACCGGGCTCCGAGGAGCTAAGACCCTTCAAGGCTGAATCGTTAAGCCTCATGTATCGGCTTATCGGGCTTCGGGGCGCTAAGATCCTCCCGCGCATCGGCTCTCCCCGTGATCGCACGGCCGCGGATATCCGCGGTAGTTCCATTCGATTGCCAGCGTATCGAGGTGGTCTAGCGTGAGTCTTTGCTTGGCCGAACGCCTCGACATCTCTCATGTGATTCGAACTTTGTGAGGGAAGTGCAAGACTTGGCCGCGAATGGAGATTCGGGGTTTGTCAGACATGGCGTCCACGGAGACTGGAGCCCCGCCTCACCGCTCCTTCATATGGTCGTATTTCCTCGTTAGGATGTCCCCGAACCTCCCGCCCCACGACTTCTCCCGCCGCATCCTACGGGTCAGTGCGACCAGTGCCCTCGGTGGGCTAGTTTCTCCTTCTCCGTCCGCTCGACGAGGCCGGCAAAGTCGCCCTTCTCGTAATAGGTTTCGTCTTTTCGCCTGGTCGTGTCTCCGTGGCTCGTATTCGGCCTGGTGAAAGCTATTCCAACTTTTCAAAGAAGTGTCGGGTCATAAAGGTGAGCTTTCCACCTCATTCGCATGGTCGCATGCCTCTTAACTGTGGCCTGTGAGAGACCAAGCTGTTCACGCCACCTAGCTGGTCTTACATCCCCAGGATTAAGGTGGCTCCTCGCCGTTGCTCCAAAGCCGATACCATTAGTCACCTGAGAGGTCACTTTATTTGTAAAGGAACTGGGGTCGCTCCCATGATGGCGCCAACTACTGATGCTTTTTTCGTTAACCTGAATTAAGCTCGAAAGTGTGCAGGGGACGAATGGGGCCAACCCCACCGACTGTGATGTTAGGACTCCCTCCCTCCGCAAAACAAGAAACAAAAAGGATCGGCGGGCCTGCGCCTGCCTCCGCGCCCAAGCCGCCTTTCTAAAGAGAAGATCAACCGTCAGTAACGACCTTCCACGTAAGTCTCCGTACTTTCACCGAATGGGTGACCTAACATTATGCACCGATGACTCATGATAACTCTCCTAGTTTGATGATGATATGATATTCCTCCCATTGGATGAGTAGATTTTCTTTCCTGCATTGTTAACCGATTAATGGGCGGATAATTGATAACTTTCCTAGTTTGATGATGATACATATTCCTCCTTACTGAAAGTGAGAGATTTTCTTCCTTATCATAATCATTAACAGTTATAAATTTGAGGTAACTTTCCTAGTTCGACACGATACGATATTCTTCCCATCGGGTGAGAGATTTTCCTTCCTTATCGTAAACCGATTAATGCATAATCGATGGGCACAATCGAGGAACATCATATTTTTCTCCGACGCTGAGACTGGATGTTTTCAATACTGATTCATTGCGCTACTACTCTTTAAAAGCGTAGAGTCACCCTGCTTTCGGCCTTTATTTGGGGGATACCATTACGCCTATTGCTAAGATCAGCTCCATTTTTAATCCTATTTCGCTTACATCTAATTTATACGCCTATTATTTCAACCAACTCCATCACTATCAACCAAATTGTATCATATTGACTCCCCAATCACTTTGGCCAAAACTACACATGGGGTTTTCAAACTTATGAACATGTTCACTAAATGAAAATGGATCACTTTTTTTATTTTTTTATTTTTTATTTTTTATTATTATTATTATTTTTAATTTTTTTTTAAACGTACAACTTCATTCCTAAACCTCACATGGGCATTTTTTTTGTTCCCACTGGAGAATTTTTATTTTTTTTTCTGGTAGGGAGATGAATAAATGCAGGTGGACCTGCCATAGATGCCCCATTGGGGATTCTATGGTATTATTTCTTGCAGCACTATGAGAATTCAATTTTTGTGAGAAGATACCAAATTTTTGGGACCATTTTATGCTTTAAAAGCTCACATGTTTTTTTTTTGTTTTTTGTTTTGTTTTCTAATATGAAAACAAGAATTGAATTTTTGTCATAAGAAGAAGAATAATTCAATTTGCTACCTGTGAATGTCTTCATGTTCACATGAAAATCAAGGGATGTAAAAAAAAAAGAGTTAAAAAAATAATTATGAATATGTTGTATTTTTTGTATATTAATTGAAAGTTATCTTTTGAGTATATTGTTAATTAGGATTCTCTCAATCATGTTGTTCCAAATATTATAAAATGACGCCTCTTAAACTAAATAAAAATATTTTGATTTTATTAACAAATTTTAACAAATTTTAAAGAAAGTTTATGTATCCTTGCAAGAGATTCAAAAGTTATAACAAAAGTTGATTCTTAAAGATTCTATAAATTGAGTTTCATTGGTACATTTAGGTTACAATATTTTTGTACATATATAAATGAATTCTTAAAAAAAAAAATCATAAATGTTTAAAAATGAAATATTTTAAGTTATTTTCAAATTGTTCATCATGTCTAACTCATGTGGTGGAGCGTTCAACATTTCAACGTCTCGGATTTGAGTTCCAGTGAGAATAATTTATTACATTGTAACTAAAGTGTTTAACTATTAAAAAAAAAAGTTATTTCAAGAATAAAATTTCAAATAAAAATAATTTTGACACCTTGAAGCATGACAATGTATACTTAACAAAGCCAAGTCTCATTAATTCATCGAAATTTTGTCTTAAAATAATATTAAAATTAGTGCTTAAAACCGTAATCAATAACTACGATTTTAACTTAAAAAATTTTAAAATCGTAATCATCAATTATAATTTTAACTTAATTTTTTTTTTTCAAAAACGCATTAAATTTGTATTTTTTTAAAAGTATTATTTTGAGAAAAAAAAAACTCAATTTTTTCTTTAGTGACATGTCAAATCAAAAATCATTTGAGGTTCAATCAAATATTAAAAACTACAACCATCTATAAACACTACTTATCATATTAGTTCATGAATTATTGAATCAATTATTGAATCTATTCATATAAAAAATCATTTAAGGTTCAATCAATCATTAAAAACTAAAACTATCAACTATAAAACACTAATTATCTTATCGATTAGTCAATTTGTATTAATTAGTTTTCTTTATTGATTTCATTTCATTAAAACTCTTTGGTGGTGTTTGTTTTTTTTACTTAATGTTGAATAAAACTTTTTTTGAGCTTAATGTTGAATAGTACTTAATAGTATTAAGTATTGAGTTGTTTGTTTTTTAACATTTGATAGTGAGTAGGTGTTAGCCCTCTGAGCATGACCAGGCCAGGCATGTCCCATGGGTTGGCCTGCGCCCATGAGAGCAAAAAGAAGAAGCGGCGATGTGCCGCAGTGGGAGCGAAACGCCGAGCGGCCAGCGCCAGCTGCGAGCCGCTACCTGGCAGCCTTGAGCTGCCCAGCCACACTCCGCGACGTAGCGCCCGGTACGCAGCGCTACGAGCGGCGCGCCCGGCTGCCGCGCACGGCTGAGCGCCCAGTGCTGGCCGTTCTGGCGTAGCGCGCCAAATTTCGCGAACCCACTCGCCCTCGGATCGCGCCTGGCGCGCGAGACCCAGCGCGCATAAGCGGCGCCACGGCATGCGAGCAACTTGACTTAGCGCCTGGCGGGCGGGCCACACGCTGAACGCGCGCGCGGCATGCGAGCCATGCAAGCGAGGCCGGTGCACCTGACATGCGAGGCCCGGTGGGCCGGGGTGCATGGACAGCCCAGTGCAGACATGACATTGCATAGGGATTTATTGGGCGGATGGTGGGCTGGCCCGACCAAGAGTGAAGCCCGAGAGAAGCGAAGTTAAATTTGAGCCACATGGGAGTCGCAAACCCTTGGCCCGGCCTGATCATGGTATTGGGAAGAGGTCTGGCAGTTAGGGCGTCAGCGAGCTTGGGCGGGCGACACGAGTGGGAAGCAAGGCAATTGGTACGAGACACATGGGACGGACCCGCGCCAAATTCCAACAGTCATGGCCCCATTGGAAGCGGTCCTAAATGATTGGATGCGGATCGATTAGGCGAGGTTGAAAGGTCTTTGGAGGGAATGATCGAGACTCAGTCGATAGGCATGACTGCCCAGGAAGGGATGCATGCTCGGATAAAGGTTGAAGCCTAGACTCATCTGAGGGTTGGTTGGGTTCGTTTGTGGCTGTATTCGATTATTGTAAGGGGAGCCTAAGGGCTATGTATTCATGTGCTTAGTGCACGACAATTTTGTCTGAGAGGTGTCTTGTTAATGAAACAAGTTGGGTTGAGACCAGTAATTACGTATGCCTATTCTATTGATTGTAGTTTACCTGAGATTTGCGGGAAAGTTGTCTAAGACTTCTCATAGGAGCCGCACACTAACGAGAAATTTGATACGAGGATTTTACGGGTGTGACGGTAGGGATAGTAGACGGATTATTTTGGGTTCCCGAATCGTCTACCACTTTTAATGACACATGTTTAATTTAATTTAATCGGTTTTTAACGAGGTTTGAGTTTATTTTCTCAAATCCGGGACGGAGTTCAGTATTGTTACTCTACAGCAAACTTGAGAAAATTAAAAAATTTCAAAAATGACAAAATGTTAATAAAAATAATAAATTGTCGTAAGGGTTCGAGAAGCCTAGAAATTCTCTAGATCTCGAATATTGAAACGAGGCTGGCGGGTTAAATTCGTCTCGCGAAATCTAATGACCCAAAAAAGTTTCGTAGAATTCTGAGACAAGCGAAAATTTTCAGGAGTTTTAAGGTGATAAGTTGTCGGTGACTTTAGGAATTTAGATTTTACGAAAATCTCGAAAATTAAATAAGCAGGTTAAGTTCATTTAAAATAAAATGGCGAAAAGAAATAAATTGTTGGGTAGAAAGCAGGACCAAATGAAACAATATAGACCATGTATCCAAAATAATAATAATAAGCCTCGTCCAGATTATATTTTAAAAATAATTTTTATTATTTTATTTTTATACTTTAATATAAATAATTATTATTATTATAATGTTTTTAATAAATAATTTATAAAAATTTTATAATATTTTATTTTATGAAAATATTAATTTTAATATAATATTAAAAATAAAAAAGCAAATATAAAAAAATTAAAATTTAAATAAAAACAAAAAATAAAATATAAGCTGGCGAGTTTGAGAATTTTAATCTCCGCCACCACAGTTATTTTTAAATGAGAATGAGTTTGAGGTGAAAAATCGAAGCCACAAATTCGGGATGGGGGCTGTAAATCCCAAATACTCCCGTTATGTCTATTAGTGTATATTCTTTAGTTTTTCTTGTTAGGCCCGATGATTGGATTTTTAACATTTTTGTGGAAAATAACTTTTTTACGAATAAGAAAAAAGCCAAATATTTCGCTTTTACATTCGAGCTTTTCTAAAATTTGATAAGTTGTGAAAATTTAAAACAAGCAGAACATCTTGGGTGGCGTTTGTTTTTGACTTAATCTTGTGAATAGCTTTCGTTAAGGCTGTTTGTTTAAAATTTTAAGTAAGCACATTGCTTTGAGGAATTTTTTAAAAGGATGAATAGAAAAGTGAAAATATTTAGGCTTTTGTCGAGAAAAAATCATTTTTCTAAAATGAAAAAAACTGTCGTTGTCCGACAAATTGCGATATACTCTAAGCAGCGGGAGGGGATGCAAGAGACGGGATAGTCATCGGGCCATTTCGTTATTTTATTCAATTCTCAAATATCTCTTTAAAAAATTAAGCAGCGAGTGAATGAATTCTCAGAGCTCTCATTTGCATTTTATTTTTGTTTTTTATTTAAGTACAATTACACTCATTCTTTATTTTAATTACATTTATTTTATTTTTTATTTTTAAATTTTAATTTTATATTTGCTTTTTTATTTTATTATATTAAAATTAATATTTTTCATAAAAATAAAAAATATTAGCAATTTTATAAATTATTTATTAAAAACATTATAATAATAATAATTATTTATATTGAGTATAAAAAATAAAATAATAAAAAAATATTTTTAAAATATAATCGGCGAGAACTTGTATTATTATTTTGGATATATAGTTCATATTGCTTCATTCGGGTCCGTTTACGCCAGAAAATGAAAAAATCTCGTCGTAGGTCGCGGCAACTTATCGCAGAAAATCGAAAAATTTCCGTTTTTCTCGAAATTAATAATAGCTTTTTGAGTTCACCCCAGATTTCGCGGGGCCAATTTAACGGCGCGGTCCGTTTCATTATCTGAGATTTAGAATTTTCTAAAACGCGAGCATATAGCGATTTATTTTTATTAACATTTGTCATTTTTGAAAATTTCTAATTTTCTGGGTTTTTCTGATATGACTCACCAGTACTTGTCGGTTGAAATAAGCTGGCTGGAATTTAAAAACCGATTAAGTAAATTAAGCATGATAAGAAGCGGCGGGGCAATGAGCACAAAATAATTTGTTGCATTGTCGTCCTCTTCATTACACATGTTAAAACAAACAACAATACTTAATCTTTATTAAGTCTTTATTCGTATTAAAAATTTCAAAAATAGTTCTATTCAATATTAAGTGAAAAAAACAAACGCAACAGTCTAAGTCCATTGAATCCTAGCTTGCAAATATTTTGTTATACTTTTGAAATCTATTTTCTTTGAACTATATTTATTTTATACTAAGAAAATCAAAATCTCCATTTTACTTATTATTTGATTAATATTATAAATCAAGTGACTAAAAAAATTAAAGAAATTAAACAAAGGTGAATAATGAAAATACCATAAAAGTGTTTGCATTTTTAGGTGGTTTTGTTGCTGTATTTTATTGAAAGACAACTTTTAATTAGATTAATAATTATTTTTTTTAATCAAAATACTCATTTTGGCCCAAAAAAAAATTGTATATATATATAAAAAAAAATTTTTTTTTTGTGGTTTAAGTAACATTTTTTATCATGTAATTTTTTTTTTTATATCTATAATGGTTCTCCCTTATTTACTAGTTGAGTCAAGCCAAAGGACTTTTAAAATTTTATTTAAAAAATAGTTTGAAAGTATATTATGATTCTTATCTAAATCTAAAAAAAGTTTTAAAATTATAATTTTAAGCACATGCTTAGAATATTATTGTATTTGAAAAATCTAATAATAATTAAATAATTTGCTATGGGTTATGATTGAGGGAATAAATATCTTAGGTGAAATGTCTTGTCATATAGTAACAAGTCAATCTTTTTTTTTTTTTTTTTGAAGAGTCAAGTCATTTATTGCATGATTGATCTAGTTGGAGAACATTATTTGAATTATTCTACTAAATTATTTTAAGAAAAATAATTATAATGCACTTGGAAGATCATATTTTTCAAAGATTCTAAGAACCTATTTATTATTTAATGACTGATTCAAAAAAAAAAAAAACCCTATTTAATGACCAATAAACGAATTGTTTATTCATCTGAAAAATATATAAATAATATAACAAATGTTAATTTTGATTTTTTTTTGTGTGATATCAATTTTTTTTCAAACAAATATAAACAAGTAAATAAATAAAAAATACCAGATATAAGAATTACTTTAAAAAAAATATTATTCAGGCATTTACTTTACAGAATATAATAAAACACGTTTTGAAAATTAATTTTTAAGAACACTTATCAAATATAATTTAGGTTTTTACAGTAGGTTTCTTCATATATTATACAAATAATATAATAACCTAAATATAAAAAAAGTATTAAAAAATTGCTACAAATAAAAAAGATTCAGAAATTGGAATTCCAAAAAAATTGAAAATAGAATGTTTTGTGAGGGTAGTTGGTCCAACATTCAAACCAACCAAATCCAACCTACTTCACCTCAACTTTCAATTACTTTCACCTGCTCTTCAAATATTTGATTTCTTGTCAATGTATATGAGATTTGAAAAAAATAAAAAAATAAAAAAAGAAAAAAAGAAATAATTTCACTTTATTATTATTATTAAATTTAAGCATAAAGTTATAACATGCTAGTATATTGTGACCAAAATTTTAAATCCTCTTCATTTTTAATGATTTTTATCCCTTTTTTCCCATGTAAGAAAATCGCCTTTAAATAACAACAGGCTCTCTCCTTGGAAACCTTAGTCGGGTCTCTTTGTTCTCTCGTTCAGGCCCTTATTAGTTATAAATAAAGAATGATTTTTTTGTCATTCTTAGCCAGAAATCACTTATTCCATCGTTTTCTCTCATCAGATCTCAGTTTCTTTTTCAATAAAGTGAGTTTCTTCTACATCGATATGTGTTTGCCTTTATTTTTTCTCTACTTTTTTGCGTTGTGTTGTCACCGACTTGTTGCGGTATGTTTTGTTTTCGACTTGTTGCAACAGGTAGTTGTGTTGCCGACAATTAGCTTTTTTGTGGTTTTTGTGTTGATGGTTCAGATGACAAAGTTTGATCTAATAAAGTCATCATATCATATCAAATTTTTTAGGTATTTCATCATTGTTGGATTATAGGCCTTGACTAAATAAATTTATCTCTTTAAAAAACTCACCTTTAAATTATATGTATTTTCAATATTTAAAAATAATAATAATAAATGATTCTTTTGTATAAATAAAAAAAAGATTAAAAATTGAAATTAATCTTATCAGATAAGACATCTCCTATTAAGAATCTCATTAACATAAAGCTACAATTTTGGTCTCATAACAAAAGATTTTAATATGACAAATCATTATATTTCAACCTTTTAGTTATTTACAAAATTAACAAAAAATTATTATAGTTACTCTAAAAGCAAAAAACCGAGCATCAATAAATGAACTTTTATGGAAACTTCGAGAGATATTATATGCAAATGAAATTAAAATAAAAAACTTAATAAGAAACAAATTAATCAAAGTTAAAAAAAATATATATTATTAAAAATAATCTAAAATTGATAAATAAAAAAAAAATACTTTAATGTGGGTACCATAGGCCCGGGCTCGGCTCCCCTAGCCAACCGGCCCAGCTCAAGGGCCTCGATGGGACAAGACCCTAAAGCCAGCCGGCCCAGGACAATGAATAGGCCCAGGAACGCGAGGCGACTCTCATAGGGTGCGGGTGCCTCTTATCCGGGTGCCTCACATTTCCCGATGCGCCTGGTGCCCGGATGCCTCTTCACCTGGATGCTTCCTTTCCGATCGTGACTTTACAAAGCAGAAACTACCAATCGACTATAGTGATATAAGTATATATTCTCTAGAATGGAGTCACCGTATCAATGGCGGAATAGGAAGCGTTTCCACAAGCAACTTTGCCGAAAAGCTAGCACGCCAGCGGAGGGCGGCGAACACCCTGCCGTCGTCTTCTTGTTTATTTTCTGAGTTACGGTCGGTAGTATTGGTGAATGCCCAAACGATCGACTGAGAATTTGAACTACAATTATGCCGTCTGTGGGAAACACCGACGAAATCCGGAGCGATAGCGAAGCAGGTACACACGGCTCCCGGTGGATCTCCGTCTCGAAGCCTTAGCCATTCAGACATCCCACCGGCAAGCCGGAACTCTTTGTCATGTCAATGACCCGATAAACCATCCCCCTGAAGACCAGTTCCTCCTCTGGGGCCAAGAGATGGAGGCAAGACAAGAGGAGCAAGTCAGGCAGGTGGTCGAGTTGCGCGAACACGCGAATCGATTGTGGGAGGATAATGAGCTCCTGAGAACCCGATTGGAGGCCAACTAGGCCGAGAAATCACGGGGACCTCCCCGCCCACTTCCTCCGTCGTCTCGGCCAAGCGAGGAATTCGATGTGCGAAGCGACATTGACTATAGGCGAGATGTAGTTATCTTAAACCGACTCTCGGCTCCCACGGTTCACCATCCCGAGCGCCCGCGGAGAGCTAATCCTATTAAAAGCCCCCTCGATCGGCCAGGTCGATCCATGATCTACCAGCGCAGCCCAGTCGGAGAAGCAGCAGGGCCAAACGCGGTCAGGCCAAACTCATGAATATGTGCGAGATGACTCGGAATGTCGCCTGGTACCATCAATAACACCCTCCTTCGGGGTTGCTACGGGGCACACATGTTTTTCTCCTCCGCCCACCGAGGACCACAGCATATGCTCTCCTCTTCCCTCGGTCAACATATTCTAGATTATGATCCTTGTAACGCCTTAAAAATGCCTTGACAGTTTCAGAACATGTTCAGGGTATAAAATAAAGTAAATGAAATTTTTTTAGAATTTAAATCATAAGAAAAAATATATATAAAACCCAAAAATTAACCCAAGTGAAAAATGGCAAATTTGGAATTTGTAAAAAGAGGACCTAAGGGTCAATTGTAAACAAGTTTATATGTCTAAGTGTAAATATGGGGATTTAAGTGCAAATAAAATGAAATATGGGCTATAAAGCAATTAGGGAGAAACTTAAGTCAAAAGAATGCATTTTGTTTGGTGGCCAAACAAGGCCTTATGAAAATTAAGACAAATAAAAAGAGAAAATGAGAATAGGGTGGAAGGTCAAACATGGCCTTACACTTAAATGAGTTTAAAAGACCAAAAGTGGTCTTTGGGAACTCATTCTTGAAAACGTCACGTTTTGAGAGGGAGTGAGAAGAGAGGCTAGGGTTAGGAATATCCAGATTTTGGTGGGAGATCATCCCCATTTTTGGTCTCCAAGTGATCAAAGAGGAAGAAGGGAGCTAAAGCATAGGGTTCCAAGAGATTTGAGGTAAGAAATAAACCTAAACCCTTTATCTTGTATTTGAGTTAGGGAAAACCCTAAATGTGGATAAAAAGAGTTTTGTTTTGGTTGTAAATGAGTTTTGGGATTGTGTTGAGGTTGTTTTGTATTGTTGGTTGGGATTGGTTTGGATTGGTTTTGTGTGTGTTTGTAAAAGGAAAATGTTAAGTTTTCAAAGAAAATGTTGTCAAATTTTTATAAAACCCGTATTCTTGTTTGGAGTACATATAGATTAAGTTATAATCATCCAAATGAAGTGATTCCAATTGGTAAAGAACCATAAGAGATAGGGATACAAATTTATAGAAGGGACTATGAGCAAATTGTAGCTCTAAGGCTCCCAAATACGGGCTTAAAGGTGAGCTTAGGTAGCTCACTGGTTATGCTCTGTTTTGGGTATTATGAATGTTTGACCACTTAAGTTGAGTTTCACTCATCCAAATTAGTGATTAAAAATTATGGATAAAATATATACTTCTAGGAGTAATAATTTACTTGAAGGAGTGTAAGCAAATTGTTACCCCAAAGGGCTATTAGGAATTTTCAAAAAGTGGAGCTATGTGTAGAAACGATCGATTCGCACACGCAATTTGAGTAGTATGGATGTAAAATACGATAGCAGAGTTCTATTGATCAAAATTGGATGATTCCAATTGGAGAAGAAACATTAGAACCATAGCTTCAAATGAGTAGAAGGGACCATTACTAATTATGGAGTTAAGACCCCTGAAATTGAGAAAAACATTAGGTAACCGAGTGAGCTGGGCATACCGACCAGTTTGACATAAAGATTCCAATACTTGTGTTTGGGTGATCCAAATGAAATGATTCAAATTCCTACTAATAATAGACTCATAGAGATATAATTTTCGTGAAGGATGTATGAGCAAAATATGGCTCAATTGTCCCCAGAAAATTTGGCAAGTGAAGGTGTATTAGGTAGACTATCAACCACTAACCAAAATCTAGAATGCACAAATGATTTTTTCTTTGGATTTATTCTTTGATTGTGAAATATAATGTGATGGATTAGGGGTTAATGGGAGGAAAGCCCGGAGTTGAGGTCGAATTCCGGGCGGGGAATTAAGGACGACAATCTTTTTGGTTTGTTCAAAGTCTCTTTTTCCCATTTCAAGTATTGGTTTGTTCTTCATATCTCTAACCTCATTTCAAGCATTGTTTGTGAAAAGCTTATTTATGAAAGCTACATAATGATTTGAAGCCCGATTAGTTGTAAAGTTTGTCAAATATTTGCATGTATGCATTATTTGAACTATAAATGAAAACAATATATTTTTTCTAACTTCTCCTATTCTTGTTTCCAAGATTTGAAATGTTTATTTAAATGTATTAGAAAAGCATATCGGTTTGTTTGATTGATTTGGGGCAGTTGATTTGCATATGAAATTTCATTGTGTGAAAATGAATGGTTTGTACAAACATACATACTATAACGTATTTTGCTATGAGTGATTTGAAAGCCCTTAATAGAATGATTAATCGTTAATTCGCATAAAGGATAGATTAAAATTTATACCAATAAGGGTTAGTCGCGATGCAAACGAATGTATTGATGTGTCACTTCGATCCGTAGCCCAGCGGGACAGTATCGGTAGTGTTCACGAATTGATTTTTAATAACCAGTCAGCAGCCTAGCGGGACCGTACTGTGTTATAAAACAAATGTTTTTATACCGGCCTGCAGCCTAGCGGGACCATGCCGGTGATTCTGATATCCTATATACCGAAAACATAGGTTAAATTCGTTAAGAGCAAAACTGAAATGACATTGAGATTTTTGACATATTGGAATTGAAATGCATGATTGCAAATTGAAATGATAAGAAAGTTATGAAATGCATGATTTGTGATTTGAATGATTTATTGCATAAGAAAGTGCATATTTGGAATGATCAATGAACCGTAAATGGATGTATATGAAATAAATATATGTATTGCATTTGCATGGATCATTCAAAAAGATTCAAAAGCATTGTTTAGAAAATTTTTTGCGTAATTTGACTTAAATTGAAATGGGAGAGAGAACTGTATAGAACCACTAAGTATGAAAATGCTTAGCGTATTGTTTTACTGTCTGCGAGGTGTCAGTGATAGTGATCGAAGAGGATTCAAGATCGAGGAGGCGTCGGAGTCATAAAGAGAAATTTCGAATTAATACTCCGACTTGTACATTCATGTCATGTTTATTTTTAACTTTGATATTTGCTAAAAACATTTTGAATTTACGAATATCTATTTTGTAAACCATTTTGAAAGGCATAGAATGCCTTCATTGTAAATGCATTTTGTTAAATGTAAATGTTTATGGGCTTGCCACTAAATTGAAATCCTTACGCAAAGATTTGAGAGTAAATGTATTTGATAAGCAGTTTGGTTAATGGCTTGGTAGGGCATCCCTTGGGTTTCGATTCGGACGCCAGCGGGTGGTGTGTCGAACCGAAGTCGCCATAATCCTCCCCGCGGCTTCTCTATACCGTCCTTCGCCATGTACGACGGCTCTTCCGATCCGTACGATCACATGTTGCATTTCAACCAAGCGATGATCCTCAATGCCGAGGACGATCGACTTCTGTGTATAGTGTTCCCGCTAGCCTCAAGGGCCCGGCTTTGGCCTAGTTCCACAAGAAGCTTAGGAGAGATCAATATTAGAAACTCGATGCGGCAGAGTTATGAGCGCGTTTCTCCCATTACAGTAACCGGTCGGTGAAAGGGAATGTCGACTCCTACAGGCTCACCGGCGGGAAGGCGAATCCATCAGGGACTTCACCGCGAGGTTCGGATGTAGAGTCGATGATTGATATTTATAGTATGGATGCGGTCCGGCAAAACTTCCGAAGAAGCTTTGGGCTGACCACCCCGTTCTTCCAGTCTTTATCCCTAAATCCGCCCGCAACTATGGAAGAATTGTATCAACGGGCAGATAAGTTCTCCACTGTTAGAGAAGACAACATTGGTAGCTGCGGTATGTGATAACCACCCGAGTGGCAGGGCGGCTTCACCAAAGGCTCATCCAGAACGGAAGGCGGCCAAAACAAGGGTCGGGCGCCCGAGGCCGGTCGAAAAGAGGCCCCCCCCCGAGTTCGCTCGTCTCAACATAAGCCTTGGCCAGGCTCCTACCCCTTATCGGGACCTCCCGATTTCAAGTGGCCCCCCCACCTATGAGGGGCGGTCCCAGGCCGTATATGAATCCCTAAGGTGTGATTATCATAGGGACCTGGCCGCAAGTATTACTTGCCAAAGCTTGAAATTCTAATGGAAAAACTTATTCAGAATTTAGACGCCTCCGGAAGCATGTTGAGCCCGACCGGTAGGGTAGCGGTACCCACGGTGGCGAGTGCGTTGTTGATATTGAGCATGCCTCGGGCCCCCGGCCAGCCATCAACTTTATACTAGGGGGACCGGCCGATAGCTAGTATCAGTTAGCGGAGGAAAAACCTGGAGTGACCTCTCGGTTCGAAACGGGGTAAATGCCGTTAACGGGAGAACACAGCGATGCTTTCAGTAGGTTGGCGGTGATATCTTTCCCCTATTAACCTTTCCCGAGTCATTACCCCTCATTACGATGCACTTGTACTTACTGTGTGTATTAACAGTTTTGATGTGCACAAGGTCCTCGTTGATCCAAGTAATGCAGCTGATTTACTACACCTCCTAGCCTTTAAGTAGATGAGATTCCCGCTTGATCATCTCAGTTCCATTGGCTAGGTTTTGTCCGGGTTTAATGGGGCTACCACATTGATAGTTGGGGACATCGCCTTTCCCGTCAGGGCGGGCCCGGTAACTCAGCAAGTATTGTTCTCGGTGGTAGAGGACTTGGGGCCATATAATGCCATCCTAGGTCGGGCTTGGCTACACGCCATGAAAGCGGTACCCTCCACATACCACCAAATAATCAGCTACTGCTCACGTGCAGGCAAGTCGACTGCGGGAAGCCGATTAACCGCATGGCAATGCTATCAACTCGATGTGGGGCGTGAACAAGGGAGTGCTCGGTGAACCATCCCATGAGGATCGACCTCAGTAATAGCAATCCTGATCGTCGCTCGATCATTACTGGAGGATAGAGGCCACTGGCGGTTGATCCCTTGACCACGCCCGCCGCGGGCCGGATTGATGCATCTATGTTAGTACCCTCCTCTCCCAGGAGGAGAAGGCCCAATTATGCCATGTGCTGCAGTTGAATGTTGATGTATTTACTTAGACCCATGCAGATATGACCGGAATAAGCCCTACGCACGCCTCACACAGACTAAATGTCGCCCCATCCGCCAAGCCGATCAGACAAAAAGTGAGGCACTTTCATCCGGATACGCCAGCAGTGCGTCGGATAGGAGTTGATAATCTTACACTTAATGGATTTATCAGAGCAGTCAAGTACACAAAATGGCTGGCCAACGTGGTGGTTGCCCCAAAGAAGGGGAACAAATGGAGAGTATGTGTGGATTACACGGACCTCGTGGCGCCTATCAAAAGGCATTTCCCTGCCCGCATGGGTCAGTTGTGGGCCTTCCAGCGGGAGCGCGGTATGCTATCTTTACGGATGCTTTCTCGGGATATCACGGATCCCCATGAACTTCGGATCTTGGAAAAGACACATCTTTCATCACTCCCCATGGACTCTACTGTTACAATGTGATGCCTTTCGGCTTAAAGAATGATGGGGCCACTTATCAGAGGTTGGTGACGAAGATGTTTCGACCGTTACTTAGTAGGACAATGAAAGTCTATATTGATGATATGCTAGTAAAATCCAAGCAGCGCCCGGATCATGTTGCGCATCTCCAACAGACATTTGACCTCCTTAGAGAGTATGACATGAAACTGAACACCTTAAAATGTGCCTTCGGGGTTAGTGCCGACCGATTCCTTAGCTTTATGGTAACCCCCGAAGGGAATAGAGAAACTAATCACACACAACAAGGCCATCTTGCAATCCTGGCTGACTCCAAGAAGGATCCAGTGTGGCCGTAGCAGCGCTCTTAGGCGTTTATTAGGTTCACGGACCGTTTGAAACCCTTCTTCGCTACCTTGAGGGGAGCCAACCGGGCCGAATGGAATGAGGAATGCGACCGGGCGTTCATGGCAATAAGTAATACCTAACAGAGCCCCCGATTCTTGTGAGCCTGGAAACCAGTGACACACTCTACCTCTACCTAGCAGCCTTTGATATAGCGGTAAGCGCCGCCTTGTTTAAAGAGTGTGGGGATGCGAAGTTGAAGCCTATGTTCTTTGTCGACCGATCCTTAACCCGGCCAGCGGGAACCCGGATAGCCGCCTCGAGGCAGGCGGCCTTAGCCCCTCCCGGACGGCCGTAGCTCAGCCTATACTTCGAGGCTCATCCCGTTTGTAGTGTAGCGGTCTCTTCCACTCAGGGGCACAATCTGAAGCGATATGTCGGAAGGATGGCCCGTTGGGGCGATGGAGTAAGCGTGGCATCAGTACAAGCCCGAGACTTTCAAAGAAGGCGAGTCTTAGTTGAGCTTCTGTGAAATCCCGCAACGACACTGCCCAGATAAGCGGGTGGTGGATACTCTGCTTGCGTAGATGGGGCTTTCACCGACAAGCCAGGGCGGGCATTGGTGCGATTAACCTCCCAGTAGGAGAGGATTGCGAAGACGAGCTGATCTGGTTAGGCTTCAACGCCACCAACAACGAATCAGAGTACGAGGCCATGATAGTCGGACTCAAGCTCGCACTTGTCATGGGTGCTGACAATCTTTCGGTTCAGAGCGATTCACAGCTAGTTGTCGGACAAGTTAACGTAGAATTCGAGTCCAGGGATCCCCGAATGGCAAAGTATGCGTCCACAGTCAAGCGAGAACTAAATACCCTCGGCACAGGCACCCAGACATGTCCCACAGGTTGTAATGAAGAGGCCGATGCCTTAGTCGTCATTTGCTTCATTGTCGATAGGAAGCTAGTGACCTCCCCATCTACTATCAATGCGAACTCGATACTACATGCCCGAAGTAAGCCAGATAGAAGTTCCCCGTCCTAAATGGACCATTACAGTATACGTAGCCGCGGGAGCTTGCCTAATGTGAGACAAGGCTCATGGGTTCAGATTGATCGGCTAGATTCTCCATGATAGACGGACCCGGTGCCTAAGCTTGATCCACAGGCGGGCCATACACGATGTGTCTATTCCTGAGCAAGGCCAGTATGTATTAGCTGAATTGCATGAAGGCATATGCGGGAATCACCCGAGGGGAAGAACTCTAGCACATCGGGCTCACACTCAAGGGTATTATTGGTAAACTATGAAGTCGAGCCTTTGCTTGGGTCCACGTCAGAAATGTGACCCTTATATTGAATGTCCCCCTATCTTGAAATCACGATTAGCAAGACTTGGTCTCCATCTGCAACCCTTGGTCATTCCTTTCAGTAAGGGATTGATATGGTCGGTCAGCTTCCCCTTTGCCATTTCGAAAGAAACTATTATTGGTTGCCACCGATTATTTATTAAATGGATAGAAGTGGCTTTCGTCGAAATCAAAGATAGAGATGTTACTCGGTTTATCACGGAAAAACATTATGCACGGTTCGGCATCAGATCAATCATGTCGAATGCGGGCCGCGGTTGTATTACGAATCTATTGGGACTTTTTCAAGGAATTGAAGATAAAAAATTTATACTCTACCCCTCGGTATCTGCAAAGCAATGGCCAAGTAGAAGCTTCCAACAAAACCACATTGGCGCCTTGAAAAGCGGTTGGAGCTCGCTAAAGGAAATGGGTGGAAGAACTCCGGGAGTGCCCCGGGCTCTGGAGACCCGCTGCCGAAGCCAACCGACATCTCTCCTTTTGCGCTCACCTACGGGATGGAAGCCGTTATCCCCACGGGGGTAGTGCGCCCACCATCCGAACAGCTACGCGCAGTCGAAAATCACGGAATCAATAGCGGGGGGAGTTATGCCATTGAGTGATGAGGCTGCGAGGAAACATGACAATCCGCCTCGCGTCCCTACCAAGCGCCGCTCGCGAACTCGCCCCATAGCAGAGACGAGGTAAAGCCTCAGTATTATTTAAATGACGATTTGGTCTTGAGGAAAGTTTTCAAGAATACTGCAGACCCCACTACAGGGAAATTCCAACCCAACTGGGAAGGACCTTATGTCGTGACACAAACCGGTGAAGCCGGGTCCTACGCTATAAATAAAACATATGGAACCCCTGTACCTAGAACGTGGAATGTCATGCACCTGAGAAGGTATTATCAATAAAAGAATATCTTTATTTTTGCCTACTTGCATGTCTTCGCATATTTTTTCATTATACAGGGTCAAATCTAAAAGCCCGGATGGCGCAGTAAAATGACATATTCGGCCCAGCGTAGATAACATCTAGCTGGTCAAATCTAAAAGTCCGGATTGCGTAGTAAAATGACCTATCCGACCCAGCGTAGATAACATCTAGCTAGTCAAATCTAAAAGCCCGGATGGCTCAGTAAAATGATCTATTCGGCCCAGCGTAGATAACATCTAGCTGGTCAGATCTAAAAGCCCTGATGACGTAGTAAAATGACCTATCCAGCCCAGCGTAGATAACATCTAGCTAGTCAAATCTAAAAGCCCAAATGGTGCAGTAAAATGACCTATCCGACCCAGCGTAGATAACATCTAGCTGGTCAAATGTAAAAGCCCGGATGGCTCAGTAAAATGACCTATCCAGCCCAGCGTAGATAACATCTAGCTGGTCAAATCTAAAAGCCCGGATGGTGCAGTAAAATGACTTATCCGGTCCAGCATAGATAACATCTAGTTGGTAAAATTTAAAAGCCCGGATGGCATAATAAAATGACCTATCCAGTCCAGCATAGATAACATCTAGTTGGTCAAATTTTAAAGCTCGGATGATGCAGTAAAATGACCTATCCGACCTAGCATAGATAACATCTAGCTGGTCAAATTTCAAAGCCCAGATGGCGCAATAAAAAGACCTATCCGGCCCAGCATAGATAACATCTAGGCCCGGTGAAATCACAACCGAGGATGGCATAGTGAATGACTTTATCAGAAACATGAGCTGCCCATCGACTCCACACAAAATGATTTCACCTTACATCTGGCATTTCGAGATGGTGCGCTTAACAAAAATCAATACAAACCCGGACGACGCAGCATCAAAACGTACAACAAGGCATCAAACAAAAAGTAACGAAGAAGAGAAGGGATGTAAAATTGTTTGGTTGCAAAAACAGGCAGTCTGAAGTCTCGCCTCACAAAGCACTCGGGCTCTAGTTAGCGTGACATCTCTCTCTTTAACCGCCGTTCGACGAAATTTGGGAGATCCATCGGAAGAGAGTCGCCTCCTCTCAGGTGTGATGTCGGGCTATTCTCAGTCATAACGCCAGTCCAGGAAGGTGTGCGGTATGTGTGTCATTATGTGCACCAGGGGCTTCATAATTATTTGTGTCATATTAGAATTTTTGAAAGTGGTTTTAAGGGTGAAATTATAGTTTCAAAGAGGTGGCACTTGCAATTAAGGAAAGTGGAGGGGTGAAATTCCAATTATGGAATTTTTAAAAGGGATAATAATAATAATAAATTACAAAAATGGTTAGGAGCTTAAAATTCTCTAGATCTCGGATGACGAAGCAATTTGTAGTTAAAATTAGATCTCATGAAATCTAGTGACCTAAGGATTTAATCAAATTCGAGATAGTCGAATATTTTTCTGAATTCCTAAATGATAAATGTAGGTGACCTCGAGGATGAGATTTTACAAAATCCTCGGAAGTCGAAAAAATACCTTGAGTTAAAGTTCATTTAAAATATAATTGAACTGAAAAGAAATAAATTTTTCGGAATAGAAATGGACTCGAATGAAATGATAGAGATGATATGTAGAAAATAATAATAATAATAATAATTATTAAAGAAAAAAAATAAAAAACAAAAAGGATAAAATCAAAAGTTGTCTTAGACGGACAGACGAAGAGAGGGCGTCGAAGAGAGAGAGTGTTTTAAAATTTTTAATTTTCTCTTTAATTCTTTCTTAGATTCTGAAGAAGAAAATTGGATGTGAGAGAACTTTCGTGGACGAGGAAGGCAGAGTGGTATCTGTGACGAGAAATTTACGCGCATAGATATAATATCTTAGCATTTTGTCAAACTTTAAAAGGTAGAAAATTTGCCTACTTGTTTTATTTCGAGCCTATATGCTATATAATGGCTTGAAAATTTCTTAGAGACCATGAAATGTCGTAAACTTCAATTTCAAAATTTTTAGACCGAGTTTATGAATTTTTAGGAATTTTTTAATTGTGTTAGAGACCAGTCATGGTAAGATAAGGGGCTGTTTTGGACGATTTGGTTGAAATTTGAGAGTGTGAAGTCGAATGATGGACATAATTTTCAAAAATGTTTCGGGTATTTTTAGACTCTTTGGAAAGTCCCTTGAGTCAAAAGTTTGCTAAAACAGATAGTTTTTATGGGGCATTTAATGTGTATGGACATTTTGGTAAATTTCACATCATATTATCGATGTCCATATAGATGGGACTATACGTAAAGTTTTGTTAGAATCGAAGTTCGGTTTGATATAGTCGAGCACAGAAAGCGTGTATGTTTTATGGTTAAACGTTAAAGCAGGGAACATTTTCGTAATTTGGATGAATTATTGTGGCGATTTGAGCATCAACGAGAATCTGGGAGTGTAACAAGATTTGAAATTAGTCGAGAAAAGTGAGTACTCAAAATCCGTTTCTAAAAGCGAAAGTGTTTAAATTACAAGTTTGTAAAAATTAACTGAAAATATAAATTTATAAAGCATTTTTTTACCTCCACTTGTTATACTCGTGAAAGTTTGATTTCAATATTTAAGAAAGCAGTTTGGCCTAGTTTTAGCAAAACCCCTAGATGGCTGCAAACTCAGTTTCGGTCGGATGTATTTCGGTGTACTGGCAAGGTTGTAAGGATTATTATGACTAACTATATTGCCTAGTAAGCAATTGGGGGTTAGATATAGTATATATTTATATAGTGGTAAGCCCTCACCCCTTTTATTCGAGGTATAGTTAAGCGAAAATTTTGACTTGAGTACATAGCGATGAGGTGTTGGATTCGGGGTTCCCTCACCGAGCATTTTAGTTAGAGGTTCCATTATACTTCTCCGTCCGTCGTGTTCACGGACCATATTAGCTAAGGTAGTGTTCAAAGGTTCACTATCAATGCCCGGGTTCCAAGGTTAGAGGCATCCACGTCTAAGAGGTATTTCAGAAATGGAGCCCTGATGGTTGGTACTGATTCCTGATATAACACTTCCGGATATTAACCACCACTTCAAAAGCAGTTTTGTGTGAGTGGATTCGAGAGCAGTTTTCAGCGTGAGACGGTTTCCAGCGTGGAAATAGTTTGAGCAGTTTTTCGAGAAATGGTTTTCATAACAAAAACTCAGTTTTTCTCATAAACAGTTTTACAACCATTCACATGCAGTTTTATATTAAAGTACAGCATGACAACTGATGGCATTTAGAACTTATAGTACTCACTTGAGCGGTTGGCTCCACGGTTTGTTTTAAAATAATTTTAGATGCTTAGGTGTTGGCTAGAAAGACCTTTCCGGGATCCACTCTGTCCCTGAAACAGCGTAATTTGTGATTATATATAAGATAAGGTGTAAATTAAAAATAGTAAAAGTTAAATGTGGCATTTGTATATGTAAATATCTTTTGTAAAATATACATGCATGGTTTTGAGAAAAGCAGTTGCGACAAATTATATTGGATTGATTCTTATATTTTGATGAGGACAGAGGTCCTTTATTGTTGTAGTTAGACATTTGGAAAACATTAAAGTGTATATTGTTTTTGGTGATTTTTGTATTTTGGAAACTGACCCTTGTCACGATCGTTATCTTTGGGATTTTCGATTAAATCTAAAGTGTGATTTTGATAGAAAAGTGAAAAATTTTATAACCCGTTCCATCGATTCGGAGTTTCTTGGCTTAGCTTCATGGTAACTTAATCGGTCGGCGAAGCAGGTACGGGAGGTTCTTAATGGAGTTACCAGTGATTTCTGTCGCTCGGAAGAAGTCTGCTATCAGTTAGTATCGAGAGGCCGGTTTTAGGCGATAGTTCGCACGTTTTTGTGCGTTTTTCACATTGTTTCCTAAATAATTGTTTTTATAATGATTTTTCCCTGTACATACATTGTTTGCTAAATCCTTGCCATCAAATATTGTAAGTGTTGAGGTCGTAGAGGTCAATCTAGGACTTCGCATCGAAGGCTTCCTTAGAGAGATATGTCAAGCACACCCTTAGATCGAAAGATGCTTCAATGAATCAGCCCCAGTAGAACCATCGAGGGTCGCAGACCCAAGAAATGGTACCTTGGCGATGGACCGAGTTATATAGATTATTCTGGTAACTACCCATCGAGACACGGGAGTCTCGAGGAAGAGTAGAGGGCATGATAGAGCGTGCTCCTAAATTAGGGGCTAAAACTTATGATGAGTCTTGGCGACCCAAAGGCGGGGTACTTATGGTTGGATAGGGTTAGTGTTCTAGCTAATATATGGTGATAGACCTTGAGGTCTTTCACGCCATAATTCTTTGAAAAAGGTAGCGTGGACACGAGGTTCTTCACTAGCAGATGAGACACGGGTTTCGAGTGTTTACTGGGATCTATTGAAACAAAGCCAATAACAATTTGCTATGAAAGTTTGAGGTTGCACTAAAGGTAGAAAGAACCCAATTCAGTTCTAACCCAGGGGCGCAGACAGTGAAGAAGGTCTCCTAGCAGTCGACCCAGGACCAGGTCGGTCTGGTAAGCTTGAGAGAAAATGGCTGTGGTGAGAGGCTCGGGGCGAGGCGACATCTAGCCAGGATCGTTCTATCACCCGGCAGCCCCAGAACAGTGGATCTTGGGGATCATCTTTTCCATTGTGCCCATGTCGGGGAGGAGGCATCTCGAGTGTAGGATGAACATGACCCCGGGATGTTCCATTCTTGATGGAAGGTCCTTGCTCCGAAATTGTCCACATATAGTAGCTGCAGAGACCTCTGAGGTAGGTACAGTAGCATCTACGGACACTGGCGGTCCAGTCGGGTTGGTAGGGGTGGTTCGAGGCGGAGGGTGCGTCCTGACACACAGTAGAAGTGATGGGGTGCGGAGCGAGGCAATACCTCGATTGGCTAGATCTGGTGGTACTTTCGTACTCGGGCTCGGGTATTTTCGGTCCACCTGACGGGAGGCGGATCATCACGAGGCGTGATTTTGGGTATGATTTGATTTAGCAGTCATGATGCATATAGGTGGACCAGGAGCCACTCGTTTCATTTATTTAAATTACCGTTCACTAGAGGCACGGATAGAGTCCCAACCTATAGATGGTCGTATGGTGGTTCAGTACCCAATGGGGATACTATGATATCCAGAAGGATAGTTCGGGTAGCGATTGGTGATCGGAGTAAGGATTTTCAATGAGACTTGATAGTGTTAGAGTATGCTGATTTGATATAGTCTTGGGTATGGGTGGTTATCGAAGCATAGAGCCACCTTAGATTGCTATAGAAAGAAGTAAGATTGGTTGACGGATAGACCGGGCGTGATATTCCCGGGGGGAATCAGAAGAGAGATCGCCCCTAGTCTCATTAATGCCATGACCGCCTCGAAAATGCTTCGGAAAGGTTGCCATGGTTATTTGGCATTTATAGTGGATAGGAGACAAGAGGGGACACGGCTGGAAGACATCCCCATAGTCAAAGAGTTCCCAGATGTCTTTCCAGATGATATTTCAAGTTTACCCCTGGATAGAGAAATTGAGTTCGTTATTGAACTAGTTCCAGGGACCGAGCCGATATCCATTCCTCCATAGAGATGGCGTAGGCGAGTTAGGAAAGAGTGGAAGGCTGGTGAGAATTGCTAAGCAAGGGCTTCATCTGACTTATTACCTCACCGTGGGGAGCTCCAGTTCTCTTCGTAAAGAAGAAAGATGGAAGCTTACGGTTGTGTATAGACTATAGACAGTTGAATCGGGCGACAATACGCAACCAGTATCCGCTTCCTCGTATAGATGAGCTATTTGACCAATTGCATGGATCTCGGGTATATTCTAAGATTGACCTAGGGTTGAAGCTACCGTCAGTTGAAATTCAGGAGAATGATGTTTCTAAGGCGCAGCCCGGGACGAGATACGGTCCTGCGAGTTCCTAGTGATGCCATTCGGATTGACTAATGCGAATTTGCGTTCATGGATTTGATGGGCGAGAATTGTTTCAATCCGTATTTAGATAAGTTTGTGATCGTATTCATTGATGACATTCTAGTATTGCTCGAGCCCGGGTTCGAGAGGAACATCGCAGAGCATCTCGAATAGTATTGCAGTTATAGAGGCGTCGAGTTATACGCTAAGTTTAGTAAGTGCCGGTTTTGGTTGAATGATAGCTTTCTTGGGTCATGTGCATTTCGAGCGAGAAGGTATTGAGTGTGGATCCTCGGTCGAAGCTATGAGTGAGTGGAAGCCGCCCGAATGTTTCACGAAGTTCGCGATTTCCTTGGATTGTGAGGTTATTACGAAATTTGTTGATGGATTTTCGAAGATGGCTAACCCTAGATTGACCAATCTATTGAAAAAGGATTAGAGATTCGATTGGTCAAATACCTACCGGCATAGTTTGAGGGTGAGCGGGTGTGGCGGCTCAGTGCACTCTGGCGTCGAGGGCGGGTATGTGGTGTCTGGAGTGATGCCTCCAGACAAGGGTTAGGGTGTGTTTTGATGCAGGATGGTAGAGTGATAGCTTATGCTTCCCGTCAGTTAAAGAAGCACGAGTAGAACTACCCGACCCATGATTTAGAACTAGCAGCAGTGGTTTTCGCTCTAAAGATCTGGAGACATTATCTATATGGTGTTCCTTGTCAGATATTCACCGATCATAGGCGCCTTGATATATCTTTCTTGAGAGAGAACTTGCAGGCGTAGCCGGTGGTTGGAGTTGATTAAGAGTTATGATTGCACGATGAAGTCTGCATCCCAGGAAGGCCAATGTAGTGGCCGATGCCTTAAGCCGGAAACCGGAGGGTTCCTATGCTTATACTGGAGTGATTATCTCCATTAGATAGAGTTGAGATCTTTGGGAGTTCGGTTGCGGTGCATTGTCTGAGGGACCTTCATTGGCATCATTTTATGTTCGTCCTTCTCGTGGATCAGATCAAGAGGAAGGTCGACGGGTTTGAGATGATTAAGTTGAGGCGAGAAATTGAGGGTGGTAGGAAACCAAGTTCCATATCGAGAAAGCGATAGGCGTAATAGTTAGAGAGTGAATGTGTGTACACGAAATAGGTGAACTAAAGGAAATCTGGAAGGAGGCTCACTCTTCGGCATATGCCCATGCACCACTGGTAGCACCAAAATGTATCATACTACAGGGAGCATTGGTGGAAGGGCATGAAAAAGGAAATTGCGAATTCGTATCGGATGCCTAACTGTCGGCGGAGTAAGCGACACCGAAGCCGCGGGAAGATCTGACCCGCTGATTCATGGAAGTGGGATAAGATTACTATGGATTTTGTTATCGGGCTTCCGAGAACTCGGAGACAACACGATGCCATATGGGTGATAATGGATAGACTAACGAAATCAGCGCATTTTCTCCCAGTTAGTAATGATGACCGTTGGACAAGTTGGCCCAATTATATGTGGAGGAGATTGTTAGGTGTGGTGTTCCTATATCGTGGTCAGAATGAGACCACGAGATTCGCATCAGGATTTTGGTGCAGTTTACGAGGATGCAATGGGGACTCGATTGCACTTTAACCTGACTTTCCTTCCTCGGAGCCCGATGGTCGATCGGAGAACTATTCGGACGTTAGAGAGGATATGCTTCGACATACGTGATGGGGTTGGGGAAATTTGGGATATGCATTACTATCTCGATGGAGTTCGCACAACAGTTATCAATCCGGTATAGGCATGGCTCCGAAGCATTGTATGGCGGAATTAATACCGTACTCCCATATGCTGGCATGAAGTAGGAGAGGGGCGTGGGCGAGTTGGTGCAGTTACCTTAGATAAGATCAGTTGATTGACGGTTTCTCAGATAGCCGAGACCAGAGACGAAAAGTTATGCGAATGACAGTAGGGATCTCCGAGTTTAAGGTGGGAGATAGGGTCTTCCTCAAAGTTTCTCCTTGGGTGTCCTCAGATTTGGACGACGCGGAAAGCTGAGGCCTAGATACATAAGGCCATATGAGATTATTGCCAGAGTGGGACCAGTAGCATATAGATTAGACCTTCCTCGAGTTGTCTAAGGTTCATAATGTGGTTCATGTATCCATGCTCCATGAAGTACATTCCCGAGATCTCCATTGTACTCAAAGATCAGCCCGGTAGAACTAAAGGATAATTTGGCACATAAGGAGCGATAATGTAGATAGTGAGATGCGAGAGGCTTGATTTTGCGGAGCAAGGTCATTCCGTTAGTCAAAGTTTTATGGGGAATCATGGAATTTAAGAGGCTACATAGAGTCGGAGGCTCGAGATGCTCGGTCGATATCCTCAGTTGTTTTCGGTTGGGTATCCTCTTTATGTTAGTTTGTTCATTTCAAGAGGGCGAAATGTTCTAAAGGAGGGAGAGTTGTAACGCCGTCCGAGAGGGTGTACGGTATGTAATCATTATGTGCACCAAGGGCTTCGCTAATTATTTTAACAGTGCCATAATAGAATTTTTTTGAAAGTCGTTTAAGGGTGAAATTATAAAGTTTTCAAAGAAATTGGCACTTTTTCAATTAAGGAAAGTGGAGGTGAAATTCCAATTATGGAATTTAAAGGATAATAATAATAATAAATTACCAAAATGGTTGGGGAAGTTTGAAAATTCTCTAGATCGGATAGCAAGAAATGGGCTACTTGTAGATTAAATTTGTCTCACGAAATCTAGTGACCTAGAAATGTTTCGTCGAATTCTGAGATAGTCAGAATATTTTACGAATTTCTAAATGATAAATCGTCAGTGACTTCAAGGACGAGATTTTTACAAAAATCTCGGAAGTCAGAAAATGCCTTGAGTTAAAGTTCATTTAAAATAATTGAACTAAAAAGAAATAAAATTTTTCGGGATAGAAATGGACTCGAATAAGGCAACAGAGATCGTATATGAAAATAATAATAATAAT
The DNA here is from genome assembly GCA_016808115.1 of Tetrastigma voinierianum. Classification (NCBI taxonomy): domain Eukaryota; kingdom Viridiplantae; phylum Streptophyta; class Magnoliopsida; order Vitales; family Vitaceae; genus Tetrastigma; species Tetrastigma voinierianum. The sequence goes on along the minus strand of JAEQBH010000070.1, from coordinate 215,528 downwards.
AATAATTAAAGAAAAAAAATAAAAAACAAAAAGGATAAAATCAAAAGTTGTCTTGGACGGACGGACGAAGAGAGGGCGTCGAAGAGAGAGAGTGTTTTAAAAATTTTATTTTTCTCTTTGATTCTTTCTCAAATTTACTAAAATCGAACCGTAGGCTTTCATCGGAGCAGAAGGCAAAATTGGTATACGCGACGAGAGCTACGCATAGGTACCAATATCTTAGCCTTTTGTCAAACTTTAAAAGGTAGAAAATTTGCCTCTTGTGTTATTCGAGCCTAAATGCTATATAATGGATTGAAATTTTCTTAGAGGCAGTGAAAGATAAGTAAACTTTAGTCCAAAATTTTTAGGCGAGTTTAGGAATTTTTTGAATCTGCGTTTGAACAATCGGGGCTGAATTTCGGAATTTGTTTTGAGACGATTTGGGTTGAAATTTCGGGAGTGTAATTCGGACAAGTCGGACATAATTTTAGAAATGTTTGAATTATTTTAGACTCTTGGAAAGTCCGCCAGGTCAAAAAGTTTGCTAAAATAGATAGTTTTTATGGGGCATTTAATGTGTAGGGACATTTTGGTAAATTTCACATCATATTATCGATGTCCATATCGAATGGGACTAGCACGTAAAGTTTTGTTAGAATTGAAGTTCGTTCGATATAGTCACTTTGAAAGCCCTGTGTATGTTTTATGGTTAAAACGTTAAACTAAGGGCATTTTCGTAATTTGGATGAATTGTGTAGGCGATTTGAGCATCAGGCGAATTTAGAATTATGACAAGATTTGAGAGAAATTAGTCGAAAGGTACAGTACTTTCGAAATCCGTTCTAAAGCGAAGATGTTTAAATTACAAGTTTGTAAAGTGCTTTGAAAATATAAATTTATAAAGCATTCTTTTTACCCTCCCACTTGGTATACTTTCGGCGAGAAAAGTTTGATTTCGATTATTTAAGAAAGCGATTTTGCCTAGTTTGCAAAACCACATGTAACATATTTCGATTTCGATCGGATGTATTTGGTGTGCATAGTGAGTTATGGGATATTATAACATTTAACTATATTGCACAATTACGTGATTGGGGGTTAGATCTAGTATATATTTATATAGTGAGGTATTTGGTGGCCTCGACTAGATAACCACGAGTCGGAGTGCGGCATGAAGTATTGCCTTGTTGTGGCCCGCCTAAGGAAAAGCTGAGCAAGGCAAAGTTGGGAAAACATGTGTCGGAGGCACAAAGCGTGAGCCAAGCACGCCTGTAGGCGGAAGGCAAGCAAAATCCGGTCGGAATGACGCCGCAGTGGGCATCACGGCACTCCACGACAGAGGGGGCTGGGGCGTGGCGCGGGGCAAACGAGGATCATTGGGGCGAGATGTCGGCTATTTATGGGCGGAGGCCTTGGGCGGCAAGCATCCACAATCCGGTGCGACAAGGATTCCTGACTGGGAGTCTATCTGCAGGGAAGGACTCTAGGCGGGTCTCCCAATGGGAAGGACTCCTAATCTAGGCGGGAAAGACTCCCAAGCGCGGGCTAGACTCTAGGCGGGAAGGTCAGCGGAAGACTCCTAGGCGGGACAGGCTCCTAGGCGGGAAAGACTCCTAGATGGGGGAGGACTCCTACTCGTGGTGAATCGCGTGGGCGTAGTATGGGAGTTTCATTCGGTCGGGACTCTGCGGGAAGGATTGTGGCGGCTTGCTTTGGATTGAAGACTAGAGTTAGAGTAGGACTCTTAGTCATATTTTGACTAGGATTGCCCTTGAGTATCCTATATAAAGGGCTGCGTGCCACTTGGTTAATTCGTTATATTAAGGTTGGATCACGAGAAAAACTGTTGAGCCCACAGAGGTGTAGGGAGCCTATGCGAAATTGTCTTGTATTTTAGTAGCTAATAAAATACGAGTTGGGGAGAGTGCCCAGTGAGCCTTGTGTTCGAGAGAATAGTGAGGCATTGAGAAGGCTGGCCTAGCGGGTTCCTAGAGGCGCCCTTTTTGAGCAAAAGAAAATGATGTGACCGGTTAATTATGAGCCAAGGGATGGCCAGCGAGGATGACCGGTTGATCGCATTGCGTGAGCAAGTAGCAAGGATAGGGCCGGGTAGGCACCCGAGGTGTCGGGCTTGGCCGCGGGAGATAGGCCGCGACAGGCGGCGAACTCCGCCTTGACTCGGATCGGTGATGCCGATCTGCTGACTTGACTCACAGCATGAATTGATGGAGACCCGAGGCCGAGGTAGTAGAGGAGCGGATGGGGACATTCCATGGCCAGAATGGGAGCCGTAGTAGGAGTTCGAGGCCGGATCAAATCTCTAGAGGGGAGATCGTGTTCTTGGGCGGACGTGGTGCGGGGCACGCCGTGCGCTGCAGTCAGCCTCCTGCGAAGGTGCGATGCACGAGCCCAGAGTTTGGTGGTGCGCGGAGCGCAAAAGACTTGGAGAATTTCCTCTGGGACATGGAGCAATATTTCATCGCTGCTCGAATACCGGTGGGTGAGCAATTATGATAACCACTATGTATTTGGCGGGTGATGCAAAAGCTGGTGGCGGACGAGCGGCGTGGCGTGGCTGCTGGCGGCGACCTTGGTCGAGGCTGGGAGATCTTGAAAAGGCTGAAGATCGGTTCTTACCGAACCTGGCGTGGATGGCGAGGAATCTGCGGCGGAAACGACGGGCTCGGTCGGAGATTATGTGAAGGAAGTTCTTCGTTGATCCCTTGACATCAAAGACCGTCCGAAGTCGACAAAACATTGACTTCATGTCCGGATTGCGAGGATGGGCTGGCCCGGAACTAAGGAAGCGAGGTGTCAGACTTGCCCTCGACCATGGCGTGTGATTTGCCTATCCAGGCTATAAGAGTGACCTCTTCCTCTACTCCCACCCCGAAAGGGAAGGCGCGTGAGAGTCGAGCCGGAGTCGGATGGAAAGCGCTCAGAGAGTGGAGCGAGGTTGGAAAATGCGGATATGCGGTTAAAGTGGGGAGAGCGGCTTCCTCACTTTGAGTACTGGGCCCGTCGGATGCTTTATCTGCGATGGGTACACATCAGCGAGTTGCGAAGAAGGAGAAGCTCAATGCACTCAGAGCTGAAGGCGGGGAAGATGAGCGGGCGGGGCCCTGCGAAACCTGACCCTCTTGGTTGTTGAATCGTCACGGTGAGGCGACTCACGGAAGGAGGCCGATATGTTGGAGTTCTTTGTGGAGGGCAGAAAATTGTAGCACGTGGTAGACGGTGAGGCTGACCCACAATTTTGTATCAACGAGGGAAGCGGCGGTTCAGTTTGAAGCTAGCTAAAGATGACAAGAAGCCTCAAAGCCGTGAATAGCTAAATCCACAAGAGACGATGGTATGGCAAAAAGAACATGGCAATCTCGACGTGGGGATCGAAAGGCACGATAGACTTTAGTGTTCCTTCGATGATTTTGATTTCCATATTAAACGATTTCTTCCAAAGAGCCAAGGTCTTGTCAGCGCACTTGAATGGACTGCTGATCATGGACGAGAAGTAGCCATGCTTTGTGGCCGTGATCGCTAGCCGCCTAAGAGACTTTCAGGGGAGAAGACCTTGTCTGCCCTGCAACTCGAGAAAGGCCTTAGGAAGGGCGAGCACACATATGTTGCGCAATGATCGGTGACTGCTTCTGAAGGCAAGTCGGCGCCATGCCATAGCCCCCATACCAGGAAATTACCATGTTATGCCCCGAGTTTCCAAGAAGTCGCCACCGAGAAGGCGCACGACCATCGATAGAGCCGCCAGTACGAGACCTCCCGCTCAAGCCCCATCGATGAGTCCACCAGACCGGTGAGAGCGGCGGAAGCGCTGATCGAGTTACCGATGCGGTCTCGTCCAGCCTCCAAAGCGCCAGACGGGAGCACCGGCACAAGCCGTAATAAGCAAGATTGACGCTCGGATGTGTGATTAATGTTAATCGGACAAAGTCAATGACGCGAACAAGTATCCGAGTACCTTTGGTCATGAGTCGCTTTGGACGATTGAGTATATCGAGTACTTCACCAAGCCAGACTTGCGATCGGATATTGGCAAGGCGCTGTATTAAAGGACGAGAGGCAAAGACTGGCATGTGTAACTCCTGCATGGAAGTTTCGAATTTTTAGTTATGCTGTTTGACTAATGCCTCCCGCTTACGCTTTGTAACCCATGAATGATGTCCTATTCACTGATTCATTCGTGGTGGTATATTTGGACTGATATGATTCACAAATTAATTTGCAAGATCACGTGGTACACTGAGATTGGGCTGATGTGATCGAGGCGCAAATCCGCCAGGCAAGAAAGAGAAGTGTGAGTTTGTTCTCCAGACCAGATCAAGTTTCGGTCATCCGATTTAAAGTCCGAGATAGCATGGATGGTGCGGCAGGCAACACCGAGATTGGCCAGCCCCGACCAAGGTGACAGAACTGCGATCGTTCCTCGGCTTAGCAAACTACTACAGGAGATTTATACTGGCTATTCCAAAGATGTACCAAGGCTCTACCTGACCTTTAAAAAAGAGAGAAGTGGAATGGGATGAGCTGCCGCCTTCCGTACCAAAGATGCGATCACCTCGTGAGTCGCAGACAGACTCCAGCCCGACACGGAGTCACGTCATGCACACCTGATGCGCTCTCTGACAGGCCCTGGGAGGCCGGAAAGAGGGGCATCCAGCCTTGAGTCTAAGTCAATGCGCGAGAAAGGCATACCATGAGAAAGAGATGACCGCAGCCATCCATTGCCTCGAGACTGAAGCACTACTTGATGCGGGAACTCTGCTCAGAGTGCTGGACTCCACAATGTTGCCAACACCTTCTTCACAACTCGTAAAGGCTTTACCGCCAAGCAAGCTCGATGGCAGAGTTCTGGCCGACTTCGATTTTCAGGTGGGTAATGCTTCCCGGCCGATACAAATCCATACATGCTTTGAGCAGAAGGAAGTGGCAGTTATGTGGATCGTTGAGCCTGGCCAGGACAGATTTCAACAAATGAAGCCGGGGACTGCCGCACAAGACTCAACGACGTGCCGGGTAGAGGTGGAGATGGCACCACGAAGGAGCATCGGGCTCGAGAATGAGTTGTCAGACTTCGAGGAGGGAAGCCATATGCGCCCTTCGAGCGTCGGCGCGTGAGTCGAAGGAAACATATGATACGACGGGCTGGTCACCCAGAGAGGAAAGAACTTCAGACCGCCGCACCTGGCCTTTTCATCGCCTAAGATGAAGGAGGACGTGCAAGCATATGTCAAGACATGCCATGTTTGTCAAGTTGACAAGACCGAGCGGAAGGAAGCGGGATTGTTACAGCCCCTGTCCATTCCGGAGAAGCCATGGCAGTGTGTATCGATGGACTTCATCGCTAAGAGCCTAAAGTAGAGGGCTTCGATCGCTTTGGTGGTGGTAGACAGTTTCCAAGTATCGCCTTCATCCCAAATTTCGAGTGAGTGTCCAAATTAAGAGGCGCCACAGATCTTCTTCAAAGCACGTTGTGAAACATTTCCTGATGCCTCGAAGACATAGTAAGCGACGAGATACGCGGTTTACGGCAGATTTGGCCGAAATGTTTCAAGATGCTGGTAATGTAATGCAAGTTCTCGACCGAGAATCACCTCGATCAAGGTCGGCTGCAGAGAGTGAATCAGGCCGGAAGAGACTGCCACTTCGTGACACCCGTAAAAATTGGTTGGAACTTCTAGAGCAAATTTCACTTGTCCTACAACTGGCAGCGGTTCAAATACTGTGTATGAGCCCTTTGAGGTAGCACTGGTTCCAGCCGACGCACGCCCCCGGACGTATCGGCCACAGAGCAACCGGCGAGTGTGAGCCCACTACAGACAAGTTTCAAAAAGTCTCAAGTAAGATTTGCTTGAGAAGCCGCAGACAAATCTAGAGAAGGGCAAGTAGGACGCATGAAGAAGTATGGACAGAGGCGTGGAGACCTCGTGAATTTGAGCAAGGAGATGGTTCTCATGGAAATTAACTCCTCGATCTCTGAAAAGATCAGAATAAACAGCTTCGTAGAGGTTTGATTCAAATTTGATGGACCTCGAGATTTGAAGCGATAGAACGTGGCCTACAAACTCAAGCTACCGCAGAGGTCAAGCCACCCGACATTCCATGTGCTTCCCGGGCCTTATCACAAGGATCCTAGTCCCGATGTGAGTGCAAGGTGTGGAACCCGCCTTATGGCAGAGCCGAGTTCAAAGAAGGAGATTGCAAGCATCCCGCAGATGTGGGAAGATGGGGAACCGGAAGAACAGTGGACCGGTACTCGATCTATCGAAGTGACGCCCACAAATGGTAAGTCGTGGGAAAAGGGTGCTACATCAGGCGCTGGAAGATCGATCCTGAGTGCGCGAAGTCAACGAGGACGCACTTAAAGGGGAGGGCCGTTAGCCCCTCGACTAGATAACACGAGTCCCGTGCAGCATGAGGGCGCTGCCTTGGCCCCATGGCCCGCCTGGCGGAAAACGAGGCGCTAAAACATGTGTCCGGAGGCACAAAGCGCGGAGCCACACGACATGAGCGAAGGCAAGCAAGAACTAATGACGCAGACAAAGGGTTTCTGCCGATCGCTTCGGCTAGAGGGGGCCTCGGGCGTGGCACTCGAGGCAAACTAATCACGGGCGACCGCCGCCTATTTGATGGGCAGAGCCTGGGCTAAGAAGATCCTAATCCGAGTGCAACAAGGGATTCCGACAAAACAAGGAGTCCGCTGTGAAGGACTCCTAGGCGTGGTAGACTCCTGAAGCGTAGAAGGACTCCTAATCCTAGGCGAGCACCCCTGCCGGCCGGACTCCTAAAGTGAAGGTCTCTCAGCGAAGGACTCTAAAGGAAAGACTCCAGATGGGAGACTCCTACCGTGGTGGGAATCGCGGGTCAGGTATAGAGTTTCATTCACAGACTCCTAATGCGGGAAGGATTAGCCGACGGCCGGATTGGAAGCACTAGAGCTGAGTAGACTTTAGTCATATTTCAGAGCAAGGATCGCTCTCGAGCATCCTATATAAAGCGGCCCAAGGTGGCCCACTCGGGTTAATTCATTATATTCTCGAGTCGATCCACGTAAAAGCACAGCCCAGGTGTGGGAGCCTATGCGAAATTGTCTTGTATTTTATAGCTAATAAAATACGAGTCGGGAGAGTGCCCTCGTAGTTTCCTGTGGTTCGGTGAGACTAGTGAGAAGGGCTGGTAGGGCCGCTCTACGGCTCCAGCGCCGTGACACAAGCGAAAAGAAAAGCGCGGTGACATTTCTTCGCATATCTGGTATATAGTTGCCGCGACGGCACAGCGACAGGTGTTGGTTCCGGCGCTCCTCACCGAAAGCATTTTGGTTCCGAGGTTCCTCACGTAGCATTCGTTCCGAGGTTCCTCACCGAGCATTTTATCTGTACCCATTATGCTATATAGATCCCGGCCGTGTTCACCGACCATATTAGCCTGGGTAGTGTTCCGTTCACTATCATCGACATGTGTTCCAAGGTCCCGTGCATCACGCCTAGGTATTTCGTGAATGGGCCACAAGTGTTGGTACTTGATTTACGATAACACTTTCAGATATTAACCAATTAACGTCAGCTTTCAAAGAAAGATAATTAGTTTTAGAATCTATTTCGCCAGCTACGCTTTTAGCAAAGAATAGTTTTCGTAATTGCAAAGAAGCAGAAATAGTTTTCAAAAACAAGCTTTCAGAATTATTTTCTATAACAAAAACTCGCTTCTCATAAACAGCTTTTACAACCATTTCAGATTTATTTTTATATTTGGGAGGTACAAACAGCAAAACAAAGAGCATTTAGAACTTATAGTACTCATTGAGCCCATTTGTCTACGCTGCTTTTTAAAATAATTTTTCAGTGCAGCAGTTCAAAGACCTTTCCGCGATCCTCCGTCTTAGACGTCGTGGTTGTGATTATATATAAGATATGTAAATTAAAATAGTTAGTGCTAAAATGCAGATTAGATATGTAAATATCTTTGTAAAAATATGCATGTACTGGTTTTGAGAAAAACAGTTGCGACAAAAAATTATGTTGGATTGATTCTATATTTTGGATGAGGACCAGATGTCCTTTATTGTCAGAAGTTAGACATTTGGAAACATCGAGTGTATATTGTTTTTGTTGTGATTTTTGTATTTTGGTCACCACCAGGCGCCATTATGTCGGATTTTCAAATCTAAAGGTGTGATTTGATAAAAGTGAAAATTTTATAACCCACGTTTCCAAATACGCTAAAGAGGTTTTAACCCGCTAGCTTCATGGTAACTGTCACTGGGTTGTTTCATTTGAGGCCATCATCAGGAGGCCGCCGACTGTGATTTCCCTCGTCACTAGAAGCGGTCTCACACGCGTTTCCTCCCCGCTTAATAGCACTTGATCCGGCAATGGGGCTAAAGAAACAAGGTGCTTGGGGGGCAACGGGGATTAGCAAAGAACTCTGGATTTAATGGGACTGAAGGATCCGGCATTCCATCCGGGATCAGAGGCTTGCTTCCACATATGTTGTGTGTAAAAACATAGCAACCATAGCCATAGTTGAACAACGTGTCGCCGCTTGTATCAAACTCGGCCTCCATCGCCTCTATATCAGCAACGACCTTTTCCCGTAGGGCGGCGAAATCATCCTTTATGGTCCCAAGTTCCAAAATCAAGGAAAGTCGCTCGTCCATCAAACGACTGTTTTCTTCCTCCGCCTTCGTACAAGCCTCCCCCGCCAGGGATAATGCCTTCTGAGCAACTTCACACTCGGACTCCGCCTTTAGGCGAGCGCTTTCTGCAATCGTTAAGGCACGTTGAACCCGGGCAAGCTCAAACTCCATCTGTGCTCGGGAATTAACGGCCCCTTCAATCTCCAACTTGGCCATCGCTGCCTCATGGCGAGCCGTATCCTCTCATCTCAAATAAGGCCTTTCATCGTATTCTCCCAGCCTCCGCTCCAGACAAAGACGCTCAACCGGCCTCCTTTAATGAAGCACTCGCATCTCCCGTCTCACCATTCTCACCGGGATGTTATAATCGCACTGCTCGGCCAGCCCCTTAGCCAAAGCTCGAACTGTGATGTCAAGCTCTATGTTCCGAATAGTACGACTTCCGCCGCAGTGAAACCCATTAAATACTGTCATATCGGGCGCGAATATCACGAACGAAACTCGTGATCTCCCCGTCACCATTCTACCGGGATATATAATCGCAGTTTATTCGACAATTTTTAGCCAAAGCTCGAACTCGTGATGCTGAAGCTCTATGTTCCGAATAGTAGCGACGGCCTGCAAAGAAACCCATTAGGAATACAAAAATCAAGCATTGGCGCTAATATCACATAACGAAATTCGCTATCTTACCGGGCCAGGATCGAACGTAGTTACCGCTGCGTAATTTGTATTCACATCGATAATCCGTTGGATGTCTTCCTTTCGAGTCCCTACAGGAACACTCACCGTGTAGTCCTCACCAAGACCCATGCCCCAAGCAAATGACAAGATCCGAAGCACGTGGCTGATACAAATTGTTCAATGATCAACCGCCGGACCCTCCACGTGAAGTGGAGTGCCCAACGATGCATGATAAACTTCACCTCGTCCGCCCCGGGAGCCGAAACTCCACCCTGAGGCTCCAAAATTTCAGCGGAGGAGCATAACAGCTGGTTATAATCCGTCCCAAGAATGTGAACCCCGGCGTACTGGACGCAAAACTTCGACCGCTAGCGACCTCATCCTAACCTGAAAGGATTACCCGGGTGCACTTGGAACCGGATCAGCCTCCTTCGACTCTAGCCGGGCGACCCCTCCCAGCTTCGTTTGATCTATGGGCCCCGATTTAGGAGAGCCGGGGATGATAATCGCTTGTCCCTCCGAACCCTCCCCAAAAGAGGCCAACTAGGTCCCGCAATGGGCAGTGGCAATGTCGACTCACTACCTAACTCACCGACGCTTTCTCGCTGGCGGCATAACGACATGTGCCCCGCCATCCTCTCTGCTCCTCTTCCTCCAAACTCGGATACCTTAGGCCCGACATTAACCTAGGAATGAAATCCTCCCTTGGACCCCGGCCGCTCCATCGCCTGAACGTCCCTTTATGTCCGATCTTTACCACTCAAAGGGACCGGCCACCGACGAAAGGAGCCGTGACGGGACAAATGGCACTCGATTCCCTGACTAGGCCGGATGGGGCGTAACTAGAATCCCCACTCGAGGAAGTAGATGACCCCGATGCGTGTCCAAAGACTTCGCACCCGACCGCCTCAATCCACTGGTCCCTCAAGGGACGAGCACTGCTAGAAATCAGACGCCGTAGGTCAGCAATGACAAAGTGCTCCCCTTCCACAATATCCGAAGGCAACGGCTCTGCAATGACCTAAGGTGGGTGACGGGTTGCGCCTCACGACAGATATATTATCTGGAGTTAGCAGAACCTTGTAGTGACGCTCTTGCTTGGAAATCTCCAATAGCCGACGAATCTTCTCTAAGCTCGACTTCTCCACTCAAACCACTAAATTTCGCTCTCGCTGCTTTCCTTACACGAACAACCTAAGGTTGGGGTCCATCAGAATATCACAAAATATCTCGAAGAAAGCCGGGGCTTCGTAATTCAACCTACCACACACTCGGGAAAGACCGAGACCATTAATATTAACGAAGCCCGGAACCCGGAAACCCATCCTGTGGTCCCTCACTTTAGCAATGTGCCTCGCCTCCGTCTTAGGCTAGCCTGGGGAGCCCATTAACAACCCTCAAGCTCTGGGCCTCAGAATCACATGTACATCCGGCCACCCTACCCTATTCTCATAAAGTAAATAATACACAACTCCACCAACGAGAGATCGATCTAGTATAGATGGTTCAATACGCAGCAGCCGATTAAAATGCGGATGACGTTGGGGTGGACAAGGGCCGAGGGCGCTCGAGTAAAATGTAAAAATTGCTTGACCATGGTCAGTACTGGGAACGTAGCTCTACCGCGAGATGCTCCAGGTAAAACACACCGCTTATGTTCTCCATCCAGGTGGACTCATCCGCCCGTCAACAACTCCGAGTAATGTTATCGTGCACCTCGCAAGAAGCTTTTAACTTCTCCATCGCTAGTGGACGCAATGATGCCGCTGCGTAAGGCGCCGGCCGCGCGCCTCCGCAACCACTCAGGAAGTTTCCTTCCGAATTTCGTCATTCTACAAGCAGATCAAGAGGAGAAGAGAGAACGAATATTAGACTCAAGCCATCACGAACGAATGCAATCGCTAAACCAACAGATTTGCAAAGGATACCTTTAGAGGAAAGCAAAGATGAAACCCCAAAATGACAAGAAAGGAAAAAGAGTACAACTTAATGATGCATATCTATATATCGACGCCTAGGGCCTGCGATCGCATTTAATGCACCGATGACTAACCTTCTGCTCAATGATTTCAACCATCGCGACGCTTCGCGTGTTAGGGCACAGTAGACAAAGGTGGGCTAAGCCCAGGGGCCCTTCACTCGGGCAATTAAGTTAACGGCCGGCCTGTTAACAAGTTATATAATATTAAAGCGGCCCCAATTAGGCAAAATGTCTGAATACGTCATACACAGAATTGCAATAAGACACTAAGCCGTCAAGGAACTGCGATCTTATTAATTGCACCAAAAAGGTGTTAGGCATTACATAGCGATGCTTGTTACCAAGCAATCATATTACAATACGTCCAACTAACATCTCGTAACTTACAAGACACCGAAATACAAAAAGAAAAAATGCAAAGCATCCACCGCCGGAATCGAGAAAGAAGCTGCCGCAGAGGCTAAGTAGGAGGAAAAAGATGAAATGGGTCAAAGAAGTGGCCGCGGGAGATCCCCGCAGGATTCGATAGGGGGTGTCCTCGGATTCCATTCAAGTTTTAGAACCACCCAAAGACCACCCAGAACAATTCTGACTCATCTTAAACCATGCAGTCTCTGGTCCGATCCATGCTTGGAAAGCACGCTCAAATAATCAATCACAATCATTTTTCATCCTTCAATCCCCCACTCGGAAGTCTCAAGAATATCCAATTATCCTTCTCTCGGTTTGAGGAACATGGATGACCGTGAGGGACAACGAACCTCATCACCCTTTTTAGCCTTTATAGTAGCCTACTCGATCAACTCAAGCAACCGGGATAGCATCTAATTCGCTTCATGCTAAAAATTCACATTGAAATTCAACAACATTTGATGGTCTACTGCTCTATGATATGATGGTGGCTTGAAAGTTTGTCCTTTTTTTCCACTGTGGACGATCACCCTCCCCGATAGGGTGCGGGGGCATCAGGGTACCATAGGCCCTGGGCTGGGTCTGCTTAACCAGCCAGCCTCAAGGCCTCATGGGACTACAGCCCTAAAGCCACCACCCAGACAAGGAATATGCCCAGGAACGCCCGGGCGACTCTCCGCCCAGCGCCTTATCCCGTGACTTCCTTTCCCACATACTTAGTCTTGATGCCTCTTCAACGGATAAGCTTTCCTTTCCGACGGCATTTTACCAAACGAAACTCCGCAACCGACTTCCAAAGATATGCGTATGTTCTCCCAAGAATCACTACTCCCGCCTAATGGAATAGAAGGCGTCAAAACCCGCGAAACTCCCATTCGAAAGCGGTTACATAAAAAGAAGAACAAGTCATCCTTCCCGAAATGAGAGCCACCTTCCCCTACCTTTATGGGAAGAAATTGTCCACTCTCCATGAAAGGTGAATCCCCTTTCACCCTCCATAAAAGAGAAAAGAATCACACCAAATGAGATACATCATTCTCGATTGAGATAACTACAGTTCTAACGCTCAGTCTTCCAAAAAAAAGCTAACTTTTCCATCGGAGGGACGACGGAACACCACCGTTGTCTTCTTGTTTGTTTTGCAGGTTGCAACCGACTGGTGACTGGTGAATGCCCCGACGATCCACTGACTCTGAGAATTCCGGAGACTACATTTAATATACATATAATGTGATACAACATTGATATATAATTGGCCTTTGTGGTAAGATTAATATTTATAATATTTTGTACAGCCTGGGGTAAGATTAATTATACCGTTATTCGTATTTATTTTACCGCCCAATGGTCATTAGTTCAAGACTTTTGAGGATTTTCTTGATCGTTAACTTCAAAACCTGTTAGAATTAGTTCAGGTGTTACCTAATCTGGCCATTATCAAATGTAAAGAAAAAAGCAAAGCAAAAAAATAAAAATAAAAAATTATTTTTATTTTCTACTCAAACTTATTTTATTATTATACCTTGTTGATATACAAAATTAAATCATTTGAAAAACACATAAATTTTTTAATTATTTTAATTATATTTAATTTAATTAGATTTTATCAGATAAAGAAAAAAAAAATATTCCCTCAGCAATTTTTTAGAGCTAAACATACAATTATAAGAAAAATTTTTATCTTATTGATACTATCCTAATATCAATATTAAAAGAATCTATGTAATAGCTTGGTTTGGATGGGAACAAGTGGGTTCCTTGGGCCTTAAGGTCTCCAAAAGGCCCGGGGTTTGCTTCAAGCCTCATCTGGCCCAAGCCCAAGCCCGTTTTTAGAAGGATTGGACCGTGGTCTTCATTTTAGGTCCACCCCTAGTCCTATGTTATTTTTTTTTAAATACATAATGTAACTTAATTAGTTCATTAAATTTTAAGCTAGAAAAATGGGTTATAGTAAATAAAAAACATGGTTCTATCACTATCCGACAGCTTGTCAAGTACTTCCATCAAGCTCGCCTAATACAAGGTCCCCGTAGGTCACGTCACAAGTCCCAACAATATGTAAACCCCGCTGGGGATCGAAATGGCCGCATGCCTCATTTATTCGGAACGGGTGGTCCGATTTGTTGGAGATGCCTACTTGGATCCATCAAAGCTCCAATTCTTTAGTTAGATAAGAAATTTTCTCAAAATATAAAAATATAATAATAAAGCCATTGTTATATCCATTTCATATTCTTAAACTATGTTTGATTCTTAAAAGAAAATAAAAAATAAACTTAAATTCAATAATTCATTTCGTGTCTCTTCTCATTTTACTTATATTTTTAAATCATCTAAAAAAATTAAATAAGTTAAAAATTTATAAATCATTCACCAAAGAAAATAAAAACAGAGTTAAATCCAACATATTATTTTTATTTACTAGTTTAAACCGAATTTATTTATTTGAACTCATTAGTATTAAGCTTAAATAAATTTAAAACATAAAAATTTTAAATAATTTTATTTATATTTAATTTTCTTTGAAATTTTTTATCCACAACTAAACACAAGTAAATCATTTTTTTAGTGTGTTTTTTTTCTTCTCATATTACTTTCTAAAAGCCAAACAAAACCTTAATTTATTATTAAAAATCATATATATAACATAAAGCTGCCGATCCAAGCCCGACCAACCCAAAATTAAGACTGCGTTAGGCCCGAAAAAACAGGACCAAATTTGATCTAGCCGAATTGCCCATAATTAGGCAAAAAGAAAATTAAAAATCCAACTACTCTTCATCCGATGATAAAAAAAAAAAAAAAAATTTAAATTGAATAATTGCTGGTTTATGCTTATTTTGAACTTTATAGAAAAGATAAAAATAATAAAGGCCGACATTCAAAGATATTGAACAGACAGACCAATCCATCAAAGCTTCTTTTAGGTCGACCAATAAATTATGTTGGCATATATTATGGTGATCATTCAATTTTATTTTATTTTTAAAAAAAGGAAAAAGGACAGACAGAAAAACTAGGCACATGCAATGTTTAGTAAGATTAGGTTATGTTTCATGATTATGGAAGTACTAATTCTTTTTGGAAATAAGTTCAATCCATAAAAAAAAATCTTCATCTAGGTTTGCATTCGGATACTTGAATCAACTTTATTTTATTTAATTTTTCTTGTTTATAAAGGATTCAAAAAAAATAAAAATTTAGTTGGTGGTCTTTTTTGTGTTGAAAGCAAATTTATTTTTGGTAACCTATTTCATGATCTATTATTGAATTTTTAGTTGAATAGAATATTATAAGTATATAATTTAGCCAAAAAAGGAAATAGAAAATTATAAATATATAATATATATATTATTAGAATGTAGAATCATACTGAAAAAGTTATGGGTTGATCGAGCAGTCAAATCGTGATTAAACAGCTGTCAAATAGGTGATTTCATTAATATATATTTATTTTATATTTAATAGCTATTTAATAGAACATAAATTACATATTTCTATATAAACCACTGTCACAAATATATAATTTTTATACTATTTTATATATATAAATTAGAAATTTGTTGAAATATAAAAAAGAGAGAAAATAGATAATAGAGATAATAGTGTTACAGTAATTAATACCGTAATAATTATTCACCAGTAAATGTGTGGTAATTCACAGTTATCAGTGAATCATTTATAACACTCCCCCTTGAATGATCGGGACAGCAGACTACCTCATTAAAACCTTACAAGAAACTCTTACTGTGACAAAAAATTAGACAAAGGAAAAAAAAGTACAGTATCTAACATCTTTATTTATACTCCCCTTGATAGTGACATGACTATATTATCTTCAACTTTTCAATTTGAAGATCTTTGTTTCATGCACGCCAACTGGTTTGATGCTTCTTGAATGTTGCGTATGCGTGAGTTTTTAGTAAATAAATCATAGATTATCATCGACCTTATTTGTCGTGACATCAATTTCAATTATATTTTTTAAGTTCATGAGTGTAAAAGAACTTTGGCAAAATGCGCTAACATCACCTTTAATATATCCTCCTTCGATTTGCACAACACAAGATCATTGTCTTCATATAATTACTATTGGATTATTCTAATAAGATAATCCACATGATTCTCTGATATGTTGTATCATGGATCTCAACCAAACACATTCTCTACTAGCTTCATGCATCGCAAGTATTTCTGAATGATTAGAGAAGGTGGCCACCATTGTTTGTTTAACTTATCTCCAAGATATTGCAGTATTTCTATAAGTAAATATATAACCTGTTTGTGATCGTGAAGCTTTTGTGAGGGCCTCAAAGATAACCCGATCCGTAGCCAAGTAATTGTGGTCTCACTGTTTGAATAAAATAATCTCATGTCACTTGTCCCATGCAGATATCTCAATATGCTTTGATTCCATTCCTGTGGTCTTTAGTCGAGCTGAGCTATATCTTGCTAATAAGTTAACCGGAGAAAGCAATGTCTCAGTCGAGTGTAATTTGGTATGATACATTAGTGCACTAATTGCACTAAGATATAAGATTTGATCGAAAAGAATCCTTCATTTTCTTCCTCATCAACGGACTTTTAGTTACTTCAAGTACGAATCCACCATGGGGAACTAAGGGGTGGATTTATCATAAAAGCGCTTCAGACTTTTTCAGATATGATGATTGATGAATCAATACACCATTCAAAACAATACTGATTCCAGGGCAGACAATATCTTGTTTTCTCAATATCTTTCATCTCAAATTCCTTCTTTAAATAGTTGGTTGTTTTGATGAACTCTTCAGGAGTCCCAATCAAATTTAAATCATCTACATATACTGCTATTATTGCCAATCCATTTTCTATTTTCTTAATGAAAACACATTGACAAATTGAATTATTCACTATCCTTCTTTGAGTAAATATCGCTTAAACGACATACCCACATTTGACCGCACTGCTTTTTTTAATCCATGGCAAAGATCTTTGCAAATCCTTGATTAACACATGTTCGTGGTTTTGAATTCATTGCTTGCAAATGTGAATCCTTCAGTGGATTTTCATATACATAGCATCTAGAGATCCATATAAATATGTTGTGACTACATCCATCGACGCATATCCAATCATTCCGAGATCAAGTAAACTTATCAACATCTTAATGTGGTCAGATCCATTACTGAGAATATGTTCCTAATAGTCAATTCCGTGTCTTTGTGAGAAACCTTAGGCCACAAGGCAGTTTTATATCGCACTATTTCATTATTCTCATTTCGCCAGATAAAGACTCCATTGATATCCAAATGTTGTATATTTGTGCGTTTAAACCATCGTCCAAATACCCCTCGCTTAGCCGTGGAATCTTAATTTGGCTCTTGATTGCTTTTTCCATTTTAACCAATCGCTTCGATGTTAACATTCATTCACATTTTGCGGCTCTTGGATCTTCTCATCATTTCTTATGATGTCCACTTGGAAAGAAAAAGTCATTTATACGTGGTGGTATTTCTCGATCCTATATTATTCCTCATGTATATAATTGATGGGGAGATCTCTTCATTGTTATGTACCCAGACATCATTAAGAGATAACTTTGACTCCGGTGGCTCTACAGCTACTTTGTTCATCGAATTGGGCGAACAGCTATATATGCCTTCCCCCGTGAGTCATAGATATGTTAATTTTCATTTTTCAACGTGGTTCTCGGGAGCCAATATGTTTCCTAATGCTTTTAATCGTGGTTTTCAGTTCATTTTGTCATGTTGCTTGTAATTTCATATTAGGATTTCAATCATCATCGTATTTATACCGGATATGTGATTTTGTAACTTTTGTTGAATCAATAAAAGCATCAGGCAATTGATTCGCAATACCTTGTAAATGAATTATTTTCTGAACTTCTAGTTTAGATTGCTTTGTACGGAGATCAAGGTTTCTTTGCCATTCTTCTGGAATTGGCTTATCTCCCCTTAATGGGTGGAAAAGATTCATCAAAGTGACAATCTACAAATCGAGCAGTAAAAACTTCCTCCGCAAAAGGCTCGATATAATTTATAATAGATGCAGATTGAGTTGCGATAAATACCAGCAGGGCATTAAGGACTCCAACTTAAGTCGATAAAGGGCAATCGGGAATATAAATGGGCCAGTGAACCAAAACCTGCAAATGTAAATATTATGTTGATAACCTTTAGCAAGCTGTAATGGTGATAAATCGTGATTGGCTGTAAGATGAAAGAGAATTAAATTTGCAGCATATATAATAGCAATTCCCCATGCCGATAAAGGCAATTTGGTTTTCAAAAGTAATGGTCTAGCAATCAATTGTAGACGTTTGATAAAAGATTCAGCCAACCCATTCTGAGAATGCAACAGGATGTTGAACATCTATACCAATAGACATACAATAATCAAGGAATGTTTGAGAAGAGAATTCACCAGCATTATCAAGATGAATTGTCTTGATAGGGTGATCAGGGAATTGTGCTCTGAGTTGAATTATTTGAGCCAATAATTTAGCAAAGGCAACATTTCTACTAGAAAGAAGGCATGCATGAGACCATTGAGTGGACGTATCAATTAAAACCATAAAATAACGAAAATGTCCACTATGTGGGTGAATAAACCCACAACATCTCCTAAATACGTCGAAAAGCAAATCCAAAGGTAACCTTTGTAAAAGATGGCATAATAATTAATTTGCTCTTTGGAATAAGTGTAACACAATTCATAACCACGCTACTAAAATTTGTCCGCTGTGAATGATCAGAGAATTTTGAACTTTACGACGCATCATGGAAATTCCGGGATGCCCAAGTCGGTCATGCCAAACTAAAAATGCATTGGAGTCATTGAACTTCTGGTTCATGACAGCATAAAATCCAATAGATCTATAAAATCCAATAGATCTAATAGTTGTCTGATATAATGCACAAGATAAAGAAGGCAATTGTTCCAAGATGCATTTTTGCCCAGAAATAATAGAAGTAATGAGTAAATACTCATTTGCATCATGATTGATTGTTTCATGATATCAATTTCGGGCGAATATCTTGAAATCGAGTAAATTTCTACTAGATTTATTATAATAAAGGGCATCTTCAATTTGCAATTTAATGTTTCTAAGAGAATACGCGGCTTTGCCGAGCCCTTTAATCAAAGTTAATAGACCTTATAGTATGAACATTGGGATGAAGCACGCGGTCAAAATATTTCTATCACGCAAAGATCATGGTTGTGCAGACGCTTAGCAAGACATGCATCACCAACGTATGACATATAATTGATCAATTATGAGGAGGATCCCATATATCTTCTCTTTGTTTTACGATTTTGCACATCGTCCGAGGTCCGAGTTCCCCGGATTCAGCTCGACCTCATGATTATCTCGAGCCTCGCTAATAACGTGTTAAAAGATAAAGAAGAGAGAAAATAGATAATTCAAGAAGAAAACTATCTTTTCATTCTTCCAGAAACCCATATATATAGTGTTACAGTCATTAATACCGTAATAATTATTCACCAATAAATGTGTGGTTATTCACAGTTATCAATGCATCATTTATAACAAATAATAATTAATTTCACTTTATTATCATTGTTATTAAATTTAAGCATAAAGTTATAACATACTAGCATGTTGTAACCAAAATTTTAAATCCTCTTCATTTTTATTGATTTTTATCCCTTTTTTCCCATGTAAGAGCCTTTAAATAACAACAGCTCCTCTCCCTGGAAACCTTAGTTAGGTCTCTCTGTTCTCTCAGGCCCTTATTAGCTAGAAATGAAGAGTGATTTTTTTGTCATTCTTAACCATAAACTATTCATTCACTGCTTTTCTATCGATCTCGCTCTTTCAAGAAAGAGTTTCTTCCCACATCTATCGGTTTGCCTCTGCTTTTCTCTACTTTTCATGTTGTGGGTTGTCACCGACCTATTGCAAGATAAGTGTTTTGTCTTTCGACTTATTAAGTAAATGTAGTCAGGTTGTTTATAATTAGCTTTTTTGTGGTTTTCGTGGTCGATTTCGCTCATATTAATAAAATTCGATCCAATAGAGTCATTATATCAAATCTTGTTCATCAGTATACAGATAAAAAATCTTAAGTATTTCATCATTGGTGGATTATAGGCCTTGACTAAATAAATTTATCTCTTTAAATTATATGTATTTTCAATATTTTTAAAAAATAATAATAAATGATTCTTTTGTATAAATAAAAAAAATGATTAAAATTTGAAATTAATCTTATCAGATAAGACATCTTCTATTAAGAATCTCATTAACATAAAGCTACAATTTTGGTCTCATAACAAAAGATTTTAATATGACAAATCATTATATTTCAACCTTGTTTACAAAATTAACAAAAATTATAGCTACTCTAAAAGCAAAAAACTGAGCATCAATAAATGAACTTTTATGGAAACTTCGAGAAATATTAGATAAAATGAAATTAAAAGAAAAAAACTCAATACAGCAAATTAATCAAAGCAAAGTATTAGTTAAAAATAATCTAAAATTGATAAAAAAACAAAAACTTTAATATACATATAATGTGATACAACATTGATATATAATTGACCTTTGTGGTAAGATTAATATTTTTAATATTTTGCATTTGGGGTAAGATTAATTTATAGCTATTTGTCTGTATTTGGTTTTGTTATTTAATGGTCATTAATTCAAGTGTTTTGAGGATTTTCTTGATCGTTAACTTCAAAACCTGTTAGGATTAGTTCAGGTGTTACTCAAACACCCATCATTATCAAAATGTAAAGAAAAAAGCAAAGCAAAAAAATAAAAAATAAAAAATAATTTTTATTTCTACTCAAACTTATTTTATTATTATACCTTGTTGATATACAAAATTAAATCATTTGGGAACACATAAAATTTTTACTTATTTTAATTATATTTAATTTAATTAGATTTTATCAGATAAAGAAAAAATATATATTCCCTTAGCAATTTTCTAGAGCTAAACATACAATTATGAGAAAAGTTTTTATCTTATTGATACTATCCTAATATCAATATTAAAAGAATCTATGTAATGGCTTGGTTTGGATGGGAACAAGTGGGTTCTTGGGCCTTGAGGTCTCCAAAGGCCTGTGGTTTGCTTTAACCCTCACCTGACCCAAGCCCAAGCCCAAGCCCGTTTTTAGAAGGATCGGACCTTGGTCTTCATTTTAGGCCCACCCCTAGTCCTATGTTATTTTTTTTAAAATACATAATATAACTCAATTTAGAATATATATTTTGTTAATAGTTTATTATATAAGTCAAATAAAAGTGCGACTTAATTATTAATTAGTTCATTAAATTTTAAGCTAGAAAAATGGGTTATAATAAAAAAAATTATGGTTTTACTTATTGGGTCCGACAGGCCTGTCAAGTGGGCCTATCAAGCCCGTCTAATACAAGATCCGTGTGTTGAGTCACAAGTCCGAACAATATACAAAACTCGATTAGACCCAAGCTGGGCTACATACCTCATTTATTCGGATCAAGCGGTCCGATTTGTTGGAGATGCCTACTTGGGTCCATCAAAGTTCTAATTCTTTAGTTAGATAAGAAATTTTCTCAAAATATAAAAATATAATAATAAAGCCATTGTTATATCCATTTCATATTCTTAAACTATGTTTGATTCTTAAAAGAAAATAAAAAATAAACTTAAATTCCACAATTAATTTCGTGTCTCTTCTCATTTTACTTATATTTTTAAATCATCTAAAAAAATTAAATAAGTTAAAAATTTATAAATCATTCACCAAGGAAAATAAAAATAGAGTTAAATCCAACATATTATTTTTATTTACTAGTTTAAACCAAATTTATTTATTTTAACTCATTAGTATAAAGCTTAAATAAATTTAAAATATATAAAATTTTAAATAAATCTATTTATATTTAATTTTCTTTGAAATTTTTTATCCACAACTAAACACAATTAAATCATTTTTTTTAGTGTGTTTTTTTTCTTCTCATATTACTTTCTAAGAGCCAAACACAACCTTAATTTATTATTAAAAATCATGTATATAACATAGTCACAGCATCCAACCCGAATTAACCCAAAATTAAGACTACGTCTACCGAAAAATGTGACCAAATTTGGAGAACCGAATTGCCCATAATTGGGCAAAAAGAAAATTAAAAATCCAACTACTCTTCATCCCAATGATAAAAAAAAAAATTAAAATTTTTTTTTGAATAATTGCTGGTTTATGCTTATTTTGAACTTTATAGGAAAGATAAAAATAATAAAGGCCGACATTCAAAGATATTGAAGAGACAGACCAATCCATCAAAGCTTCTTTAGGTCGACCAATAAATTATGTTGGCATATATTATAAGACATATATATATATATATATATATATATATATATATATATATATATATATATATATATATATATTTTTAAATAAGGAAAAAGGACAGACAGAAAAACTAGGCACATTCAATGTTTAGTAAGATTAGGTTATGTTTCATTATTATGGAAGGACTCATTCTTTTTGGGAATAAGTTGAATCCATAAAAAATCTTCATGTATGTTTGAATTCAGATACTTGAATCGACTTTATTTTTTTTAAATTTTTCTTGTTTATAGAGGATTCAAAAATAAATAAAAATTTAGGTGGTGTTTTTTTGTGTTGAAAGCAAATTTATTTTTGGTAACATTTTCATGGCTTATTATTGAATTTTTAGTGGAATAGAATATTATAAATATATAATTTATCCAAAAAAGGAAATAGAACATTATAAATATATAATAGATATATCATTAGAATTTAGAATAATACTGAAAAATATATGTTTTATCTTATTTTTTATGTTGTCGTCATCTTATCATGGTGTTTGGTTTATCGTGAATTAGATATGATGTAATGTTTTTCATCGTTTTTTGGATTCGATAAATCAAATATTTAAATTATGATCGTCTATTTGTTAAAGAACTAGAGTTATATATATTTTATCACTATATTAATTTATTATATTGAATATTGTTTTTGATTGAGCGAATCTTAAATTCCCAAAAAGAATGAATGTTGTCACGAGGGAGTTTGCAGTGTTGTCATGAGCTGTCTATTTTGAAATTCATTTTCGAGGATGACGTGGCACCGTACAACAGCTGTCTCTTGGCCTTATCGAAAGAGACTTCTACTGCTGTGCTGATAAGTCCGATGGCTTACCTTGATAAGGACTTGGAATTATTTTTGGGTGATAAGGGAGGGACGATTATAAGTCACCCGTTATATCAAGGAAGATTCTGGATCACATGTATTGAAAGTTCCGAGATAAATCAAGGTTTGAAGGAAGATTCTAGATTACATTCGGAGTTCAAAAGATAAATGAAAGCTTGAGGATGATTGGGGTGAATTAATTAATAGTCTTCATTTTAGATTTTTTATATTTATTAAAAATAATTTTGATCATCATCTTACTGAAAAATTAGATAAAGCAATGTAAAATGGAGAGATAAACAAATGCAAAATAAGTCTATTATGAGATTTCAAATAAACAAATGAGGAACAAATTATCGAGAGATGACTCGAACACCGAATCTTTCATCAAACCAAGTTTTTATATCATGTTTTTTTTTTTTTGAAAGAAAAAATAGATCATTTTATTGATTCAAAACATTGATAAAAACACACAATCAAATTCGCTAAATGTCATAATGGATGAAACAATATTCAAGCTTAAGATAATCAAATTCTACAAAGATATTATCGAATTACGATTTATTTTTACACTTTGGGCTTACATTATGCGAATCATTCATACTATAACTCGAATTCAAATCCTCCTCCTATATTCTTACATTTTTTAAATAACACTTTACCAACGAGCTAGACATTTACTGATATTAACAATCACATTGATTTTTATTGACCTGCTTCAATCACTTACACATAAATAATCTTCAAGAATACGACGACGATGATAAACGTCGACTGCATCGACACAATCACATCGCAATAACAAAGACGACGAAAAATAAACGCTAAACTCAAATTCATTTAAATAACTACTTATCTGTTATAATGGTACGCCATTCTCAAACCAATAAATTCAAAATATCACCTCTATCGCTTAAAAAAACTGATTTAGCATAGAAAAAAAGAAATAAAAGGAAGTTGTTTTGATACTATATTAAACAACCGACTCTCCTAATAGTCTAAATTCATAAAATTCATGTTCAATACAAAAATCATACTTCTTAACAATTAATTATTCATGTATGTGTTCTAGTTTGAAATGGTCATCGTGTTCTTGTCTTATAAGAATGATTAAATGGAAAAAGCAAATGAGAACAAGTCAATGCTATCAGCAAATGAGAATCACATGTATGATGTAACCTTCAATCAATTATAAGATGAGGGACCATTTTTTTTTGTCTTAAATCACCGATTCACATCTCTTCCTTCAAATTTTTTGCACGTTCTTTCACATAAATTATTTATTTATTTTATTTTTTTCATGTTTTCATTCATGTCCTATTATGACCCGTTGTTTTGTGTTAGCTTTCGTTGACTTGTTACGATAGATACTAATATTTTTTATGATTCAAACGGTAAAACATATTTAATTTTCAGATAGATTCGAATGCATGATTCTACCATCAGAATTTTCAAATATTTCAGCTATATCACACATGCTAAGATGACAAATTTCGATGTTATACATCATTAACTATTTTTAGTAAATTTGTTTTTATATCTCAATAGGATATATTGTTAGTTGAAGTTATGAAATTTATAATTTGAAAAAAAATATTAAGAGGAGGGGCAAAGTAGAAAATATCTGGTTCAGGGAAGGGCAAATAGATATGAAGATGTGAATTGAGTTACCATCTGTCCAGCCTGTACAGATACTGACTTCCAATCAATGGCCAAAACTACACATGGGGTTTTCAAACTTATGAACATGTTCACTAAATGAAAATGGACCACTTTTTTATTTATTTATTTTTTATTATTATTATTATTTTTAAAACGTACAACTTCATTCCTAAACCTCACATGGGCATTTTTTTTGTTTCCCACTGGAGTTTTTTTTTTTTTCTGATAGGGAGATGAATAAATGCATGTGGGACCCACATAGTTGCCTATAAGATTCTATAGGGTATTATTTTTGTGCCTTATTGAGAATTCAATTTTTGTGAGAATATACCAAATTTTTGGGACCATTTTATGCTTTAAAAGCTCACATGGGATTTAAAAGTTAACATGGTTTTTTTTTGTTTTTTTTTTGTTTTCTAATATGAAAACAAGAATTGAATTTGCTGGCAAGAAGCAAGAATAATTTTGCTACCTGTGAATGTCTTCATGTTCACATGAAAATCAAGGGATGTGAAAAAAAAAAGAGTTAAAAAAATAATTATGAATATGTAGTATTTTTTGTAATATTAATTGAAAGTTATCTTTTGAGTATATTGTTAATTAGGATTCTCTCAATCATGTTCTAATATTATAAAAATACTGAAATCAAATAAAATATTTTGATTTTATTAACAAATTTTAAAGGAAGTGTATGTATCCTTGCAAGAGATTCAAAAGTTATAACAAAAGTTGATTCTTAAAGATTCTCTAAATTGAGTTTCATTGGTACATTTAGGTCACAATACTTTTGTACATATATAAATGAATTCTTAAAAAAAAAAAACAAATCATAAATGTTTTAAAATGGAATATTTAAGTTATTTTCATATCGCTCATCACGATAATTCATGCGAAATACTAACGCTTAACGGCTCTCGCTAGTTCCAATAAGAATAATTTCATTATATCAGAATTAAAGCTGCTTAACTATAAAAATAAAAATAAAGTTATTTCAAGAATAAAATTCCAAATAAAATCATTATTTTTGACAATTCTTGAAGTATCTGAATATACCCCTTAACAGTCAAGTTCGGCTAATCTGGAAGCTTTATCTCAAAATAATATATTTTGAAAAATATAATTTTAATACATTTTTTAAAATAATGCTAAAATTAGGGGCTCATTGCTTAAAATCATATCTCAACAATTATAATTTTAACTTTAAAAAATTTAAAATCCTAATCATTAACTATAATTTTAACTTAATTTTTTTTTCAAAACACATTAAATTTGTATTTTTTTTAAAGTATTATTTTGAGAAAAAAAAAACTCAATTTTCTCTCTCTTTTGGTGACATGTCAAATCAAAAATCATTTGAAGTTCAATCAAATAAAACACTAAAAAACACTAATTATCATATTAGTTAATCAATTATTGAATCTATTCATATAAAAAATTATTTAAGGTTCATTCAATCATTAAAAACTAAAACTTATCAACTATAAAATACTAATTATCTTAGCGATTAGTCAATTTGTATTAATTAGTTTTCTTTATTGATTTTATTTCATTAAAACTCTTAGTCTAAATCCATTGAATCCTAGCTTGCAAATCTTTTGTTTGATTTGATTTTCTTTGAACTATATTTATACTAAGAAAATCAAAATCTCCATTTTACTTATTATTTGATTAATATTATAAATCAAGTGACTAAAAAAATTAAAGAAATTAAACAAAGGTGAATAATGAAAATACCATAAAAGTGTTTGCATTTTTAGGTGGCTTTGTTGCTGTATTTTATTGAACGACAACTTTTAATTAGATTAATAATTATTATTTTTAATCAAAATACTCATTTTTGACCAATAAAAAATTGCATATTTAAGTAACATTTTTTATCATGTAATTTATTTTTTATTTTTTGATATCTATAATGGTTCTCCCTTATTTACTTGTTGAGTCAAGCCTAAAGGACTTTTAAAATTTTATTTAAAAAATAGTTTGAAAGTATATTATGATTTTTATCTAAATCTAAAAACTGTTTTAAAATTATAATTTTAAGCACATGCTTAGGATATTATGGTATTTGAAAAATCTAATAATAATTAAATAATTTGCTTTGGGTATGATTAAGGGAATAAAGATCTCCGGTGAAATGTCTTGTCATATAGCAACAAGTCAAATCCTTTTTTTTTTTTTTTTTTTTTTTTTTTTTTGAAAGAAGTCAAATCCATTTATTGCATGATTGATCCAGTTGGAGAACATTATTTGAATTATTCTACTAAATTATTTTAAGAAAAATAATCATAATGCACTTGAAAGATCATATTTTTCAAAGATTCAAAGAACCTATTTATTATTTAATGACTGATTCAAAAAAAAAAAAAAACCTATTTAATGACCAATAAACCATTTGTTTATTCATATGAATAATAGAACAAATGTTAATTTTGATTTTTTTTTTTTTTTTTGTGATATCGATTTTTTTTTTCAAAAAAATACATACAAGTAAATAAACAAAAAATACCAGATATAAGAATTACTTTTAAAAAAAATGTATTTAAAAATATTATTCAGGCATTTACTTTACAGAATATAATAAAACACGTTTTGAAAATTAGTTTTTAAGAACACTTATCAAATATAATTTTAGGTTTTACAATGGATTTTCTTCATATATTATACAAATAATATAATAACCTAAATATAATAAATGTATTTAAAAAAATTGCTGAATAATATATTCAGAAATTAGATTCCAAAAAAAAATTGAAAATGGGGAATGTTTTGTGAAGGGTAGTTGATCCAACATTCAAACCAACCAAATCCAACCAACTTCACCTAAACTTTCAATTACTTTCACCTGCTCTTCAAATATTTGATTTCTTGTCAATGTATATGAGATTTGAAAATAATAAAAAAATAAATAATTTCACTTTATTATTATTATTAAATTTAAGCATAAAGTTATAACATGCTAGTATATTGTGACCAAAATTTTAAATCCTCTTCATTTTTATTGATTTTTATCCCTTTTTTCCCATGTAAGAAAATCGCCTTTAAATAACAATAGGCCCTCTCCTAGAAATCTTAGTCGGGTCTCTCTGTTCTCTCATTCAGGCCCTTATTAACTATAAATGAAGAATTATTTTTTTACCATTCTTAACCAAAAATCACTTATTTAATCATTTTATCTCATCAGATCTCAGTTTCTTTTTCAATAAAATGAGTTTCTTCCACATTGATGTGTTTGCCTTTATTTTTTCTCTACTTTTCTGATGCTATTGTCACCCGACTGCATGCAGATGTTATTTTCGACTCATTAAATGTGCACTCATTATTGCCAATTAGCTGCCATGTTTTCGCTGACGATTCAGATTTAATAAAAGCCGATACAATGTAATACTCATATCATATCAAATTTTTGTATTTCATCATTGTTGGATTATAGGCCTTGACTAAATAAATTTATCTCTTTAAAAAACTCACCTTTAAATTATATGTATTTTCAATATTTAAAAATAATAATAATAAATGATTCTTTTGTATAAATAAAAATGATTAAAATTTGAAATTAATCTTATCAGATAAGATATCTCCTATTAAGAATCTCATTAACATAAAGCTACAATTTTGGTCTCATAACAAAAGATTTTAATATGACAAATCATTATATGTCAACCTTTTTGTTATTTACAAAATTAACAAAAAATTATTATAGCTACTCTAGAAGCAAAAAACCGAGCATCAATAAATTAACTTTTATGGAAACTTCGAGAAATATTATACGCAAATGAAATTAAAAGAAAAAACTTAATAAGAAACAAATTAATCAAAGTTAAAAAAATATTATTAAAAATAATCTAAAATTGATAAAATAAATAAATACTTTAATATACATAAAACGTGATACATCATTGATATATAATTGGCCTTTGTGGTAAGATTAATATTTATAATATTTTGCATTTGGGGTAAGATTAATTTATAGTTATTTGTTCGTATTTGGTTTTGTTATCCAATGGTCATTAGTTCAACGTGTTGAGATTAGTTCAGGTGTTAATCGAACACCCATCATTATCAAAATGTAAAGAAAAAAGCAAAGCAAAAAAATAAAAAATAAAAAATAATTTTTATTTTCTACTCAAACTTATTTTATTATTATATAAAGAAAAAAATATTCCTTCAGCAATTTCAAGAGCTTAAACAGACAATTATAAGAAAAGTTTATCTTATATGTATGGCTTGGTTTGGATAACAAGTGGGTTCCTTTGGGCCTTGAGGCCTTCAAAATTAAAGGGGTTTGCTTCCCCCAAGCCTTACCCGGCCTGCCTCAAGCCTCGTTTCAAGGACGGACCGCGATCTTCATTTGCGCCACCCCTGGGTTACATGCTATTTTTTAAAATACATAATTAACCCAATTCTAATATATATTTTGTTAATAATATTATATAAATCAAATAAAAGCGACTTAATTGGGCTTCATTAAATTTTAAGCTAGAAAAATGGGTTATAATAAAAAAAAAACATGGTTTTACTTATTGGGTCCGACATGCTTGTCAAGTGGGCCTATCAAGTCCGCCTAATACAAAGTCCGTAGGCTGAGTCACAAGTCCCAATAATATGCAAAACTCGGTTAGACCCGAGCTGGGCTACATGCCTCATTTATTCGATCGGCGGTCCGACGGTTTCCAGACGCCACTGCGGCCCATCAAAGCTCCAATTCTTAGTTAGATAAATTTTCAAAATATAAAATATAATAATAAGTCGCCATTGTTATATCAATATCATATTCTTAAATCCGTTTCTGATTCTTAAAAGAAAATAAAAATAAAACTTAAATTCAATAATTTATTTCTGTATCTCTTCTCATTTTACTTATATTTTTAAATCATCTAAAAATTAAATAAGTTGGGTAAATTTATAAATCATTCACGAAGGAAAATAAAAATGTAGCTTAAATCCAACATATTATTTTTTTATTTACTAGTTTAAACCTAATTTATTTATTTGAAACTCATTTGTATTGAGGTTAAATATATTTAAAAACATATAAAAATTTAAATAATTTTATTTATATTTAATTTTCTTTTAAGTTTTTTATCCACAACTAAACACAAGTAAATCCTTTTTTTAGTGTTTTTTTTTTATATTATTTTCTAAAAGCCAAACACAACCATAATTTATTATTAAAAACCGTGCATATAACATAGAATTGGCGATTTGAGTCCGACCAACCCAAAATTAAGATTGGGTCGGGCCCAAAAAAATGAAACCAAATTTGATCAAGCTGAATTGCCCATAATTAGGCAAAAAGAAAATTAGAAATGCAACTACTCTTCATCCCAATGATAAAAAAATAAAATAAATAAATAAAATAAAATAAAAATAAAAATTGAATAATTTCTGGTTTATGCTTATTTTGAACTTTATAGAAAATATAAAAATAATAAAGGCCGACGTTCAAAGATATTGAAGAGACAGACCAATCCATCAAAGCTTCTTTTAGGTCGACCAATAAATTATGTTGGCATATATTATGGTGATTATTAAATATATATATTTTTTAAATAAGGAAAAAGGACAGACAGAAAAACTAGGCACATGCAATGTTTAGTAAGATTAGGTTATGTTCCATGATTATGGAAGGACTCATTCTTTTTGGAAATAAGTTCAATCCATAAAAAAAATCTTCACCTATGTTTGCATTCGTATACTTGAATCGACTTTATTTTTTTAAAATTTTCTTTTTTATAAAGGATTAAAAATAATAATAATAATTTAGGTGGTTTTTTTTTTTTTTGTGTTGAAGCAAATTTATTTTTGGTAACTTTTTCATGACTTATTTTTAGTTAATAATAGATATAAATATATAATTTAGCCAAAAAGAGAATATAAAATAGATATATTATTAGAATGTAGAATAATACTGAAAAAGTTACGGGTTGATCGAGCAGTCAAATCCATGATTGAACAGCTGTCAAATAGGTGATTTCATTAATATATATTTATTTTATATTTAATAGTCCATAAATTAGATATTTCTATATAAACCAGTGTCGCAAATATATAATTTATATACTATTAAATTAAAATTATATATATGTACAAACCAAAAATTAGAAATTAATAATATTTATTTTTTGTTTTTGATTTTTTTTTTATATCCAAGTTCAAATATAAAAATAAAGATATTGATATTTCAATTTTTATTAAATAAAAATATATACTATTCGAATAAGTACATTTCAAAGGAAAGAAAGTTCATTTAATTCAAACTACTTTTATAATTTTTAAAAACTATTACATTATTATTGATCACACTTAACTCAAGTGATAAATCGCTCACCATTTCAAATAAACATAAGGCATAAGTACATTTCTAGTGAGTTTCAGTGTATTAAAAAAAAGAAATTATTATATTATTTTTATTTATACATCTTTTGACAAATATAAATATTTTTTTTTCTTTTTTTTTTTTGGAAATAATAGAACATCTTTTTCTACACATGTGATCTAGATATCAAAATTCTCATCTCATGCTTGCTTTGGGCTGTTACTTGTCAGTGGCTGACTGTTCTGGGCTTTATCTAAAGACATTTTGGGCCCAAAATAATGAGCAGATTTTATCCAACAACCACAATTCGTGTATATATATATATATATATATATATATATATATATATCATTTTTTTATTTTATCTAAAGATACTTTGGCCCCAAAACAACGAGCAGATTTGATTCAACAACCATAATTGTGTGTGTGTATATATATATATATATATATATATATATATATATATAGTATATATATATATATATATATATATATATATATATATATATATATATATATTATATTTTTTATTTTTTGTCGACATTGGGACTCAAACCTCTCGTAATCCTATTTCATCCCCTCTTACTACTTGAACTAGACCTCAAGGACTATATATATAGTTGGAGATGACCATTTGTTCCCTTTCTCTCCTAAGACGGAAAAAGGTACTTCTACCACCGAACATGGATACGAGATGATCGAGGTCTTTCCTAGTTTAGTCACTAGTCTCAGCCAAAGATCAAATGCAATTATGTTCCATGGCACTTTATCGCCCTCAAGGCCCTCTCGACTCGACAAAAAAACAGACTTTCAGATGAAACAAAAAGCAAGATATCTTACTAAGATTTTGATTTTTTTGAGAATATGAAATTTGGATTTTGTTGATAGTATTATTGTATCTTTCTTGGGTTAGACATGTTGATATGAAACACTTGTTAGATCTTGAATTTGATATAAATAAGAGATTTCTTTTGGAAAATTTGGATATAAATATTGATATCAGATACTTGTTAATATATTGTGTATATTCAATTGCTCCATATATCTTCAGTTGGATAAAAAAAATACAAGAAGAAACACTCACCCCCTTCCAAAAAAAAACACCTTACTTTCATTTAGAACCCATCGAATCGATGAAATTAATTAATTTGGTCTCCAACCAAAGAAGATATACAAAATAAGACATAAACCTGTTATATGTACAACATACCTCGTCCTTGAAAACAATATCATTTCTAGCATTCCAAACCGAAAGGATACGATTCATATGCCTAACTTAGTTGGTAGAACGTTCAATGTTTAAAAAAGACATGACATATAAGGATGGGAGGGGTCTCAAGTTAGAGTTTTAGTGAGGACAGTATTCTACATTGTAACAAAGTGCTTAATTGTCAAAAATAAGGGCTTTGCTTTTCGAACTCTAATTCAACAAATATCCTAAACCGAGGAAGGGTTCACCTACGAGATACCAAAAAGAGAGAAGCAACTCCCGCAACACCCTTGTCTTTATGCAATGGAGTAGAAGATGATCCACACCGCACTTGCAGGCGAAAACATCTATTAAGGGCAGCTCTTTTGCGCTTGATCTTAAAGTTGCTTCTCAAGCAAAGGACCGGAGTTTTAGTTGCCCAAACATTCTTCTGTGTGGGAATGAAATAGTCTCTCTCAACTCTAACCACCTATTTAGATTTGTGGTACGCTTGCTATTTGCTTTTAAAACTGTCATATAAAAACAAGAAAAGGAAAACATGTTTGATTTCTAGTTTTTTTTGTTGTTGTAAAAAACATAAAGAATACAGAAAACACTAAATTAAGATAACAAGAAAAGTTTTCAGCAAAATGGTGTTTTTCATGTTTTCAAAACCTGTTTTCAAGAACCGTTTTCAAAAACAGGAGCCAAACATGCCCTTAATTTTTCCTTTTTCCCCCTCAGATTTTTTTCCAAGAATCTGTCTCCTTTGTCCCACTGAAATGCCTTTTTTGGGCTTCCCAATTCAGAAGCTTCAATAGCCTCGCAATCATGAAGCCATCCATTCCAAATGTTTTCAAGAATCCTCCCACTACTTTTTGTTTGGAATAATTAGCGAAAGCAAGAATCATCATGTGATTTAGAATATTCAATTTGATTACTAAACTAATATAACCAGTCAGATCGTACCTTGTGGATTTGCAGAGAAGTATGCACACAAGAACCGTAGAGCTTCCAAACTATCCTCGAGGTAATGAAGTAGCGTGTGGGCGCTTAAATCACTAAGAAATGAATTCTTTTCTCCTGCCATTCTCAAAACTACTGATTACCATCAGGTTGTATTATCCTTCTATTTACGTAGCACAAGCCCTAGAATACCTAATATCATTTGGGCCTCCTTACACCTTAGGGCCAAAGTCCATGTAGAACCAATTTAGCTTTAAACAATCCCGCACTCTGCTCAGATAGCAAAATCCAACAATCTCCCACTTATAAAAAATGTCCGGGGTTCTTTCTTGTAAACTGTAATATCATGCTCCACCATTTATCCTGAGCTAGTTTGGGGATCCTACGGTTATCATTAATCGCTCCTGATAATTGCCAAACAATTATCTAATCCGGTGCTATTCCACTAAAGCCCGTAATTGAATCGAGATTAATAATATTAAATATTAATATTATTTTCCTTTGTAAAATATCAATAATTAATTGATAAGATTTTCTATTAATCAATCAATTATTTATTCTGATTTATCGCTTTTCTAATGGAAAAATGCACCGGGCCGCTGACTTATAACATCCAAGTAATCGAAACATATTAAGAGGATATTTCATACAAATTTCATATTGTTTATTCTTATAATACCGGCAATTAAATAATCTTGCTCTAATCATCAAGATATTGGTCGCTTAAATGTAATTCTCACTTATTGACAACTCAAAGAACAATAATCATTTAAATACTCTATCTATAATAAACTCAGATTGAGAGAAGAATAATAACGAATATCGCTGAGATTTATTTCTTACGTAAATTTAACTTTAAATAAATCTCACTTTGACTTATCAATGCAAGCATAATTTGTACCCAATATTTTATAATAACCAAGACAGATTATTTCATAAAATATTGCGTTTCAAATAAAGCGCCCAACTTTGTTTAATGACTGCGGATCTTATTCTATTAATTATGAGAACCTATGATCATGTTCTATGAACGTATTCATACGATCATATACTCTACAATTGTCCGACCTTATACGCAAAAATATCAAGCAAGCACACAATAAGGAAGAATACCTCATATCAGATAAAATTAAACTCGAAAATATAATAACACATCCGTCTTGTTCTAAAAACACAAATAAATTCCCACTTGCCTTAAAACAAGTCCGTGCACTCTTAACACCTATATAATCTACATGTTTTTCAAACTCGAACAGTGTCTTTTGTAAATGGGTCTAAATTTTCCTTTTGATGCTATTTTTTTAGTAACCATCGTGATTCCCTCTCGATGATATCGCGAATCAAATGGTACTCTATGTGTTTTCGCTTTCTCGATACTCACCTGGACGTGCTACAGCCCCACTATGTCACAATAAAGGGTAATTGGTCGACCGCACTGTATACTTGAAGATCCGCATGAACTTCTTCAGCCATACCGCTCTTTCTGCTGCTTCTCGGAAAACACACGCTCTTCAGCCGTGGAGTCAAGAACGCAAGTCTGCTTGACACTCCTCCAACAAATGGCTCCACCATTTAGTGTAAAACACATATCCGTAAGTGAATTCTTGAATCAATATCCCCTTTGAAATCAATTTGTATAACTAATAGTTTTGCATTCTACCAGAATATACTAGCATATAATCTCGCTCTTCTTAGATATTCGGTAGAATATAGCTTCACGCAACCAATGTTCTTCTCCTCGGATTGGATTGATACCACTAACTATCTCAATCGCGCAGCGTATATCCTCGCCCGGTACATAACATGGCATACATGAGACTACCACCGCGTACAAAGGTATCCTACTCATACGCTCTTTCAAGCCAAGAGTTTCGTGATTGCTCCTTAGAAAGATGAACCCATGCCTAAAGGTAAAGTTCTCTTGAATTTTTCCATGCCGGAACTACCTAGAATTTAATCTTAATCTATATATAAAGGTTGAGATATGCCAACACCTTATTCTTCTTGTCTCCTAGAAGTTTGATTCGAGAATATAGTTGGCTTCTCCCAAATCTTTCATATCAAATTGCTTTACTGACCATCCTTTTACATGATAACACCTCTATGTCGTTTATTAGTAAAATGTCATCGTAAAGGACTAAAGGAAAACTACTTTTGTACCTTGGATCCTTTTTGTAAACCCACTGAGTTCATCGAGGACTTTTCCAGCCAGTATAAAGTTATGGCAGTCAAACCCTAATGTTCCATGTTCGGTGCTTGCTTTAGTCCATAAATGGACGCGCAACTTACATGCCATGTGTTCTTGCCCTCCTAGCTATGAACCCATGCAGTTTTGCGCATGTAGATGTCCTCTTCTAAAGCGCGCCATTTAAAAATCTTTGTTTTAACATCCATCTGCCAAATCTCGTAATCTAGACTTGCAGCTACAGCTAAAAGAATTCGGATGGATTTAAGCATGGCTACTG
The DNA here is from genome assembly GCA_016808115.1 of Tetrastigma voinierianum. NCBI lineage: Eukaryota > Viridiplantae > Streptophyta > Magnoliopsida > Vitales > Vitaceae > Tetrastigma > Tetrastigma voinierianum. Next base: position 180,044 of record JAEQBH010000070.1, on the reverse strand, counting down.
ACGAAAATGTTTCTTCATAATCTATCCCTTCTTTTTGGGTATAACCTTTTGCCACTAATCTAGCTTTGAAGGTTATAGCTTGGTAATTTACGGGATCCTCTTCGCTATCAATGGTTATAGCTTGGTAAGATTCATCCAACAAGAGATATCTCGATGGCTTGCGTGTCGTTTTCCTATTCCTTGGCTCTGGTTGTTGTCGTTCTACATGAAGATCTCCTTGATCATTTTTGAATTTGATTTACGGTTGTTAAGTTCACTTATATCTACACATTTATTTCTACTATTGGTTCCACTCGTGCTTGTTCACCTTCGAGTATATTTTCATTTTCCCTCTTTTGAACACGCACTGGAAACAATGGCATAATAGGTCCAAATTCAGGTGGTTTAGGTGATTCTTGAGTTGAGTCAAGCTCCTCAAGAATTACCTTACTCTTGGGCTTGAAATTGTTTACATAGTCTTCCTTGAAGAATTTTGCATTAGTGCTCACTATAACTTTCTTCTATGAGGAACTTTATAAAGTCCACCTCGTTCCTTTAGGGTATCCAATAAACAAACATACTTGATGCAAGAGATTCCAACTTATGTGGTTCCTTTCTCAAGACATGCGTCGGGCACCCAGTTCTGAATATAGTTTAAACTAAACTACCTTAGTTCCACAATTCAATGGGTGTCTTAGAAGCTAGACTTAGAAGAATCGAGTTCAATAGTATGTAGCAGTCTCAGGCATATCCCCAAAGCGATATAGGTAGAGATAAATAACTAAGCATCGATCTCACCATGTCTAGGAGAGTTCTATTTCTCCTTTCTGTAACTCCATTTTGCTAAAGGTGTTCGAGGGCGCGGTTAATGAGAAACTATCTCTTGAGTTAAGTAAAACTTAAACTCTCGGATAGGTATTCAAGCCTCGGTCGAATCGAAGCTATTTGATATGGACACCTAATTTAGCACTACTGCCTCAGCCTTATATTCTCGAAATTTATCAAAAGTTTTAGACTTTTGGCGCATTAGGTAAACAAAACCATATCTTGAGTAGTCATTTGTAAAAGTTACAAAATACTCATACCCACCTCTGGCTTGAACACGCATTGGGCCGCATACATTAGTATGCACCAATTCCAGCGGTTTGGTTGCGTGATATCCTTTGGCCTTGAAGGGCCTCTTGGTCATTTTACCTTCCAAACAGGATTCACACATTGGTATAGGTTCAAATGCTAGGGAATTTAAATCCCTTTGCAAACCATGTATCTATTAGGATTAATATGACCCTGTCGCAAATGCCAAAGGTAAGTTTCATTTTGATACTTTCAGCACTGCCAACTTAAGTGATTATGTTCATTTCAACACTTTCAATGGCATTTATATCATAGGACAAGGACTTCAAAAATAAAAGATTCTTTATAAGGATCAACTGAACAAATAAAAAAAGATTTACTTCTTAGTAGGCGGGAATTAAACTATCTTTGTCAGCCGTGTTCAACTAAACAAGCGACGAAGCAAATTCCTCTTGAAATCGAGCAAATAAACAATCACTAAACATAAAGTCTATTATTCTCAAAAAATAAAACAACACATTCTATAGCGCTACATGGAATTAGCTCACTTGTTCCCCGAGTTTCAAGTATCTTTGTCTTCTTCCAATGGCGTTATATGTTTGAACCCTTGCAAGAGTAACAAACATGATTAGTAGCTCTGAATCAATGATCCATTTTAAAATTAAATTCTCCTAAAAAAGCCTCAACAACAGAAATCACCCATACTTGGCTTTGGTGGCCTTTGGGCACAATTTGTTTCAGTGTCCTTTAAATCGCACTTGAAGCACTTGCCCCTTTAAACCTCTTATTGTATCGACTTGGCGTGGTATCAACACTATTCTTTTTTCTTGTTCTTTTTCCACCCTTGGGGTTTCCCTTTAGGTTTTATAGGGCCTCAAATCAAAATTAAATCTTGCTGGCTCTTTGAGAGATTGTTCGGCCTCTGACTCATGCATCAATTGAGCCCGGGGTCGAGATCCATCTTATGCATATTGTAATTGACTTTGAGGCCGATTGAAATGTTTAGGCGGTGATTGCAAGGTAAGATCTATCTTTATCTCCTTTTTCGTTTTACCCCCATCCTTCCGCTCGGCGATATGTGAAATCATTGGCATATAATGATCCTTCACCGCCCACCGAGTCCATATGCGTGTTAATCAAATCGAGTGATAACATCTTGTCTCTCTGACGAATTACTTTTATGCCCTTGAGAATTCACAGAATTTTATACTCCTTTGTCAGAGGTGTTGACACCTCAGTATTGACATCATAATATAACATCTGAAAGTAGAAGTGTTTGCATTCTCCCATTCGCATGTTACATTTTGTTATATCGCTAGCACCCGGCTTAAGGATAGGCGGCTTAGGAGTATCCGGGACAAACTTGATTTTCTCATAATCGGAAGCGATGTATAAGTTAGTTTCCAATCTTCAAGTTATTTCCATCAAATGGTTTTGATTCAAAATCATAGCTAGAGTTGAAAGATTGTATTTTCAAAAAAAAAAATTATACATTGTGCACACTAATATTAACTCGTATATTATACAATATATATATTTAGTAAATCAAAATAAAATATATTTCTTTGTTTATTGTAAACAATAATTTAGTTTCCATAATAAATGCTCACAATGGGCAAGACTTAGAAATTTATAACAAGAAACTAAAACTTGATATAAAATGAATAAGTATCCATCTAAGTCGAGGTCGAAAAATTGGAGGGTGCTAGGACCTCATACATCCCAATCTTGTTAGATAGAACCTTCCTAGATAATACACTTTCATTTCAATCATTGTTCATATGGCCCATAATTATATTATTAGAACCTCGTTGAGAGGTTAATAAAATTATCGTGGTTTTTTCAATCCTTATTTAATTTTAAAATTATCTTAATCTCTAAGAGTTGCTGGTGGTGGACCGATCAACCTAATTAAGATTTTAAAAGTTGCCACCCATAGAAGCGTGACGTTTGGAGGAGGAAGTTTGCAAAATCCGGCGGCCAAAACCCTCTCCACGCTCTCTCTTGTGGCTTGAGTGGAGCGCGTAAGCCCTGGCTCTGCTTAGCTTGTGGGGGGGGGCTGTCAGGCCTGAAATTTGTCGGCAAGCGTCGTCTCTTCCTTCTTCCTAGCCCGGTGGTCGTTTGTCATTTGGATGTGCAGCCTTCGCAGCACGCAAGCAGTCTCCCACATGTCTGGTGTTCTCTACGGGTTCTTCTTCTTGCTTAAACACATTCTTCATTAGTGTAAAATTTTACAAAAATAATCCTATACCTAATAAATAGATGCTTCACGAATTCTAGATGATGGAGAAAATAAATCAGAAGAAACCTAATCTTATAGTTAGCCCCCTTATTTACAAACCGATGAAATACACAGAAAACTCTACCATGGATTGGAAGGCCCAGAACCCTTGATTATTCGACCAACCATCCATAAACAAAATCATATTAAACATTCAAACATGCGAATAAACAAATATAGAAAACCTAGGTGCCATATTGCTAATCAAACACCAAAATACATGAAATTGTTTAGATCAAATTGAAAATTTAATCACGAAATTTCATTAGTGTTAGGAATAATCAGCGGAAGCAAGTATCATCATGTAATTTAGAATATTCGAGATTTAATTACTAAACTAATATAACCGGTCGGATCGTACCTTGTGGTTGTAGAAATTATGCACATAAGAGCAAGTAGATCTTCAAACTATCCTCGAGGTGATGGAGGCGTGTGGTAGTCACTAGAAAGATTTCTTTTCTCGGCTATTCTCTAAGTATTTAGATTATCATCGGGGTTGTATTATCCTTCTCTATTTATAAAGTACAAACTAAGTGCTGATCTTATTTGGGCCTCCCACATGGGACCCCAGAATCACGTGTGAACCCATTTAGTTTTTTAAACAACTTGGACTTGCTCGTATAGCAAAAATCCAACACTTTTATCATCCTGCTCTCTCAATAACTCTTCTCCCATGAGAAACTGTTTGATTTCCTAATTCACAATCCAGCTTTGATTTATTCAAGAAATCAACATTCTGATATCTCCTCCTCTTCTTCGATTTGTTCATCAAGTGTATATACCGATGCCTCATTCCCATCAATGGATGATTCTCAATCAGAAAATCCTTTCTATAAGCCTCCCTAACAACCACAGTCTACGTCCTAATCTTGTTAGAAACATAGAAAATCCCTGTATATCGAACCAAAGCCTTCTTCAACCTCTACCCAAATCCTAAATACTTACACAAACAGAAAGAACAGATTGGATAAGCAGTTTGGCAGGTTCAATGATATCTTTAAAAAGCTTCACATGACATCCCATTTCTTTGAAGCGCCAAAAGCAAATGAGGTGTGTAGAAATTCATGAAGGGCGTCTTATCCGAAAAGGAAGTTGGGAGACTATGGGACGATTAAGCTTTGTCGAGGAAGAATGTAGTGCTATATTACAAAAGAAGTTACCCCAAAGTTGAAAGATCGGTGGCTTCACGACCATGTACTTTATTAGAATGTAATGATAGAAGGAAGCCTGTGTGATATAGTGCGACATTAATCTTATCTTGTGGTAGATCTTTAAGAAGCGGGAACAGGAGAAGCGCGTCAGCGAGCAATCACCTTGCGGTTAACCGTCGATCACTAACTCATCCAGCGTGGTATCATAGAGGATGTGTTAGTCAAAGTCATTTGTTATACTCATATTTTATCATTACAGGACATGCAAAAGGGTCAAAGAGGTCCCAATCATCCTCGGACAACCAATCTTAGCCACGGGAAGGGCAATGATTGATGTGCAAAAGGGTGAACTTAGGTTGAGAGTTCAAGAAGAGGAAGTGACATTCAATTGTTTCAATGCCATAAAGCTTCCACATGATACTGACAGTTGCTTTTGAGTGGATATGCTAGACGCTATAGTGTCTAGCCAATTGGTTCCTTCAGAACCATTTGGAATATCAAATCATGATGACCCTTCCTCTCTTATGGGAATGTGCAGTTCAAGAGGATGTAAAATTGATGGATTCTTTATTTCTTCGAATAGAAGAAAGTACTTTGAATCTTTAGAGCGAGCCCCGAGCTTAGATTGACTCCCTTTATTGAGAAACCCCCTATTGTGGAAGAGAAGCAACTCCCCAATCATTTGAGATACGTTTATCTTGGGGAGAAATCTACACTACCAGTTATCATTTCATCCTCCCTCTCTAACATGGAGGAGGAGAAATTGTTGCATATCCTTAAGGAGCATAAGGAAGCGATTAGATGGTCCCTAGCTGATGTAAAGGGGATCAAGCCATCTATGTGTATGCACTGGATATTATTGGAGGAAGATAGCAAGCCGACAGTGGATGCCCATAGACGCTTAAATCCTTAAATGAAAGAGGTAGTTCGGAAGGAGGTACTTAAATGGTTAGATGGGGGAGTGATATACCCGTCTCTAGCGATTCATGGGTGAGCCACATTCGGTGTAGTGCCGAAAGGAGGACCTACGGTAATATGAGAAAAATGTTGCTCCGGCTAGAACAGTTACAGGATGGAGAATCTGTATTGACTACCGGAGCCTGAACAAAGTGACCAGAAATGACCATTTTCCACTTCCATTTATTGATCAGATGTTAGATCGACTTGCGGGGAATGAGTACTTATGCTTTCTGGATGGATACTCGGGATACAATCAGATCACCATTGCTCCGGAAGATCAGGAGAAGACCACCTTCACATGCCCTTATGGCACTTTCGCTTTCCGGAGAATGCCATTTGGGCTGTGTAACACTCCAGTAACATTTCAGAGATGTATGATGGCAATAATTTCGGACATGGTCGAAAAATCAATTGAAGTCTTCATGGATGATTTCTCAGTGATTGGGTCTACATTTTTGATGGCATTTGCCTCCATAATCGGCGTTGAGTCTTGAAAGGTGTGAAGCGGTGTAGTTTTTAAATTGGGAAAAGTCTTCACTATGGTGAGATGAGGCATAAGTATTGGGACATCGCGTATCCGGAGGAAGAGGAATTGGGAGTTGGCTAGGAGCCAAGATTGAGATCATAGGCGCCCCCTTCCATCAATGAGAGTGCGTAGTTTCCTTGGCCACGCAGGTTCTTATAGATAGTTCATCCAAGATTTCTCCAAAGTGTCAAAACCTTTGTCTAATCTTCTTATGCAAGTTGTTCCGTTTGAGTTCAATAGACGTATAGATGCTTTTGTTCTTTGAAAAAGAAGTTGACCTCGACCCTTATAGTAGTCGCTCCAGATTGGAATCTTCCATTTGAACTTATGTGCGAAGCAAGAAACTTTGTAGTTAGGGCCGTTTTAGGCCAGAGAAAAGAAAAAGTATTCTATGCCATCTATTATGCTAGTTGAACGTTGAATGATGCGCAACTCAATTATGCCACAACAGAGAAAGAATTGTTAGTTGTTGTGTTTACCTTTGACAAATTCAGACCTTCTCTTATAGGAAACAAAGTTATTATGTTCACATATCATTCCGTAATCAAATACTTGATGACTAAGAAAGGCGAGAGAAGCCTAGACCTATTGGATTGGGTGCTTCTATTGCAAGAAGAATTTGATATGTGGAAGTCGAATAAGAAGGGTTTGAAAATATGGTAGTCGATCATGCGGTAAGGCCTGAAACTCCAAAAAATAGTGCGAAACATCATTTTGCGGATTGATAACACGCGTTCCCAAGATGGCGGATACTAAGCTTTGTCACATCTTTGAAACATCCCGTAGTTTAAACCTTGATTATCTTACGCCGGTATTATTCCACTTGACCTCACATTTCAACAAAAGAAGAGATTCTTTGCAGAAGTGAAGCACTATTTATGGGAAGACCCAATCCTCTTTAAGCAGTGTGCCACGTCCAGGATTATTAGAAGGTGTGTCTTAGGAAAGTGAAGTGAGTGAATCTTGGCCTTCTTGCCACTCTTTAGAGTGTGGGGGCCATTTCAATGGATAGAGAACAACGGCTAAGGTACTGCAATCGGGCTTTTATTGGCCATCGATATTCAAAGATGCACACTTGTTTGCAAAGTCCTGTGATCGATGTCAAAGGGCCCAGGAACGATGAATGGCGAATGAAATGCCATTGGCGAATATTTTTAAGAGTAGAACTTTTGATGTACGGGGGCATTGACTTTATGGGTCCGTTTCCATCGTCCTATGGGCACAAGTACATACTTTTGGCAGTGGATTACGTGTCCAAGTGGGTGGAACCCATTCCAACCATTACTTGTGATGCCAAAGTGGTACTGCGTTTCATCAAGAGTAACATCTTTTCAAGGTTCGGGACTCTAGAGGCGTGTCGTGATGAGGCTCATTTATGTAACAATTTGTTGCATCGCTCTGGCCAAATGGGGGTAGATCATCGGGTGTCCCTTGCATACACCCGAGCAATGGGCAAGATAAGTGTCGAATAGAGATCAAGAAAATCTTAGAAAAGACAATTAATGTGAGGAAAAAAGCGGCGACCTAGTGAGTGATAGTTTAGCATGGGCTTATCGGACAGCTTTCAAGACCCCCTTGGGAATGTCCCCTTACCGAATCGTCTACGGTAAGGCATGCCACCTACTTGTAGAATTGGAGCACAAAGCATACTAGGCGACTAGAATGTTGAACACGAATCTCGAAATGGCCGGGAAAAGAGGATGCTCCAGTTGAATGAATTGGATGAACTTAGGCAGAATGAATATGACAGTTCAAGGATCTATAAGGAGAAGACCAAGGCGTGGCATGACAAGCACCTAATGCATAATGAGCTAAAACTGAGACAACAAGTATTTCTATTCAATTCAAGATTGAAATTGTTCCCAGGAAAACTCAGGTCAAGATGGTCTTGGCCGTTTGTGATCACCCAAGTTTTCCCATACAGTAGTGTCGAGCTAATGCATCCTGAGAGAGGTCGATTTAAGGTGAATGAGCAGTGAGTGAAGATTTATCTTGGCGGTCAATTCAAGAAACATAAGTTCACCACAAGTTTGAAGCCAACATAAGCAATGCTCGGGATCATATAATTTTTGTTGGCCAGAAGTTTTCTGTGGTAGGGCACCAATTAGGGAGACATAGCTTGGTCGAGCTAACGACAGTAAACAAAGTGCTACTTGGGAGGTAACCCAAGCCATTAAATTATTTTGGTCATCAGTTTTTTCTTGTTTTAAGTTTGCTAGGTTTGATTTTGCTTGTTTTAATTTTTATGTATTTGTGTTGTAGGTTTAAGAGGTTCGAGGTTCTTAGTAGGCGAAGGAGGTAACATGGAAAGCTTTATGGCTTTGGGAGTAAATTTGAATGTAGGGGGTTTTCTACACTTAGAAAATTTTTGTAAAAATTTCCTGGTTGTTGGTCTCGGGAACGTCGCGATGTTGGACTCAACATCACGACATTGAAAATATACCTCTCGGGAACATCGCAACATTGGATTCCAACGTCGCGACATTGAAATAATACCTCTCGGGAACGTCACGACGTTGGATTCCAACGTTGAGACATTGAAATAATACCTCTCGGCAACATCGCGACATTGGTTTCTAACGTCGCGACGTTGAAATAATACCTCTCGGCGTCGCAACGTTAGATTCAATGTTGCAACATTGAAAATCAAGCCTCTCTGCAATGTCGCGACGTTGACCCCAATGTCGCAACATTGCAAATAAAACTCTCAGGAATGTCGGGACGTTGGCTTGAACGTCGCGACGTTGCCCTATTTTTATGAACAAAAGCGTTCATAATCTTACCTTCGTCACTTTGAAAACCCTAATGTGCTCTCGATTTTTTGCAGGTACTCTTGCCAAATCCATCAAAGCTCTGCAAGCTCATCGACCATTACTGGCGGCCTCTAAGCCACAGGCACGTCTGGCCGCGACTCGAGTCTACCATCATTTAGGGTACCTCTTGAGGCTAGTTTTTAGCTCAGTTCCGGTCTCGATCTCATCCTACTGCCTCTGTTTCTAGGCTTTTTGTCTCCAAGCAGGTACCTTAGGGTTGGTTGGAGGTTAACCCCACGTTTGTCTTCCATGAGACCCTTGTCCACTTAGTTTTTTTTTTTTTTTTTCGCTAAGTATTTGTTATAGCGAGGCGAGTTTTGGGTGATTCATTGGGTATTTGGTAGAGTGCAATCCCAATAGGGGTGTGGAAGCCTACTAGAGCGTACTTTTGCCTTTAAGTTCATCCAACAATGACCCTATCCCGTGCCCAATGTCGAGCAAAAAGTGAAAAATGAGCTCGAAAAGTAACCGAGCTAGTGAAGAACCCTCTCCGGCCTACGATCAGGATAAATTTGTCAATGAGAGCGCGACCAAGGATTCGGCCTCGTCACACTGTCGGCTCCTCCATTGGGAGAAGGGATTCCAACATCGTGACTTTTTCCACAAAACCATAGCTAGGAAGGGGTGGGTGCATTATTACTGACCCGAAGGCCGTTTGCCACGATGGTTGTCGCGGGATTCTCGCCAACTGCGGCTTATGTGCTTAAGAAGATGCGAGTGCGTAGGTGTTGGTAAACCGGTCTGAAATCATCAATGGCTATTATAACCTTAAGCTGAGTTAACCGGGGCTATGTTCGGCTTCAGAAAACCACAACTACGGAAGTCGCGGATGCTCCGCAACGGGTAGGGCGAGTGGAAATTAAACAATGAGGGGCACGTCGTGCACTTTAAGGCTAAACACTTGGCCTATATACTTAAGGTGTGGCACCATTTTATCACCTCTCATCTCATTCCGGCAATGACGTTTGAGGTGATGGCGGCAGGCATTGCTCGATTGCCACGTCGTCGAGACATCTGTTTGATGTCGGTCAAGTCATAGAGGACGCTATCCTCTATGGCAGGAAGCCAAAATGAACACCAGGTACCTTTTCTCATCTGTTGTGCAGAATGCGGGGTGCGCTGGGGATAATGAGGCTGGATTCATCCCATTAAGGGCATCGTCGTTGGGGGGATAATAGGGCGTTCCTCGGTCGCGAGGTGGTTATGACTGGTCATGAACCTTCGAATGAGGAGGAGTTGACAGCATACCAAACTTGTTTGGCACGCGTGAGGAGACCCCGGGTGAGGCCGGCCATCCATCCACCTCCCATCCACTTCCCTGACCTCTGTTGACGGATGTCCCAGTCCTTCCTCCTGCTAGAGAATTTAGGTTTGAGACCTCGCTACTAGTTAATGCGTTATGGGATGAGACCTAGGAGCATCAGATCACCATGAGCCAGGACATGGATGCACTTCGGGCCGACATGCGCTTAGTCCTCTGTAACTAGCAGCAGCTCGCCCAGCTACTTGCCTTCCATTTGCCACCACCACCACAGCAGTGATCCCTAGGATAGACAGGGGAGTTCCCATCTCTCTTTTATTTTCTTACAAATGCGGACATTGTCCGTTCTTGTTTGAGGAGGGGGGGGGGAGAGGGGCGTGGAGTGGTCGCGGTTGGCATCATTGCTAGTTGTTTAGGATATGTTTATGTTTATGTTCGTTGTTTAGGATATGTTTGTGTATTTTGTTTATGTTTATATTTATGTTCATACTTTCACAGTTTTCGTTTAGGTTTGTGTGTTAGGATGTCTCAGTTTAATTTCATGTTTTAGGGTCGTGTCAGGCAGTATGTGTGAGTGATGCCATGATTTCCAATCAAGGATCTTTTTGACCTCTCTAAATTTTCGAAACACATAGTACACGTAACAAGAAAGGATCCTTAAGTTGTTAGATGCTCGGGAATTACCTGCTTGGATAGGTAGGGATGACATAGTAAGTCACCTCCTTGGTGTTCAAGAACTCAATTCTAGATTAGTCTACCACACACTCATACATGTGATCTCTAAGGTATGCCTAGGTTCCGGACACGGCTGACTAATGTTCAACGAACCTTGGGCGTTTCTAAACACCCAAGTGATGGGACACCATAGAAAAAGAGGATTGTTATCGAGCCCCATCATAAAATAAATAAATAAATAAATAAAAAGGAGAAAAGAGAAAAGAGAAAAATAAAAAAGAAAGTGTGAATAGAATAAGTGGGATCTTCTAGTGGAATCCTAGGGCATAGTACGAGGGGCTTGCATGCCTAATGCAGGCAATGGCGGGAGCCGTGACTTCTTTGCACATTTACATGGGACAGAGGATGAAACTTTCCCAATGCCTAGGGCCCTTAGGTTTAGGTGAGTGTTCGGGGTGACGTTCGAGGAGGCTGAATGCCTAGGCCATAAACCAAGCTGGTGGTAGAGTCACCAATGAATCCGTATGGAACACTTTCTGACTAAAACTTATGGGCACTAGAAGTCGTTCATGAAGTAGGTAGGTTAGTATGAATGAAAATGGTGCGTTCTTATCATTTCGTAGTTAGACTCTACGAATGAGGCAAGTTGAATTCAAGTTTGGGTGTCCCGAAACCGAGTTATATGCTAGAGATCATGCATCCAATGCACAGAGACTTCTTGGGAAAGGCCATCGAAAACCTAGGAGGTAAGTCACTTGTCGACCGAACCTTGTTCAGCTGAATTCTTTTGAAAGTCGAACAACCTTAAGGATCCTCTGAAATTAGAAACAAAGGGCAAGATTTGTGAGTTCGGTTCATTTTGATCCTTCCTTTTGGAAACATGTGCATCACCCTCGTGTCGTTGAATTTAGTATGTTATTTTCTTGTGTGTCTAGTTCAGAGTCTGTTTCTTGCTTGGGGATAAGCAAGAAGCTAAGTTTAGGGGTGTGATTGTCCAAAAAAACTCATTACAAACCGGGATTTAGCGAGATTTGGGATCAATTTCATATATATATGACATTGTTTTAATTACTTTTCTAATATTTAGTTTTATTGGGTTTTTGTAGGAAAAATACTGAAAAATGCTGAAAAATACTGAAAAACGTCGTGACTTCTCAATGTTGCGGGAAAGACTTAACAAACCTTATCTTGTGAAGAAGCTATAAAAGGAACAGGAGAATCAAATTTTAGGGGTTTGAAAAACGTTTACAGTGCTAGGGTTTGAGGAACTTGGATCTGGAACAGAGGAAAGGAGACTTGAAGGCCTATCTTAGAGAGAGAGACTTGAAGAATCCGGGAGACCGTCATTCCTTCGTTCTTTTAAGTTTTCTATATCGTTATTATTAAGTCTTGCTTTTCAATTGTAATGGAACAGAACATCATGAGGTTCTAATTTCGTGGTTTAGGGTGTTGGTAGTGATTCGGACATGAAATCTATGTTAAAGTGTTAACCTTTCATAATTCTATTATCTTATATATATTTGTTTTATCATTAACTCATGCTTGGTTGAAATCAACATATTAATTTCTAATCAATCTTAATATGTGAGTGGTTCTTTGTAAGATATGAGAAGTGAATGAAGAATTAGACATAGTTAGGTTAACCTAATAAACTTGGTAATATAGGATTATCAATAATTAGGAGGCTTGAGAGTTCTTTACATTCCATGCACCTTTAATGCTTGGGGTCAAGCCAAGGAGCAAGAAACCTAGTGATAAAGGGAGGTTAAATGACCTTGAGAAAGGCTTTAATTACAATAGATAAGAGCTGCCTTGGAGAACAAGTATACTAGATAATGGAATAGAACCGCAGCATTACATAGTAGGAATGTCCAATAACTCTAACACCCTAACCTCTTTGCACCATTTTGATCATTCTTATGTCTTAAGCACACAATTACATTAGTAGTAGTTTAATCTGCTTTTATTTCCACTTAGACATCACGATTGCCAGTTTGAATATTAAAGAAGTATTACAATTTTGGTACTTAGCATATTACGATTAAGGTTTGCCCTGTGGATCGATATCCGTACTTAGGTGCACTTTATTACTTGACAAGCGCCGCCCTTGCGCGATTAGGCAATTTGCACTTCTTATTGCATATCCACAAAAACACAATCACGTAAACGCTTATCAACCACTAATGTGGTCACTAAGAAGGAAACTATTTTATGGTATATAGTGACCACCTTACAACCACAAACATATAATGACCACGATTTGTGGTCGCAAATTTGCTACCCTATGTAGGTGGTCACTAATCTTCATCGATATTAGTGACCACATCAGCAACCATAATTTAATGACCGTAAGGTGGTCATAAAATTGGTCATTATCTAGTTCATTTGGTCTTCTGCTAATTACATTTTATGACCACTTGAAGATTTATTTGTGACCACATATGTGGTCATTATCCGTGACCATATTGTTGTGGTATTTCGATTCAATGATAATTTCTTGTGAGGTAGCATTTTGTGACATAACGGTCGTATTGTCTTTGTGACCCGAGGATTTTCTAAGACCACCGCGTTGTGATTATTTAAGTGATCATTACCTCTCTAGCGACCACTTGGTGACTACTTCTAAGACTCACGCCATTTGGATTGTTAGCCATCCGATGTTCTAGCTCTGATACCAGATGTTCACACTTGAAATAACTCAAATTTGGAAATTGAAAACAGAGAAAATTAAGAACAAAGCAAATCTAAAACAGATAATAGATCTGAAATAAAAGGGAACCAAAGTCAGGCTCTAAGAGGAGATTTATCAAACACCTTAGATGCACTCAGATGCAAAAAACTGAACTTGCTTTATTCATACGTGAAGACTCCTTAAATACAAAACCATTGACAAAATGCAAATCGGAAGACCTTTATCTCATAGTGACCCATGACTATCAACCATAAAAGCACAACCCAACAACTCCTAATAAAATGCTAAAATTCTATGACTAAATAAATAGGTATGAAAAATTCAAAAACTACCTAACAAACTGATTTATGTATTACCCGTAACAAGACCATGATCGGGGCAGGAACTGACACCACTTCTACTACCTTTATATGGCTTATATCTACATTGTTGAACAATAGACATGTGATGAAGCATGCTTAAGAAGAGTTAGACATAAAAGTTGGTAGAGAGAGATAGGTGGAACAATAAGATATCCTTAACCTAGTTAACCTCAAGCTATTGTTAAGGAAACCCTAAGGCTTTTCCCATAATCCCCTCTATTTTTACACCATGAGCGATTGAAAGGCGCCGACGGTAGTAGGTATCACATTCCCAAAGGCACCCACTTGCTAATCAATGCATGGAAGTTGCACCGAGATCCTGCGGTCTTGTCTAACCTTGAAGAGTTTCGACTAGAGAGATTTTTGACAAGTCATGCAATTGTGGATGTTTTTTGTCAGCATTTTGAGTTAATCCCATTTGGTTATGGTAGAAGATCTTGTCCTGGAGTCCATATGGCCTTACAAATTTTACACTTGACAATTGCTCGATTACTTCAAGGATTTGAGATGGCTGCACCATCAAATTCTCCTGTGGACATGAAAAAAGGGGATGGTGGTATCAGGTGCCTGAGGTCATTCCGCTTGAAGTTATGCTCCTCCTCGTCTTCCTCTAGAACTTTACTAGCTCTACATAAATTAATAGTACCAAAATAAATAAATAATATCGTATAGATCGATCCTTAGTTGATCCATTAGATATTGTCTGTAATGGGTATGTAATAAGTCATTGTAATGAATAAATGTATGAGCATATATGGAGCTTGAGGTTGAAGCCCATTTGTTCATGTAAGCGTTTGGGTGAGTCATGAGTGCTATATTTCATGTAAGAGCTAGATGAAAAGGGCTTTTTCAACATTTAACCCAAAAATAAATAAAATTTTCTCAAATACTACAGCTTGAAAACTATTCCTAAATCCAATATAATTTTTGGCACATGAAAAATGTATTTTGAAGAGACATTTTCTAAAATATTAAAAATCTTAAATTTTAATTGAAAGTGTTTTTTAAAGAAAAATTTCTAAAGTTTCATAAATTATGAATTCAAATTGAAAGTATTTCTTAAAGAGACACTTTTTAAAGTTTTAGAAATTTTGAAGACTTAAAGTGTTTTTTGAAAAGACACTTTTACTTTTTTAATCTACATCCTATGTGGAAAAAAAAACTACATTAAAGTTGAGATTATTTTTCAAACCATGATTTTATTAGATTTATTTCTAATTTTTATATTATTTTTCTAAAACTCCCTAGATGAAAAATTGTTAATTTTCTGCTCCAAACATAACTGATTGATGTTAATTTTCTAAAGTGACAAGTAGAAAAATTGAAGGGAGTGGAAAAAAACTTGTAGACCAAGCAACCATATTTGAATTTAGACATTGAAGCAAGAGGAAAATTTGTTTGAATAGCTTGTGGTAGTGAATCTTTAGTTTACTACCATTATTCAATCTTTGCTCCAACATGGATTTGTATTCTCATTTCCAATTACGTGTAGGGCTTATCCTCGGGTAAGGACATGACCCTCCAAAATTTCTAAAACTTTAGAAATAATTTGAATTTAGACGTAAAATGTTTTTTGAAAAGACACCTTTACTTTTTTAATCTACATCCTATGTGGAAAAAACACTACAGTAAAGATGAGATTATCTTTCAAACCATTATTTTATTAGATTTATTTTTAATTTTTATATTATTTTTCTAAAACTCCCTAGATGAAAATCTGTTAGTTTTCTGCACCAAACGGAATTGATTGATGTTCATTTTTTGAAGTAACAAGTAGAAAAATTTTCAAACCATGTTTTTGTCTGAGGAAAAGTGTGTTTACAAATAATGCAATTTTAGGTTGGAAGTTCCTTTTTTTTTTTTTTAAGAAAAATTAGATTTCAATGGTTTGAAGTACTAGCTCAAGGAAGCTTGGGTCCTACCTTAATCAGTCTTAGTTACTGAAATCTTTTTTTTTTTTTCACTCCAGCTGTGCTGATGCTGGAATTTTGAAAACTTCAAACTTGAAATAACATTATTTGTTAACCTTTCCCTTTCTTGATTATCATGAATATAATAATAATTAGGTTGAATGAAAAAATTATTGCCATATATTATCATGTTCATCCTAAAAATCCTAGGTACTTTCTTGATACATTGATCTCTTACCCCTTTCCTTTGTTATTTTCTGAAATTTAAAACTACAGACCGTGATCGGGGCAGGAACTGAAACCACTTCTACTACCCTTATATGGCTCATATATGCATTGTTGAACAATAAACATGTTATGAAGAAGCATGCTCAAGAAGAGTTAGACATAAAAATTGGTAGAGAGAGATGGGTGGAACAATCAGATATTCATAACCTAGTTTACCTTCAAGCTATTGTTAAGGAAAGCCTAAGGCTATTCCCAGCATCCCCCTATTTTACCACGAGGCAATGGAATATTACCATGTTGGTGGGTATCACATTCCCAAAGGCACCCACTTGCTAGTCAATGCATGGAAGTTGCACCGAGATCTTGCGGTTTGGTCTAACCTTGAAGAGTTTCGACCAGAGAGAATTTTTACTAGGCATGCAACTGTGGATGTTTTTTGTCACCATTTTGAGTTAATCCTATTTGGTTCCGGTAGAAGATCTTTCCCTGGAGTCCATATGGCCTTACAAATTTTACACTTGACAATTGCTCAGTTGCTTTAAGGATTTGACATGGTTGCACCATCAAATTCTCCTATGGACATGACAGAAGGGATGGTGGTATCACCATGACTAAGGTCACCCCGTTGGAAGTTATGCTCACTCACGGTCTTCCTCTAGAACTTTACTGGCGCTACATAAATTATAGTACCAAAATACGTATAGATCGATTCTTAGTTGATCCATTAGATATTGTCCGTAATGGGTATAATAAGTCATTGTAATGAATAAATGTATGGGCATATATGGAGCTTGAGGTTGAAGCCCATTTGTTCATGTTAGCGTTTGGGTGAGTCATGAGTGTTATATATTAGAGTTGTAAACAAGCTAGCCCAACCTATTTTGGGTTGTGGGTCAAAACGGGTTGACTTAATCTGATCCATTTTTATTTAGGCTAGTTTTCATCTAGCCCAACCCAACCCATGAGGGTTGCGGGCCAAAACCTTTAAAAATGCTAAAAAATTAATTTTACAAATTCATCATTCTTCAAATAAAAATAAATAATATACAAATATATAATAATAATTCATATATAAAATAATTGAGTCTAAACAATATAATAATAGTAAATAAACTTAAATAAATAAATAATGTTAGAACACTATTATAACCAAAGTACCAAACTAACTAACTAAAAAGTACAAAAACAATAAAGTAATAACTTAATAACATATCTGAAAAAAACAACAACTTCAAAGTGTCAAGTGAAATCTTATATGCCTCTAATCTTAATCTTTATTCTCATTATATCCAATAATAACATGTGATTTCACATTAGAAATATGTACAGCCTCGATGGTGGTTAAGTTATCATCATCTATTAATTAATTTAGAATGTTAACAATATAAATTTCATTTATGTTTGGAATAAAGAAATATATTTTCCAAAAATGTATATAATAATTAAATATCCTATTTGATTGCTAAAAGATTTAATCATATTAGGAAAGAAATTAGAGTATAATATTTGTTAATTATTTTAAAAATAACATTAGTTTGTTATTAACACTAGTTTAAGTAATAAAATTATTTAAAATATATAGATAATTTTGTTATTAAATTTACTAGTACAACTTCATTTTTATAAAAAAAACATATATGATTGAATAAAATTTAAAGGATAAATAAAAAAAATGAAATTGTAACTATTTAAATTAGGATTAATGAGATAAATAAAAATATATTCAATTTTAAAACTATAATTTATTTAATTCAAATGCATTCTGTAAATTTTCATACAAGATATTTTAAATATTAAATTATCATATAAATTATATTAAAATGATACATTTAGAAATTAAAAATAAAATAGTTAAGAAAACAAAGTTTAATATACTAATCATATATTAATATAATAATTATTTTTAAAACCCCTATGAGAGATAGCCAAAATAACAAATTTTATAGATGAATCTTTGAAAATCTCAATTACAAAGTTAGTTACTTAACAAAACTAAATAAAAATTTCGGGTCAATCGGGCTAACCTGGGCCTAATCCATATGGGCCCGTCCAAAACGGGTTGGGCCAAATTGACCTAGTTTTATTCGGACCTTAAGTTTTATAGCCCAACCATCCAAAAATTCAGGTTAAAGTGGGCTAACCTATCGGGCTCAACCCATATTACCAGATTTACTATATATCTTGTATGAGCTAGATGAAAAGGGCTTTTTCGACTTTTAACCCAAAAATAAATAAAATTTTCTGAATTACAACATGTTGAAAAAAATTCCTAAATGCAATGTATTTTTTATCACATGAAAAATGTCTTTTAAAGAGACACTTTCTAAGATATTAAAAATCTTTAATTTTAATCGAAAGTGTCTTTTAAAGAAACACTTTTACTAGTTTCATAAATTATTAATTCAAATTGAAAGTGTTTTGTAAAAAGACATTTTCTAAAGTTTTAAAAATTTTGAATTTAGACTGAAAGTGTTTTTTGAAAAGACATATTTACTTTTTTTTGAAAGGACATCTTTACATCCTATGTGGAAAAAAAATTACACTAAAGTTGGGATTATATTTCAAACCATGCTTTTATTAAATTTATTTTTAATTTTTATATTATTTTTCTAAAACTCCCTGGATGAAAATCTGTTAATTTTCTGCACCAAACGTAATTGACTGATGTTAATTTTCTGAAGTGACATGTAGATAAATTGAAGGGAGTGGAAAAAAGCTTGCAGACCAAGAAAATTATACCATCCATATTTGAATTTAGACATTGAAGCAAGGGGAAAATCTATTTGAACAGCTTGTAGTGGTAAACTTTAGTTTACTACATTATTCAATCTTTTGATCAACATGAATTTGTATTCCCATTTATAGTAATTGCGAGGCTTATCTGGGGTAGGACATGATCCTCAGAGACCTGGGTGGCGATCATTTACAGAGGGATAAGGGGAAGAAATAAAATAGAGTTAAATTCAATATATTATATTTATTGGCTACTTCAAATCAATTTTATTTATTTAACTTATCAATATAAAGATTAAATAATTCAAAAATATGTAAGTTTCTAAATAATTTTTTTAAATTTTATTTGATATTTTTTATTAGACAACCAAAAATTATTTTCTTTATCAGTTTTTTCTCAGTACTTTGCAGGAACCAATTAAAAACATAATGAATGGCATACTTTTCTTCCATTACAACATTTTAGTCAAATTAATGGGTATAACAAATAAATATTCTATCGATGAACCTCAAAATTAGTCAAATGTGCCACTAACCATAGATGTAGTTTGGCCCACAAAAACCATTCACAAGTATAGTCAAAACCAAAACCTTTACTATTATCCATAAATTATTAGTGCGAAATTCACAGTTTAGAAAAAGAAATAGATGACATTATATATGTAAGAGATTTATTTGGATTGTTAGATTTACGGATTCCTGCATGGTTGTTGTGAGTGGCATGGTCTTTAGGCCCAGACCCACTAATTAATAGGCCCAGTGTCCGCGCAGGTCCATCGCCTGGCCCGCTACATGAAGCAGCCCAAGGCGGCCTGGTATAATAACACCACATGGGAACCAACCAGATGGTACATTCCTAGCACCCGAGTCCCCAAGTCGGTCGTCCTATTGCACGTGAGAGGTTTGTCAAAAACATTTATCCTCAATAAGGGAGAATTGGTCTGTGATAATGAAAGGGAGATTTTAACACCAAAATCATGAGATTATCTTTCCAAAAATCCAGGATAATCGGTCTTTGATAAGTAAAGAGAGATTTTATCATAAAAATTGCGAGATTATCTTTCCTAAAATCCAAGACAAATTTGAGTATTAAACAAAAAACCCTCCCACGAGGGAAAGGTATATGTCATCGTCGAACTCCGCCTTTCTTAACATATCCTTTGTGGCCAGAGCATCGGAGCGACCGACCTACTTGTGGATTGGACCCCGTTTTTGCAGGTTTACATTGCGTCGCTAATGCCCCGGAGATCAGACGATCTAGGTAACAACAATTTACACCGTCTGTAGGAATCGAACAAAGTCTGTCGGCGATGTGAAGAGCTTTGCACCGAAGCCAGTTTATTAGGCCTTCCCCACCGTTAGCTCAGAAGCGGTTCCCTCCACATCCCGGCTCATACGTCACAGTTGCAATGTCGAGCAATCCAGTAATTTAGTCACCCAAAGACCAATTCCTTAATTGGCGTCAAGATATGGAGAAGAAGCATGAGGAACAAGCAAGGCAGATGAGGGAATTGAAGGATCGCATTGAGCACCTATAGCGTGAAAACGATCGTCTTCCAGCCCAAGTAGAGGAAAGACCCAATCTTGGCGAAGGAGAAGCGCAAGATAGCGGGCAAACAAAGCACCCGACCATACGCGACAAGGAAAAGAAGCTCATCGTCCTTGTAATCGCGTACCGTGGATGTGAGTTATCCTTAGACGGCTCATCAGATCCTCCCGTGAAGCGAGAGCTAGATCGCGGCCCCAGGAATGCTCGCATAGCCCAGGTTCGACCAACACCCGATAATGGCTTCTCCGTCGCATGGCCGAAGGGTGTGATGCGGTTATCTTGAATCATTTTATCAGCCTTTGGTACAACGCAATGCCTGTTTCGCATTTAGCGTATTCGAGTCAGGCGACTTGCTCTCCTCCCCACAGGGCGACGTATCCTCATTGTAAGGTCGCCTGCGGGTGTCATTCAACTTTCACTCTGTTTGATGATTCTACTGACCCATATGATCACATCCTCCATTATAACCAGGCAATGACTCTGAATTCCGGCAATGACCTTTTACTGTGTAAAGTTTTATCGGCTAGCCTATGTGGCCTTATTGCTTGGTTTCATCGCTCGCCCAGGCTCGATCATCGTTTAATGAACTTTGGGGAGTATTCATCTCGCAACACCTGTGCTCACTGTGAAAGAAAATGAACATTAGTTCCTTACAAACTATTTTGAAACATGAAGACGAGTCCATCTGGGACTTTATGAGGAGGTTCGGGCAAGCTATCCAGCAAATAGAATTTTACAGCATGGATGCTGTCCTTGAACCGGGGGCTTTGGGTTGTCGCCCCTTCTTCTGTGGCCTTTTTGAATCCGAAGTCCGTTGGTGCCGTTAACTGCGGAGAAATCTATACGTCTCGTATCCACGAGACACATACTGAGTAAAATGGCCACTTGGACCTCATGTGCTCATGAACATGTACTGACTATATTCCAATAGTCCAAGAGTTATTTTATTTCTCTTAATGCAAATACATATTAAAATCTACAATTCTAATACATATTAAACCAAAAACCATCAAAGCCACAACCCGCCTTTCTTCTCAAAAGCGGTCTCTAGTGAGTGTCGTCTCCCTGGATAGTCCTATTGCACGAAGGGTCCCACATTGAGGTAGGCAAAGCCCGTGAAAGTTTTCTAAAGTTACTCCCGCTAAAATGCATGTGCAATGGCATATTAAGCAATCAATCACATTCCATACAATTATTTACTATTATGTAAATGTCTATCATGCATGAGATGCGACCCTCATACTCCTGACTGATCCCCAGCCCAGGCTCCTCACACGGAATGCGAATGTAAGATAAAACCGATCATCGGTGTTTGGCACCATGACTAAACCATTGGAGACCCTCGATTTTATTTCTCAAAAACACAGTTTTTTCTTTTCCTCTTTCTTTTATGGGCCCACAGTTTTCGGGTTTACAGTGAGGATCTGTACGCCTTTTCAACATTTTCACGAACTTATCGTAAAGTTCATATGCTTAGTGAATAACATTTGGGACTTTCACCTTGGGAGGATCTACTGACTTGCTCCGCCCAGAAACATATAATTTATCATTTTGATCATTTATACTGCGTGAATATCTACCTTGGACTTTGTCCCATTTTCCCCGAGTTCGGCCCATTCACCAACCTTTGGTGAATAAACCTTCTACTGCACCCACACCCGACTGTGTGATGTGACCGTGCATATGAAATGCATGATGCCAATGCATTTTCCTCGGGTTACATGCATGAATGAACACTACATGAAACATTTACAAACCATGGACAATTATAATTTATACATATAATCTACACTCCATGCAAACTATGTATTTAATACATCAAATAGCATGCATCAACATCACATTTCCATGTTATTGACAAGCCATAACACATAACTAGGTCTCAAAAATTAGGACCATTCAACAGGGCACTTCACCGTCCCTTCACAAACATGAACCAATTTGGTTCCCGATCATTGTCGACACAACAACAAACCCTGACATCTAGAGGCTTTCGATTTCTAATTAAGCTCTAACTCCTACGATTAGTGAAACCGGAGTCATGAAATCATTACCTTAGTCGAGGCTGGAACTAATTTCCATGACTCGCCTCCATAACCCTACCATTATAAAGCCTTTAGGCTAAAAATAAACCAAGTAGGAAAATATCCTACCTCGTGGAAGTTGTCGAAACTCCAACTTTTTGGTGTCCACACGTAGAGCGCGCTGCGTGCACCAACTTTAGTCCTCGAACTGTCGAACTTCGACCGCCCGAAAGCCGGGAAATTTTCCCTTTCCTTTTCCTTCTTTCTCCTTTTCCTTTCTTTCTCCCTACGAATTCTTTTCCTTTCTCTTTGTTTTCTTTTCTCATACTCTTACTTCTCCCCGAATTCTTTTTCCTTGCAGTTTCTTTTCTCCTTTTTCTCATTTCTCATCTCGACCCTTTCATTTCTCCCCATTTCTCCTTTCTCTTTGCATTTCTCTCTCCCATTTGGATGGGCATTGCCGTATAGTTCAAGAGAAGAAATTCCTTCTCCTTCCTCATGAATGCATGGCTATCATAATTCCATCCTTATTCCTTATTTCTTTATTCCTCTTTATGACATCATCCACTACATGGCTCAATATAGACATAAGTTCATTCCCACACATGGATAATTGTAGGCCATTCAGCTAATGCCAATTGTCCCACTCTTGAGGTACCATGTGGCATCCTAACCTTACCATGTGTCATCAGGCTGCGCTACTCGGCATTAGAATCGACCATATCGGAATCAGACGAGGAGTCGACGTGGTAGCTAGATTCGAGGCAGTTTCGGAAGTCGTTTAGGCATGAGATCTAGAAAAATTACGGATTTTGGTAAAGTACTATTTTACCCTTTATCGAAATCATGGATTTTCTGAGTTTCACATTCCTCCCCATTAAAAGAATTTAGATCTGAATTCACACACACACACATGCGATCACATGCACGCCAGCGGCCCGACCGTGGAGCCTGATTCACGAGATCTCGGCTCACGGTCTCTCTGCATATCCCGACTCTACTTTAATTCTGAGGATAATTCTAAACAACGGCTCTTCAAGAGGCCTCACCCTCTAAGCCTAAACCTATCACACACGATGTAATAATAATGAACATAATACACTTATCAACACATGTAGGAGTAGAAACATACCCTGTACATCGCTGATTGCACGGCTTAGCCTGCGGCGCCGCCAGCGTAGACAAGCCCTGGGTCCCGAAGTCACGGCTTTGTGAGCTACTGTGCGACCTCGACCGTACCTTGGCCCCTGCGGTACATGCGCATCTTGCTTAGGAAAGGCGCAATGTACCCACAGCGGGCGAGTTCCTCGACCCACCCTTTGGGTGAAGGAACAACTTTAGTCGGGTGCTGTCCCGCTAATTTGGTTCTCTGTAGCTCAAAACCACAGGATCCTGCCTCAGTAAGGCAATCCTCTTCATATGTCCAGGCTGATGGCAATAGAAGCATGTCATCGGCCTTGGTTGGCCCTGTATCTGGGGCGCTCCTGAGACTGAAGTCCTTTGCCTCTTTCCCAAACTAGAAGAAGGTTGATCCCCCTTCCTCTTCCCAGAAGTACTCGTATCCCGAATGCCTCGTGCATCCTCAATCTCTCTCTCTATGGTCAGGGCTGTCCCAACCATAGAATCCATATCCTGTAGGCGAAGGCTCACAATCTTGCCCCGAATGGATAACTTCAATCCATTCTCAAACCTCCTGACTTTGGCTAGGTCTGTGGCCACATAGTCATCGGCATAGCGTGCCAACTCAGTGAATCTGGCCACGTACTCCATCACCGTCATCGTTCCTTGCTTCAGCTCTAGGAACTCCTGAGCTTTCGTATGACGAGCAGTATCCGGAAAATACTTGCCCATGAACAGCTCACGGGCTCACATGTCATTACCTCTAGGTCTCTAGAGTCTTTGCCAAATCTCACCGTACTTGGGCCTCGCCCTCTGGGTGGGCAGTAGTCTAATGTAGTCATGTCGGAGGTAATCTCCACTAGCCTCCTAACACCTTCTCGATCTGCATGGACAATGATCTTGCCATAATCGGATCTCCTCCTGTGAATGTCGGATGATGTGACTGAACCTCTGAGGTTGGACCTCCACACATTCTCTTTGCGCTGCTTTGTGCAATAGCGGCAGCCAATGCCTACGACCTCGGCCAAAAGCCTGCTGATCAAATGCGGTGGTGCGACCCCGGTACCAGGTAAACAGACTTTCTACGTCCTCGTCCTCGACTAGCCATCTACACAAGTTAAATGGCAAGTTAAATCCAATGCAGTATCTCTAAGGCATAAACACAGCCCCTCAGGAACACTATTCATACACAGAATACATTTCATATACATTGTCCCTGCATTTATAGGCAATGCAAGACAATTAATTTCATTTTATTAATTCATAATCAACATCAAAAATTTTATTTTTGAAAATTTCATCAGTTGAAAACCTCGTGAACAGTGCCCATGAGCGATGTTCCAGCGGTGTTTCGAGCAGTGCCTTTGGTCAGCCAGGTTAGGTGCACGGGTGCACACCTTGAACCCATCTTGCTCATGCGGCTCGTGCACTACGCCCGAGGCTGTGTGCTTTCGGCTTCTTGTGTACCTTTCGGCATTGTGTGCTGCTCGACCTTCTATATGCCCTGTCCTGGTGATCTTGTGTGTGCCTACTTAGCCTTCTATGTGCCGCAATCACGACGATCTTCTTGTGCACCTTTCGACCTTCTATGTGCCCTGTCTGGTAGGAGCCCTCTTTTGTGTGCACCTTTCATTTGTTGTGTCACTGCTCGAGTTTCTTGTATACTGCTCAGTGTGTATGCCTGCGCACCTGTCCTGACCTGCTGCGGTGTATTGCGATACAAGCGTATCTCCTGCTCCTCCTGGTCCACGATACACTCGATTATATTGTGACCCAGTCTCTATAGTAAACCTGACCCTTGCTGTCACAATACTGCTTATAGTGTATTGCGACCTAATTCCAGCCATGCCGACCCTCGGCTGTCCTTTGATACAGCAGCGAAGTGTATTGTGACCAACTCCCTCATTTGAGCCTATCCTGTCACAATACACTTGGTGTATTGCGACATAATCCACCAGCCATTTTGCTCCCAAGGCATGCTTTGTGTCTGTCTATCCTGTGTTGTGACACGATGAAACGATAGCCAAACCCATTCTTACTTAGTTTTTTTTTTTTTTTCACACTATTTTTTTCCCTTCATTTCTGCTACTGGAAACACCCAAAAAAAAAAAAAAAAAAAAATACATATCCATTTTTTTTTCTCATTCTCCAGTACACCTAAATAAATTTATAAAATTTATTTATTCATTTTTTTTTTCAGTTTTCACCCACTGTAAAAACCTAAAAAAAATATTTCTTCACCACATTTTTTTTTCCATTTCCAGTAGCTTCCTTGCTACTCCATACTTGCAGTAGCTTGAACACTGCAATTCCTACACTTCAAAATTTTCAAGAGTTTAATTACAACTCTTTTTCTTGTACAAAACCTGGACCAATTTTCCAGCTTTTCACATAATCCCTATGCTATTCACCAAGCATACAAATTTACACACAACACATAACAATCCATGTTATAAACATCATCCACACATCAATCACCAAATTCATCAAACAATCACCTAAAACACATGCATGTAGTATTCTAATATTTATCCCGTGATTGTCTGAGTACTCCCTACATACCTAACTCTAACATCAAGCCACTAAGTGGTGATGTTCTTATCTCTTAAAGACTATGGCCTTAGCTAAAGTTCCCCCAAGCCCTAGGTATTCGTATACCTGTCGTACGTCTGCTATGGCGCGCCCCGGTCTAGGGGTCGTGGACCTAACGTCGGCCTGCGGAAAATCATACGTCTCGTATCACGAGACACATACTGATAAAAATGGCCCACTTGGGCCCTGCATCAATACTCATCAAACATGTACCCTTTATATTCCAATAGTCAAGAGTTATTTTATTACTCTTAATACAAATACATATTAAAATCTACAATTCTAATACATATTAAACCAAAAACCATCAAAGCCACAACCCTGACTTTCTTCTCAAAAGCGGTCTCTAGTAGTCTTGAGTCTCCTGGATAGTCCACGTATGCGAAAGGGGTCCCACGGTAATTGAGCAAAGAGGCGGTAGAAATTTTTCCTACAAGTTACTCCCACCTAAAATGCATGTGCAATGGCATATTAAACAATCAATCACATTCCATACAATTATTTACTATTATATGAAATGTCTATATCATGCATGAGATGCAACCCCTCATGCTCATGACCTGAGTCCCAACCGACTCCCTCACACCTGCAATGCCAAATGTGAATAAAACCAGTCATCGGTGTTTGACACCATGACTAAACCATTGGAGACCCTCCAATTTTATTTCTCAAAACCTGATTTTTTTTCTTTTCCTCTTTCTTTTGTGGGCCACGGATTTTCGGGTTTACACCGCAGGATGCCACACGCCTTTTCAACATTTTCACGAACTTACATGTAGGGATTCATGTCCTAGCAGAGTGAATAACATTTGGGACTTTCTGCAGGAGAGGATCTGCAACTTAACCATTGAAAACTATGTAAATTTATCATTTGATCATTTTACACATAATGAATATCTACCTTTGGACTTTTGTCCCATTTTCCCAGAGTTCACGACCCATTCACTAACAACGGTGAATAAACCTTACCACCGCACCTACACTGAGCTGGCCGTGTGTAGTGCATATGGGAAATGCATGATGCTAATGCATTTTCCTCATATTACGATGCATGAATAGGCACTACATGAAACATTTACAAACCATGAACGATTATAATTTATAACATTATAATCTACACTCCATACAGAAACCATGTTAATACATCAAATAGCATGAATCAACATCACATTTCCACACATTGCATGTTATTCAAGCAAATATAACTCTATAGCCCCAGGTCTGAAATTAGGATATTCAGGGGCGCTACCGTCCCTTCACAAGCATTAACCAATTTGGTTCCAATCATTGTCATCACAACAACAAACCACAACATCTAGAAACTTTCAGTTTCTAATTAAAACCCTAACTCCTACAGTCCGTGAAACCGGTCATGAAATCCGTACCCCTTAGTCCCAAGGCTCGGAACTAATTTCCATGGCCTCTACGCAGCCTCAGCTAAGCAACCCCACTGCAATTTATAAAGCGCTTTGAGGCAAAAATAAATAAAGTAGGAAAATATCCTACCTCGTGGAAGTTGTCGAAACTCCAACTTTTTGGTGTCCACACGTAGGCGCCTTTGCATGCTTGACTTTAGTCCTCGAGCTGTCAGACCGACCGCCAGCCGGAAATTTTCCACTTTCCCTTTCCTTCTTTCTCATTTCCTTTCTTTCTCCCTCACAATTCTTTTCCTTTCTCTTTGTTTTCTTTTTCTCGCCTCTTTTTCTAAATTCTTTTCCTTTTGATTCTTTTCTCATTTTCTCATTTCTCATCTAGATTCCTTTCGTTTCTCGTTTCTCCTTTAATTTTCATTTCTCTCCCATTTGGATGGGCATTGCCAAATGGTTCAAGAGAATTCCTTCTCCGCTTCCCTCGGCGAATGCATGGCTATCTTAAATTCCATCCTTATTCCTTATTTCTTTATTCCTCTTTATGACATCATCCGCTCCCTTGGCTCAATATGAGCCATGGGATCATTCCCACACATGGCTAATTGTGGCCAATTTATTTAATCTTAAAATGTCACTCTTGGTGTCATGTGGCATCCTAACTTTGCTTAGCATGTGTCATCCGACCTCATCCTCGAAAAAGGCGTGAAATCCCAGCCACCTCGGAATCCAGCGAGGTCGACGTGGTAAGTAGATTCAGCGAGGGCGATTTCAACGGAGAAGTCCATTTTGTCATCCGAGATCTAGAAAAATTTCGGATTTTCGACCGAAATTACTATTTTACCCTTTATCCAAAATCATGCATTTTCTGGGGTTTCACACTTCCACTCGCTATCTCTAGACCCGCCAGCAACAATGGAGGAATTATACAGGTGGGCGGACAGATATTCAACACTGGAGGAAAATATTCGAGCGGCAACCCAGACAATCATGATCACATATCAGTTGGCTGAAAAAAGATAAGCTAGTAGGGAAAAAGCAGTCTGCGTCCAACAAAGGTCATAACGAAGACTGAAAGCAATCTGGGAGCCCGGTCTAAGAAGAGAGTCGCGAGTAGTTCACCCCACAAATATCTCATGAAGGTTGTTGCCCCTCGTTCGCGACTACCAGTTTCAAATTGGCACGCACCCGTCAGGATGGATCAGCTCAGAGGCACAAACCTTGCGATCTGATTATCCAGGGACCATGGACAGGCGGCCCAGGTGTCAGTCTAAAGTTCATGGTAGAAAAGCTGATCAAGGCGGGACACCTTAGGAGGTACCTAAGGGAAGTTGATCAGGGGGTGGAGTCGGGGCAGCCTATAGGGAGAATTATAGCCAATTCGGCGACTCCGTCAGAGCCTAAACCAGCCATTAATTATATATTGGGCAGCCCGACCAATAATTAGTACCAATCCAAACGATAGAAAAAGGGCTGGATTCGGTAGCTACAGGTTAAGGCTAGGGTAAATCTAGTCCACCTGAGAAGAGAGCGACGGGGGGAAAAGTTGAGCCAATAGATAGCCCCATATCCTTTCCTCTAGTTAACCCTAACAGGGTCATTGTGCCTCACTACGATGTTCTAGTATTCACCCTCTGTATTAATGGTTTTGATGTGCAAAAGGTATTGGTGGATCCAGGCAGTGCGGTAGATTTACTGCAACTTCCAGCCTTCACATAGATGAAGCTTTCTCCTGGCATGTTAAGTCAGTCAGGTAATTTAACATAGATGGAAACGACTATGACCCACGTGGGAGATGTCACGGCTCCTTAAAAGCGGGTTGGTCACTTTCGGTGGAGTTCTATTTTAATAGTCGAAGACTTGGGGCCTTATAATGCCATAGTGGGCCGGACTTTGTTGCACTCCATGAAGGCAGTGCCGTCAACGTACCAAATGGTGAGCTATTTGACAACCTTAGGGCAGGTAGACCTTTTGAGCAGCCAGCTAGATGCTGAAACGATGCTATTAGATGACCGCAGAGCAAAAAGGGGCGTGATTCGAGCGACCTCTCCCAAATGATCCGCGTTATCTTGCCCCAAATCAAGAAGAAAGGACTCGCTGGATGTGGATCCATTGGAAGAAGTGGAGTTGGACGGGCCAGAGAGATTTACCTACTTCAGTTCCTTTCTATCAATGAAGAAAAAACACAATTACGACTCGCGCTGCTACGTAATATTGATGT
Organism: Tetrastigma voinierianum; assembly: GCA_016808115.1. Taxonomy (NCBI): domain Eukaryota; kingdom Viridiplantae; phylum Streptophyta; class Magnoliopsida; order Vitales; family Vitaceae; genus Tetrastigma; species Tetrastigma voinierianum. The sequence goes on along the minus strand of JAEQBH010000070.1, from coordinate 150,527 downwards.
ATTTGCCTGGAAACACTCTGACATGGTCAGGATAAGTCCAACGGTGGCTTGTCACAAACTAAACGTCCTCCCTGTTGCCAAGCCAATAAGGCAAAGGGTGAGGAGGTTCCACCCGAACTGACATCAGATCATTCAGACGGAAGTAGACAGTCTTCTAGCAGCAGGTTTTATAAGGGAGGTGAAGTATCCTAAGTGGCTGGCTAATGTGGTGGTGGTATCGAAAAAGTGTGGCAAGTGGCATGTATATGTAGACTATACTGAGCTCAATGAACCATGCCCTAAAGATAGCTTCCCCTTGCCATGAATAGATCAAATTGTGGATGCAACAACCGGGCATGGCTTTATATCGTTTCTAGATGCCTTCTACGAATACCACTAGATTCCTATGCATCCGCCTAACGCAGAGAAAACTGCCTTCATCATGCCACACGGATTGCACTGCTACAAAGTAATGTCGTTCAATTTGAAAAACGTAGGGGCAACATACTAGAGGATGGTGACCAGGATATTTCGACCCTTGATAGGAAAACCCATGGAGGTTTATATTGATGATATGCTTGTGAAATCCAAAGAACGCCCCAATCACACAAGGCATTTACAAGAAAACTTCGAGCTATTACAAAGATACAACATGAAACTTAACCCTTTGAAATGCGCCTTCAGAGTTAGCTCGGGCAAATTCTTAGGTTTTATGGTAACACAAAGGGGAATAGAGGCTAACCCTATCTAGCTCAAGGCCATAATGGATTCTCATACCCCCACTTCCAGAAAAGGGGTACAACAACTAAGCTGGGGCTAGCGTACTGGAGGCCCTAGAGGCGAGTTCCTTATGCCTCTTCATGGAGTTGTTTTGAAGCCCATTTCTTTGCCATCTAAAAAAGCCAATGAATGAAGTCTAGGAATAAAATGCCACCCGTGCTCTTACGGCAATCCAAGCAATACCTTCTTTGAACCACTTGTTCGCTAGCCACTGGTCGGACTCTATATTTACTTGGTAGTCTCTGAAATCTCGGTGAGTGCAACATTGTTCAAAGAGGATGAAAGCGGAGCGAGACCCGTATTCGCGTAGCGAGTCACATGGCGAAACCGATATGTCTCGACGGCGGCTGTGTCGCCAGTGCATTTGCTAAAAACCGTCCTACTTCGAGTGCACCCTATCATTGTACTCACCAACCTCCCTCTAAGGAGCATTATACACAAGCCCGATCTGTAGGGGTGCATGGCTCGGTGGGTGGTTGAGCTAAGTGAGTTCGGTGTTCAATATAATCCTCGTCTGGTGGTGAAGGGCCAAGTATTGGCTAACTTTTTAGCGGAGATTCCTCAGTAGGAAATGAAGTCAGAAAACTCTTACTAGTGGATATTGAATGTGGATGGTGCCCGCGTAAGCGGGGGGCCGGATTGGGTACTTGACGCGACCCCGACAGAATGATAGAAACGGCCATACGTTTGGATTTCCCCGCTTCCAATAATGAGGTCGAGTATGAAGCAATAATAGCCAGGCTCAACCTCCCAATCTCCTTATCCTCAGAAAAGATCATCATAAGAAGTGACTCTCAATTGGTGGTGGGGCAGGTAAACGGTGAATATGAAACAAGGGACCAGCGCAGGATCAGGTATGTGAGTCTAGTTAACTTGCGTTTGGGAAACTTGGCAGCTTGGCGGCTAGAGCATGTCCTAAGAAATTATAACGAAAAAGCAAACGCTTTGGTAGCCATAGCCGCGTCCCTGCCCATAAAAGAAACAATGCTCCTCCTCGTGTACTACTAGCTAGAGTTGTCGATCACTACCAGTCAGGTGAATGAAATAGATGAAATGGGTCCTTTTTGGATGACTCCAATAGTTCGCTATTTAGTTAAGATTAGCTTCTTGGGACCAAACAAAATTTGAAACCCACAAGATCCAAGTCCAGGCAGCTCGGTTCTCCCTCGTTAACAGTCAACTATAATGGTCCCTATCTTAAATGCCTTACTTACCAACAGGGACAATACGTATTGGCAAAACTCAACGATGGAATATGCGGCAATCACCCGGGTGGCAGGACATTGGCACATAGAGCTCATACCCAAGGCTACTATTGGCCGACCATGCGTACGGATGTCGCCGCCTATGTTAGAAAGTGTGACTGCTGCCAACGACAAGCCCCTGTCTCAAAGCTCTCGACCCAAAATTTAACAACCATAACAAGTCCCTGGCACTTCGCTCAGTGGGGTATTGACATAGTCGGGCCACTACCTACCGCCCCGACTCAGAAGAAGCTGTTATTGGTTGCCACCGACTACTTCAGAAAATTGATAGGTCGAAGCCTTCACATCCATCAAAGACAAAGAGGTCGTTCAGTTTATAAGGAAGAACATTGTGTGCAGGTTTGGAATACCCCAATCGATTGTAACAAACAACGGGCCGCAATTTGATAGCCGGGTATTTAGTAACTTTGCGTAGAGTGAAAATAAAAACCATATCTCCAACCCCACGGTACATAAACGCGACCAGGTGGCGTCTAATAAAACACTCCCTGCTCGGCTTTGGCAGCTACGTGGTAGAAGGAAAGTGGGTAAAAGAGCTACCTAGAGTATTATGGGCCTATAAAATAACCAGCCAGAAGCCAATGGGGGAGTCACCGTTTGCCCTCACATACGGGATGGAGGCTATTAAACCCATAGAAATCGGGATGCCCACCATTCGGACGAGAGTTCACGAGAAAGCGTGCGAAGCCGTAACTAAAGACCTAGACCTGGCGGATGGTTTCGGAAGCGTGACGGTGCACATAGCATCATACCAGCGAGAAGGTTGGCAAACTTACAGGCGGCGTAAGCGGGTGTACATTGAGTCGGGGAGTTAGTCTTGAAGGGTTTTGAAAACCGCAACCCGACAGACAAGCTCCGGCCAATCGGAAGAGGCTGTACGATGGTTTTACTTGGGGACAATCGGGTCTTATCCATTGAGCAAACCAGACGGGACTGCTATTCCCAGGATGTGGAACGCCATGCATCTTAAGAAGTACTATCAGTAGTGTATTCATTGAGGAAATTATCATCAATAAAAAGATTATACTTTACACGTTTCCTCTTAAAACCTACAATTGCTTCTTTCTAAAAGTCTAGATGTGGTTGTTGTCCTGCTGGCATTCTAAAAGTCCAGATATGGTTTTTGTCCTGGTGGCATTCTAAAAGTCCAGATGTGGTTGTTGTCCTACTGGCATTTTAAAAGTCCATATGTGGTTGTTGTCTTATTGACATCCTAAAAGTCCAGACATGGTTGATGTCCTGCTGACATCCTAAAAGTCCAGACATGGTTGATGTCCTGCTGGCACAAAAAGGTCTAGGCATGGTTGATGTCCTACTAGCGTATAAAAGTCCAGATATGGTTGTTGCCCTACTGGCACCTAGAGAAAGTCCAGTCGTGGTTATTCCCCTGCTGGCATTTTCAAAATAAAAGAGCCCAGACATAACTATCATCATGTAAGGATTTTTATCAAAACGTGACTCATTAAAATGCGCTAAAGAGCGCCAAGGGTTATAAGAAATAATGTGTATTATGGCGGCATAACGGCCCCTCCTTACAAAAATCTCCTAAAAACAAACAAATATAAAGGAAAGAGTCATCCCTGCTCCTCCGCGATGGCACCCTCCACTGGGTCCTTTGTCGTTTCAACCGGATGTACTTCTGCAGCCTTGGCTTCGTCAGTTGACGGGGCTAGGGGGCACCCTAGATTCTTAAAAAACTCTAGAGGAAGTGGGTCGGCAGAGTCAAGCATGCCATTCGGAATCCTTGGTCTGTCACAACGGATACCATGTTTGAACACACAACATCTGTAGCCATAAGCGAAAATCTACTTTAGGGCTTTCTAGTAGTCTTTCACCAGGTCTTCCTTGTCCTTGCCTGCTTGGGAATGAAGAGCAGACACCTCATATCTGGATGCCTCGAGCTCCAGTAAAAGCGATGTTCGCTCAACCATCAGACGGGTAACCTCAGCCTCCAAGGACTCTTGGACCCTAGTCAGGTCATCCTCTGCCCTTGCCTTAGCCTTGCCCGCTGCTACAAGCGCCACCTGAGCCACATAGCCTCCTGCCAGCCCCTCTTCCCTTTCTTTCTCACTTTGTCTGTCTCTTCTCCCACACCGGCACCTTCTTGCTTCCAATGTTGCGACTAAGATTTCGCTTTGGCCAAAGAGGCTTTTACGGCCTAATGCTTGCAAACGGCTGATTGGGCATAAAGCCTCAGTCTCTAGGCATCGTCTAGCCAAGACTCAAATTCCCTATGTTGGCGGGCCATATTCCGGATGGCCATCATAGCCTGTAAAAAAGAAGCTAGAACGAAGCTACTAAACATAGCGATAACCAAAATGGTACCGTACCAATTCGGGCGTCGGTGAAAATCATGGTTCTTGGATATCGTCGTCCTTGACCACCTGGCTTGACCTTCTTATTCATATGGTTTGGGAGCGGATTGGAATCTTTGCCGTGCGAGCCGCCTGTCTCCCGAAATAATTAGGATGAAGTCGGCATGTATGCATGGCTAGGCTACCGCTTGGTTAAAGGGGCTCCAGCGATGAATAATCTCCCACGCACCCTCTAGATCACGGGTAACCATGCCTGCCGGAGGGTGGATCCTCTCATGAGGAGGAATGTACGTGCTCAATAGCACTTGGTTAGGTGGCCTTCTCCTGCTATGTGCGGGATATGCAGGCCTGGGCGGGGGAAGCGGGGCAGCAACTACCCCTGAGGGGGAACCCCCGCCAATTTCATCAATACTAAGACCCCCAACAGGGATCCCCTCCTCCAAAGGCACACTGACCTCATTTGAGAACATACAGCGGCGATCATAGGTGGCTCGATCGGGTCGGCGAGATTATTGCCCAGTCTTGCTAGGCCTCTTAATTCAGTAAAGACCTCCTTGGACGCTTCCCATCGGATGTGAGAAGCGGGGCTGTCCTCAAGTCCTGAGTCGCTTTACCGCCTGCATGCGGCAAACTCGACCGGAAAGCATAGACATCTCTCTCTTCCTCGCGGACTCAGCGGAAATGCGCTAGGCCAATCCGAGGAAGCCTCGATGGCGAAGTTGGCTGCTTTAGTTTGTCGGGTCCTCTTCCTATCTCGTCCCTTATTTGCCAGCTGGGGGGCAGGCCGTGGACTTTGTGACTGGTTGGCCCAAGCTGACCTCACTAAGGTCCTTTGAGCGGCCTCCGCTTGGCCCTCTTGAATCAAAAAGCGCTGAGAGAAAGAGCTACCCGGGACTGACTTGAAAGGTCGGCGTGGTGCTACGCTAATAACCTTAGCAGACCTTGAGCGAGGAGCGATGGGGATAATGTAAGGAAGGAAATTTGCGCTGAGTCACGGGTTCTTCGCCGTCAACAAAAGCTCGTGATTGCACTCTGCCTCGGGTTATCTCCATGATCACTTGATGTTCTCGGTACAGCCTTCTCGATCTAGTTTATTAGTAGGCGCGCTGCGCAGGAAAGCAGTACATCATACAATCACGTGACGAGGAACATGAGTTGCAACTAAACTAAAACAAACCTAGAAACACCAGGGACTGATTCACGTCAAAGGGAAGCCCCAAAGAGCCAAGTGTCTCGTCTTGTAGAATACGACGGGAAAACCCCGCGCGCCGTCTTGCGAGAATCAAGAAGCCCGGTTACGAATTGAAGTAATGGATTGTGGGCGGACATAGACAATCTGCCCCCAATCCCAAGCTTCAACGTATAGATGAAACAAATCTCCACCCGTGAGATATCCAGCTGGTAGACAAAGTTAAGCACACTGCAGCCTATTAAAATCCGAATAACGTTCGGATGAATGCAATGGAGGTGCGGGAGACATGTGAAACTACTTCTGGCAGTAAAACGAGGAAGCAAAGCCAAGCGTGAAGCGCTCCCGGGTGGAAGTAGAGGCAGCTCATCCCGCTTCTCCCTCTTTTGTTGAGATAAATTTTGGACCATCAAACAACTCCAAACTTATGCTGCTCAGGAACTAGACAAAATGACACCAAACTCTTCCATGGACATGGAAGAAATGAAAATTTCACTGCGAAGCAACTCTGGTTAGGCCCTCTCTTATTACTTAATCTGAATAGTAAGTCCCTCTTGACCTCTCGCCATTCTACAAGCAAACAAAAAAAAGAATCAACTTAACGATCTCCTACCAAAACGATAGTAGGACCAAAAACCATGAAGTTTTTCAAAGCTTATAGTATAGTGGTAAGTATCATAAAACTTGTTTGACTGATTTTTAAACATAGACCAAATCTGATGAAATAATAAACAATTACATCCAGAGACTTTTTCAATCCCCAACTAGAATCCCATAAACTTGATTGACTAAATTTTGATAAAAATATGTGTTTAGCCCTTCTTTTTTTAAAAAGGGACCCATTAAAATTGATTTTGGTCTAAATCACTGCAAGTGCATAGGTCATGCAAGTAATAAAATTGATTTAAGTCTAGATATCATTCCCACGAGGATTGATGATAAATCTAAAAATCAAGTACCCTATCTACTCAAGATCCTTACTATTTGAACTCCAAAAAGAGAGATCTTATCACCAAAATTGTTAGATTATCTTTCATAAAATCCAAGACAAATTCGAGTATTAAACAAAAAACCCTCTCATGAGGGAAATGTATGCAATCCTAACTGTCGAACTACCTTCTTCTTCTTTTTCTCCATCCTTTTGCTGACTTAAGCATCGAAGAGGCGGCCAGCACACCACCGTCGACCCCCTTTTTTTCAGGTTTACATTGCACTGCTAATTCACCGGAGATCAGACGATCCAGGTAACAACAATTGTAACAACTTAACAACCTTTCCCACATTTCAGCTGCTTGTGTTTCTCTATATAAGAATGCTTCTGTAATCAGTTTTCAGGTGAGAATAAATTTCAGTTCAGTTAGTTTCAATCCGTTTCTTTACTAATCTCATTCAACAACTCAATTTCCTTCATGGTATCAGAGCCATTTATGACCATCTGATTCCTTTCCTCTTGATCCTGTTTACCCTTTTCTTTTCCTTTTTTCCTAATCTTGTTTACCCTCTTTTTCTAGTTTACTTTGTCTGAGTCTTTTCTTGCTCTTTCATTTTTGTTTCTTGTCACAATGGAACAATTTTCCACTCATTCTTCAGAGTATCAACAGAATCCGATTGTCACTCCAATTTCACATATCATAATCATGTTCTTCCTATCAAACTTGATAGATCCAATTATATAATGTGGAAAACGTAAATGGAGAACGTGGTTTTTGCTAATGGTTTCGAAGAATATATTGATGGAACCCAAGCAATGCCCATCCAAGCAATCTTATAGTAGAAGTTGCATCCTGCGTAAAAGGTTTATAAATTAATAAATAACCGCTAATATCATCCATAAATTATTAGTGCTAAATCCATAGTTAAAGAAATAGATGACATGCCTATCATGTCTAGTTCGGTAGAGCGTTCAATGTGTAAATTACCCATGCATATACAAGGACATTGATTTCAAGAAAAGTAGTAAGAAAAATATTATTTTGTTTAGTTGTTTAAAAAAAATATTATTTTGTTTAGTATTTACTTTATATTTTCCCTTATATTTTTCATATAATCAAAACTTAGGAAAATTATTCTCCCTAATATATTTTTTCTTTTCCTAGAATTGTTTGGAGAACCAATATAGCTGAAACTTTTTTGTTATTATTATTAAAATAATAATTTATTATGTAATTTGTATGTGTAAATCATATTACACCATCAATTTATAATACAAGTAGCCAGTTTGAGTTCTCTAAGGCCGTGTTTGGTAAGCGGGATTGAGGGGGATTAGACTAATTTTTGAATGAAAATTAATTAATCACGGTTGGTAGATCTTGGGGTATTAAGCTGGGGACAAAATTAGTGAAGGTGAGTTATTTTGTGTAGTTTTTAACCCCCAAATTGACAGGTCTCACCCCGGACTAAACCGGGGACAAAATATTTTATAGTTTTTAAAAAAATAATTAATGTAACTAAAAAATTTAAACAAAAAATTTATTAACTAATATATTATCAAAAAACTTCGTTTATTTTTTTCAATTTCTAAACTTGTCTCATTTAAAAAATTAAACGAGGCGGGGTGAAGTGAGGAAAATTCCCAAGCTCGCCCCGGATTTACATTATTTTTGTTTTATTTTTGTTTTTAATATTTTATATTTGCTTTTTATTTTATTATATTAAAATTAATATTTTTTCATACAAATAAAAAATATTATGAATTTATAAATTATTTATTAAAAAACATTGTAATTATTATTATTTATATTAAAAGTATAAAAATAAAATAATAAAATTATTTTAAAATATAATCGGAGCGAACTATTATTATTATTTTGGATACATGATTCATATTGCTTCGTCGGGCTAGTTTTACCAGAAACAATTTATTTCTTTTCAGTTCACTTTATTTTAAATGAACTTAGCCCAAACATTTCCTAACTACGAGATTTTGAAAAAAATCTAGATCCACAGATCGGCAGCTTATTACCCGGAAAATCGGAAAAATTTCCGCTTGTCTCATAATTGTGAAACTTTTACGGGTCACTAGATTTGTGAGGCAATTTACTTAGTTGCGATTCGTTTCGTCATCCAAGATCTAGAGATTTTTCTAGGCTTCTCTGAACCCTTATGGCAATTTATTATTTTATTAGCATTTTGCGATTTTGAAATTTCTAATTTTCTTCAGGTTTTCACGAGGCGTAACAATACTTGAACGTATCGGATTTGAAAAATAAACCCAAACCTGTAAAAACCCGATTAAATTAAATTAAACGTGCCGTAAGAATGAAATTTGGGCGAGAACCGAAATAATGCATCACAGTTGCCATCCACACTCATTTACCTAATGTTAAAACAAACAAATTAATACTTAATGATATTAAGTACTATCCAGTATTAAGCTCAAAAAAGTTCTATTCAGCATTAAGTAAAAAAAAACAAACACCACCTTAGTCCGGTATGTACCAAACGTAGGATAAAAAGTCCATAATTTTGTCTAGACTGTACCAAACACAGGACAATATTAAATTTGTCCCAGTCCTAGTCCGACCAGATTAGTCCCAGTCCGAGTATAAAATTAATCCTGCTTAATCTTGCGTACCAAACATGACCTAAGAGTTATTTGAGGTTTTATCCGGTTGTTAACTTCAGTATCCCGTGAGATTAATGAATGTGTATGCAAGTTGGCTTGGACATTAGCGGTTATGATAGATAAATTATAAGAGATAATGGATACTTACCAGAGGAAGAATTACTTTAGAGATCTTGTTTGCTTCACTGGATCAGCGACAATTACAATGAAATGCCACTTTGTTCACAATCTAAATTTCTTCTTCTTTTGGTAGAGATTTTTGAGAGTGCAGTTTTTTTTTTTTATTTATTAGAAGATCAGAGAGATTTTGTATAAAACCCTTTTTGTTTTATTAACTGCAGTTAACTTCCATTTAACTGCAATTTTAAATTCAAAATAATTTTGTCTAGACTGTACCAAACACAGGACAATATTAAATTTGTACTCGCTCCCAGTCCGGATCGCATTAGTCCTGGGCCGAGTATAAAATTAATCCTCGCTTTAATCCTCAAGGCACTCAAACATGGCCTAAGAGTTATTTGAGGTTTTATCCGGTTGTTAACTTCAGTATCCCGTGAGATTAATGAATGTATGTAAAAGAGTTTTGGACATTAGCTGTTGGTGATAGATAAATTATAAGAGATAATTTTGATACTTACTGTGGCGGGGCACTACTTTAGATTCGCTTGTTTCACCGATCGACAATTACAATGAAATGCCACTTTGTTCACAATCTAAATTTCTTCTTCTTTTGGTAGAGATTTTTGAGAGTGCAGTTTTTTTTTTTTATTTTATTAGAAGATCAGAGAGATTTTGTATAAAAACCTTTTTGTTTTATTAACTGCAGTTAACTTCCATTTAACTGCAATTTTAAATTCAAAATTGAGTTGGGTCATGGATCATGGGTCATGGATCATGGGTCATGGACCCATTTTGGGCGACCCAACTCTAAAATCCAACATCTCCCACTCGCACGAAATGGGATCCATGCTCTCTCTTAATATCATATAAGAGAACATCATCTCTTATGCTCTCTACCAATTCATACAAGAAAAATAGATCGTGTGACCAAAGATACTTCGAGAGAGCTCTTACATACATCCTGTTAGGAATATATAGCTTCTCGACAAACAAAGATCATGAGTAGATTCTAAGTATGCGCACTCTAGATCATTTTATTACATTCAAATCTCAAACGATCTCAATCTTATATATCATATATCTAGATTCACAATTATAGACACTCTATAATTCGTATACTCTGAATACAAACAAAATGTGATATGTTTAATGATCTTCCTCTCTTTTCTCAAATTCTTAACTTAATTTAATTTTGCTTTTCCAAAGAGTGCCTCATTAGATCGAATTCTCATAGTCCTTTGCAACACTCTAAAATAGCAAGTATTAAACAAGCCTTAAGAATTAGAATATCATAAGGGTATAAATATAAGGCTCTTATTCCTGTGTTATCTCACATCAAAGCCGTAGATCCGAGTTTGACATCTATATTGACATAATTTGCACACATGGTATGAAACACGTATACGGTATTTTCTCCTTTTCCCATGGAGTGTATGGGTCTTTATGTAATGTATTTATACTGCATGTATAATGGTTCATACATTCTTAATGTCTAACTGAGTCTTCGGTTTCACTTCTTTCATGTTCATCGAACTCAAATCAAGTAACATAGATGATAGTGAATTTTTTTATTCACTTACAATCTTTAATAAGATCTCATCTTGTTTGTTAACAAGGCGATATTCATATTTTAAGCTTGGTCATCATCACTTAGATAATAAGCTTAAAATTGTCTCATCTCTCATCAATCAATGTACTTAATGAGAGGTTGCATTTATCTGTAGAGAGAGGCTAGAATTCCTTTATCTCATCTAACATGTTCTTTTCTAATAAATCGAGAGTGTATTTCAAAAATAAACACTCACACATATGTGTAGGCTTGTAACAAACATATTTATTATTTGAACATTAATACAACATGAACATTGTCAGGGAAACATTACAATAAGTATCATATTCTACGCAACTTTGAGAGATTTACATGCTTTATAAATATATCTCGAGGAATCGGCCTTGTCAAGGCATCCGCAACCATTTCACGCGTAGTGGGATATACTCTATGTTCACCTTCTCAGGTGCAACCATGTCTTTACAAAGCTATACTTTTATATCTATGTGTTTGGTTTTGCCATGATACTTAGGGGGTCCTTTGTGTATGCTATTGTCGTCGACTATCACAAACCATTAAGACCGAATCAACACTTCTTTAGCATTTACACTCAAGTGATCAAAAAACTTTGCCACAATGTTTTGCATCGTGTTTTAAAAAAGCTACAAATTCAAATTTTCCATTGTGGACAAGGCTACAGATCGTTTCTACTACCCATGATATAGCGGCCATTGTTGAGTAAGAAGATGTACCCAGAGGTAGACTTTCATCTAAGTCTCTCCCAATCAGCATCATAGTCCCTTTAATTGCGATCATTTCTTCAGAACACAATGAATAAGTAGCGCCTTTTAGGGTGCCTTAGTATCCTTTTAACTCCGCTTCCAATGTAATGGGTTCCGGGGGTTGACTGATATCTACTACCATGCCAATGTTAGCAAATATCGTTCAGATAATATCATGGCATACACACGACTTCCAACCGCACTTGTATAGGGTGAACTTTCCTCATATACTTCTTCTTGTGAGTTTTAGGACACATTCTTCCAAGACCTTCACCTTTAGCAATAAAGAGACGATGGTTTGAATGCCAGATTTGGAATCGCTCAAGGACTTTATCAGATGTACCTAGCCGATGCAGACAATAATTTCTTCAACGACCGAGATCTTAACTCCAAGAATATAAGCAAGCCTTCACCATATCTTTCATCTCGAAATCGATGATAAACCATCCTTAATTTCATTGATATACTCTTTGTTATTACCAAATTTATAAGTATATCATCAATATTATAATGACATAATTATAAACTTGTCAATGGATCTTTTATATACACAATGATCTTCGGCCAATCATAATAAAACCATTTAATATGATCGTGATATGGAAACAAATATGGCTCATTGCCTTGAAGATCGGCTTAGGCCATATATGGATTTCAAAAGTCTACAAACTTTATTTTCGTCCTCGTTAACAAAACCTACTGTGTCGCCGTACATGTAGATTTCCTCTTCTAAATCACCATTTAGAAATGTTGTCTTTACATCCATTTGATGTAATTCAAGATCCATACTTGCTACGATAGCTAGTATCAAACGACCAGGTGAATCTTACAACAGAGAAAAAGTTTCATAATCTATTCCTTCCTCGTTGTGTGTAGCCTTTTGCTACTAGCCTAATCATATTTATCACTGTGCATCAGCCCTTCTAGATTTAGAACCCATTTATTCCCCAATGGTCTTCGCTGGGCCCTTTCTAAGATCAACAAGTTCCCAAACTTGATTTGATCTCATAGACTCCATTTCCTTCCTCCATCGCTTTGTCCAGCCTTATCGTACCGAGAGAGCCCTCGTGACATTCCTGGTTCATCTTGGTCCATGTAATGGCTACAAAGGTCACCACCTCAATGTCAAACTACCACTGGAATGCCTTTGTCTACCACTACGTCGCACTTAGGTTCCTAAGAAATGTATTCCTCTATTATCCTCAAATTGCTCCCACTCGACCATGATCATTAAGGTTCGAAAGTACTCCCATTCGATTGGTCTACTCTTGATCAAGATCATTATCATTCGCACTCGAGTTGAAACATATTTCCTAAAAATGCTCCCATTCGAATGAAGTGAGTCTTGATCACCAAAATCCATGGTCTCATAGAAAGACAAGTCTTTATTGATATCACCTTGTCGAGGAAAATCATTCTCAAGAATGTGACATCTCGTGATTCAAATTTATGAGACTCCCACTCATTAATCACCTATAAACACATACCCTTTCGAATGTTCCCTGAGTATCTTATAAAGATACATTTCTTTCCCCGGGCACCTAGTTTACCATGTGTGGGTGCGAGGTATTAAGAACATAGGCCGCATTAACCCTGTCTTAAAACACTTAGGTCAGGTTTTCTGTTTGTCCATAACTCATATGGAGTAGTGGGAACTGATCATAGGGGCACACCTAGCTAAGGATAAATGTGGCGCTTAATAGTGCATCACCCCAAAAGTGGATTGCACTCAGCTCGTGCCATCATAGACCTAACCATTTCAAGGAGCGTTCTATTTCTTCTTTCCGCAACACCATTCTGCTACAAGGTTTTGGCACAACCAGTCTATTATGAAACCAATCGGTTTTGTCCAGTTTGCTGGTTAAACTAGGTGTTTGCTCAGTCCGTACCTAGTTTGACTAATGTTCGATTCATTTAAATGAACCGAAATTGTGGTTGGTAGACGCTTGAACCGGTTCGACGGTCTGGTTTTTAATTTACAGATGAAGAAAATATCTTGGTCTTTTAATGCCTGTTTATAGATTTTCTGTTCCTGTTGAATCTTCTTATTATGACTATGATTTCTTCATTGCAAATATGGCATTTAAATCAATACCAGAAAGCAAACAGGAAATGGCTCTGATACCAATGATAGATAAATTATAAGAGATAATGGATACTTACTGTATGGGCACTACTTGTAGATCTTGCTCAGCTTTCACCGGATCGATACCATAATGAAATGCCACTTTGTTCACAATCTAAATTTCTTCTTCTTTTGGTAGAGATTTTTGAGAGTGCAGTTTTTTTTTTTTTTTTTTTATTAGAAGATCAGAGAGATTTTGTATAAAAACCTTTTTGTTTTATTAACTGCAGTTAACTTCCATTTAACTGCAATTTTAAATTCAAAATTGAGTTGGGTCATGGATCATGGGTCATGGACCCATTTTGGGCGACCCAACTCTAAAATCCAACAGGTTATAAAAAAAATATATATTACATGTAAAAATAAGTATAGACTGCAGTTATGTTCCTATAATAAATTTTAAAACCTGAGCTGCCACCCGGAATATAAAAAAAGTTTTATAGAAGATTTTTTTTTTCTGTTCATCCCTCTTTAATTTTAAATAAAGTTATCTCTACTAAGAGGCATCACAGTGACATTGTCTCTTCCAAGCAAATGTCTAGCAAAAGGTTATGTTTAGTTTTCGAAAAATATTAAAGAAAATAATTTTATTATGTTTGACTGTTTAATTTTTTTAAAGAAAATCAAATGCTAATAAAATTATTTGGAAAGTTATACATTTTTATAAAATTATTTAATCTTTATATTGATGAGTTAAAATAAATATTGTTGGTTTAAAGTAGCAAGCAAAAATTAAGATATAGGATTTAACTCTATTTTTAATTTTCTTCTTTTTTTTTTTTATTCTACTTTTCATCCCTGTTTTCTTTCGTTTACATTTTTCCTCACATTTAGAGAACCAAATATAGCCCAAATGTCCTCTGGATGTTCACTTTTTCCATCTATGAAAATTTTGTGTCACATATAAGTCTGTTTGTCTTTTATTAATTATAAAATGGGTATGTGTATCCTCCAATAGCATAACCACCAAGAAAAATATTGTATTATATATAAAAACTATTCAGTCTGTCACCCTTCAATGTAAAATAAACACTGCGTGCCCCTAGTCTTAGCACCAGCCACCAAAGGTGCCTAACTTATTTGGCTATAGCTATTGAATGTGACATCCAAGTTATGTTTGGTTGTTCGAAAATTTGATGGAAAATGTAAGGGAAAAAATAAAGAAGAGCAGAAAGAAAGAAAGAAAATAATGTTAAAAGTCAATAAATTGTTTCTATTTGCAGCTTTAAGCTCATTGTATTTATTTTAACTCATCAATTTGAAAATTAAATGATTTAAAAATTTATAGAAGTTTTTAATTAATTTTACTTAAATTTGATTTTCTTTAAAAAAATTCATAAAATGTGAGAAGATATTTTTTTAATAAATTTTTTTCTTAGTACTTTATGATAGCATGATACTCATGTTGAACCAAAATCCTAGAAGTTTGAGATTGAAAATTGGTTGGGTAATACAACATTATTGTTTGAAAAATCAATAATGGTATAGAAACAGGTACTAGTCATAGCGCTTATTTGGACTGATTTTAATTTTCTTAAGTGTCTAAGTGGAACATTCAAAGGGAAAGAAAGGACTAACACGACAGAGAATAAATACTTCTTGACCCAAAGAGCTAAGAGTAAGGACATCTCTTAGGTTGTGATTGGTTCACGGAAAGCCATAAGAAAAGAGGAAAAAAAAAAAGAAATTGATTTTCTTATATTTGATTGTCTAATAAAAAATATAAAAATAATAGAAAATAAGAATGAATAAAATTACTTAGAAACTTACATATTCTTAAATTATTAATAAATCTTTATATTAATGAGTTGAAATAAATAAAATAAGTTTGAGATGATAAATAAAAATAATTTATAGGATATAACTCCTGTTTATTTAATTTCCTTATTTATTTCTTTTCTTCTCTTTTTCCTCCCTATTTTCTTTTCTTTGCATTTCCTCCCAAATTTTCCGGGCACCAAACATACCCCTAGCGTCCAAAAATCAAATCAGTACCTACTTGGAAGACTGTGGTCTGTAAGAGTGCCGTCAAGCTTCAAACATCACTGATTAATATTAATTTTCTCAAGTGGCTGGTGGAAAATTGAAGAGGAAATTTTCGAAAAAGGATGTTAATGAGAGGAAAAAATTTGTTGACCAAGACAAATTCTCCAATTTGGTGGCAGCAGGCATGCTGGAACTTAAAAGATTGAAGCAATGGAAAAATGAAAAATCTGTATAAATGAGTGGCAGTGAATCTCAAGTTACGCACAATTCTCCAATATCTAGTATCTAACATGGATGATTTTCCTTCTCATTTCCTAGCCATTGCAGTATTGATTCTGGGGCGGCTGTTGGTGTTTTGGTACACTCACCTGAGAACTAAAACTCATACTCAAAAGAGTAATGGCATGTCCCCACCCGAGCCCTCAGGCGGCTGGCCGGTTATCGGTCACCTGCACCTGTTACAAGGTAATGTCCCGGTTTTCCGAATCCTCGGCGCCATGGCCAATAAGCTTGGCCCGGTGTTTATGATCCGGCTAGGAATGCACCGAACAATAGTGGTCAGTGATCATGTGACGGTCAAAGAATGCTTCACCACCAACGACAAGATTTTCGCCTCCCGCCCAAATTCCGCAGCAGCCAAGATCCTGGCATACAACTATGCTGCATTGCCCATTGCTCCTTACGGACCCTTATGGCGTGAGATGAGGAAACTATGCGTGCTGGAAATTCTCTCCACCCGCCGCCTTACTGACTTCATGCCTGTGCAGGTTTCCGAATTGGATGCTGGGATAAAAGATTTGTACATGCTTGGCAAAGATAACAACTGGGTGAATCCTCAAAAGGTGGTGATCAGTAAATGGTTCGAACATCTGACATTCAATGTACTACTGAGGATGATTGCGGGGAAGAGATATTTTAACAACGTTGTCAATGGGGGTGAGGAAGTGGGGTCTGCTGTAGCAGTGATTAAGAAAATGGTGGCTCTATTTGGGGCCTTTGTGCCATCAGATGCGATCCCATTTCTTGAATGGATGGATTTACAAGGCTATTTGTCCTCTATGAAACTTGTTGCCAAGGAATTGGACTCAATTCTAGAAGGTTGGGTAGAAGAACATATAGGAAGGCATAACAGTGAGGCCAGCACTAAGCAGGATTTCATAGATACCATGCTAACCAAGCTCAAAGAGGCTTCCCTGTTTGGCTACTCGCGTGAGACAATTATCAAGGCAACTGTGCTGGTATGCTTATAACACACACACACACACACACATATATATATATATATATATATACTTGTTTCTTTCTAAGGGTGGAAACGAGTCAAGCTACTAATGAGTTATTTGAGTTCGACTTTTAGAATGCTCAAATTCAACTTAGAGTTGCTCGAGTAGCTTGTCCGAGTCGAATTTGAATATCACAATACCTGACTCAAACTGATCGCGAACTTAATCGAGCTTTACTATTTTATTAATTGAGTCAAATTTGAGTTGAGTCAATTTCGAGTATAATTATTTATTAATTTTTTAAATGATTCGATCTTTGTTATTAATTTGAGTAGCTCAACTATTTTTTGAGTCAAGTTTGAACTTTGAGTTTTTTTATCTCAACTTGACTTGATCTACTAATACCATTTGCATGTTTTATTATTTTCTGAAATTTATAACTATAGACCATGATCGTGGGGGGCAGCGAGTCCACTTCTGTTACCTCTACATGGCTCCTGTCTGCTTTGTTGAACAATAGACATGTTATGAAGCATGCTCAAGAAGAGCTGGACACAAAAGTTGGTAGAGACAGATGGGTGGAACTATCAGATATTCAGAACCTGGTTTACCTTCAGGCTACTGTTAAGGAAACCCTAAGGTTATACCCAGCATTTCCCCTATTACTACCACACGAGGCAATGGAAGACTGTCACGTTGGTGGGTATCACGTTCCTAAAGGCACTCGCTTGGTAGTCAATACATGGAAGATGCATCGAGATCTTGCTGTTTGGTCTAACCCAGAAGAGTTTCAACCAGAAAGGTTTTTGACTAGCCACACAACTGTAGATGTTTTTGGTCAGCATTTTGAGTTACTTCCATTTGGTTCGGGTAGAAGATCTTGCCCAGGAATCAATCTGGGATTACAAACTTTACACTTAACAATTGCTCGGTTGCTTCAAGGATTTGATATGGCTACACCATCATATTCTCCTGTGGACATGACAGAAGGGATAACTTTCACCATGGAAAAGGCCACTCCTTTGGAAGTTATGCTCACCCCTCGCCTTCCTGTGGAACTTTACTAGTGCTACATAAACTAATACTTAATAATAATAATAATAAAATCTGATCTCAAGAACTATTCACATAAATCATGTAGATCTCATGATTTGTTGGGTATTCACTGGGATAAGAACTTTACAACAATGTAGTAATATGCTCTCAAGAACTATTCGCATCAATCGTGTAGATCTCATGATTTCATCAACAAGATACAACACTAGTTTAATACCTTAGTTGATCATCATGTTGTCTATAATGGGTATAAGCCACTGTAATGAAAAAATGGAAGGGCATGGAGCATGAGGTTGAAGACTATTTGTTCCTCATATATATGCAAGGGATTTTTTAAACTATGCATGCAAATCATCGTAATTCTAACTATGTAAACATGATCTCAGAGTGTTTAGAGATGGCAACTGGCAGGGTTGGGACTTATTTTCATTTTCATCCTAATTAAAAATAAAATAAAATAAAATAAAACTATAGGGGTAAGAATATGGTGGACATGAGAATTTCTCATACTTTTAAATCTTGCTTTGTTTAAATTTTTATTTTTAGATTTACAAAAATGTAACAACATTAATTAAGAAATGGGGACGAATGGGTATATAAGGACTTTTAGCAGCAAACACATTTAAATTCTTTGACTAAATTAAAGCAATTGAATGCGATATGTCATTAAGGCTATTTTTGGTTCCTAAAAAACATGAGGAAAAATGTAAGGGAAAGAAAATAGGATGGAAAAATAGAAATAAAAAAAAATGGAAGGAATATAAAAATAGAGTTGTATTGGAGATCACATGGCCAATAAGCCCTAACTCACCCCATTTAAAGTTGCTGTGCCATGTAATACGCAGGAAGTGGGAAGGACCAGTATTCAAACTTGAGATAAGATTACTACATTATTGTAATTTCAAATGAATAGTTCTTAAAAAATTTGAGACAAAGGACTATTTGCCCTTTTTCATTTCATGTATTTACATGCATGTATCTCTTAAGAAAATGGATTATTTTTACAAAAAACAAAAAAGGCATTTTTTTTCTTCTCAAAACTGGGTCTGAATTGTTGGAGGGTCAGATTTGCCAAATTGTATTTTCAAAATATCTTTTAATCAAGTCAACCAAAATATTATAAGTATGTTGATATTGTTGGATTTTTGCTATACAAGCAAGTTCAAGTTGTTTAAAACATTAAATGGGTTCACACATGGACTTGGGCCCTAAGGTGTGGAGGCCCAAATGGCTATTAAGTATTCTAGGGTTTGTACTCTATAACATAAGAAGATAATACAACCCCAGATCAGAATCCGAATTAGCTTCTTATCAAAGCAAAGAGATAAGAAATCATTTCTTAGTGATTCAAGATCCCACACGCTACTCCATCACCTCACGATACTTGAAGATCTCGCGGCTCAAGATACTCTCCCGCAAACCCACAAGGTACGATCTGACTGGTTATATTAGTTTTGTAAATAAATTGAATATTCTAAATCACATGATGATTCTTGCTTCCGCTAATTATTCCCACAATTGGTATCAGAGCATGTGTGTGATTAAATTTTCAATTTGATCTAAACAATTTCATGTATTTTGGTGTTTGATTAGCAATATGGCACCTAGGTTTTCTATATTTGTTGATTCGCATGTTTGCATATTTAATATGATTTTTTTGTTTATGGATGGTTACCAATAATTGTATTTTTAAGTTCCCTTCAACTAAGTTTAGAGTTTTCTCTGAAAGTATTTACCTGGCGAAAATAAGGGGCTAACCATAAGATTAGGTTTCCTTCTTGATTTATTTTTTCCATCATCTAGAATTCTTGTACACCCTTTTATTAGGGTATAGGATTATTTTTTGTAAAATTTTGAAGACTAATGAAGAACAGAAGTGAAGAAGAAGAAGAAGAACCCGCGGAGAACAATATACACACGAGACTGTTTGCGTTGCTGTGGAGGCTACATACATTCAAATGACAAACGACCACTGGGGTTAGAAGCGCAAGGAAGAGACGACACGCTAAACAAATAAATTTCAGGACCGAAAGATCACAGACGCGCCCCAAGCACTCCCTTACGTTTACCGTGGCGCGGCTTCACGCGCTCCACTCAAAGCCACGCTGCGGAGAGCGCGTGGAGAGGGTTTTGGCCGCCAAATTTTGTAGACTTCCTCCTCCAGACGTCGCACTGTTTTAACTCAAATCTCTTCAATTTTGGGCCTCCATGCCTAGGTAAATTGAACCCAAATGAATGGGTCGACCAAAGCCGGGATTCGACACACGCTGGCCCATGCTATTGGGCTTCAGTGTTTTTTTTTTCTTTTTATTAGAAAACCATGGATTAGCTTTTATATTTATTCATATGATATTTTTTTTATTCATGGTGATTAAATTATATTTGGTAACATGCTTTAGTTGTGATAACATGATATATAGACTAGGTGGTTACATTATCTTGCATCAATGATATACATGTGCATAATTAAATTTTGATTTTTTAAATCTAGATAAATATAATTTATGAAAATCCTTAATTTTTGGTCCAACAATAAAATGGTCATGTGAAACCCCATCGAATAATCACATCGGGTTTTATCGATTGGACTCCAAATAATCTAAAATCTTAATTAGATCGACTCATTCACCACCCAAGAACTCTTAGAGATTAAGAAGAATTTTAAAATTAAATAAAGATTCAAACCACGATAATTTTATTAACTCCTCCCAACGAGGCTCTAATAATATTATTATGGGCCATATGAACAATGATTGAAATGAAAGTGTATTATCTTAGAAGGTTCTATCTAAGAAGGTTGTGATGGGTAGTCCCAAGTGACCCCCAATTTTTCGGGACCTAACTTAGTTGGATACTATCTATTTAATGATCAAGTTTTAGTTTGTTATAAATGTCTTGCCCACCGTGAGCATTTCTATTATGGAAACTAAATTATTGCTTGGCATAATAAACAACAAATATATTTTTGTTTCGATTTACTAAATATGTTTATTGTATAATATAATGAAAGTAATATTAGTGTGCACAATGTATAAATTTTTTCTTCTCGTAAAATGACATCTTTCAACCCTCTAGCTATGATTTTGAATCAAAACTATTGGATGGAATTAACTTCAAGATTGGAAATAACTTATACATCGTTTCTGGATTATGAGAAAATCAAGTTTGTCCCGACACCCCAAGCCATCTATCCCGAAGTCGCGCAATGACATAACAAAAACGTAAGACGCGACTGGGAGAATGCAAACACTTCACTTTGCGTTATATTCGCCAGTTGTCGTCATTCGAGGCAAAGAATAACACCTCTCGACAAAGGAAGTAGAAATGCTCCGTACTGGGCGGCTGTTTCATAAAAGCACGCTTCGAGAGACAAGTCGCTATCATCGATTGGATTAACACACGTATGACTGGTGGGCGTGTGAAGGATCATTGTTTGGCAATGATTTCACATATCAGTCGAGCGGAAGTGATGGGGGTAAAACTTCAAAAGGAGATGAAGATAGATCTCGTCTTGCAATCACTGTGTAAACATTTCAATAAGTTCAAAGTCAATTACAATATGCATAAGATGGATCTGACTCCAATTCAATTGATGCATGAGCTTAAGAGTGCTGAATAGTCTCTCAAAGAGCCGTGCAAGATCAATTTTGTTTTAGGGTTTTGTTAAACCTAGCGGAAACCTAAGGGTAAACAGAATGTAAAAGAAGGCTGATACCAAGCATTAAATCGACGCAATGCGCCGAAAGGCAAGTACTTCAAGTGCTGATTAAAGATAATTGAAACAAAATTGCCTAAAGGCCACCAAAAGCCGTGTATGGGTGATTTACTTGTTGTTGAGGCTTGTTTAGTGGAGAATTTTAATGATAAATGGATAATTGATTCAGGAGCCACTAATCATGTTTGTTTCTCTTTGCAGTGGTTCAAACATAGCACGTCTATTGAAAAAGGACAAATATACTTGAAACTTGGGAACGGGGAGATAATCTCTATAAAGGCCGTAGGACCAGTTGTTTTATTTTTTGAGAATAATAGGACTTTATGTTTAGAAGATTGTTTATTTGCTCTGGATTTCAAGAGGAATTTGGTTTCTATCAGTTGTTTAGTTGAACACGGTTTGACAAGATGCTTTAATTCCTCTCACTTCAAGTAAATCTTCTTTTATTTGTTCTGGTGATCTTATGAATAATCTTTATTTTTTAAGTCCCTTGTCTTATGATATAAATGCCATTGAAGTTGTTGAAAATGAACATAATCACCTTGCCAAGAAAAGGAAAGTATTAAATGAAACTTACCTTTGGCATTTGCGATTAGGTCACATTAATCCTAATAGGATACATGGTTTGGTGAAAAGTGGGATTTTAAATTCCCTAGCATTTGAACCTATACCAATGTGTGAATTATGTTTGGAAGGTAAAATGACCAAGAGGCCCTTCAAGGCCAAAGGATATTGCGCAACCAAACCGCTGGAATTGGTTCATACTGATGTATGCGGCCTAATGCGTGTTCAAGCCAGAGGTGGGTATGAGCATTTTGTCACTTTTGGCTGTGCATTTAATTACCAAGATATGGTTTTGTTTCTTACTCACGCTTCAAAAGTCCAAACTTTTGATAAATTTCGAGAATATAAGGTTGAGGCAGAAAAGCAATTAGGTGTCCATATCAAACAGCTTCGATATGATCGAGGCGGTGAATACCTATTTGGAGAGTTTAAGTTTTACTTAACTCAAGAGGGGATAGTTTCACAACCTGCGCCGAACACCTTTCAAAGAAAATAGCTGCAAGTAAAGGAGAAATAGAACTCTAGACATGGTGAGATCGATGTTTAGTTATTCATCTCTACCTATATCAAGCTGGGGATTTGCCTTAGAGACTCGCATACTTATTGAACTTCACTCTTCTAAGCCTGGGCTTCTAAGACACCCATCGATTCAGGAACTGGCGCAAGCCTGGGTTTAAAACCATATTCGTATCTGTGGTGCTCCAGCCACATGTTCTGAGAAAGGAACCACATAGTTGGAATCTTAGAACAAGTATGTTTGTTTATTGGATACCCTAAAGGAACGAGATGTGGACTTTTTTATAGTTCCTTAGAGAAGAAAGTTATAGTGAGCACTAACGCAAAATTCTTCGAGGAAGACTATGTAAACAATTTCAAGCCCAAGAGTAAGGTAATCCTTGAGGAGCTTAACTCAGCTCAAGAATCGCCTAAACCACCTAAATTTGGACCTATTGTGCCATTGTTTCTAGTGCGTGTTCAATAGAGGGAAAATGAAAATATACTCAAGGTGAACAAGTAATTAGGGAAACTAATAGTAGAACAACAGTAGATATACAAGTGGAATCCAGAACAACCAGAAAATCAAATTCAAAATGATCACTGTGGATCTTCCTCGTAGAACCAACAACCAAAGGAGCTTCGGCGTAGTTGGAGAACGACACGCAAGCCATCGAGATATCTCTTGTTAGGCGAATCATACCAAGCTATAACCATTGATAGCGAAGAGGATTCCATAAATTACAAAGAAGCATTGGAGGATGTTTATGCACAGGAGTGGCTCAAAGTCATGGACCATGAGATGGAGTCTATGTATTCTAACTCAGTCTGGTCTCTTATAGAGGCACCCAAAGGGGTAAAACCTATAGGGTGTAAGTGGATCTACAAGAGAAAAGATCGACCGTATGGGAAGGTAGAAACCTTCAAAGCTAGATTGGTGCAAAAGGTTATACCCAAAAGAGGGATAGATTATGAAGAAACCTTTCGCCGTAGCTATGCTTAAATCCATCCGGATTCTTTTAGAAATGTGTGAGCCGTAAGTCTAGATTATGAGATTTTGCAGATGGATGTCAAAAACAAAGATTTTTAAATGGCGCTTTAGAAGAGACATCTACATGCAAGAACCAAAAGGGTTCAGCCAGAGGGCAAGAACACATATGATGTAAGTTGCAAGGGTCCATTTATGGACTAAAAGCAAGTATCCTTAACATGGAACATTAGGGTTTGATCAAGCCATAACTTTATACTTGCTGAGAAAGTCCCTGTTGAAACCTTGTGTTTACAAAAGGATCCAAGGTACAAAAAGTAATTTTCCTAGCTTACGATGACATTTTACCAATCTAAACTATAGAGAGGTGTTATCAAGTGTAAAAGGATGGTTGCAAAGCAATTTGATATGAAAGATTTGGGAGAAGCCAACTATATTCTTGGAATCAAACTTATGACCTAAGAATAAGGTGCTGGCATTATCTCAAGCTTTATATATAGATAAAATTCTAGCGGTTCAAGATGGAAAATTCAAAGAAGGGAACTTTACCTTCGTGCATGGGTTCATCTTTCTAAGGAGCAATCACCAAAAACTCTAAGCGTAAAGAACGTATGAGTAGGATACCTTGCTTCCCGCAAAGAGGTAGTCTCACATGCCATGTTATGTACTGCATCATATATTCAAGTACGCAGCTGGGAATAGTTATTTGTGATCAATCCGATCCAGAGAAGAACATCGATTGTAGTGAAGCATATTCTCAAATATCTAAGGAGAACAAGAGATTATATGCTAGTAAATTCTAGTTGGAGTCTGGAAACTATTGGTTATACTGCACTGCATTTCCAAGGGATATTGATACTATGCAGATCGCCCATTACCCTTTTATCGTGATAATAGTGGGGTCAGAAAGTAATACCCAAGTGAACCGAGGTATCACAAGAAACAAAATAAACACATAGAGAGAAAGTACCATTTGATTCGCGACATCATCGAGGAGATACATTGGGTTACTAAAATAACATCGAGGAAAATTTAAAGGCACTCCATTTACAAAGACACTACCTGTTCGAGTTTTCGAGAAACATGTAGATTATATGGGTGTTAAGAGTCTACCAGACTTGTTTTAAGGCAAGTGGGAGTTTATTTGTGTTTTTTTTAGAACAAGACATATGTGTTATTATATTTTATGAGTTTAATTTTAATACAATATGAGGTATTCTTCATATAATTATGTACACTGATGTTTTGCATATAAGGTCCGGATTATCTGTAAAGAGTATATGACTGCATTTAATACGCTCATAGAAGATACATGATCATAGGTTCTCATAATTAATTAATAAGATCACAGTCATTAAACAAAGTTGGGCGCTTTATTTAGACTGCAATATTTTATGAAATAATTTGTCTTGGTTATTATAAAATATTGGTGCAAATTATGCTTGCATTGAGAGGATCAAAGTGAGATTTATTTAAAGTTAAATTTCTATAAAAGGAAATAAATCTCAAGCAATATTTTGTTATTATTTTTCTCTCAATCCTGAGTTTATTATAGATAGGTATTTAAATTATTATTGTTCTTTGAGTTGTCAATAAGTGAGGTCTATTTGAACGACCAATATCTTGATGATTTGGAAGCAAGATTATTTAATTACCGGTATTTATGAAATAAACAAAATGGAATTTGTATGAAATATCCTCTTAATATATTTCAGTACTTGGATGTTATGAAGTCACTGGTCAGTGCATTTTATCCATTAAAGAAACTGATAAATCAAGAGAATAAATAATTGATTGATTGATAGAAAGGAGAAAATAATATTAATATTTAATATTACACTCGAGTTCAATTTCGGGCTTTTAGTGAATAGCATTGATTAGATAATTGCTTGGCAATTATCGAGCCTTGATTAATGATAAATGTATGATCCCCAAACTAGCTCAGATAAATGGTGGAGCATGATATCACGCTTACAAGAAAGAACCGGGACTTGTTTTATAGCAAGTAGAGATTACTGATTTGCTATACAAGCAAGTCCAAGTTGTTTAAAACACTAAATGGGTTCATTATAATGACTGTACTCTAAGGTGGGGCCTAAATGACTATTAAGTATTCTAGGGTTTGTACTCTATAAATAGAGTAAGATAATACAACCCTAGATTAGGAATCTGAATTAGTTTTAGAGAATAGCCAGAGAAAATAAATCATTTCTTAGTGATTCAAGTGCCCACATGCTGCTTCATCACCTCGAGGATAGTTTGGAAGATCTACGTTTATTGTGTGCATACTTCTCTACAAATCCATAAGGTACGATCTGACTGGTTATATTAGTTTAGTAAATAAATTGAATATTCTAAATTACATGATGATTCTTGCTTCCGTTGATTAATCCCACAGATATGTGCCAATGTAAATTAAAATTTTGCAAAAAATTGTTTAAGTTAGCTGTGGCCAGCATTGGTTTATACATAAAAATGTGTATAATTTGGCAGCTAGAAAGGTAAGTACATTGGAGACATGTTCCAATAAAATTTGATCAAAGAAGACAAATTAAATTTTTAGTAAGAGGTTTAAGAATCTAGTGGGCATTCAATAAAAAGAAACTCTTCATTTTTTTGTAAAGCTGTGTTTGGCTTCTCAAAAGTAATAGTGTTTGGCTTCTCAAAAGTGTAATAAGGAAAGAACAAAACATATATAGAAGAAAATTATTTTCTTATGTTTGATTATCTAATAATAAATTTTTTTAAAGAAAACAAAATATAAATGAAAGTATTTAAAAATTTACAAAATTTTAAATTATTTAATTTTATATTGATCGGTTAAAATAAATAAAATTGGTTGAAGTAGTAAATAAAAACAATATATAGGCTTAACTCTAATTTTATTTTCTATCATTTTTTCTTTCCTTATTCTTTTTCTCCTTATTTTCTTTTCCTAGTATTTTCTTTCAAATTTTACCAGAGCGAAATATAACCTAAAAGAATAGATTTTAGATAAAGGTATTTTTACTCTGAGTTATGACGATAACATTTCCTCGGCTAAGCAAATGTCGAGTACACAAGTGTTCTTCATCGATTAATTTTTTCCACAAGGCAAAATTGATCTGTTTGCCTTCTATTATAGAAATAAGTTTTTGTGTCCTTTTCAAGCACAACTATGAACATATCATATTGTATATAAAAATTAATTGGTTCATGTTTTTTAAAATTGTTCTTAAGAACAGTTTTTGAAATCACATAGGACACCATTTTGGTGTTCTTTGAAAATTATTCTTATTTTCTCTATTTAATGTTTTATGTGTTTTTCATAACAGAAAAAAAATAGGAACCAAATATATTCTCGATGTTTTCTTTATTCTCCTTATTTTTCACAACAAAAATAGTTTTGAAAAACTATAACCAAACAGATCTTAAAGTATATAACTTCAGCATGGTATAGACTAGAGAAAATCAAAACATGCATTGAAAAATCAGTACCTACTTTCTTTGGAGGATTTTGGTCTGTAATAGTGCTTTCAAGCTTCAAACACTATTGATTGATGTTAATTTTTTGCAAGTGGAAAATTAAAGATGAAATTAGAAAGGACAAGGAAAAACTTTGGGAAAACTATGTTATGGGTATCAATTTCAAATTATTTGAAAAATGATGACCAAATAATTTTATTTGAAGCCGAGTCTAGCATGTGATCAAATATTTGATAAAAAAAATCCAAATATTTGATAAAGAGGGTGTACAATTCATGTAACCATTGAATACAACCATAATATAATATGAGTACAACCTACCTAAACCTTAGGTAATAAATATGAATATTCACACATTGCTACCCTCTTTATCAAAATTTTGGATTTCTTTATCAAATATTTAGACTTTTCTTTTTTTATCAAATAAGACGGATGATGCTTTTTCAACCTGAATCAATGGAGCGTAGGGCCGTCGCGACCGGATCACGCGGGTCGATGCAGCTCTTGGATTGTCTCGCTGAGGTAGATCACAGACCGTTGATTTGCGGTGTCCCGAATAAGTACTTCCCAAAACTTCAGAAAAAGGGTCTACGAGGGCTTTGCCCAGAAATTGGCCCGATGCCAAGGCCGACCTTCCTCGAGAGAAAAGCAGAACGCTTTAGATTGCTTAGTATTGGCATCCGAACGAGCGTATCTTTCACCGAAGGGGGTGGCCTGTATTTATAGCGATGATCATGACAACTTTCCGTAATCGATTACATACTGATTAGCATGTTTCCTAATTGGATGATGACACTCAATAGTATGTTTCCTAGTCAGATGATATAATATTACTTCTCATCGGGTAGGATTTTATTTCCTTATTGTAAACCAATTAATATGTATAATTGAGGGGTGGTAATATCTTACTTTTTATTGATAAGATTTGATTTGATTTAAGGTGGATAAGTAGTTACTAGAATTATCCTACTTTCCTCATCGTTTAATCGACGGCAGGATAAAGCGCTATCGGTAATTATCCTACTTTCCTATCGAGATTTATCTGACAGGATGTGGGCCTTCCTAATTATCCATACCCATCGGCCTCGCGAGTGGACTGGCTTTGCCACGACGCTAGGGGCTTCGGGTGTTTTATAGGGCCTCGCTCTCCCTTTCTCGCCTAGTGAGTGCCCGCGCCTATTTTTCAAACTCACTGTCAGCCTCAAATTTCTTGTGGTACCCGTGGGTGCTGGGGCAAGTGGGCTTATACTAAGCCAGACGGTTTGATTTCCATGTGTCAAAATGGGTCGGATTAGTTAGTGGTTTTGTCAGCCATTTTATGTCCGGTGGATGATGACTTTCTGGCTCAGCGCCACTTCTTCGTAAATATCCTCCGACCGCCCATCTTGCGTCCCTTTGATCCTGTTTTTCGGCTTTTAGTGAGTCTTGACTTTCTTTCTGGCTATTCCATCCGAACCTTCTTCAAGAGAGAGTCCTTCTCACGGTCCCGCTCGAGATAGCTTTTTTTTTTTTTTTTTTTTCATTGGGACCCAGGACATATGTAGCCTTTTCCTTAATGCATATTCATTTTTAACCTCACCACTTTCATCTATCAGGCTCTTCTCGATGTTTCAGATGAATTAATGGTCGAATCGAAAGGGCCTCGAGCTGAAAGCAATGAGCTCTTCAACTCGAGTCACGAGGTCTCCACTTCGCCGACACCGAAATACCTGGATTCGGTTAGCCGTGGGCCTCGAATTGAGTAGCTGAGCCCTTCAACCTGGTCACTGGCCTCATTTCATTGATTTTACCCGAGTCGAATCGATTCAGCCGCATGGGCTCGTAGAATGATTGAGCTCGGTTTAATCTGGGCGGATGGTATCCGCTATAGCCGCTCAGCCGATATGATTCCCGGATTCCATGACTCGTTCGTGGAGCTCATTGGCCCGGCCGCTAAATTCCATCGCGTACTCGCATGAGTCAGGCTCGGATTTTTAATCACGACTAATTTTGGCCGATGGTCACAAAGCGAAAGGGTCGGGTAGAGATCATCCTCGCGAAGCAAATGGGGAGGTGACCTGCCCCGCGCGAACACCGCAGAGCTCTCGCCCGCGATCCCGGCGGGAAGAGCTCGCTTGAGCGTAATAACTGAAAGCGTGAGCCTGGCTCCATGTGGAACTGAGGGAAGGGGCTCACAAAGTGAATTGTTGGTTGCAGCTCGGCCCACGTGAATCGGAGGGAAGAGCCTGCTAAAGAGAACTCGTTGAGTAGAGCCTGGCCCATGTGAACCGAGGGAAGAGCCTGGTCAAGTGAATTGTCAAGTGGAGCTCGCCCATGGAACTGAGGAGGAGCTCTTCGAGGAATTGTCAAGTGTGGAGCCTGCCTATGTGGAACTCGAGGAGGAGCTCGCGAGGAATAGCTTGAGTATAGCCTCGTCCGTGTAGATAAGAGAGCCTCGCCGGCAGAGCCGTTTGGGAAGAGCTCGTTAGGAAGACTGGCCAGAAGAGCTCGTCTCGTGCAGACAGGAGCCTCGCGCCAAGGCAGCCGCGGAAGAGCCCACAAAGTGCATCAGTTGTAAGAGTCCGTCCGTGTAGATGGCCAGGAGCCTGTCAAGTAGAGTCAAGTGAAGAGCCAAGACTCATGCTGAAGAGCTCGTCCGTAGATAATAGAGCCTGCCCATGGGAGCACAGGAGTCAGCCAAGCAGAGCTGGTCGGGAAGAAAGCCCGCCAGTAGTGATTCGTTGTAAGAGCTCAGTCCAAGGGTAGATAATAGGAGCTCACAAGGAGCTGTCGGGAAGAGCCTTCCGCCGTGACCGTCAAGAGCCTCCGTCCGTGTGTATGGGCCAGGAGCTAGCCGGCAGAGCTCACAAAGAGCTCACAGTGCATCGCAAGAGCCTCACCCGTGATGGCAGAGCTTCTGGCAGAACAGCTGGGAAGAGCCTGCTGGGGGATCAAGCAAGAGCCGCCCATGTAGATAAGTAGGAGCTCGTCAAGTAGAGCCACAAAGAGCTAATGAAGACTGCGCAGCTCGTCCGTGTAGGATAATAGGAGCCTGGGCCAAGTGAGCCTGAGCGTGGAAGAGCTTCACAGTAGAGCTTATCGGGAAAAGTCATTAATTTAAATAGTGTGGGCTCGTCCATCTCGAGCCGAGGGATGAGCCCCGCCAATATGAATCAGGCTGGTTTCTCCATCTCTGGTCTCGGGAGTGCACAAGGCCTACAATGTAACAGAGGGATGGAGCCCGCCTTCGTTTGAAGTCCGGTGTCGAAGGGCTCACAATGGGAATAGTAGGGGCTCGTCTATCCGAGCCGAGGATGAGCCCCATCAATATGAATTGCAAAAGGAGCCCAGCCCCGCTGGAGGCAAATGGGCAGCCCGCCAATGCAAAGCCAGTAGGAGGGAGCCCACCGCTTGAAGTCCAGCTGGCGGGCCTGCCAATGTAAAGGCCAAGAGGAAGGAGCCCGTCTGCTTGAAGGGTCCAGCAAGGGCCTGCCAATGTAAATGTAGGAGGGGTCTCGCCCGTTTTAAGTCCAGTGAAGGGCCTGCCAACGGGGCCAGTGTATGGAGCCCACCGTCAAGTCCAAGCCGAAGGGTCAAGTCAATGTAACAGAGGGAGCCCGCTCATGAAGTCCAGCATGGGCCTGGCAATGTAAATAGTAGGAGGGAGTCACCCTGCTTGAGAAGTCCAAAGAAGGGCCGCCAATGGGGGCCAGTAGAAGGGAGCCCACCTGTCAAGTCCAAAGTGAAGGGCCTGCCAATGGGGGCCAAGAGGGGAGCCCGCCCGTCTTGGGGGTCCCGTGGCGGGCCTGCCAATGTAAATAGTAGGGGCCTGGGCCCAACTGAGGCCAGATGAGTCACACATGAATTACTGGCTCCCGCGCCGGGCCTTGGTGGCGCCTGCAAATGAGTGGCGTATGTAGCCGAAAGGGCGATTGAGCCGAGTGGCGAGCTTGAGCCGAGTGGCGCGAGCCGAAAGGGCGAATAGTTTGACGCGGGCGCCAGAGCCGAGCGCGATTGAGCCGAGTGGCGCTGTAATGGAGCGGCGGGGACAGCCGAGTGGCGCGCAGCTGAGCGGCGCTAGAGCTGAGTGCGGGCGCTTCAGCCGAGTGGGCGTCAGAGCTGAAAGGGCTACTGCGCCGAGTGGCGCAGCCTTAGTGTGGCGATCGAAAGCAGAGGGCGCTGTAGCCGAAAGGGCGATTGTGCCGAAAGTGGCGACAGAAATGAAAGTGGCGTCAGAAATTACGCGATTGAGCCGAGTGGCGCCAGAGCCGAGCGGGCGACGAGCCGAGTGGCGATTGAGCTGAAAGGGCGTTTGTAGCCGAAAGTATGACCAGCCGAGGGCGCGCAGCCGAAAGGGCGTATGTAGCCGAGCGGGCGCGTAGCCGAAAGGGCGATTGAGCTTGCTGGCGAGCAGAGCGACAGCTGAAAAGGACAGCTGGCGGGCGCTGTAGCTGAGTGGCGATTGAGCCAAGCCATCTCCACTCGTGGCGAATTCGCCTCGAGGACGAATCGCCAAAGTGAGCTGGCCGTGATGCGCGTACCACTTCTGGATTTTTGGTAGCAGCGAGTGCCCAAAAATGCTGATCGTGAAGAGACTAAGCGTCATAATTCCGAAAGCCAGCTCTCTCTTATGATGGCGGCTTCATTGCTATGGAGTTTATACTTTGATATTCCCGCCTCTCCGTGCGTGAATCGAAATCAGGCGAGATGAAGCAAAGTTTGATCGTCTCACTGGGATCCACCAAGATTCTCGGGGTTCTGTTTTGCTGGACTTCTACATCAGGAGTCGAGTCATTCTCATGAGGAGGGAAGTCGACCTTCCCCGAACTCGCCGTGGTCTCCCCCAGTGGCGCTTGCATCCGCCCTCGTAAGTTGCTCTAACTCTTCTATCAGGCGTCGGGTCGGTGAGGCTGGAGCGCCCACCTCGCTTGTGTTAGCTTGCATTGTTTCTAATGTGCCGTGGTGGGTGGGTCGTTCGCGCGTTTGGTCGGGTCCCGCATCTCAAGTGATCAAGGCGCTGCTTCCGCCAGGTTCCTCGCTGATACCATCGTGAATCGAGAACCGCGATATTTGTGGCAGAACCGCCGCCTCTACGCACGCGCCAATCGATGATGCTTTTTTCAACCGAATCGGGTCGAGCGCAGGCCGCCGCCGACTCGGATCACCGCAGGCCGATGCAGCTCGGATTGTCTGGCCGGTGCGGTGGATCGCGTAATCGTTGATTTGCGTACCTGATGAAGTACTTCTCGCAAAAATAGTGTTGGCTCATGAGGGCCGGTCTGGGAGTCGCTCCGATACAAAGCCGATTCTTCCTTGAGAGAAGATAACGCTAGATTATTAGTATTGGCATCCGAATGATGATAATTCTTTTCAATTGATAGTGGCTTCAGATTTATAAAGTGATGATCATGACAACTTTCCTAATTGATTTATGATACCATTAGTATGTTTCTAATTGATGATGACAATCGAATAGTATGTTTCCTAGTTGGGATGATATTATAATATTGTATTTCCTATTGTAGGAGATTTTATTTCCTTATCAGAAACCAATTAATAAGGGATAATCGAGGGGTGGTAATATCTTACTTTCCTTATTGATAAGATTTATTGATTTGCAGGATGCGAGCTATTGAGAATTATCCTACTTTCCTCATTGGCGGATTTAGTCCGATTTGCAGATGCTAGCCATCGGTAATTATCCTACTTTCCTTATCGCATGCGAGATTTTACCTGATTCAGTGACGCGCCTTCCTAATTATCCATACCTTCACCGGCCTTGGGGCGAGTGGACTGGCTTTCGCTTTCGGGGCCGACGCAGTTTGGGTGTTTTATAGGCCTGGCTCTCCTTTCGGGTTTCAGCCGAGTAGCTCGCTGCGCCTATTTTTCAAACCTCATCAAGATTATTTGGTCATCATTTTTCAAATAATTTGAAATTGATACCCCATAACATAACATAGTTTTCCCAACCAACACAATTATTCCAATTTGGTGGCAGTCGGCATGCTGGAATTTAAAATTGGAAGCCATGGAAAATCTGTATAAATGAGTGGCAGTGAATGTTAAGTTGAGCACAATTATCCATTAAGTACTCCAACATGGAAAGTCTTAGGCTATGTTTGATTCCCGAAAAATGCCTAGGGAAAGAAAATATGGAAAAAGAGTGAAAGGAAATAAAAAATGAAAGAAAATAAAAACATAGTTAAATCTTACACATTATTCTCATTTACTATTCCAAATAAATTTTATTTATTTTAATTCATTAATATAAAGATTAAATAATTTTTGAATTCATTAGTTTTTAAATGATTTTATTTATATTTGATTTCTTTTTAAATTTCATTTGATAACCAAACACGAGAATAACATTTTCCTTAACATTTTTTTTTCTTTTGTTAATATTTTCCAAGAACCAAACACTACCTTAGGGCCAATTTGGTTACCGTTTTTTAAAATTGTTTTTTGTTCTGAAAAACAAGAACAAGTAAAACACTGAAAATACGTTTGATTCTAGAAAACACGGAGAACACTAAATTCAAAGAATTAGAACAATTTTGAACCAAACATGCCCTCAACTTTTCTAACCCTAGTCTTGTGTTCTTGATCTGGCTTTGGAATGAACCAAGCATTGGGGGTTAGTATTCTTGAGGCTGCTAAGGAATTGGGCATATATCCTTTTCTACTTCCCAAGTCAAGCAAAATGGAGATTATCATTGGCCTTGCTACAAATGCAGAATAAAATTGTTTGAACAACAAAGAGGTATGACATAATTTTCTTTCCTTACAACCTTGTGATCAATTTAATATGTATAACAAATAAATATACTACTTAGGAACCAAGAAATATTGAAGACAAGATTGTTTTTTCACCAATAAAATGCATTCCAAAGTAAATATTTTATAATATCCATAATAACAAATACTGAATTTAAAGAGTAGATTTACAACATTTTGTACATTAATTCATTTATTTAGTATATATATATATATATATATATATATATATATATAGAAAAATTCAATTAGTATTTGGGATTAAATTGATTATAAGAAATAGAAATTTTGTTACCATGTGAGAACCTTAATTTTTTTTTTTTTTTTTTATGTTCTGTGAGAACCTTAATTAATACTATTAGTTTCCCTCCTAATGGCTCCTATTATGCATATATAAAAAGTAATCCAAATTTTGAATGTGTAGATAAAATAGTTTTAGCTAATAAACATCAATTATTTACCTAATATTTACTTCTCATAAAAAAAAACCCTCCTCTAGGTGTCTGATTTCAAAAAATTATTTATATTAAAATAAATAATTAATTTAGAATAACTGATTTGGTATACAACTTTTTATTTATTTATCAATAAAAGTCTAATTTGAATTAAATTGATTATACAAATATAAAAAGAGGTTTATCATTTAGTTTCTCAATGATACTTAAAAAGTTAATGGAACAAGTTCATTTTTTTTTTTTTCATGAGGTTTTTAGAATGTGATGATCTCTTTATAAAAAATAAAAAATTCCTATTTTTCCACAAAAAAGGGCCCAATTTTAGATAAGGGTATTTCATATTTGTGCTCAGAGGCATTACCATTACATTTCTTCTGCTATGCAAATGTCTAGTACACAAGTGTTCTTCAGATATTCAATTTTCACAACAGGCAAACAAAATCTATTTGCCATCAATATTTCCCCTTTTTTCCCCATAAACATGAGAAAAAAGAACAAAAAAAAAAACCTCTGCATGCTACTGGTAACAAAAACAAACTTAAATTCTTTGGCTGATGCAACTGAAAGTGATCCCATTTTTAAGTTTCTAGAAGTCAAAACATGCATTGAAAAATTAGTTCTTTGGGTCTCTAAGACATAATTGATTAATGTTGATTTTCTGAAATGGCAAATGGAAAATTGAAGAGAAATGAACAGCTGTGAGAGAAAAACTCTGCCAATCAAGACAATTATTCCAATTTCGTAGTTGACGGCATGTTGGAATTTAAGGCTATATTTGGTTCATGGAAAATGCTGGAAAAGAAAATTGAAAGAAAAATGGAAGAAAAGAAAAAAAAAAGTAAGGAAATGAATATATTTTATATAAGTATTCATGAAAAAACTTAAAAGGAAAAGATCAAGGAATCTATTTTATAGATTTTCCTTTCCATGACTTTAATAAATTTTTTTTTTCTTATTTCATATTTCATATTTCATATTTCATAAGGGTATAAAAATATATAAAATAAAACATATATATGATTGAGAAGCAAATATTACAAAAATATAGTGCAAATCAACTTTTCTTTTCCCTTACCCACTTATTTTCCTCGTCAATTTTTACGGAAAGTATTAGGAAAATATTATCATATTTTCCATGTCATCCAAACTTTTTTGAAAGGAATGTCATCCAATTTTTTTTTTTAAGAGAAAAATAATTTCAGTGATTCAAACTAGAACATGTAATCAAAATCACTAAAATCCATAAAATATGAAACAACATCCAGGATAATAACATAATAAATTGACTCAAAACCTATACATTTGCTATGATAGTTAGCCTATACATTTGATAATTGAGCATACACATTTGATATTACTATTATGACTATAATATATATGACTCAAGTTCTACAGCATATTGACG
Organism: Tetrastigma voinierianum; assembly: GCA_016808115.1. Lineage (NCBI taxonomy): Eukaryota > Viridiplantae > Streptophyta > Magnoliopsida > Vitales > Vitaceae > Tetrastigma > Tetrastigma voinierianum. The sequence goes on along the minus strand of JAEQBH010000070.1, from coordinate 114,753 downwards.
ATCATTGATTTGATTTCTTATTTTTGATGGTATATATTTTGCTCGTTTGAATCGCCCAAATACAAATAAACACCACACCACAATAACGAAAACAAAACATCGTACTAAGACGACAACAATCACATGCACCAAGGCGATGACTAAATCACAAAAAAACAAATAAAAATCTAAATATTGATGAAATAACCACTTTATCAGAAAGAATTTAAAGAGCTATAGAAGCGATTTCAGTCAAGAAAAGACAAAAATCACTCATCCTTAAAAGAAACGAGGCCAAAGAGGAAAAAAAAAAGTCTAGGTTTAGAAAAAGTTGAAATTCACATGAAAGGGATGTCATCCAAACGTAGGAAATGATTTTTCACAATTTTTTTTTCATTTCCCTTTTAAGAGAATAGAAAATAGAAAATTTGGAAGAATATAGAAAAGCAATAGATTAAATTCTATATGTTTGGAAGGAAAAATGTAATGAACAAAATTTGGAAAAATATAAAAATTAAGTTTAAATTAAATAAATTAATCCTAAAAGTTGATCTCAAAGGAAAATCTGCATAAATACTTGGTAGTGAATCTTAACTTCAGCGGTACCATTCTCCAATGTCTTCTACTCCTGCAACATGGATTTGCCTTTCTCATTTCCTGGCAATTGGAGGGCTTATTCTGGGGTTGGTGTTTTGGTATAAATATATTGACCGGAGAGGTCACAAGAGTAGGGAAATCAGTCCCAGAGCCGTCCGGTGCCTGGCCAATTATCGACCACCTCCACCAACTACAAGGCAAATTCCTGATTTTACGGGACCCTTGCAGCCATGGCTGATAAGGTTGGTCCTGTGTTTATGTTAAATGACCAGAATCATGATCCAATCCGAAATATTTTAGGAGCTCTATTTAAAAGGGATTGTAATATCTAAGGTGGTGAAGGAGGGTGAGGGCCGCAAGGCCCAAACCCGGAGGCTCAACACTCGTCTTGTGGGGATGCATGGGGCAACACCTCCTGCAATATAGACTAGACTCAATGGAAGACTTGGTTTGATCTAGGGTTTATATATATATATATATATATATATATATATATATATATTATAGGGTGATGTTTAGGGTTTTGTACTGTATAATTGGAAACCAGATAAAATACTCTCCCAGTTCACGGTGGATGACGTAGGTCAGATTTGAGTCTGTTATTATTATTTTTATTTATTCTCTTCCAATTTACTGTTTATTTTGCAACAGTTTATGATCCACCTCAGAATTCACCAAACACTTGTGATGACTAATCACGAAGCTGTTAAAGAATTAATGATTCACCACCAACGACAAGGTTTTCTCCTTCTGCCAAAATTCTGCCGCCGCCAAGATCATAGGCTACGGAAGCTGTCAGTGCCGGAAATTCTCTCCGCTCGCCGCCTCACTGAACAATGCCTGTGCAAGTAATCCACAAAAGGTGGTGATGAGTAAATGGTTTGAGCATCTGACCTTCAATGTAGTCTTGAGGATGGTTGCCGGAAAGAGGTATTTTAACAACCTTGTGAGTAAGACAGAGACAAGAAATCGTGATCGGTATTCTATAAAATTGGAGTTATAAGTATTTTAGTTACTATTATTAATTTCGTAGGTTTTAACTTGATTTATTATGCTATTAATATGGGTTTTGTTTCATCCCTATGATTCTTAACGATTTAGTATCTTTATTCATATCGATGTATTGCTAATTTGAATTAATAAAATTATTTTATTTAAAAAATAATAATTATCAATAAGTCCAAGTACAAAAAATAATTATCTAATCCAATCGGGCTATAACACCCATTTTTTTTATAAAGGAAAATCAATTTTATTGATTCAAATTTGTAATAGATCGATAGATTCAAGATACAAATTGCTAAAAACCATAAAGGATAAAACAATATCTAGGTTAATATCATAATAAATTGGTATAAAGCCTATAAATTTGACAATATAGTGATTATAATATCTATAACTCTATTTCTTCAACGTACTGATGACCATAATATGATAACTTCAATTGATCGAATCTGTTTTGCTTATCTGAATCGCTTCACACAAATAAAACATTGCAAGAAGACGACGAAAAACACCATATTATAACAAGCTGACGATAAACCAAATGTGATAATAAGACAACGCCAACACAAAAAAAAAAAAAAACTTAAGTCTTTGTAGAATAACCACTTAGAGATAAATTTTAAAAAGATGTGTAGAAGGATGATTTCAAACAAAAAATGACTAAAAATCATCACTCCTTACTTAAGAAAGATGAGTGGCTATCCTATTTAAAATAGAACAAATGGCCATAAAGCAACCAAAAAGGCAAACACATTTCTTTTCTCTCTATCTTAGGGTAAAATCAAGAATTCAAGATCATTAGAATAAAGAATTAGAGCCGTGATGAGTAAGTTGCGCTAGATTGTGATAGCCATGACTCATCAGTCATCACCATATTTAAGTCAAATTTCGCTTGTACTCTTTCTATAAACAATGGCCGAACGCTTTTATTTTTAATTTTATTTATTTATTTATTTATTTTCGTAAGGGGCAAGGATGAGAATGAGGATTAGGTTGTGGGGTTTGTGTAATGTCTAATGATAGATCCAAGAATAACAGGCAAGGGCGGAGCTATCATAGGCCTAGGGGCGGGCACCTGAAAAATTTTCTCTTATGTCCAAGAAGGGATGACAATTCGTGTCGGTGTGTTGTATTAATATACTGTTTATTCATTGTATTAACTAACCCAAACATGATACTAACAAATTCAAATATGACCCAATAGTACTAAGGTAAAATAATATTAATTATTATTAACTCATCAATATTTAATACAAATAACATATTAAATGTATTCATCTGTATTAAATATTAATTGAAATAATAATTAAACAGATTGAATTCATGTAATATAGATTGACACGAATATAACCGTTTTATTAAATAAATTATACAAGTCAACACAAATTTAACTCAAACATAAATATACTCAACTCAAACCCACAAAAAATGTGTCACGTTCGCAAGATGCGTCAAAATTTGCCAGGCCTACGTCCAAGGAGATTCAAATATTAGAGCAAGGCTATACCCCATAAAAATTCATGAGTAATAATACACTATTGAGCTACAACCCTCATTTATTTATTTATTTGCTAAACTTAAACAACATATACATTCCCCCTAAAATCAAATTCTGGCTTTCTCCCTGATTACAGGTATGAATGTATCCATCGGTTTCAGGATATTTGAGTTACAATTATGATAAAAAAAAGTGAATGAACTACTAATATCACCATCATTGAAGCTGTAGACCTTACTTTAATTTTTTAAGTTAGAACTATGTATGGGCATCGGTTATAATCTCCTAGATATACCAATTGCAGCAGTTGGACTTTGTTCACTTCCATAAAATAAAGATATAGTAAAAGATGTTCACAAGGTTCTCATGGGGAAAGTATGTTTTGGTGTTATCACTTAAATTAGGGAAAACAATAATCCAAAATGGGAAAATTAGCTTAACATCTGTTCATACGTAAAATATTTGAGAAATGAAAATGTTGTTTATACAATGTCCTTCTCTAAGTTTGTATTTAAGGCTTACTAATATAATATCTAAAATTCACTAATTAAGGTAGTGTTCAAGATTAATTAAGATAATACCTTAGTGAGAGAATTTTTAAGAATAAAATTCATATTTGTATAAAAATTGATATTTTTGGAATGAGTGGATGTTAAAGCTTATTTCCTTTTCTGGGTTTTGGTTTTCTCATTATTTATAAATGGGAACATTGATGAGTATCTTAAATACTCATTTTATCCCCATATTTTGCTTAGGTTTTAGTAGTTTTATGATATAAATAAGTGTCATAATGCTCCATTTTCTCAATTTTGTGATTAGGCCAACCATCGAAAGGAAATAAGGAAATCAAGAAAAATCCCAGAAAGTCATGCAAAGCCAGGCAACATGTGGATCATTTCGCCATGTGGATGTCCTTCTTCTATGGCTCCCTCATTGGCATGGGCAGATTCTAGACTCTGAGGGCTTTATATAGACACCAAGATCAATGATTTGGAGTCCGAATGAGTAAGATACGACATCACAAAGTGAAAAGTGTGAAATTTTGAGCTAAACGTGAGTCCGCTCACGCTACAGCGTGAGTCCGCTCACGCTACGGCGTGAGAACATGCTATAGCATGAGCTTCTCACACCTCAGTGTAGTTTGGCCTTTATTCCTCCAGTAGCTTCTCATTTTCGCCACGTCGTAGCACCAAATTCATCACACTACAGCGTGATGCCGAGGCTCATGTTTTTGGCAAAAGCCCATCTCTTCTATTCTCGGTCTTTTGGCCATAAAAGGGGAAATTAGGGCATTTTTTGAATGGAGTTCGCAGGGGTTAGTTCAGAAGCCAAAGAGGGGGTTCTTCTTTCCTGCAAAGAGGGAAGCCCCTAGGGTTTCTAAACCCTAGGGCAAGGCTCTCTTTAGGGAAGGAAGAAGACTGAAGAAGAGGAGGAAGATTTGAAGAGGAGATTGAGCATCACATCTTCCATGTAGGCTATTTCTTCTCCTCTTTATGTTTTCTCTCTTTTCTTTTGTTGTATTTCTTCTCTCCATGAACTAATCCCATTTTTTAGGGCTTTAGATTTAGTTTGTTTATGATTTATGTATTTGAACATTGATTTGCCTTCTATTTGATATTTGAAGCACATTTCTATTAAATGCCCTATTCTATTCTTCATTGCATGTTAATGTTTGTACACCATTGGCATGCTCATGGTTCAATTCAAGATTTGAGAAATGAGAGTTGAATTAGACATGTGAGGCTTACCATTAATAGGTAATTAGAATATCAATTGGGGATGAATTGGACTAGAATGCATAAGGATTAACCAAATGAAATCTAAACCCTAGGCTTTTCCACTTTATTTCTTATCCTTCCATGTTAGCTTAGGATTTTAGTTTATTAGTTTTCCTTTTTATTCTCATATCTTCCGCCATCCACATAAAGCTAGGATTACCCAATTTCTGTACTTAGTAACCCAATCTTCTTGGGACGATACTTATACTTTCCTTATATTACTTGAGGCAAAGCGTGCACTAGCGCACATAGCCGCACACAAATTATATAAGACATTTTTTCCTATCAAGTTTTTGGTGCTGTTGCCGAGGATTTGTGTTTTTACTAATATGGATACCAAGTAGTCCTTTTTTACTTTGGATATAGTTAGTCTTGTTTTATTTTCCTTTTATATTTTACTTTGGTTTGTTTTCATTTTTGTTTTGTAGGATTTAACACACAATGGATCCTTTCATGAAACTATCAACTAAAAGGCCCTCCTCACTCAACAACTAAAATTATGGCAAATTGCCAATGAACATCATCTAAGAGTGACAAATCAAGTGAGGAGTCATGTGTGGTAACCATATGCATCAATGGATTATGTTCAATATGGAGGTACCCCATATTTGAACAATCATAATTTCGATGGGATACCACTTAACACTTCATGGGACACAAGTCGCAACACTCTTCGATCCCACAAGTCCAGATTAAGCCCCTGCTAAGCTACTGGATGAATTAAGAAGAACTCAAGCCGAATCTACCACAAGACAACCTCGAATTTTCAAGATTAATGGGTGATATGGACTATTCCTGCATGGCTCTGCCTAGGTTTTATGTTCAAAATGAAATGAGTCAAGCTCTACAAGAGGAAATATCTAATCTAGAGGCAACCATGGCAGAACTAAGAAGAGTTCAAGCTGAATCGGCAACATCTCAAGCTCAATTCATGGAGAAGGTTCACACACCTTCATAAGAGGAGTCAAATTTTGAAAGAGAAGTGGATGAACTAGCCATCACAATGGCTAAATTGGCTAAGTGTAGGGCTGAATTACTCAAGGGAGAGACAATGATTAATGTTCAAATTTAGCCCATACCACTTGAGAGCTTAGAAAAGAAAAAGACTCCAAGGGTCACTTCTTGTACTCAACTTGAAATGGAGCTACAAAAACCTCCAATGGAGAAGGGAATGAGTATACAAGAGCTAGTGCCCAAACACATGAATGAGGGGAAAAACATGGTTTTTGAAGGACAACACGGGAGGTTGCCATCCCTTTTTGAGGTGATTAAAGAAGAGAGCTTGAACTACAATGAGGATGCCACCTCAAGAAGCAAGGATGAACTTGAGAAAATCACAAAAGTGGAGGATGATGCATAAAATTCGAGAATCTTAGTTGTGAAGGAAGATGAGCCAAATTCTCCAAAATCACATGAAAAGACAAAAGATGAAATTGTAAAGAATATTCCGGAGATGGCTCCATGGGGTGAGATGGATGAGGAGTTTAAAATTGCGAGAGTTACCCCCATGTCCAAGTTGGAAGAGTGCATTGTTCATTTAAGTAAGGAAATGGAAGCCACTATTGTGAACAAAAATATATATATATATATATAGAAATAAAAAATAATAATAAGATCGTGGAAGACTATGTGCTCAAGTTGTTGATTGAGCATAACTATCGCCTCTTAGAGAATGATGGAGGCAAAGATTAGCAATCTATCCGTAATTGGTAGAGTCAAGCTGGACTCTAGAAAAACGGAGCAGCTTCTTGGGAGGCAACCTAAGCTTAGTAATGTTTCCTTTTCCCTTTTTCTTGTTGGGTCTTGTTTTGTTTTGTTTTGTTTTTAGTTGTTCTTTTTAGGTTTTTGGAAGTCCTAAAGTTGGTTCTAAGGCAAGAGATGAGATGATCACTTCAGGGGAGTCCTCTCTTTCCCTCCTCGCTTTTCATGCTCTATTTCATTGAGGGAATTGTTTTGTTCAAGTTTAAAGGGTGGGAATTGTGGTAGAATCAACTTTGATTTCTTTTAGTATATCAGGTTATACATGTTTGTGTTTGTGGTTTGTGTTTTGTGTCCATATGAGTTGGCTTGGTGCTTAATAACTATTCGAGAATGTTTGATGCCACCTGTGTTTCAAAAAGTTTGTTTATTTGCCAAACTTGGGGATACCACGTATTTATGATCTAAGATTATGTATCTAGTGGTTTTGGCAGGCTTGCTTGTAGAGCCTTCGTGTTCAAGGAACCACTTCTTAATGGAACTTGTGCACGCACACACACTAGATACACCAAGGTTTCGATCTCTTCTTCTCAAACTAAACTTACTTTGAGAGACCTTAACTTCCATAATGCTAAGACACCTCAATAATAGGGCTAATGAGCCTCACATTAGAAAAAACAAAAGAAAAAGAGAAAAAGCTAGAAAGAAAAATATATATAAATGAAAAAAAGAAAAAAAGAAAAAGAGATAAATAAATGAGTTGTTCCAGTCGGAATCCTAGGCACACTCTGAGGGCTCTTTCAAAGCCTAATGCCCCGTGCCAACTGGATGGGAGTCATTGACTTCACTACTCGTTACATGGGACAGAGGATGGTTCAGCCTCACAAGTAGGTGCTTTGGTTTTCTAGTTGAGTATTTAGGGTGAAGCTCAAAGGGAACTTAATGCCCGGGTCCCTTAACCAACTGGTGAGGAGTCGCCAATGGATCCCTGCTACACGGACACTTTTCTAGAGCGTCTTAGCATTGCATCGTACTTTCTAGTTTCAATATTAAATGAAAGGTGCGTAGCCTATTTTTGTTAATCTCTTTCAAAAGAGTGAGTTGAGTTTGGTTGAAAAGTGTCTTGGATTTTGATCATTTGCGGTCGCAACCGTGGCTGTTCCAAGTCGCGACTGTGGGTCTCTTTTCAGCCTAACTTCCTTATTTCTTCACCATTTTGCTTGCTTCTTGTCTTCTTTTCTTCATTTCTACAAAATACACACATTTAGGGTGTTAGATATGAAAACAACTAAAAGAAGTGCTTAGTTAGCTTCAAAATAGTAGATTATGCCATGTTTTTCCTTAAGAAAAGCTAACCTAAAGTGCTCCTAACAACTTTATTTTTAAAATAAGTTTGTGTGACCCCAGTGGCTCTTAAGGATGGAGGGAACAATGCATAAGAGTTCCCATAGACAACACTAATGAAAAGTCCAAGTCATCCCACCTAGAAGTTATCCAGGTCTTGGTCTCTCCCTATCGTATGAGTTCTCCTCTTCAAGTGAGGAGAGCTCTCCTTATATAGAGGAGGTTTTCCTTGTGTCTTCAACCAATAGGTGGGTTAGGTGTAGCAGTTCGTGGTGGTTAATGTATAGCCGTGTTAGATCATACATCATATTTGTGGATCTCGCCCCTATTGGAAGAACTTTAATCTTCACAGTGAAAACCATCACCGAAAGCCCAAAGATCAATCATGCTTAATAATTAAGAAACATAAAATGTTCTTCAAGGAAGCATACCTAAATCTACTGGAGATGAATGAATTTGAATCAATGTGGTTTTGGCCTTACAAATTATAACATAGTCTATAAAGAATTTATTAGTTTCTCTATTTTCTATCTGAATGAATGGGTGCCTCAGAAAGATGAGCTTACGTTTAATTTAGGGATCAATACCCTTTTGTAATAGGGAAGTGACTCTTCACAAGTGTCCCTTCACCAATTAATATTTTTATTTTGGCCCATTAACAAAATAAAAGTATTGTGTCTCTATACATATAAGAGGACCACATTGCACTTTGATACATAAAAGCCTTGTAATCAAAAACCAACTTTAGGAGATCACTTAAATTTAGGTTAATAGTATCCTTTGGGTTCACAATACATATTAATCACATATGAGCCCATTGGATCAAATAATCCAAGAGTCCCCACTCATGACGGGCTACATGGTCCAAATGGGCAGGGGCGGACCCTAAGTTGAACCACCGCGCCACCCCTCCGCACCAACCTAACGGATAACATAGAGGCTAAGTCTGGTCATCTCCTATTTGACGAGAATGGAGAGAAGGGCATTCATGGCCACTACAACATCATTTGGGACAAAAATGCCCCTAGGGATTTAGTCATCATGTGGGAATTTATCTTTACACTTTTAGGGGTTTTTGCTCGAAATGTAACATTTTCAATGTTACTTTTGCAAAAAGCTAGTAATGCAATTAACTTTTAGATTGTCTCATTTAAACCAAATTCTCTATTTTTTCAATCAAACCAAATTCCCTACTTTAAAATAATAACAATAAATGATATAATTATAAATAATATAACCATAACTTTTTAGTCATATTTTGAAGAAGAAAAACCATTATAATAGATAAAAATAAAATAAAATAAAGCCCTTCATGTTTACCTTAAGTGGTAGAGCGTTCATCATTAAAACAGGTAAGTGGCATAAGGAGGGAGAATCAGGTTTGAGTCATATTAGGGACAATTTACTACCTTTAAACTAGAGTGTAATCAACAAAAAAAGTTACATGTTTAAAAAAAAGATAATAAAACCACAAATATTATAAAATGCCATTGAACGACAAAAGTGATCATTCCCCATGTTCAAAGGATCCAATTGGATAGCCCTAGCCTCAGTACCACTCAATTTTATTATTATTATTTTTTAATACACTCTAGTTTTTAAGGTAACAAATTGTCCTAGGACTCGAACCAAGGACCCCTTCCTTATGTTCTATCACTTGAGAGTTAGACATATAACAAACAATAAAAAAAAAAACACATAAAGTTATCTATAAATCATATATTTTTATCTGATGCTAAAATCAAGGTTATCTATAAAAAATTTACACGGAAATAGCACCACCCACAAGATGGCTGAGTGGCTTGCTAGCAATTTGCCGTAGGGCTGAATTTGGTTCGAGCCAGGAGACGGGCGATGATTTGTAATATATGCGCAAAATCGTGATGGCTAGGTCCCATCACTATATTCTGATCTATGGGACGAAAATAGACGCATTTGGGCCCTCCATTTTTTATTTTTCCCAAAATAGATTTTTATTTTCACAAATTTAATAATTTTCTGTCTTATTTCATATTTTGCAAGGATATAAAAAAAAATTTTATACTATTATAACCAATATTAAAGATACCTTGAGCCCCTTTTATTTTATTTTATTTTCACAAATTAATTTCTTTACCTTTATTTCATATTTTCAAGAATAAGAATTTTGGCCACACAGATTGGGCAAAGGATGTTATATTACACTGCCACTGAGTTTAGAGGAACAGATTTATATAGAGAAGAAGGGTAATCCAAGAGAGAGAAAGAAAGATATGAAAGATGCGGCTCTATGAGAGTGTATTTTTGCACATAAATGGGTTTGGCTGCTCTATCACATGTTTGTTTCTATTTTTAGCGTTATATATATTTGATGGGCCATGATAAACCAAGTTTCTATTTGCCTTATTATGGTCCATTCATTACATTTAAACACAATTTCCCTAAAGAGAGTATCCAAAGAATAGATTATCCGATCCATCTTATAGAGACTAGCTTATCTGAGCCCTCCTTTTTTATTTAACTTATAAATAAATTTTAATTTTCTGTCTTATTTCATATTTTGCAAGGATATAAAAATTAAGCTATTTCAATTCATATTTTTACACTTACAAAGCAAGTATATTGGGGCTGCTTTAAATGTATTACATTAAATACAGAATCTAAATGGGAGTTTGATTGTGATTGTAGGAGAGAGGAAGGGGTAATCCAAGATGAGGAGAGAAGTGATATGCGTGTGGACCCTATAAGGGAATTTTTATTGGGGTGCCGCATGATCGGTCAAATTACATTGCTGCCTTATTTTTATGCTTTTATTACATATTTGACAAATATGAGAAACCAACTTTCTATTTTTCATATTATGGTCAATTCATTACATTTTGATGGGGTTTGAAATAATAGGTGCGCAGGCTCGAGACGCAAGCCCAAAATGGGGACGCCTAAAACGGCCCAAAAGATTTGAATAGCCCTCGATGACATCCCCGACATAGCAAACCCAAAACAAAGTGAGCCCCCATATCCAGAATCAAACCAAATCTCACCATTGAAGTGGGAAGTGTGATAATTCTCAATGGAATCATTATCCTGGCAACCAAACCAAACTTACCTAATATAAAAGGAGGATAATTCCCAATAATCGCTTCCAATTATCCCTATTAATCCGACAACGATAGCGAAAGAAAATCCCACATCCAATGCTATAATCCTTATCACCATCCAATCGGGAAAATATATACTATAAATACTGTGCCACCTGATTTGTGAAAAAGGTCAGACTTACGACTAGTCATCATTCCCTAAGCAAGCTTGATATTCCCTTCCACAGAAAGAATCTGATTTAGGTGATCAGAGCTAATAATCCGCGCCTCCGCCGATCCTTTTCTTTCTTGTTTTTGGCAGTGAGGAGTCCAACGCCCAGAGCGAACCCGACCTAGCGACAGCTTCTAGTTCCACCAGCTGATTCCAACACGCTCCAAATTCCCAGCCTCGGTTGAAAAAGGCAACATTAGTTTCATACTGCCATGGAAACGAAGGCCTTGCCAAATAAAGCTAATCTCTCAATAATTTATGATATAAACTCGGAACACAAGCAGGAGCCACGCCTTTTCAATCCCCAAGGACGTAAGACCAAAGCATGGCAACGTTATAGCCGACCTCCTAACAGCGCCACCGGAAACTATACATGATAACACAAATGAGATGGAGACGACTCCGTCTCACCAACTAACGCTTGATAAGGGAATTAGAACAACTCACCAGACAGATGCAACGCCCCGCGGAAAGACGACACGCCATGCCATAACACCACCCCTCGTAGTCAACTCCAGCCATGTAGCTGTTTTGAGCCTCAAGAACTAATACTAAAAGCTCCCAACCGTCTCGCGAAAGGCCATATAGCCTCTTGGCTGGCCAAATTGCATATTAGCCCATCTGAAGTTCTCGGTAGCAGCCTCGCTCGAAGAGCTCAACGCTTCGAAAGGCCATATAGCCGCAGAGGCTGGCTTCACTGTATTAGGGCCCACGGAGCCCCCAATAAATTTTCGCCTTCCGTAGCCTAATCAAGCCAAGAAAAGGCCATAGCCAGCGCCTACTCTCAAGCAGATAGGCCTACGAAGCCTCAATGTACTGGGTTTCGACTAGGCTCAACCTGGCCAAAAAAAAAGTGTGGAAAAAGGCCATATATCAGCCAGGCCTACCAGCAGATTAGCCTTACTGAGCTCAACAATTGGCCAAGAGAGCCCAACCGGGTCAGAAAGGCCATATAGCCGCAGAGGCAGCCTACCGGCAGACACCCCACCCGAGCCTCAAAGATCTCGCTCGAAGAGCCCAACCCGCCGCAGGGCACTATACCGCAAACTGGGGCCTGGGGCCGGCAAGTGTGATTAGCCGGCCTGAGCCTCAAAGAATCTGGGCTCAAGAGCCCAACCGTCAAAGTCCATATATAGGCCGCAGAGCCGGGGCCTACCAGCAAGATTAGCCCACGAGCCTCAAGAAATTTCGCTCAAGAGCCTAATCGCTTCTCAGTAGCCATATAGCCACAGAGCCATTCAACCAAAGCATTAGGCCCACTGAGCAAAGGGTGCCGCCGAACAGCCATGGGCACTGAGCCAAGTAGCTCAGGAGCCCAACAAGCCACTTATGTGAGCTTAACACCGTGAAGGCCTCGGGCCGCCAGGAGCCTACTCCGCTCGCCATAGAGCTTAATGTTCTGTGGAAGGCCCCAACACCTAGGAGCCCAATGGCCAGCCATAGAGCTAATGTACCAGAAGGCCTAAGGCCTGTGAGCCTACCAAGCCACTATGAAGCTTAATGTACCGTGAAGGCCTCTATCGCCCAAGAGCCCAACAGCCCAAGAACTACTTGCAAAGCTTAACAACCAGAAGGTCCCTGCTGGCCGCCAGAGCCCAAGAGCCTTAGTTTACGTAGCTTATCAGCCTCGGGTGAAGGCCTCATCGCCTGCGAGTCCAACAGCCTGGGCCAGGAAGCCATCAAATGTGAAGGCCTCGCCGCCCCAGATCCCAACAACCATTTTGCGTAGCTTAACAAATCTCAGAAGGCCCTCAACGCTCAGAGCCCAAATTTACTCAAGGCAGTTTAACACCAGAAGGCCTCAGTGGCCTGCAGAATTACTATGTGAGCTTAACAACCAGGAAGGCCTCAGCGCTCAAAGCCCAATGGTCACTTTTATGGGGAGCTTTAACAAACAAGAAAGGTTCCTCGCCTAAGAGCCAAGTAGCTCAATCGCTGCTGAACAACCCAGAGCGAACTCGCCTTAAAAGAGCATAAAATGTTCTGGGAGGCGTAATAGCCTAGGAGCGACACTCGCTCAAAAGAGCATAAATGCACGGAGGCGTGGACAGCTCAGAGCCAAGGTAGCTCGCCCGAAGGCGCACGCCTCAAGAGCGAATAGCTCGGGGCTCAAAAGAGCATAAACAACTTGGGAGGGAGAATAGCCCAGGAGCCAAGTAGCTCGGGCCGAAGGTAAAGTAGCCAAGGAGCCATGTAGCTCAGGAGCCATGTAGCTCAGTTTTAAAAGAGCCTCGCAGCTCAGTTTCAAGGGAGCGAATAGCTCAGTTCAAAAGAGCATAAATCGCCCAAAAAGGTATAATAGCCCAAGAGCCAAGTAGCTCGGGCCTCGTAAGACGCAACAGCCCGCAAAACTAAGCAAAATCTCAAATTGGCAAGACAATAAAAAGAGTGATAAAACTAATCAAACCCTTCCTAAGTAGCCACGTGGATATCACGTCTGATCCAAGAAGCGATACAACCCTTACCTACGCTCGCTTAGTCAAAGGCTGGGGGGGCAACTGATGGGGTTTGAAATAATAGGTGCGCAGGCCCAAGACGCCAGTTTCTCCAAAACTGATTAAAACGCTCCAAGATTTCAGCAATAGGCCCTTGATGACATCCCCAAATATAGGCCCAAAACAAGAGCCCATATCTTGTAAATCAAACCAAATCTCACCAATAAGGGAAGTAGGATAATTCTCAATAACTGCTTATCCTATAAATCAAACCAAATCTCACCAATAAGAGAAGTAGGATAATTCCCAATAACTGCTTTCCAATTATCCCTTATTAATCTGACAGCGATAAGGAAAGAAAATCCCTCATCCAATAAGAGAGAATCCTTATCACCATCAAATTGGGAAAAACATATATTATAAATACTGTGCCACCCATCTGAAAGGTACGAGACTTATATGTACCAATACTTCATCTCTAAGCAGCTTGATATCTTCCATAGGAAAGAATTGACTTAGCATCGAGCGCAAACGAGCGCAGCCCCCCGCCGATCCTCTTTCTTCTTTGTTTTCAAGAGAGGAGTCCAACGCTCTGCAGCCTGACCGCCCAACGACAAATTCCAGCCCGCCCACGATTCCAACACGCCTTCAAATCATTTGGTTGAAAAATGCATCATCACATTTAAACACAATTCCCCATAAAAAAGGGATATCAAAGAAAATCAGTGATGAATAAGATTATATAGAAACTTTCATATCTTTGTATTATTTATCTTTATATTAATGAGTTTAAATAAATAAAATTGATCTGAAGTAGCAAATAAAAATAATGGGTTGTTTGGTTCCTGTTTTTTAAAACATAGAGAAAACCATTTTTGTATTTTCTGAAAACTGTCATTGTTCTCTTAAATTAGTGTTATCTATGTTCTTTGTGTTTTTCCAAAAAAAAAAAAAAAAAACAAACAAACAAACTGGGAACCAAGCGTGTGCTCCCTATTTTCCTTGTTCTCCAATCTTTGTTTTTTAGAATATAGAACAGTTTTCAAAAACTTTAACCAACCATGCTCAATATGTTTAATTTAACTCTTTTTTTGTTTTCCTTCAATTTTTTTCATTCCTTGTAGTCCATGCTAATGACAACAAGACATTGAGGGCTTTTGGAGGGACATGTTCTTACCCAGGATAAGTCCTCCAATTAATAGGAAATGAGAATACAAATCCATGTTGAAGCAAAGATTGGATAATGGTACAACTTGGAATATAGGCTCATCCTAATGGGCTAGCTCATTTCGGCCCGTATTTTTTGATAATCGAGCTTGAAAATGGTAGCCCGAATAGAATCCAAGCCTATTGACCTGACCCAAATAATCCAACGGCCCATTTGGGTTCCAGCTGGCTCGATTGGCCAACTTTTCTTTATCTTTAAAAATAACAATTAAATATAAATAGTAAATATTAGTAAGTTTTCTAATATAATAATTGAATAGCTTGATTCACCCCAATTCAAATAGTACCATCTTTTCGAAATCCTAATTTCCTTTGTTCTTTTTTTTCATCCTATTAGAAAAGAGGGGTGGTTTTTTTTTGCATTCCTTGGCTTGAAATCACCCCTCACATTGTTTCATCTACTCAGATCTTGGCTTTCTCCCTCAATAAAGTGGTCTCTTCCACCATATATGAGTTTTGATTTTCTTTGTTTTCTTATGTTTTTGTCCCATACTTGTTGTAAAGTATGGTTGTTCGTTGGTTTTGTGTAGACAATTCCGACGGCAACGCTCAATCAGACAGAGAAGTCACATCAAATCCATGTTTGTCAGTATGCTTCATTAGACTTGGAATTTTAGGTATTCTACGCATATTAGGATTATATCTTGTGTAGGCCTTGATCCATTTCTTATTGCTATTTATTATCTTGGATGATGTGTCATCCTCTAATATTTTTAACAATTTGATTTATGTGTTCAAATGTAAAGATATTACCATTGAAATTTAAATTTTCATTGTCAAAAAATATATATACAAATAGTAAATACCTAGGGGATGTCTTGGATTAGGAATTTTAATGGCATTTATAGACTTTTTTAAGATGATAACTTTCATAGAGATTTGATAGATTTTTAAAGACTTCTATAGATTTTTGTAGAATTTGTAAATGTATGTATGACTTTCATAGACTTTTATTTTAAAATACTTTTATAGACATTGATAGAATTTTATAAATATTGTGTGACGCCCCAAATCCGAGGGTCCCGTTGACAACCCATCAACCTGTGGAAATACCGATGCCACACCATCACGTCCCATTTATTGGGATCCATAAGTTAACAAAAAAAATCATACAGAGTCTCCTCTGTACAGAAAGCTCTATAAAAAATACAACCTATATAACAATACATCACATGACCTATCCGGGCTCAATATACCACACCGGGTCATTCATGAGTCATAGCGACCACTCAGCCCCATTCAACCATACCCTAAATACTATACATGCAACTATGTAGTGATATGTTTACAAGAGTTTAATTATACACTCTTATACAAAATGATATATTAAAACGATCGTTCTAATATACATATACAAAATATGGTACAAAGCCACATCCGGCTTTCTTCATATGTGCGGTTCCGACGCTGTCGCCCACCAGCACCGAATTGCACTGTAAGCAATCCCACGACCCAGCGAGCAAGTTCTTCAAGAAATGATAATCTTCTACAAGTATTATCCCACCTAAGTGCTCGTGATAAGGATCAAAACCAACCCATACACATCTAAGTGAAAATGTTCACATGAATTTCATATGTCATGCATGGAATGTCTTCATGTCTATATCCCAGTCACTCATCAATTTCACACACGCCATGCCAATGTGACAACCGGCCACTGGTAGTACCAATGACACACATAAGGCAGCCCTTAATGGGCCATTAGTACCCAAATGCAAGTGCCAATGGGCAACTAACCCGAAATAACTCGACTCTATCACAACTCGAAGTCTATGTGATAACCATGACCATGTGTCTTCTTTGGGCAACAGAACTTTTCGACTTGTGCCGTGGGTCTCTTACACCCATACAAAACTTTTCGGATCACACCGCGGGTCTCTTACACCCATGTTCAAGGCTTTTCACCCGAGGGGATTAACGGCCCCTTTCTTGCTCCGCCCAACACATTAATTATATTTCACTTTATGATTTGAATCATGTGTCATTTATTGGACGTCGTCCAAAGTACGAGCTCACTACCCATTCATCAACACTGATGATGGATGACCATACCCATGCACACACACCCAATATGCTGATGTCCTTGTGCATATGAAATGTAGATATGTCATTTCATGCTATGTCATGCTACATGCATAATAAGAGCTACATGCAACATTTATACCCTTGAGTAATTATATTTCCTATATAATTTCCATTTATCACAACTTCCATGTTAATACATCACGCAAGCACATATTAACATGAATTTTACACACAACAACATATTATTTATTTTTCCAACAATAACACACAAAATGTGTAAAACCTGAGAAAATTCTAATTTTCTGAAAAATAGTAAAGTGGTAATTTCGGTCAAAATCCGAAAATTTTTCTATATCTCGGATGATGAAACGGACTTCACCGTTGGAACTGCCTCACAAATCTTGCTACCACTCACCCCCGAGATGTCAATTTCACGCCTTTCTCGAGGCACCATGTGTCAAGTCGTATGACACCTTGTGAGAGGCATGTGATGTGACAAGGATCACCTACTACATGTACCCATGTAACACATCTTGCATGATTAGTGAGAGGATAGAGATAAATGGCTTAGATTTCAAAGAGCCCTTAAAAGTTAAACTAAGGGACAAAAAGGGAATTAATTGAAAAGAAAAAAAAATAAAGACATCATCTTCTTCTCCATTTTTGCTGGAACGTGCATTGAAGGGGGGAGAAACAGTTTTAGAGAGAGAAAGTCCAACTTCTCTCTAATTTTCCCGGCGTTCGGACCCACATAAAACAAGGCACCTCTTGGTCCTTTCATGGTTCGTCACCGAACTTTGTGATACCAAAACACACCACAAAACCCGAAGACATAAGTTCCGGGATTAAAATCAAACCCGAACCTAGTCCGAGACTCGGTCTAAACAGTCCTAAAATTCAGCCCTAACCGCTTAAAACAAAGCCTCAAAATTCCTGTAATTCCTACACTCATCCCGCACTTAGGATCGAAATTTACTGGCCCTCACTACTTAAGAAAACCCAAGCCACAAACGGGCTCTTGCTAGAAATAACCCAAGTAGGAAAATTCTCTACCTCATGGAGTTTGACGAAACTCCAAGATTTTGGTACCCACGCGTAGCTTGCGATGTGTGGAACAACTTTTCCTTTTACTCCTACGAAAACGCACAGCCCGATTTTCGTAGATCTGAGAGAGATGTTTCTCTCTCTACTTTCTCCTCTCTCTCTCTCTCTTTCTCACTCACTCCTCTCTCCGTTTTTTTCATTTTTTTTCCTTTCTTTTTGACTTTTTATCCTTTTTTTTTTTTTTAAATATGTGTCAATCTCTCATTCAGGTCTATTTCTTCCCCGAAACAATTGATTTCTTTTCAGTTCAATTTATTTTAAATGAACTTAGCTCAAGTCATTTCCTGGCTTCCGAGATTTTCATAAAATCTCGTCCCTAAAGTCACTGGTGACTTACACCCAAAAAATCGAAAAAATATTTCGACTGTCTCAGAATTCGACGAAACTTTTCTAGGTCACTAGATTTCGAGAGACGAATTTAACGGCACAGTCCGTTTCGTCATCCGAGATCTAGAGAATTTTCTAAGCCTCCCTAAACAATTATGGCAATTTATTATTATTATTATTATTATCATTTTTCCATTTTTTGAAATTTTCTAATTTTCCTGGGTTTTACATTCTTCCCCCTTTAATAGAATTTCGTCTACGAAATTCATACATACTAGCACACACAAGCACATGCATATGCAATAGTCATTCTAGTTCAAATATTAGATTTCTAATATTAGAAAACGTACCTTCATCCTCAAATAGGAAAGAATGGGGTGACTAAGTGATCATGTCATCAAGGTTCCCAAGTCAGCTTTCCACTCCTAGCTAAGCACCACAACACTTTCACTAAATTTCACTAGCCTCGTGTCGCAAAACCCGACACCCACTATCCAAGATAATGACGTCCCTCCTCGTAGGTCCCCGTCATGATTCAGTGCCCAAAAAGTTATATTTTGAACCCTATTTTTAATAGGTTTTGAGCGCTTTTTGTGTACTAATTGTTATAATTAACCCAATTGACATGTTCGGGTCCCTATTGCACTTCTGATCGCATTCCGGGGTTGTTTTTGTACTTTTTTGCAGGAATTGGAAGCCAAATTATGTGTCAATCCAATCATAACAAAATCGGGTTGATTTCCATCACCTCATATGGTCTTATATCACCCCCTAACAAGCCGAATGAAGAATATCAATGCTTGAAGAAATGGAATGTAGCGCGCTGGGAACAAGAAGCAATGGAACAAGGCAGAACAAGCAGAAATTGCTGACACCGATGATTTCACTATGATAGCGAATTTTCGCTATGATAGCGAATTTTCGCTATGATAGCGAAAAGTACTGTATTTTTCGCTATGATAGCGAATTTTCGCTATCATAGCGAAAATCACTGTGCATAGCGAAATTTGCCCCCCTGTGTTTTGGTTCCAAACGACCTCGTTTTGTGTAATTCCCATTTTATTCCTATTTCAGAATCTTATTTTTGGTATTTTTGGTATTTCTTTATACCTCTTGTATGGCTATATAAGCTAATCCTATAGCTTTTTGTAACCCTAACTTTTCAATCTTTCAGATACGCAAGAACTTTTCATTTTAGGTTACGCTTTTCTCTTTCTTCTCCTCTTTCTCTCATTTTCTGCTAACAAACACTCCTTCCAGGATGACAACTCAGGATGTTTGGTTGTAATCTCTTCCTCCTTGAAGAGTGGTGGGCCACTGTGAATGTTTGAAGGTGTACTTATTGTCCTCATGTTTTTCACGCAAGCATTTGTTCTCTTTACCGCTTCGTATCTCACTCTTATAGGTTTGAATCACTCGTGATGTACCCCGAGTGGCCGCAGATTGCAGCTTTCAAGGTTCAAAGGATGCTTCGGGCTGCTAGGATCCATTGATGCCCATTTAGTTGTCATTTATGAGCTCCTGCAAGTTAGATCCAGTGATGGTTTTAATTGTTTTGAAACATTAAGGGGTAATAAATGCTATACATTAGAAGAAATAATTTTAGGGTTTAGGTTTTAATGCCAAATGAAGAGCCGGTTCGGGAAATGACTATATGTCATCCTCCCCAACGCGAGGAAAAAGACCCGAGGACATGTTGAATGCCTTAGAACCCTAAACCAGTGGCCCGCGACTTCAAGGAGTTCTATTTTACATTTTATTTTATTTATTTTCAGTTTGCAAACCACCAACCCCCTTGTTTTTATCACCACCTTAAAATCCAAACCAAATTCACCATTTTCGACCCCCACTAAATCATTTGTACGAAGAAAACTCCATCCCCCGTGAGTTCGAATTTAGACACTATATCGGCAGCAGAGAGCTTGACTACTTCCGCAGTGAGGAGGAATATAGGATACAAATTTTGTTGATTCCGATCACCCTACCGTGGCACGAATCAAATGGCGCCGTTGCCGGGGATGGTGCCTAAGTGCATTTGACGAGCTGTGGAACACTTGTGATCCTCATCACAAGTTTTGGTGAATTTCTTTTATATTTCATTGTCATTTTTATTTTATTTTCATTTCATAAAAAAAAAAAAACAAAGGCTTGCAGGATCGTTTTTTTTGGTTGTTTTATGTTGCCCCCGTTGTCAAAGTAGAATCCATTCCCAGTGGATTAGAAACCTAGAAGGCAGGCTACTTAAAGTCAATCTCCCTCAAGAACTTGAATTGAACCAAATGGAACACTTAGAGGGAGAGCAATACAGTCAGTACCTTATGGAGGGAAACTCTAGAGGATACATGTCCATGAGGGACTATAGAGACCAATGGATGAGTGCACCCTCCTACATGGTGCCTCCACAGTATGCCTGTCTCAAGCCACACCACAAATAATCTCCCCAGCTTGAGCAATTCTGTGACCTTACCAAACTGGTGGGTGATGCTGCAAGCAACAAAAGAATTCAACGCCCAATCGAGCCAAAAATCCATACCGTGGAGAACCCCGAACAAAAAATTAATGGCTTCAGCCGGCTGGTTAGAATTTGACATCCTGCAACAATCCATTTCACATCAAGGGGAAGAGAATCCAGAGGATGAGTGCTTGACTGAAACAATTTTGGGTGAGCAGGCTCAACTGCAGCCTCAGGAGGAATTGAAAGTGGAATTAGTAGAAGCTCCTCCTGAGGAACTACAGGATGCCCCACAATTTGGTACAGTATATGGGCCATGGAAAAAAGAAGAAGAAATTCTTCCCTTGTTGAGTGAGGAAAGTAATGGAAAGGAAGCAGGGGAAGAACCCCAAAAGCCCACTACCCAAGCCACCAATAGCCCACTCCGCCATCTCACCCAAGGTATACCCCGCTCAACAAAGAACTCAAAACCTGGCAAAGACTCCGCCTCCCAAAGCTAAGTCCAACTCCATCACCGCCCGCCATGCGAACTCTCAAGAGATTAGTGGCCTCCCGTACACACCTTGCCACTACATCAAAGACAAGCGGCTACCTACATCAGATGGCATGCTGGTTGGTTCGTGTCGGTTCTGGATTGGAGCAATTCGAACCCCGCAGATTTCTCGAGCCCGCTTAGTTCCGCAAATTCTCCAAAGGCCTAAGGAGTGGTCTGGGGATACGCCCCCCACTTTTGTTTTAATTTTTCTTGTTTTATTTCATTTTATTTGATTTTAATTGGCTTTCTATAACTTTTCTCCTTAGATTTTATCTAATTTTTAAGTTAATCTTTGTTCTAGCATGTTTTTCACTTTTCTGTAATTTTTCTTAATTTTTATGGTATTAATTGCTGCGCTGCGGAAATTTTGAAGCCCTGATCAAGATCAGAGAAGCAGAATGAAGAAATGGGAGTTGAGGAAAATTTCACATGGCATAGCTTAAATTTTCGCAATGATAGTTAAATTACTGAACCATAGCTTAAATTTTCAAGTAAAGGGCAAACGAAATTGAATTTTCGTTAGCATAGCGAAATTTCGCTAAGCTAGCGAAAATGCGTACGGATGGCTCTAGAAAAAGACAAAATAGCCAACAGTTAGGTAAGAAAAAAAAAACGTTTGTTTTTTTTATTTTATTTTTATTTTTATTTAAAATAAAATAAAATAAAATAAAAATAAATTTTTTATAATTTAATTTTATATATAAAAATTTTGTCTCTAAAAAAATGTTTTTATTTTTATTATTTTTATTTTTATTTATTAATTATTTTATTTTGTAAAAAAAGTTTATGACACGTAATTTTCGCTAAGCTAGCGAAATGGGCCCATTTTTGACCCCCAATTTTGTTTCGCTCATAACTTTTTCATCCGATCTCCGTTTTAAGCGTTCTTGGTACCGTTGGAAAGCTTAGAGAGTGTAGAATCTAAATATGGCCAGAAAGAACACTTTTGAAATTTTTATGAATGTGTAATTTTCAAAATGCTCCAACTGGTCACTTTTTTTCTCTCTTTTCTTCTCCTAACTTGTTTATTTGAAGCCCAAACGGAGTGACTAAGGTGTCGATGGAAAGCTTGCAAAGTTTCCTATCCAGCAATGATCACATCTCATCAGTGGGAGGTACACCTCTCTTCTCTAATTTTCCAACTGCCCCATTTCCGACACCGAGATGTTCAATGGGGGAGAGTTAGCTTAAGGAAGTGGCTTTTGTATTTATTCTTTTGTACTATTTTGTGCAAGCCCATTTTGTGATGTTCAAAGGGCTTGTCGTTCCTTTCTATAAAGTTGTTATACTAAACAGCTTACTTTTTCAAAATTTGGACCCGTTTTTGCAACCAAAATTTTTATGTGTTTTGCCTAGCTCATAGTTTGGAAAATTGAAACTTTGTCCAATTCTATTGATGTTAGATTGGTTCCATGCCTAGTTGAGTGAATGATTAGTTGAATTCTTTTACTTTCGACCTTTTCTTCCACCTTTAGCTAACCACACAATCTGTAGAGCACATTAGGTTTCAAATGATAGGCTGAAAAACAACCTCCCTTTACTTGCATAACCCATTCCTAGTTTCACTGGGGATCGCCTTTAATAGGTTAAGGACCCATGGAAAGAAGGCCACGCGGCTCGAGAAAAAAAAAGAGAAAAAGAAAAGAAAAAGAAAAGAAAAAGAAAAGAAAAAGAATAAATATTGCAATGCTTTGCCTTGAAACCCGAGCACGGTCCGAGGGGTATATGGCGAAAGCCTTTAAAGCCCGGTGCCCTAAACCTTCACTGGTTGGGAGTCACCAACTTGGTGTTCGTTACATGGGTGGATGGGTGGAGTTTAGCAAGTTGTAGGTGCTGGAGTCTCGAAATCATTCAAGTTCTGGGTGAAATCTGAAGAGTTTGTGGTCGAAAAGATCCTTATGACTTGGTGCCCTAAGCCCAATTGGTTGGGAGTCATCGTAGATCCCCATTACATGGACTTCTGGGTGAGGTCGATTCTCAGCATTGCACCCTACAACGCAAAAAGAATTGTGGAATAAGAGGTGGTCCCGATCTATTTAGGTCAAGTTAGCATGCTAGATCGTGGTAGTAGCTAGATCAAAGTGGGGAGTGCGCTTTAGCAAATTTATCATCGAGCCAATCAAATAAACACTTCTCTAGGATTTTGGGTGGAAGTTTCGTTGATTCACCGAGATGGAGACTCCTGATATTATTGTATGGACATCTATTCTGTATATTATTGATCACTTATATTGATTATTCTATTTAGGTTAGATATTACTATAATCTGAAGAGATGCAGAACATTATTTTGTTACCATTTTGAATGCTCTCTTTATTTTTCTTCTTGCATTGCTAAGGGACTAGCAATGTGTAGGTTAGTGTGGATTAGTGCCCGTAAGTGCTATTTTGAACCCTATTTTTAATAGGTTTTGAGCGCTTTTGTGTACTAATTGTTATAATTAACCCAATTGACATGTTCGGGTCCCTATCGCACTCGACGCATTCGAGGTTGTTTTTTGTACTTTTACAGAATTGAAGCCAAATTATCGTCAATCCAATCATAACAAAATCTGCTGATTTCCATCAATTTCATATGGTCTTCTATCAATTTCAACACGGAATGAAGAATATCAATGTTTGAAGAAATGGAACAAGCAGAAGCCGAAATCGTGAAGCAATGGAACGCTAAGGTGAACAAGCAGGAAATTCGCTACGCCGATGATTTCGCTATCATGGGCCGAATTTTGGCTATCATATTTAATTAAGTATGATAAATGGTGGTAACAGGTATACGGTAAAATTTCAATTCTTTCGGGCTATATGCTCGTATTTTCGCTATGATAGTTCTAATTTTCGCTATCATGTTTAAAAAATCACTATGCATAATAAATTGGCTCTATGTTTTGGTTCCAAACGACCTCGTTTTGTGTAATTCCCATTTTGTCCCTATTGTAATCTTATATTTTTGGTATTTTTGGTATTTCACACCTCTTGTATGGCTATATAAGCCAACTTATAGCTTTTTGTAACCCTAATCTCACCTTTTCAGATACGCTACACTTTTCATTTTAGGTTACGCTTTTCTCTTCTCTCCTTCTTTCTCTCATTTTTTCTGGCCATTAAACACCTCCGAGGATGACAACTCAGAGGATGTTTGGCTAGACCTCTTCCTCCTTGAAGAGGAGGGCTACTAGGTGAATGTTTGAAGGTAAAAACATTGTCCTCATGTTTTTCACGCAAGCATTCGTTCTCTTTTATCGCTTCGTGATATCACTTTAGGTTTGAATCACCGTGATAAAAATTCCCCGAGTGGCCGCATTTCTGGCAGCTTTTCAAGGTTCAAAGTGGATGTCACGTTAGATCCACCGATGCCCATTTAGTTGTCATTTATGAGCTCCTGGTGTTAGATCCAAAGTGATGGTTTTAACTGTTTTAAAACATTAAGGCAATAAATGCTATACATTAGAAGAAATAATTTTAGTGGTTTGGTTTTAATGCCAATGAAGAGCCTGCCTGGAAATGACTATATGTCATCCTCCCCAACGCGAGGAAAAAGACCCGATGACATGTTGAATGCCTTAGAACCCAAACCAAGGTCCGTGGACTCAAGGAGTTCTATTTTACATTTTATTTTATTTATTTTCAGTTTGCAAACCACCAACCCCCTTGTTTTTATCACCACCTTAAAATCCAAACCAAATTCACCATTTTTTACTTCACTCAAATCATTTGTACTAAGAAAACCCATCCCCGTGTTCGACCATAGACAACTATACTGCAGTAGCTTGACTACGGCAGTAGGAGGAATATAGGATAAAAATTTTGTTGATTCCGGATCACCCTACCGTGGCACGAATCATCTGTATCAACAATAATCCCTCCCTAATCCACTACATGAGCTGGATCTGGAGTATTGATGAGTGCAAAACTCATCTATGTTTTGAGTTCATTTCACATGCTATTTTGTGCATTTTATATCCATATTCATGTAAAACTCATAAAATTTCCTCTAAACTTGGTTTTGCGTAATTATCGATGAAGAAATGATTTGGCAAGAAATGAGCAATTTATTTCCAAAAGAAGAGCTCAACGGTCTCTTACGCGCTACCGAAAGATTAATTTTTTCAGACCATCTGGAACATCAAATGGTTCAAACATGGCTTATCTACATTCAAAGAAATCTTTCCAACGCAGCATCACACCCAAATCCGGAAGTTAAAACGTAAGAAGCAGACTCGGCAAGTTAGAGAAGAAAACCAAATTTGTTTGCCCAGTAAATTTGTCACACTGTGAGAGTAAGGTCGCTGATCAGAGAGTATAAGTCGCGGACCGATGTCGCGATAGGAGAGTATGTCGCGGACCACCGTCGCGACAGAAATGGTGTCGCCATTAAAACCCGTGTCGCGACCAGAATGTCGCAGAATCCTGAAAAAGGTCAAAATTGAGTTTCGAATTCTAATTTCAAGCCCATTTCACCCTAGACCATATATATACTCGCTTTTGTAAAGAGGTAATGAAGATTGGAGAGCTTCTCTCATGGTTTCTCTCTGCATCGCTCCATTTTTCCAATTTTCTACGCATTTTGATTCTTTTAGATCTCGAGACTTACTTTTTAGTAGATTTTATTTCTATTGAAGATATTTCAAGGTCGTACATCGAGGTCTGGGATTTCACTAATGTTCGTAATAAAGATTGAAGCTAAAATCTGGATTTTTCTCATGGGTTTTCTCTCTAAACCCCATTTTCTTAGTTTTTGCCATGCATTTTATTTTTAATAGATCTTAGAGTAGTTTTAGAGCATTTTTATTTCTATTGAAGAGATTTCAGGCTGCACTTTATATTCAATTTATTTATTGTTGAGGTGAAGATTTAAGCTCAAATATGGGTTTTTCTCTTCTTTCTCTTTATTTCTTTCTTCATTTTCTTACTTTTTGTTTGATTGATCATGATTTGAATCCAGTAATGAAACATTAAACACCCTCTAGGGTTGGGGTTTAATTGTTGAACATTCAACTTGCGCTTTCTAAGTTATTTTGTGGGGTTGAATACCGAATTTATATAATTGGTACTCTGCTCATATAATGAATTGTCTGAATAATAGTAGCTTATACCCAAAAAAGAGTCAGATCTTGCTCTGATTTCCTGCAGGCCCCTCCGAGCGATTACTGCAGATGGAGATTCCCAGAGTAAAGAGCGGTAACTTAGGTATGTTAGACTACATCTTAACCAATGAACTTTCTAAAATTACTTTGATAGATCACCACTAACTCATGGTGTGAGGATTAATTAGATGATGTATCAATTTAGTTGATCGAGGTTTCTCCTTTGAATCCGATGAAAGGATTCGATCCCGTGTTAGGCAAAGATCTAATCATGAGCATAGAAAATTTTATTAGATTTGAAGGACGAGATACTAATTACATTGGAGAAGGCTTACTTTCCTATCTACGTGGTTAATTCTTCATCTGTTAAATTGGCCAAGCAAGATTGGAAAAGAAAAACAATCAAATCTTAAAGAGAGCCAAGTTTTACAAATAGCTATTTAGACCCATTTGTCCTGAAAAGGAATATGGTGTGTTAGACAGTGAAATGTATGGTGTATGGAGAAATCCGAGCTATACTACATTGCTCTTGGACAAATCTAGCATTCAACTCACAAATGTTGCGCTTTCAAGGAAATGCAAACTGTTTGTAAATAATTATCCCCATCCCTAGTGACTCTCTTCATACCTTTTAGAATTAAGTAGTTATTTATTTGGTAGATTTTAGGATTAGTTTTAAATCAGTTTTTGTTTCAATTAAATTGATTTTATTCGACATCCTACTTGGTCGCCTAAATAGTGAAGAGCCCTTGTAATCGGGGTGATCAAATTCCAATTAGAGAGAACCTCCAATCCTCATGGGTACGATATCCGGACTCCTAGAGTCCACTTTATTACTAGGATGCATCTCGTGCACTTCATGGAAAGAGGTTGAGTGTTGGTAATACTTTTCATTTTAGTTTTTGAGTATACTTACTTTTGTTTCAAATCAGTTTTTGAGTATTTACCACATTAACTCCCTTGACCATATTTTCACATATACATCATTTGGTCGTCTTAACAAGTTTTTGGCGCCGTTGTCGGGGATTAGACAATAGTCCTTTGGTAATAGTGTCATAAATTTGTATATGTCTTTGGTCAATTAAGAAGTTTTTGGCGCTGCTGTGGGATTGATGCAGTTCACTTTCTCATTGGTTGACATTTTGAAGAACGGGTAATTTGCTAATTTAGGGCCATTTTTATTTTTATTTTTATCTTTGGTTGTGATTTGTTTCTTAGTTAATTTTTTTTATTAGTATTTTGTACTTTATTTTCTTTTTGTTTTTCTCTTCTTATTTTGTTGTTACTTATGGAGGAACATTCAATAGAAGATAGATTTGTTCTCCATAGGAAGCCACAAGCTTGAAACTACTTCTTCATAAATCGGGACCAAAGAGTTCACAATGACTCACCATGGAACAAGGAGTATTGCCTATCAAGGGAGTTCAAATCCCACATTTCAAGAGGAAGAAGAGTCATTCTACATGAGCGCATTTCTATCTACATGGAAGGGAACAAGAAGATGATTAATCTTCTCATGAGCGTAAATTTCCAGATTTAGATGCCTTCCAAGTCAACACTAGTGCTAGATTGAAAAATGTAGAAGCTCAAATAGGACACTTGGTCCAAGCATTCAAGGAAAAATTCTCTAGACCTCTCCTAGTAACACTTTGCCAAATCCCAATGAATGCATTGATACTCCTTTGAGCAGTGTGCAGAAATTTCCTATCCTGAAATATGTGGAAGAAGGTGAAAATGAGCTGGAAATTGAGAACAAGGCACTCCTAAACAACTTAGATGATGAAGAGTCATTATTGGATAAACTGAAATTTGAAGAAGTAAGTCAAGTAATGGCTATTGAAAACATTTTGGTGAAGATTGACACATTTACCTCCCCATGGATTTTGTGACTTGGGGCATTGAAGGATCTAAGCAAAATTCCTATACTAAGAAGACTACTTCTTTCCTCAAGCCAAGCATGGATTGACATCAACAAGGGGGAGCTCACCTTGCTTGTGGGTGAGGAGAAAGCAAAGTTTAATCTTCACCAATCATTACCTTTGACGGAGCAAGAAAGAGTCATGTGCAGAAAATTCTGCAGCTTGCTTCAACTGTATACACAAGTTCAACAGTCCCCTTAAGCATAAATGTGTTTACATCTACATCACATGTAGGGACTGTTTTGAAGAATTGTGGCTGAACCACCAGCCATAATTAGCGGGATTTTGAGTTTATTTCCCTCTTCAAAGTCCGGAAGAAAACATCCTTTGAGCCGAATGGTTGCGAAGAGAAAGTGCTTCCAAGATGAATGATTGGTCAAATGGAAGCACTAGTACTTTTCCAATGAGTCTAGCTGACTCTAAAACGGAGCAGCTTCTCGAGGCAACCTACAAGTAATAAGGATTCTATCCATTCTCTTTCTTTTTCTATTTTAATTATTTTATTTGTCGCTATTTTTTTTTACTCCGGGATGAAAATTCCAGCTACAGTTGTTTTAACTTTGTTGTTGCTTTCGTATCAAGATAAGTTTGAAGCTCAACATGTTGTCATGACTAGTTTGGTAAGAGCGAAGGCAAGAGTTGGAAAGGGTTGATGTAATTATAGTGCTTGGAAGTGTGAAAAAAAAATGGAGGGAGATGTTCATCAAATTTCGTGTTTTTGAGATGAAAAGAACCAAATTGAACTAAATATAAAGGAAGGTTCATGATCATGCTTGAGGAGAATTGAAGACAAGAGATGATTTTAAGCATGAATGAAAGCATTAGGTTGATGTTGAGGAATTTTGAGAGAATATATATGCATGTGAAGCACTTTTGAAGGATAGCAAGTGATATGGGCAAGAGACAAAGCAAGGAGAACCTAAGGAGTCAAGAAATCATCACACTGGACAGCATTGAACATTCTGATTTTTCTGTATTGATTGAGGCTCCAAATGGTTCACCTCATCCCATGAGCACATTCTACATTGAAAGAGCTTTCCAACGAGTCCTTACACATCCAATTCCAAGCTAAAATGAAGGAGATATGAGTATAACAGTCGATAAAAATATGCGCTGGCCGAATAGGATCACGACGCGACTGAAGCACCACAAATAATGAAAACAGAGGATTTTTAACCCTTTAAAACCCATTTTTCTTCTTCCTACTTTATACTCTATCTTGCCATACTCTTTCCCTCCAACCTTGCAACTTCCAACCACTTTCAAATTCATTTCCCATCCACTCAAATCCTAAATCACATTCCTCCCCAATCCATCTCCATCATCTTCAAGCTTCAAAACCCATCACAAACCCACAACCTTACCTTTGTTGAACCCCAATTTTCCATCCATCATTCCAAGCATCAAAGAGGAGTTACAATGGAAGAAAATTTGTACTCTGCTGTTTGTTTTGCTCTTGTGGATCATTGTTTGATTGTGGAGTGATTTGCATGTATTGAAGGAGGTTTCGAAGAATCAAACCACTCATTTGAGGCGGGCTGAAGTCGTGCACACTAAGTGTTTGAGAAATGCCAAAGCCACTTTCATGGATCCAAAGAAGCAAAAGAGTATATCAAGGGTAGTACACCAATGTCAATGTCTGAAAATCATCAAGGTTCCTATTCAAAGTACAAGACTACAAAGGAGTCTACTTTTCCAACTCTCTTATTACCCTTTACTTTGTTACTCCTTGCCTTAAGTTAGACATTTAGGATAATGTTCATCTCAAAGTTCGGGGGTGTTTATTTTTTGTTAGTTTATCATGTCACACCCCAAATGTTGCAAATGACAACTTTGAAGATGAAATTTTCTGGTGCTTTTCTGGATAATGACTTTGTTTGATGCTTCCTAACTTACATCTTAGTTTGGTATATTTTTTTTTTAGTTAGAGTTTATTGAGTTAATTGAGTTTTGCTTGGAGTTGTTGTGATGTCAATAAGGACCATAAATGAACCCTTGGCATATGGACAATATTAGAGATAATAGACTTAATGCTTAATGAGTTATCTCTTTAATAGGTTATTTAGTCATTGGTTTCAAAATCCATGCACGTGGTCACTAAGTACCCTTGAAAACAGTTTTTGCTTGGGTTAGAGAAGGCTCTTATGAGAATCCATCTATCTTTGATCTCCATAAGCTCTAGAACTTGTTCTATTATCACTTGAGGTGAAATCCTAGGGAACACAACAATTGAGAAATGATATAGGCCATCATTGGGAAGTTTGTGCCTTTCAAGCTAACCCTATTAATATGCATATGCATATTCCTTTAGTACCAAAATGTTGAGCCTAAAGAGCCAAAATTCTGTTTATAAAAAGAACCAAGTTTGAAGCCACAACCTTCCTATACATCACTATCCCTCAATAAAGAACCAACTCACCCATAACATGAGGATTTTTGAAACATAATTGAGAAATGTGGCAAAGAGCAGTTGGGGGGAGTTATTTTTCCATAGGAAAACCAACTTCAAATTGGTTGAAATGAGTTGTTGAAAATCAAAAAAGAAGTTGTCAAAAAAAAAAAAAAAAAGAAAAGAAAATATCAAGTGTAAAAGAAGCAAAAATACAATAAAAAGTCAAGGAAGAGTGAGTCTAGCCTCGTAGCCTTCCTTCCCTAGAGCAAGTAAATCCTAA
The DNA here is from genome assembly GCA_016808115.1 of Tetrastigma voinierianum. Classification (NCBI taxonomy): domain Eukaryota; kingdom Viridiplantae; phylum Streptophyta; class Magnoliopsida; order Vitales; family Vitaceae; genus Tetrastigma; species Tetrastigma voinierianum. The sequence continues at coordinate 83,787 of JAEQBH010000070.1, read as the reverse complement.
GGGGTGTCTCAACACCTAGTACCCTAAGGCCAACTGGTTTGGGAGCTATTGATTTAAAGCTCGCTAAGGGTTGGTAGAAAGCTTAAGGGGGTTTTGACATTGCATTACTCTAATAACCTTGTCTTAAAGAAAAAGGCTTCTTGGTGTTTGTTGAAAGAATGCAGAATTTGTACAGAAAAGTGATATGAGGAGGCGAAGGATGCAAAACTAAACAGATTTGGGTGTTTGAGAGTGTCATTGTGCTGATGGTGAGAATCATGATGGAGTAGGAGCTGTTTAATGCAGAAAAACATGTATGTTTGGGTAAGTTTTAGCCTAAAATGACTACTCAACTACCCCTTTCCCAAGCCTTACATTACAAGCTTATAAAGACCTACTTGATCTTGAGAGTTGTGTGTGCCTACATTGGTGGAGAGTGATAAGAACAACAAGCCTATGGAACCTAAATAAATTATCTTAGGAGATCCACATACTTATCTCAATTCTCATAAACTCATCTAGCTTGCAATTACTCGATAGGAAGACCACACACAAAACACACTAGTGAGAACCATGATCTAAATTTGTCTATTATGAGATTAATTCACTATTAAATGAATAAATTATCTTGATCATATTCTCTATATTCCTTGTAAGGGTAATTCTTGAGACACATATCACATACCCTTGCAAAGCTTAATTACTCAGTTTTGCTAAATAAAAGGGTGAATGAACTCTTCTCTTCCATTGCCTGGGACAAGCAACTTCTTTTTTTCTTGCTTGAGGACAAGCAAAACTTCGTCAGGGGGGTGTTTGGATGAGTGCAAAACTCATCTATGTTTTAAGTTCATTTCACATGCTATTTTCAGGCATTTTATATCCATATTCATGTAAAACTCATAAAATTTCCTCTAAACTTGGTTTTAGGATTATTGATGAAAAGCAAACGATTTGGCAAGAAATGAGCAATTTATTTCAAAAGAAGAGTCAATCTGAGAGTCTCACAAATAAGGCTACTGGAAAGATTAATTTTCTGTACCATCTGGAACATCAAATGGTTCAAATTCCTCATGGCTGTACTCCTACATTCAAAGAGCTTTCCAACGAGTACTACACGCCAACCGGAAAGTTAAAACGGCAGTTATGGCCCCGACAAGTTAGAGAAGAAAAACCAGTTGCTGTCCAGAAAATTTGTCGCGACAGGAGAGTATGTCGCGTATCAGAGAGTATGTCCCGACCGATGCTCGCGACAGAGAGTATGTCGTGGACCGATGTCGCGACAGAAATGGTGTAGCGACGTAAAAACCCGTGTCGCTAATTAAATGCCGCTATAGTTCCTGGAAAAAGCAATGTAAAATTGAGTTTTTGACCCACTCCCCAAGCCCATTTCACCCTAGACCATATATATACTGCTTTTAGTAAAGAAGCAAGTGGAAGATCGAGAGCCTCTCATGGGGTTTCTCTCTAGGACTGCCCATTTTTCCAATTTTCTACGATTTTGATTCTTTTTAGATCCGAGTTATTTTTAGTAGATTTTATTTATTGAAGATATTTTCTGTCGTACATCGAGGTTCAGATTTCACTAATGTTCGTATTAAAGATTGAAGCTAAAAACTGGATTTTCTCTCTCATGGGTTTTCTCTCTCAAACCGCCCATTTTCTTAGTTTTTGCCGCAGATTTTTTATTTTTAATAGATCTTAGAGTAGTTTTGTGAGCGTATTTATTTCTATTGAAGAGATTTCCTTTGCCGCACTCAGATATCTAATTTATTTTATCAGTTGAGGTGAAGATTTAAGCTCTCAAACTGGTTTTTCTCTTCTTTCTCTTTATTTCTTTCTTCATTTTCTTACTTTTTGTTTGATTGATGATGATTGGAATCCAGTAATGAAACATTAAACACCCTCTAGGGTTGGGATTTAATTGTTGACCATTCAGATTTGCAGTTTCTAAGTTATTTTGTGGGGTTGAATACTGAATTTATATAATTGGTACTATTCATATAATGAATTGTTCGGAATATTAGTAGCTTATACCCAAAAAAGAGTCAGATCTTGCTCGATTCCGTGGAGGCCCTCCGAGTGACAATGTAGATGGAGATTCAGAGTAAAGAGCTAAGAACTTAGGGGTATGTTAGACTAATATCTTGGAACTAATGAACTTTGAAAAATTACTTTTGATGTATCACCAATTAACTCATGGTGTGAGGATTAATTAGATGATGTATCAATTTAGTCAGATCGTAGGTTTCTCCTTAGTCCATGAAAGGATCTTGATTCCGTGTTAGCAAAGATCTAATCAAGGAGATAGAAAATTTTATTAGATTTGAAGGACTAGATACTAATTACATTGAGAAGGCTTTACTCGTCGATGTGCAAGAATTCTTCAAATTAAAGAAATGGTTGTGAAGTATTGAAAAGAAAACAATCAAATCTTTTAAAGAGAGCCAAATTTACAAGTAGCTATTTAGACCCATTTGTCCCGAAAAAGGAATTATGGTGTGTTAGATGTGCTGAAATGTATGGTGTATGGAGAACCGAGCTATACTACATTGCTCTTGGACAAATCTAGTATCTAACTACAAATGTTGCACTTTCAAGAAATGCAAACTGTTTTTGTAAATAATTATCCCCATCCCTAGTGACTCTCTTCATACCTTTAGAATTAAGTAGAAGTTGTTTATTTGGTAGATTTTTAGGATTAGTTTTAAATCAGTTTTTGTTTCCAATTAAAATTGATTTTATTCAACATCCTACTCGTCGCCTAAATAGTGAAGAGCCCTGTAATCTGGGTGATCAAATTCCAACAGAGAGAACCTCCAATCCGTGGGTACGATATCCTGACTCCTGTAGTCCACTTTATTACTAGATGACCCGTGCACTTGCGGAAAGGTTGAGTGTTGGTAATATCATTTTAGTTTTTGAGTATACTTACTTTGTTTCAAATCAGCTGAGTATTTACTACATTAACTCCTTGACCATATTTTCACATATACATCATTTGGTCAGTCTTAACAAGTTTTCAAGGGCCATTGCTCTGGGATTAGACACAAATTTTCGTAATAGTAAGTCATAAATTTGTATATGTCTTTTGGTCACTCAACAAGTATACTTCTAGAGCATGGAGACGTGGAACACCTCATGGACACTTGATAAACCTGACTTGCAACGCCTAACCGATATGCAGGCCCAATCTCCCCCTCTCGTGAGCACCCCCAGCACCCCATACCCCGCGCGGCTTCTCGCTGCAAAATCTGACCACTCCTCTTAGCATCACCTTCAAGCAAGACGCGATCACCCACCCTAAACTCTGGGAGGTCGAGATGTCGTCCCGCGGCCGTAGCCTTCCGCCGCTTTGAGTTGTAAGAAGACGCTTTTGTATCAAACCCACCTTCTCCGAGGTGTCTCTAATCAAATCCGGACCAGCGTGAAACTCTCTCCCACCTTTGTCCAACAAATCAGGGATCGACATGGCCTCCCATATAAAGCCTCAAAGGGTGTCATCTGTATACTCGCCTGATAACTGTTGTTGTAGTTGAATTCCACTTAGGTGGCATCACCGGTGGTCAAAGACATGCACAAAGAATGATCATTTAAAACCTGTATGGTCCTCTCCGACTGACCATCGATCTGTGGGTAAAAAAAAACGGTGCTCATCATCCACTGAGTCCCCATAGCCTTTTGGAAACTCTTCCAAAAGTGTACCGTAATCTGAGATCCCTATCCGATACAATAGAGACTGGCACTCCATGTAACCGAACAATCTCAAAAATATACAACCAGCAGAATTCCTCCAGCATGAAGTTCATCCGTACCACTAGAAAGTGTGTCGACTTAGTGAGCTGGTCCACTATAATCCATGCGGCATCATGCCTCCGCTGTGTCCGTGGCAAGGGGGTCACAAAATCCATCATGACATGCTCCAACTTCCACTCTACTACCTCCAAAGGCTAGAGTAGCCCTGCTGGCTTCGTGCTCAAATTTTTACTACGGACACGCGAGACACCGTCGAACAAAAATCCCCAACGTGTCGCCCATTCCGCTCTAGCAAAGATCAGTAACGGCGATCACAGACATCTTCGTGCCACTTGGATGCACAACGAATCAAGAGTAGTGGAACTCCCTGAGGATCTCCTCTCTCAAATCAGTCAGCTGGGGAACCACAACCCTTCCCCTATATCGAATACTACCATCCGTGGACGGCCCACCTTCACAATCTGCAGACCCGATCAGACTCGATCCCCGATGGACGATATCTCGTGTCCCCGCCCTAGGACTCAATCACTCGCCGCAGGGATGGCCCAGCCACCTAAACTCCCTAACGCTCCCCGAGCTTGATCACCGCATCGTAGCCTAAACTATCCCACGCCTCGAGACCGCCACCCCGAAGCCACCTAGCCAATACTCCCGTGACTCCGACTTAGCGCATCATTCACATTTGCCTTACCAGGATGGTAATGCAAAACGAAGTCATAATCCTCTAGATACTCCATCCATCTGCGTTGCCTCATATGGAGGTCCTGTTGTGTGAAAATATACTTCAGACTTTTGTGGTCTGAAAACACTTTGAATTGCTGACCATACAAATAGTGGCGCCAAATCTTTAAAGCAAAGACTACGACCACCAACTCCAGGTCATGTGTAGGGTAATTCTGCTCATGATTCTTTAGCTGTCTGGAACCATAAGCTACAACCCTCTCGGACTGCATCAAGACACATCCCAGTCATCCCTAAAGGCATCACAGTACACCGTGTACCTCTGTCCTTATTTTGGGACTATCATAATAGGAGCCGAAGTAAGCCTCCTGTTCAACTCTTGGAATGCCTTCTCACACAGGTCATCCCACTTAAATTTGACCCCCTTCCGGGTCAATATAGTCTAGGTGCTGCTAGTCGGGAGAAATCCTCAATAAACCTCCTGTAATACCCTACCAATCCCAAGAAACTACGTATCTCGAAAACTGACTTCAACATCTCCCAATTCATAACAGCCTCTATTTTCTCAGGGTCTACTAACACACCTGAAGCCGACATGACGTGTCCCAAAAATCTCACCTCAGTAAGCCAAAACTCGCACTTAATGAACTTGGCATACAACCGATGTTTTCTGAGGGCCTGGAGAACAATGCTCAAGTGATCCTCATGCTTCTCCTCAAACTAAGAGTAGATCAAGATGTCGTCAACAAAGACCACAACAAACTGATCCAAATAGGGTTGGAATATCCTATGCATGAGATCCATGAATGTTGCAAGCGCATTCGTCAACCCGAAAGGCATCACTGTGAACTCGAAATGCCCATACTGTGTCCTAAACGCTGCCTAGTGGATATCGCCCCTAACTCTCAACCGATGATAACCTAAGGCAAGGTCTATCTCGGAGTAAACTATGCCCTTTTCAAATTGATCAAACAAATCATCAATCCTCTGTAAGGGATACGATTCTGATCAGAATCTCGCTTTAACTCGTCTGGGTGAGTCAACCCACAAACAAGATTCTTATCCTTCTTCTTAGCAAACAAAACCGCGCTCTGCTATGGAAGTGCTCAGCCTGACAAAGCCTCGGTCTAACAATTCCTACACTGACCTCAGTTCTGCAACTCAACCAAGCATCTTATGAGGAGTCACAGAAATGGGCGACGCACAGGGTGTAACCAATGACAAAGTCCACATCCCTGAAGTGAGGTAATCTCGTAGCTCGTCCTGTAAAACGTTTCATACTGCAAACCACCCGTTGCAGACCCAAATCTCGTCTTCACTTCGCTGGCCCTCTGTGGTAAGGCTTGTTAGCTAACTCATCAACCGCCCATATGCTATCCGAGTCAGACATCTGTCTCGGGGGTAAAGCATCATGCTTGCCCCGAAACGTAACACGACTCATACAAGCAGGTAGGTGAATCCTCTACTATCACAATCAATGATGACCCGGTGTGCTGTCACAACCAATCCATGCCAAGAATGACATCAAAATATGATATGTCCATTACCTGAAGGTCCACCGTGAGTAGAATTCCTAAGATCTCCCTAGTTCCTAGGGGAGAATTCATATACAAAGACCTTTCTAAGGTTTCAACCTTCAAGCCCAAACATTCACACAAGATGCAGCAATAAGAATGAATATACTGCATTCGAATTTAAACAATATTCTAGTTATAGCGCAGAGTTTAAACGCACCCCGCACACCACCGATGCCCCCAGTCCCCAAAGTACTCAGCACGGGAAGTCCCGCCGACCCGCACCCATGCCCCGCCCATACGGCCCATCTCACAGAATAAGAGGTGCTTGCAAAGACCTGACCGATACCCGCTCCCCTATCCTATTCTCGGGGGTAAGAAGAACAACCGTCAACAAGATGTCCCACCGATACCTGGAACTATGATGTCCCATAATAATTCCGGATCCCCGCTTAGGACAATCCCATCTCACGTGCCTGTGCCGACGGCACGGTAAGACACATTCGCCCGGCTCGTTGGCTCCCACTCGCCTGCCTCGATACCATGGGTCCCGCCTCGAAATCCATCCGAACAGGTCTTATGCTTCTTCCTGCAGCTAGAAGAAGATCGACTCTCCTTCTCTTAGCACTAGCGCCCGTAGCCTTTCGGCTAGCTCCGGAACAATGACCCACCACCATCTGCCCTCCTCCTCAGGTCAGAGATCATATGCCTCAACCTCGGAGGTTACTGACCCCTTGGTTCCCAATTACACTAGCCAGCAATGGTGGCAGCAACCACACCTATACAAGGGTAGCAACACAAAGAACAACAGCCTATGGAGGTCCTGCGTCTTGCCGGTGGTCAGCGGGTTATTACTCCCCCTTGCCCCGACGCCCTCTTCCTATGCTAGCCATCTACACGTGTCAGATAGCAATAGAGTTCTCAAATTTCTATCTCATTCTACCTGTAGTGCACGTGCCAACCACTAATAGACTTTAACATCATGAACTACACCGTTCATCCCTTTTTCCTTAGTGGTGCATCGCTAACCACTAATACAAATCAGCTCCCGAACTATCATGTTCATTTTTCTTTCCGAACCCCTAAGGTTATGTTTTCTAGCCCTCGTGTTCCATATTTAATCTACCGTGTATATTATTCACATAAATCACACAACATGTTAAGCACAAAACATGCAACACACAACAATGCATGATCTAGACCCATGCCCATTAGCCCTGCAGATTGTAGCCTCACACTCTGATACCTAGTCGAGACTAGCTATCACATCTTATGCTCAGGATACCCACATTCAAGCTCCTGGGAATCGCTTACCCAGGCTCGATACCAAGTCAGACACCTGCACTGGAAGGGAGGTCCCAAGACGAGGTGAGCAAAGTCCAGTAGTGATAATCTTCTACAAGGGTTACTCCCCACCTAAGTGCTCATACAAGGATCAAACCAACCCATACACATCCAAGTGAAAATGTCTACATGAATGTCGTATGTCATGCATGGAATGTCTTCATACCCATATCCCTAGTCACTCATCGACTCCCTCACACACGCCTATGCCAAGTGTGACAACCATCACCGGCAAGCATTCAATGACACACATATGCTCAAGCCCTTACTCGGCCACCAAGCACCAATGCAAGTGCCAATGGGAAACTAATTCCGAGTCAATCCCGACTACTATCACATAACTTGAAGTCTATGTGATAACCATGACCGTGTGTCTTCTTTAGGCAATGAATCCTTTCGCTTTTTACGCCCGCACACCCATACGTAACTTCTTCTAGATCACAATCACAGGTCTCTTCCACCCATGTTCCAGGTTTTTCACCGAAGGGATTAACGACCCCCTTCTTGCTCTACCTAACACACATTAATTATATTTCACTTTATGATTTGAACCATGAGTCATTTATTGGACGTCGTCCAAAGTACGAGCTCACTACCCATTCATCAACACTGATGATGGATAACCATACCCATGCACACACACCCAATATGTTGATGTCCCTGTGCATATGAAACACAGATATGTCATTTCATGCTATGTCATGCTACATGCATAATAACAGCTACATGCAACATTTATAAATTTCTGATAATTATATTTCCTACATATAATTTTCATTTATCACAACTTCCATGTTAATACATCACACGCAAGCACATATTAACACACTCACACACAATAGCATATTATTTATTTTTCCAACAATAACACGCCAAAAATGACCCAAATCTCGACCCATAAAACAGGTAAAATTTCGTCCTTCATGTCTGGCCACCGACCATCAGGTGGATACCAAAACACACCACAAAATCCGAATACATCAGTCTCGGGATTAAAACGAAACCCAACCTGCCCCGAGACTCCGCCTAAAATAGTATCAAATTCAGCCAGATCGCCCAAAAACAGCCTAAAATTCAAATGACCGTCCAAAAACAAATTCCAAAAAATTCTAAAATTTTATACTCAGTCCCAAAAATTTGGGACTTAAATTTACGGCCTCTCACGGCCTCTAAGAAAACCCCAAGCCATTAAATGGCCTTTAGGCTAGAAATAACCTAAGTAAGAAAATTTCCTACATCGTGGAGTTTGGTGAAACTCCAAGATTTTGGTACCCACGCGTAGCTTGCGAGGCGTGGATCAACTTTTCCTTTTGCTCCGATGAAAACCCACAGCCCGATTTCCGTAAATCTGAAAGAGAAGTTTATTTCTATACTTTTCTCCTCTCTCTCTCTCTCTCTCTCACTCACTCATCTCTCCGTTTTTTTCATTTTTTCCTTTCCTTTCCTTTTGACTTTTTATCCTTTTATTTTATTTTTTAAATATAACTATCTCTCATTCAGTCCGTCGCTAAACAATTTATTTCTTTTCGCTCAATTTATTTTAAATTTAACTTGGGCTCAAGCCATTTCGACTTTCGATATTTTCAGAAAATTCACCAAGTCACTAATGACTTTATCACCCGTAAAATCATAAAATATTCGACCGCCCACACCGAATAAACTTTCCGTCACTAGATTCAGGAGACGGCAAGCTCGTTTCATCATCCGAGATCTAGAGAATTTTCTAAGCTTCCCTGAACCATTATAGCAATTTATTATTATTATTATCATTTTGCAATTTTTTGAAAATTTCTAATTTTCCCGGATTTTACATTTTGATAGACTTTTATAAAGTTTGTAAATGTAATGATGACTTTTATAGACTTTTATTTTAAAAGACTTTTATAGACTTTGACAAAATTTTGTAGATATTGATAGGCTTTTTACTTAACTTTTATAACATGATAGACTTTTAAAAAACTTAAATAAATACAATAACTAATATTTTTAATAAAAATAAATCAAAATAAAATATCATAATTAATTAATTTTGTCCAAAAAAAGTACCAACGCTATTAAAAATAGGTTTTAATAAATAAATTTCCATAACTTCTTTTATTTTAGATTTTCATAAATTTTCATCTCATTTTTTTTCCTTATTTAAATAATCAAAATTCCTAATTTATCAAATTTCAAAATTTCATAATTTCCAAAATTTATCAATTTATGAAATATAAGAAAATATGTATTTGATGTGATTTAACATTAACATTAATGATGTAAAAAATTTATTTTTATTCACATACTTATTTGAAACGATTCAAACAAAAAACAAGACATATGTGATTTTAGGAACAATAAAAAACTAGAATTCAAATAAAAAAATCATATTTTATTTCACCACCTGCAATATGCATACATGATTTTAAAAATTAGAGCAAATTTTAAGAGTCGGATTAATCAAATTACTATAATAAGAATAAATCTTGGGTTAAACCTTTACCTCAAAAAAATTCTATTATATACAAATAACTTTGCCTGATAATGAATAGATCTCGGGTTATACGAATAGATCTCTATTGATAATGAATCAAGAAGAAGAAAATAATATAAAAAAAACCTGATAATGAATTAAGAAGAAGAAATTTTGCCTGATAGAATAAGATGGGATGATTAGAAAGCGGATATAACTGTCTTCTCCCTCAATTGTTCTCCTTCATGGATGGTGATGGATGGTGAATGAAAATCGTGGAGAGCCATATATTTATGTACATATGGGCGTGAGTGTGTCATTATAATTTTGATTTTGATTTATATTTTGAATGAGACAAGAAAGTGTATTTGAATAAAATTATGATTCTGAAAAAAATATATCATATTTTTAGTTCTAAAAATATATCATATTTTTAGTTCTTAAAATATCATATTTGCATATGATTCTGATTTTGATATTTTTTTTGAAAACGATCTATGATATTTTTAGTTCTTAAAATATCATATTTGTATGTAAAACGATTAAAAATAATAATTTGTATGTGATTTTAGGAATAATCAGCGACAGACTTACCACAACCCTAATGTTTGAGATCAAGTTCGAAGAGCATATTTACAAAAGGGTTCATGTCAGCCTAAAAAATATAACTTTCCCTTTAAGAAATTTGGAGAAACATCACGAAGGTTTAATCCTACTTGGTTTAGTGAATATGCTAATTGGTTGGAGTATAGAGTAGCAAAAGTTGCAACATTTTGTTTGTGTTGCTATATTTTCAAACCAGATATTGGAGAACAAGCAGGTGGTGATTCTTTTGTTGGTGAAGGGTTCTTAAATTGGAAGAAAAAAAAATTCAAGATTCATGTTGGAGGCCCCTTTAGTGCTCATAATCAAGCTCAGAAAAATGTGAATGTGAAGCCTTATTAAACTAAAAGCAACATATCGAAACAATTATATGCAAACAATCCAACCAAGTTCGAAGTGAGTATCGAATTCGTTTAAATGCATCTATTGATTGTGTTTGATTCCTTTTAAGGCAAGGCATTACATTTCGAGGTCATAATGAATCTGAAAATTCTAGTAACCAAGGAAACTTTCTTGAACTTTTAAACTTTCTTTCTAATCACAATGAGGATATCAAAACAATTACTTTAAAAAATGCTCCTGAAAATCTGAAATTGATAGCGCCTAAGATTCAGAAAGACATTATGAGAGTTGTTGCAATTGAAACCATAAACCTTATTATTAAAGATCTGGGGAATGAACTTTTCTCTATTTTAGTTGATGAATCTCGTGACCTCTCAGGAAATGAGCGAATGCCTATTGTATTACGATATGTGGATAAAAAAAAGGCAGGTAATTCAGTGTCTTATTTGTATTGAGCATGTTGTTAGTACCACTGCTCTTTCACTTAAGGCAACTATTGATGGTTTATTTTCTAGACATGGATTTTATATCTAGGTTGTGTGGGCAAGGTTATGATAGGGCAAGTAATATGCAAGGAGAGTTCAATGGTCTTAAGACACTCATCATGAAAGAGGATGAATGTGCCTTTAAAATTCATTGTTTTGCTCATCAACTTAAATTAGCTCTTATAGTCGTGGCAAAAAATCATATTCAAATTGCTTCTTTATTCAGTACAGTTACTAATGTGGTTAATGTTGTTGGTGCTTCATCTAAACGTGGTGATATTCTTCATGAAAAGCATGTTGCGATGGTAATTGGATCTCTTAGTAATGGTGAGTTCTATAGTGGGCAAGGATTGAACTAAGAAACCATTCTTAAACATGCTTGCGATACACGTTGGGGCTCACATTATGGTGCTTTACTGAGATTGATTAACATGTTCTCATATGTGGTCGAAGTACTTGAAATTATTATGGAGGATGGTTCAAATTCTGAGCAAAGATATGAAACAGCCAACTTGGTAGAGTCTGTGCAATCATTTAATTTTGTCTTCAGTTTACATTTGATGAGAGGTATATTAGGAATCACAAGTGAATTGTCACAAGCCCTACAAAGGAAGGATCAAGACATTGTTAATGTCATGACTTTGGTTAAAGTATGTAAGCAAGAACTGCAAATAACGAGAGAAATTGGTTGGAGTTCCTTACATAATGAAGTTTCAAGTTTTTGTGAAAAATATAACATTGATATTCCAAACATGGATGATACATTTCTTACTTGAGGGAGACCATGATGTAAGGCTTATGAAATTACAAATTTACATCATTATCAAGTAGAGTTATTTTATGTTGTTATAGATATACAACTTTAAGAGCTTAATAGTCGTTTTACCGAGGTAAACACTGAGCTGCTTCTTTGTGCGGCTTCTCTAAATCCTAGTAATTCATTTATTGCTTTTGACAAGCAAAAACTAATCTGATTTGCTCAGTTTTATCCAAAATATTTTTCTCCAATAGAGTTGATGGTACTTAATGATCAACTTGAAACCTACATCATTAATGTGCGGTCCAATGATCAATTTTCCCAATTGAAAGGAATTGGTGATCTTGCAAGAAAAATGGTTGAGGCAAAAAAACACATTGTGTACAAAAATCACATTGTGTATCCACTTGTTTATTTGCTTGTTACATTAGCCTTGATCCTACCGGTTGCAACTACAACCATTGAGAGAACATTTTCTGCTATGAATATTGTGAAAAATCAACTACGAAATCAAATGGGAGATCAATGGATGAATGATCAATTGCTTGTGTATGTAGAAAAATATATATTTGATAGTATTGACAATGATACTATTGTGCAACACTTTTAGAATATGAAAACTCGTCGAATACAATTGTAAAATATATTCAATAGCAATGTTATCAATAATATAACTTTTTGTATTTGGGTTAATTAAATATTATTTTATTTATTATTAAATGATGCCCCCCCTAAAGCAAAATCCTGGGTCCGCCGCTGGGAACAATCATATTTTTTTAACTTTTTAGTTCTTAAAATATGAAGAATTAAAAAAATTTCTAATTTTATGAATCACATGAGATTTTAAAAATCATCTAACTCATAGGGTTAAACCCTTATTTCTAAAAAATCTGATTAACTTCACTCACTCGATGAAAAAGTCGTTTCAAACCTTACGGAAAAGCGTAAAAGAATTTAAAAGGGTGAGTATTTATACACTTACTAGAAAAGTCATTAAAACTAATTAAAAGTTTAATGTCTATAAAAGTCAATGACTTTTTTAATACCAATATACTTTTAGAGAGTCTATAAAAGTCTTAATCGAATACACTATGACTTTTCTAGACTTTTTAAAAGTCTTAAAAAGTCTTTATAGACTTTTATAGAGTCTTTAAAAGTCGTAATCCAATACACCGTGATTTTTATAAACTTTATAATTTCATGAAAGTCATTAAAAGTCGTAATCCAATACACCCACCTTAGTCCTTAACCCTAGATCTGCTTTCTCCGTCTCCTCCTTCCGTACGTTCATAGCTTCATCTTTGATTTCTTGCTCAGCCGCACCTATATAACACTTGGGAATTTTGAAACAAACAGACTGTAACGGTAACAATGCTTTAAAAAAATGGATTTTTCTATAATTTTATATAATCAATGGTCCATCATAAACCTAATCCCATGTACGTCCCTCCTCACTGGATGGCTTCTTTGTTTAATGTTAATGATCTTATCTTTTGTGGGTGTTGTTTTCATATTCAACTCTCGGATGTTAATTTACTCTTTTGTTGTTCAGTTTGATTGATATTGTTGAATTTCTGTTCAGATTTTTTGAATTCAACCAACAATCGGATTGATAAATAATTAAAATATTTCATGTTTTGTTCAGATGGGAGATGACCCATTAACTACAACTCTACAAGGGCGGCAGCAAGAGTGGCAGGAGACAACCCATAAAAACTATTGAATATAAACATTTTAAAATTGAAGATGATAATTTTTTTAATACCTTAATTTTAAATAATCATCATTTTTATAAGATAAGTCTTTTAAAATTATTGTATTTTATATAAAACTTACTTTTTTATTACCATATAAAAATTACTTTAAAAGGATAATTAAATTAGTTGAATGATAAATGGGTTAAAGGTCATTTCTCCCTTTTATCCAGGTGTTAACTTTAACCCCTAAACTATTTTAAATTAATATTTTGTCATTTTTTCATATGAAAAAGAAAAAAAAATAGAATTATTTGATGAAGTTGGTGTATTTTTATGGTAATAGGATTATAATCAAGATATTCATATTTATTTACTATATTTGATTTTAAAAAAAATATTTAAAAAGTTAAGAAAATGCTTTTCGAAAAAAATTAAAATTAAAATTAAAATTAATTCAACACATAGATTATATGTTTTTAAATTATTTAATACTTATATAGATAAATAAATAAAATGATTTAAAAGAAGTGTGTAGAAATAAAATATTGAGTTTAAATATGATAGGGTTTGTAATAAGGCCTGCAGTTCACACACTGCCTCCAAGAGTTAGTCTAGCCAAGCGTAAACACTGAGGCCCATTAGTTGAATTCCAAAGGAGAGTGCCGCCCAACGGCGCATCTGCGCCTACGCAAGATTCCAAATTCTCGCCAACCCGTAAGAGAGGTCCATAACCCATGGCCCCAAAGGCCACTTATAGAAGTCTCCCAAAGGCGTAAAATAGAATAGTCCCTAATAATATATCATTTCGCAAATCCAACCAAATCTCACCAATTTATAAAGAAAGACAAGATTAGATCAAAGATCAAATCGATCTCCCAATAAGGAAGGAAGATTATCCCAAATAAACTACTCTTTCTATATCCTATACCAAATCCGATACGGACTGTAATAAGAAATATCTCATCCAATGGGAATGAATCCTAATTACCATCCAACTTGGAGAATATCTACTATAAATACAAGGTCACCCCATCGGAGAAATGTACGCACACATTCGCCTCTGCGCCTGCGTTTCCTCTTTCTCTCGAAAGAACCGACTTAGGCACGTGAGCGCCTGCACTCGCGAAGCCCCCGCCGACCCACTTTCATTCTCGTTTTTGTAGAAGAGTGCTACGACTAAGGCTTATGTGACCGGTATCAGAAGAAGCCAGACTTCAGCCCAATGATCCAAAAGCCCAGACCCTACCGTCAAGAACTGTCCACCAACACCCTCTACGCCACATCCATCGGCTCCGCTGGAAAAGGCATCATCACTGACATCAGGAACAATGCCTTACAAATGCTAACCGATTCATTACTGATGGTATCGACTTGAAACACAAGCAGAAGCAACGCTAATCCTCCAAGGATGCAAGACCAACCAAGCAACGCAGACACGACCTCCCGGCACGTTAGAAGCAATGCAAGCTAACACGAACGAGGTGGAGGCGTCTACCACCAACCGACGCCGACAAGAGTTGGGAGCAACTTACCGTGCGCATCAACGCCACAGAGACACGACGTTCAGAAGGTTACAACTTCCTCCTCATGAAGGACAACACAACCCCACAAGCGTAGTCCAACAAAACTGAACCAGATCTTCGTGTGGATCCTGAAGACGACAATCCGACGCTCATCTCGCAAGCAGATTTCAATACGCATCGGCGAGGCGTAATATCCAAAGTATAAACTCCATAGCAATGAAGCCACGCATTTATAAGAAGGCCAAAGTATCTTTTAAATTAGCGTGAACGCCTAAATTCTCACCAATCGCCATTAAAGACGCTCGCACCTTTCCAAGAAAGTCAAAGTCGAATGGTCGCACGCAGTTGTTCTCACTTTGACGAAGTCTGCCTAATTCCAAGACAAGTCACGCTACCCGAGGAGTCGACAGCTCAGCCATCGCCACTGCACACGCCGGCCCGGGGCCAGCCACTGGACGAGTTCATACCCGCATAAGTCACGCACCCGGGAGGGAGTCAAGATCACCAGTTACATAGCCACTTACTTACGCCCGGAGCTCCAAGAAACACTTTTTGACGAGTCTGGCTTACTCCGCACTGTGTCACGCCACCGAGGAGTCGATCACCGTTACGACGCCACTCGCCCACAAATACCGAGCTTCAAATACTTCGACGTAGCCGTTTACTCGCTGACAGTCACGCTACTCCGAGGAGTCGGGGACACCAGTTACATCGCACTCGTGCCACAAATACCGAGCCCAAAGAAATTAATTTTGACGAGTTCGCTCACTCCTGGGACAACACTTACCCGAGGAGTCATAATACCAGTTACATCGCCACTCTGGCCACGCCGGAGCCCAAAGAGCCACACTTTCACGAGCCGCCTATTCGGATAGTCACGCCACCGAGAGTCATCACCGACTACATCGCCACTTCTGGCCACACCAAGCCCAGCCAAAGAAATTCACTTGACGAAGTTTTCTTCTACTTCGACAGTCACGCTACCCGAGGAGTCATACCACTCAAGCTACATCGCCACTGCCACGCCGAGCTCCAAAGACCACTTTGACGAGTTCGCTCTTACTCCGGCCAGTCACACCCGAGGAGTCATAATGTTTCAGTTACATCGCCACTCGCCACAACGCCCTCGAGCTCCGGGCAGCCACTTTTTTTGACAGTTCGTTTACTCGACAGTCACGCCTACTCCGAGGAGTCGACACCAAAGTTACATAAACACTCGCCACGCCTCGAGCCCAAGAAATTCACTTTCGACGAATTGTTTCATCAGACAGTCACGCTACCCGAGGAGTCGATCACCAGTTACATCGCCACTCTGGCTACGCTCGAGCCCAAAGGACAAGAAATTACCTTGACGAAGTTCGTCTACTCCGACAGTCACGCCACCGAGGTCATCAGCCCAGTTACATCGCCACTCGCCATAACGCCCGGCCCAAGAGCCTACTTCGACGAAGTTCGTCACTCCGACAGTCACGCCATCGGGAGGAGTCGAACAGCTCATGCTACATCGCCACTCGGCCACAAATAGCCGGAGCCCAAAGAACCACTTTGACGAAGTTCGTTTACTCGACAGTCAATACTGAGGAGTCGATCACCAGTTACATCGCGCCACTGCGTCGACAATACCGAGCCCGCAGAAATTTCACTTGATCGAAGTTCGGGTTTACTCGACAGTCACGCCACCGAGGAGTCGATCGCCTCAGGCCATTCAAACAAGAACCCAATTCTACCATTAAAAGAGCTCAACCACCTAACTCAAGACGCGGTTATCAGATATCGATCAGCTCGTTACACGCCACTCGGGCCTCGCCCGAGCCCGCAAATGCATTGACAGTCTACATGCACGAGCTCGCCCAAGAATTCACATGACGAGCTCTCCACCCAACCGCTCACATGGGACGAGCTCGCCAACTGCTTGCATAGACGAGCTCTTCCTAACAACTATGATTGACGAGTTCACAGACAGCTCTCCCAAAGAGCTCACATAGACGAGCTCGCCAACACCACATGCATGAGCTCTTCCCAACAAGTTCGCGATTGACGAGTTCACATAGATGAGCTCTTCCCAGCAGTTCGCGATTGACGAGCTTAACCATTCCACATGACGAGCTCAACCATTCTACACAGGCCATGCAAATTTAAGGAGTCGCCTCAACTCAGTAACTCACCCGACGGAGTCTGGAAGAAGCAAGACTGACGAGCTTAACCATTCCACATGACGAGCTCAACCATTCTACATAGGCCACGTAGCTCAAGGGACAGTTCAACTCAGGCTATTCAACCCATAAGGCTTGAGAGCCCAGGAGCCTCAGCGGACCAACCTAAGGAGTTCAACATCACAACTCGGCCGCTTAACTGCACTAGCGCATAAGAAGTAAAGTCAACCGCTGCACAACGCGAAGAGCACAAACAGAGGCGAAAGAAGTAAGATGAAATAATGAATGTTCATTGAAGAAAAGGTTACATATGTCTTGGGTCCCAGGCCCAACAAAAAAAAAAAAGAGAAAAGTGTAAAAGTCGACGTCAGGCAGGTAAAGACGAGCACAGGAGATCAGGAAAAAGAAGGAGAAGCAGACGGTGAAGAGGGGGAGTGGGCCTCAGCGGGGGTGCCCGGCTCTCCAGGATAATCAGCAGAGAAGGATCCCTCCTCCTCCTCGTCACTAGGAAGGTCAAAGTTAAAGTCCAGGCCGGAATAAGCAGCAACAGCCTTCTTCTGAAAAGCGAGCCATCCAGAAACCCATTGATTAGAAGCCTCAGCCCTCAGTCTTCCGATAACTTCATCTCGCTGAGCCACTAAAGTTATTTGCTGATGAAGATCCCCACGCAACCCTCAACACTCCTCATTCAAACGTTCCACCGAGCCGATCGCTTCGCAAATTTCTCGACGGCCTCGACCAACAAAGGCTGCCTTGTCACGAAGATCGCCCTTGACAGACGCAGCCTTCCTGACTCGAAGCTCGCCTGGGACTTGAGAAGGTCGCCCCGACCATTTGAATTCATATCGGGCGGATCGCAGCCATCCCTAGCCTCCATCAAGTCGTTTCGCATACCACCCACTCCGAGCCTCCCGAAGCCTCGCCAGCCCCCTCAAGCTATTCCGGCCTCGCCTTCCTACCCTACCTAACACGAGCCAAAGTGGTATGTTTCGTGATCTCACTTTGAGCTTCACGGCTTCCGGTCATACGTTGCATCCGACCGCAAATACCGCCAAGATGAGAGGAAGCCACCGCCTTATAAGCTCGGGTCGCTTAGCATGACCTTCATTTATTTCGTCAAGCAAACCTTCAAATGAGTAGCCACCAGATATCCAAAGATAAAATCAACATCCAACGCAGCTCAAAACTCATCTCAGAAACAAGTCAAAAAGGGGGCAAGGTACGGAACTACTGAGGCGACCCCCTGAGATAGCCAACGCCTCATCAACGGCAAATAAGAATCACTCTTAAGATCGTGAGTCCTTAAGAATAGACGAGATCGCGCTCGGGCCATGTAGCTCGCATTGTGAAGCAAAGAACCCATCTCAGCCAACTTTGGGTTCCGGTCTTTCCTCCGCCTTCCTCTCCGAGAAGGCGACTTAACTCTTCTTCGCGTGGTTCCGCACGGCATTAGGTGGACGCTAACGGTCGCCAACGGCCCCACTGAGGGACCCTCCGCTCTCTCAAGCAGCTGCACCTGCACGGATCGCGAGCTCAAAATTATAGGAGCCATAACCCGTCCTGATTTATGGATATGAGAGGACGGAGAAGATGACGATACCCCCAACTTCGGAACTTTGACCAAAACCGGCCTATCCTTCTCAACAGAGTGCGAGGTTTTTCGTTTCCTGCTCCGAGGCTTCCGGGATACCATCTCTAACTGGGCCAACAGTCCCCCCTAGTGGGTTTAGCAGCAGAGGGCCCAACGGGAGGAACTTTTACAGTGGAAGGAGGCGAACGCCTCAGAGCAGCAAATCGAGTGGACTTCGAACTCGATGGGCAGGGAACATTCGACTTAATCAACTCAGAAGGACTAGGAGACACTCAACAACGCCAACGCTTATGGCGTTATCTTCAATCGCTGCGAGATCAATTCGAAAGCACCCGAGAAATATGTAGACAAGATGTAATCGTAGAGGCCCAAATACCACACACAAGTTAAGCAACCAAAAATGTAACGAACACTACTAAAGATTCTCGGGTAGCCTAATCTACCGAACGCCTTTAGTGTCGCCCGTCGAGAATGAAAGGGTCGGCGTAGGGCGATGGAGGAAGGAAGATCGGAAATCACTGCAGGGCGCCGAGCGCCTAGAAAATGGGAAGAAAGCTCCTGCCGTCTCCCTTTCTGCCAAAAAGGTAAAGAAGCAAGGCGATGCTGGGAACATCAAGCCCCCTGTCCCTAAAGAAAACCAGCAGACTAATCAAAATGCCCCAACCATTGGGCGCGAGTTGAGCAAGACACACATTGAAATGCTGTAAAACCCCTTTTATGAAGGGATGCAAAGGGAAGCGAAGACCGTTATCGAAGGCCACTTCGAAGAAACACACCATCCTAGGCACATAGACCACATGGGAGGTCAAACGCCGTGGGACCACACCCGAACGCCAAAGGGAGGCTGATAACGTCTGGCAAAGATGGCTCCATATGAAGGATCGACCTTGCTAGGTCCCACAGTTAAAGCATGCTTAACGGCAGATCTAAGATATTCCGACCCCCCAGGGTATTTAATCAGATTCACTTTCCTCGTCTCGTCTGCGGGAAGAGGAGGCGCCTCGGGGCACCTCGGTTCAACTCCCACCAAACGGCCTGAGACACCCCGCCGCTTGTCCAACCATCAATGTACCGTAAGAATCACCATCGATACGCGCAAAGAAGAAGAACGACCCGGACCCATGATGAAATTGGATAATGAAAACAAAATTCAGCCAACTCAAACAACTCGTCTTATTGCCCGGAAAGAAATCAAGAAAACCAAGACGCAAAGGGACCCGTAAAGACAACAGAAAGACTCGCACAAAAAGGCTCGTGGATAAGACTAAGAGAGAAGGGAAGTCCGAACTCCCTAGCAAATAAAAGGTCCCAGAGCAAAGGGCACACAAGACAGAGGATGTCCGTGAGCAACAAAAGGAACCGAAGCGGATGGAGAAATAAGCGAAACCGAAGAGTCATCATTATCACAAGACAAATGACTCACAACAAGCCCTAACTAATCCACTTCGAGCGCACACGTGGAAATTACACCCGATGCGAGAAACGTTACAGCCCTTGCCCACGTACACCGTACACAAGGGCCAAAGTAACCTATAGGCTCAAAATAAGGCTCGCAAGCCCACACCAAGCCCAAGAAAGAGTCTAGCCCAAATAAACACCTGAGGCCCATTAGTTGAATTCCAGCGGAGAGGCTTGCCCAATGAGGCATCTTCAGCCTCTTTACGCTTAGCATTCCAAATTGGGCCAACCCAAGAGAGGTCCAATCCGCCGCCCCAAAGTGCCACTTATAGAAGTCTCCCACAGGTACAGAAAATAGAATAGTCCATAATAATATATCATTCCGCAAATCCAGCCAAATCTCACCAATGAGGAAAGAAAGACAAGATTAGATCAGCATCAAATCAGATCTCCCAATAAGGAAGGAAGATTATCCCAAATAAACTACTCTTTCTATATCCTATACCAAATCCGATACAGACTGTAATAAGAAATATCCCGTCCAATGGGAATGAATCCTAATTACCATCCAACTGGGAGAATATCTACTATAAATACAAGATCACCCCATCTGTGAAAGGTACGCACACATTTCTCCGCCTCTGCGCCTAAGCAAACTCTTTCTCTCGTAAAGAAACCGACTTAGGCATCAGAGCGGCCACAGGCGAAGCCCTCGCCGACCCACTTTCATTCTCGCTTGCAGGAGTGCTACGACCATTTGAAGAGATTGGCATTGCAGCCAGCCGCACTTTAGCCTGCACGATCCAAAAGCTCGCGCAGACCGCAGCCTCAGCCAAGAATCGGGTCCAAATTTATTAATTCCCTACACCCTCCTACTTCAAGCCTTCCCGCTGAAAAGGCATCATCAAAATATGTTTTTAATTTTTTTTATACATCAAATTAGTATGAAAAGAAAGTTCTTATCTATTCACCTAGTCATCTTTATCTTCTTTTCTCTCATCTTTTTCTCTTATAGCCTATTTTCCTCAAGCCAAGGATAATTTTTTTGCCATTATTGGCCTGAAATCATTCATCTAAATCCTTTTATTTCAATTTATTACTTAATAAAACGGTTCTTCCGTGAAGATTTAGGTTTTATTTTATTTTTTATGTTGTCATTTTATCGACGTTTGGTTGTCGTCGGCTTTGTTACGACGTGATGTTGTTCATCGTCTTATTGCAGCGTTTTATCCGTGTGAGAGTAATTCAAACAGGTAAGACAGATTTGATCAATCGAATATATCAAATTATGGTCACGTATAAAACTGAACCCAGTCATAGAGTATTTTAATCACTATTTTATAAAATTTATGCGCTTATGCCGATGACATGCTATTAACTTGAATATTGCTCATACTATACGATTTTTAAATATTCAGATCTCTTATCTATATCGATCTATCAAAGTTCAATTAATAATATTATTTTTCTTTAAAACAACACTATAAAAAAATGACTAAATAAAAATTGGCCTATACAAATTGATATTTTATTTCATGGTTGAAGGACAAAAATGATAAAAAATTAATTGAGGGGGCTAAATTAATACATGAGTGATAGTTTAGAGACATAAATGACAAAAAAAATTAGTTGAACGACTAAGTGATGACAGTTGAGCCATAATTGAGGGACAAAAAAGGCCTTTAATCCAATATAAATCGATAAACAATATGGTTAATGGGCTTTTGAATTCTCAAGAAGTCGTGGATCAGACCTACAATGGGAAGTCATCGATGTACTTCCAGTAGGGGTGGGGCAGGGAGTTGATTGCTTACATGGACAATGGGGACCTACAAGAAATCACTGTATGAAGGAAGTTTTTGGAAGCTCGTATTATATGCTATGTGGGAGCATACTTTTAGGAGAGTTTTTCCCATAGTACAACTTAAATTCATGGTGTAATTTTGAGGAACCTCTCCTTTAATTTATTTCCCTTCTATGCATATTAACATAATTCTCCCATTTTACTACTTGTCACTTCAGAAAATTAACATCAATCAATTACGTTTGGCGCAGAAAATTAACAAACTTTCCTCTAGCTCTTACATAGCACTCAACCAGCGCTTACATGAATAAAAGGGCATCAACCTCAAGCTCCATTCCCATACATTTATTCATTACAATGACTTACATATAACATACCCATTATGGACAATCTAATGGATCAACTAAGAATCGATCTATACGATTTTATTTGTACTAGTCTTTATTTATTTATTTATTTATTTTGGTTCCATTAATTTATGTAGCGCCTAGTAAATTTCCACAGGAAGGTCGGGGGTGAGCATAACTTCTAGTGGAGTGGCCTTAGGCATGGTGACACCTTCCCCTTCCGTCATGTCCACAAGAGAATTTGATGGTATATTCATGTCAAATCCTTGAAGCAACCGAGCAATTGTTAAGTATAAAATTTGTATGGCCATATTGGCTCCTGGGCAAGATCTTCTACCATAACCAAATGGGATTAACTCAAAATGTTAACCAAAAACATCCACAGTTGCATGGCTTGTCAAAAATCTCTTTGGTCGAAACTCTTCAGGGTTAGACCACACCGTAGAATCTCGATGCAACTTCCATGAATTGACTAGCAAGCGGGGGTGCCTTTGGGAATGTGATACCCACCAACATGGCAGTCTTCCATTGCCTCATGTGGTAAAAATAGGGGGGATGTTGGATATAGCCTTAGGGTTTCCTTAACAATAGCTTGAAGGTAAACTAGGTTCGATATCCGATTGTTCCACCCATCTCTCTACCAACTTTTATGTCTAACTCTTCTCGGGAAAGTATGCTTCGAATCTCTTTATTGTTCAACACGCAGCATATGGTTTCATAGAGGCGATAAGTGGTGTCGCTTCGCCCGATCATGGTCCTGTGAGTTTTAAATTCTCGTAAATAACAAAGCAAAAGGTAAGAGATCAATGTATCAAGAAAGTACCTAGGATTTTTAGGATGAACATGATAATAGCAATAATTTTTTCATTCAATCTAATTATTATACATGATAATCAAGAAAGGGAAAGGGAAAGGTTAAGAAATAATGTTATTTTTAAGTCAAGTTTTAAAAATCTAGCACAAAGATGCCAGAGTAAAACAATGAGATTTTCAGTAACTAAGATTCATTAAGGTAGTACCTAAGATTCCTTAAGCTAATATCCTAACCACAGATTTATTAGATTTCAGTGGTTAGGGAAGTGTTTCTCAATGAAAGACTTAGGCGAAGCTGCCTATATCCTAGGGATAAAGATCTATAGAGATAGATCTAAGAGGCTGATTGGTCTAAGTCAAAGTACTTACATAGACAAAGTATCGAACTAAATGGGTATGCAAGATTCCAAGAGAGGATTTCGCCATGTCTCATGGTATTACTCTTAGCAAATCTCAGTGTCCTAACACTAAAGATGAGCGAGAGCGGATGAGTAAGATTCCTTATGCCTCGGCAATAGGATCTATCATGTATGCCATGTTATGCACTAGACCAGATGTATCTTATGCTTTAAGCATAACGAGTAGATACCAGTCAGATCCCGCTGAAAGTCAATGACGTACCGCCAAGAACATTCTTAAGTATCTGAGAAGGTCTAAGGATATGTTCCTGGTGTATGGCGGATTGGAAGATGATCTGGTTGTAAATGGTTACACAGATGCAAGCTTCCAATCTGACAAAGATGATTTCCGATCGCAGTCGGGATATGTGTTTTGTTTAAATGGTGGTGCTTAGTCGAAAGTTCAAAAAGCAAAGCACTGCTAATTCTACAACTAAGCCGAATACATTGCAAAAGATCTCGATGCAAATAAAGGAAGCGCTTTGGATCAAGAAGTTCATTACCGACCTTGAAGTGGTTCCTAGCATTCCAAACTCGTCGATGTTTATTGTGACAATAATGGTGCTATCGTGACAAGCAAAGGAACCTATATCACATCAATGATCCAAACACATTCTTAGCGCATCATCTCATTCGAGAAATCATTGAGAGAGGTGACGCAGATTTGAGTTCCAAATGTATGATAATGTTGCTGATCCATTGACTAAGCCTCTACTGACACAAGCAAGCATGATCACGTGGGTTCATAGGTATTAGATACATTGATGAACGCCTACGCAAGTGGGAGATTGCTAGTACAGTGCTCTGTGCCTATTGTATGGACATGGTATTTTGACTATTTATGAGAATTTATTATTATGATGATTCGTGATGTTTATTATATATAATGTCCTTTGAATAATATTATTAATTATTCTAAATGTCCTTGACCGGTTATTGTTATGGAATAACAATGAATTAAGATTAAGATAAAGCTTGATTGATATGTACGGGATGAATATGTGTATGAGATACAAATCAAATTTATATCTATTTGTTGAGAACAAATATCGATTGCACTGGCCTTAAGATTAATACATGGATCAAAGTCATAAGTTAATCTCTAATAGTTGTGTCATTAAATCCTGACCTGAGATCGCTATAGTTCTCAACATAAGGAATATTGTGTTTTGATATAATCAAACGTTGTCTTTAATCGGATGACTATAAAGGTTATACTTGAACATAATAAGAATTATGTAGTGAGATATGAGCGATTAAAATGGAATTTGTCCGTCTATTATAAGAGAGATATCTCTCGTCCCTCGACACCGACCGAGAAATACATGGTCGTATTTCAAAATGCATCGATGGAGATCAATGTCATTTCTGCTTAGTCGGGCCTAATTGGGTTTCGAGTAATTCAAAGATAGAACTATATAAGGTCGACTTGTCCATGCCTTATATTCTATCAAGATATCATGAGACAAAAGGATTATGTCATTAGCTATATAAGGTTGTCTCGATCATGAGCTTTTAACTTGGGTAAATATAATGTCTTTGCTAGAGGCCACTTTATGACTTGTAGGATCAAATGTGATTTAGGCCTACCGCTTCAATGTTTAATGAACGTGATAGGTTTGACATTAAGAACGAATAATAACGGTTATGGTTTTTCACTCAGAGTAATTTAAAATGATGAGATTATTTTAAATTACAAGCAACAATTAGTTGTTATTTAAATTCGAATTTAATTTTTGAGAAAGTTTAAATTGATTTAAATTATAAATAAATAATTAATTTGTTATATTTTCTTATTGGATAAGGAAATAATCTGTAAAGGTTTTAAATAATAATATAAATTGCTTTCCTTATCTCGATAAGGAAATTGCATTTAAATTGTTATTATTTAAAAGAGTTTTAAATATATAATAATATAATAAATTCGCTTTCTTTATCTCGAAGGATTTGAATTTAAATTGTTACTATTTTTAAAAGTGTTTTTAAATATATAATGATATAAATTTGTTTCCTTATCTGATAAGGAAATTGCTTGATTTAAAAACCCTAGCAGACTTATGTGAGATATATATATATAGGCATATATATATATATATATATATATATATATATATATATATATATATAGGAGACATATATTTTTGGGTGTAGTCAGTTTTCAAAAGAAGGAACAACCAAAACATAAAAAACCCTAATTGCTTTTGAGAAGACGAACTCGAATCCACATCTCGAAGATCGCTCATTATTTGTTCGGTGTGTGGATACTTCAGAGGGTGGTCGCTTTTCGTGAAGGCAAAGACTCTTTGAAGATCTCGAATAAACCGTTGCTGCACTTTGAAGGTTTGACGAATCGATCAACAAGAGGTGTGTTTCATACCCTTCCTTCGGTTCTTATGAAACGCATGTGATCCTTGGTGGGTTAAGGGATAAAAAATTATAAATCCTGCTGCATTTATGTTCCAACTAGATTGGATATTCTGCCCGTAACCCAACAGTTAAGTGACCAACCGGGTCCGGAGGATGTTGCCCTGAGGGAGCCAGGGGAGGTCGCTCCAATTCCACCCGCACCAGTGGACCAGATCTCCGACGGCCGATACCAACGAACATCAAGTTCATACTAACCGGCGCAAGAGGTCGCAAGCCGATCGATATCGCTGACTCTATCTCCTCGAGGCCCTGGCCCGTGGAAGGAGGAAGTGACTATGCCCGGGCTAGAAGACATCAAGCACATTATCCACCGCTGGAAGCCCTTTAACCAGGGCGAATCCGCAGCTGATCGTCTGGATAATTTGTATCCGAGAACACTACAAATGCCTGTAGCCGCCCGGGCCGGTGACTAGGCGAAGAGTACTCCGTTGTTGTCCCAGTCAGTATTATAAAAGAGGATCTCCAGCAAATTATCGAGGATGGAATGCAAGTCCGCAACCGGAACTTCGTTCAATCGACTAAACTGGTAAAGTAGTAATACTCATAAAAAATGCTGGCATCAAATCCTGTCATATTTCTAATATGCTTCTTCGCAGGCAATCACTACCATCCTGAATATGGCCCTCCAGCATCATGAATTCCAACTCCGGCTGAGGGACAGAAGCTCCAAATTATTTGTCTGGCCAGGCTTTCGATAAGGAGATCTTGAATGCCTTCCTTGGCGAGGCTCACTTGATCGTCCACACTGAACCGGATGCTAAAGAGGTTGTGGATAGGGCAGCTCGAGCTGAGGCAAAGAGGGATGTCGCCCGACATGAAGCGGCAATGGCGCGGCTGGAGACCGACAAGGCGGGCAGTGCCCGGGCACAGATGGAATCTAAGTTGGCCCTAGTCCAACATGCCCTGACTGCTTCAAAGGGTGCCCGAACAAGGCGAGTCTCGAACTCGACTGCTCAAAGAAGCCTTGGTTGCCTCGGGCTGAGGCCTATCGGAAGGCGGTGGAGGAAGAGACTTGTCGCTTAACGCATGAGCGATCGCTCTTAATCGGGCGGGACCCTGGCCTGTAAGAGGAACTCGCAAATTTTCCTGTGCAAAGGCTACCGCTGAAAAGGAAAGCAATGGAGGAATTCGAATGCGTGAGCAAAGGATGATCTTTAACTATATTACTGCCGTCGTGGCTCAAGACAACATATGTGTAAGACCCGAGAAACCCAATTCTCGAAAAAGGGCAAACGACTTCGCTACGAAATTGTAATTTCAGTTAAAAACCGAAATGTTCTAGATCTCAGATGACAAAACGGATTTCACCGTTGAATTCGTCTCACGAAATCTAGCTAGCACGTAAAATTTCGTGAGAATTCGAGACGCCGGAGTTGGCATCGCTTTTTCGAGGCATCGCGTTTCGAATGCCGTAAAACAATTTTCGTTGTGACGAAAGTCACATATAACACGTACTCATGTGCCATGAGTGGTATGAGTAGAGAAATGATGAAAATGGACTGCTGAAATAGTGCCGAATGTCAAAACTGGGAAATG
Source organism: Tetrastigma voinierianum (assembly GCA_016808115.1). Classification (NCBI taxonomy): domain Eukaryota; kingdom Viridiplantae; phylum Streptophyta; class Magnoliopsida; order Vitales; family Vitaceae; genus Tetrastigma; species Tetrastigma voinierianum. The sequence continues at coordinate 56,190 of JAEQBH010000070.1, read as the reverse complement.
AATGGACATAATGGTCATTTTGGAATTTGATTTAAGTCACAACATGACAAAATAGTGTACAAGACTCTTCTTCTCCAACAAAAATGAGACCAAAACGTGGGAAAAAGGAAAAGGAGATCCAGTAGCCAAAATTTTCATTTCCTAGTGAGAGAGTATCCAACTTCTCTCTAGAAATACGGATGATCCGACCGTCGGCAGTCTTCGGGACAAGAAAGAGAACTGCTCTACGCGGAAAGGGCTTCGCGTGGGTACCAGATTTAAGGAGTTTCCTCAAACTCCGAGAGGTAGGCCTCTCTACTTATGCTTACTTTTTGTTTAAAAACATTGTAATGTTTGAGTCGAATGAGGCCGTGAGGGGTTGCTTGACTTGGCCCCAAACCTCGACCGAATTGAGAGTAATTCTTTCGAACACCAAATGGAGCAATGGATCACGGCTAATTTGGGTTGTTAAATATTGAAATGTTGTATTAAATCATGTATTATTCGATGAGGCCGTAAATGGTCGTGGAAAGTAGTTCACAAAGTGAACCGATGAATTGATGAGTGTTTGAACCAGAAACCCTAGGTTTTACCGCTCATAAATAGTGACACGAAAATATATATTTTTTGCAGAAAATGTGTTTGATCGGGAAGTGGATTCGTTGAATTTGGCCGTGTTTGATCATTAGCCCAAGCGAGCTAATTTTGATGTATGAAATGAAAATTTACATGACATGATTGTGTGGAATTGAATGTTTTGTAAATATATGCATGTTTATATATTTACGTGAATTGGGATCAGATTGAATTGGCATACATGCATTCCATATGCACTGGGGCACCCTAGAGAGATAGGAGTGAGTGCATGAGGTAGTTTCTTAAGAGAACTGTTTCGGAGGGTAGACTAGTAAATGTAATATATCTCGGAGGGTTGGCTAAAAATAATAATAATGATCGGAGGGTAGTCCATACTAAAAATATCAATCGTCGGAGACGGCCCAATTGATATACATCGGAGGGTAGTCCACATATAAAATATCAATCGTCGGAGACGGCCCAATTGATATATCTCGGAGGGTAATTAAATATAACACATCGGAGATACCCATTACTTAGGATCGGGAGGTAGATCACAATACAACAAATAACTTTGTTCAAAACTAGTTTTCCATACGGCTTAGGCAAAAAGTAGAGAGCTCACGAGGACTCTGGATATGAGTTTGAAAGGCTAGACATTCAAGTAGATCATGCATTTGCTTGAATGTGTGTTTATTTTTGAGCATTGCATATGCATCTTAGGTGGAGAGCAAATTCACTTAGGGTGATTCCACTACTGAGCATTAGCTCACCCTGTCGAGGGAACATATTTTCAGGTACAGGGAGCGCACGAGGAGATGGCTCGTCCTAGAGGCCGAGATTTAGAAGAAAGCCGGAGTGTGGCTTTGAGGGTTCTTCTGATGTTCACATGTATTAGAATTCGAGTATTTTAATATATGTTGTATAAGAGTAAACATTTAACTCTTGGAAACATGATATATGTTGATGTATGATGACGGATATTTGCCAGAGCGGGCCCAAGAGGCCATATCCATATTGTATCATGTGATTGATTGGGACAGGTTATATTACAGGTGATGTATCTGGGTAGAGCTCTCCGTACAAAGGAGACTCTGCCCGATTTTCGTGAATGTCGGGTAGGTTACCCGACATCCACGAGTATTCCGGTCGACTGTAGTCAACCGACCCCCGGAGCGGGTGTCATGCAAATATATAAGTAAGCCCATGATCCCAGCCGGGATGCCTGATACGTTAAAGCCACTACCTCCAGAGTTTTTTATCAACCCCCGATGCCCCCCAAGTGCTTCCTCCGACCTTCCAGCTTCCAAAATCAAGTAGGAGGAACCTCCGCCTTAGTCCACAGCTTGCCGATGGAATAAACGTCCCATCAAAGCCTTCGCATGTTGACATCTAATCCAACGTTGTGCCTAAGGGTAGGGTTTAAACTTACATTGTCACGAGCTTCCTTTGTTTCTTTTATCAGATTTTGACATCTCCTCAAGAATACATCTTGATTTTTGTTTTTACGAAATGTGCCAAACTTGGTTGTTGATGAAATAGTTTCTCCTTATTTAGCCGAATGGCGTATATGGGTGGCCAACTAGGCTTTGGGCCGGATAGGTCATTTACCGCGTCATCCGGGCTTTTAATGTTGACCAATTAGATGTTATCTATACTGGGCCAGATAGATCATTTACTGCGGCATCCGCTTTTAACGTTATCCAGTTAGATGTTATCTAAACAGGGTCGGATAGGTCATTTACTGAGTCATCCGGGCTTTTAAGTTGATCAGCTAGACGTTATCTATACTGGGCCGGATAGGTCATTTAATGCGCCATCCGGGCTTTTAAGTTGACCAGCTAGACGTTATCTATACTGGGCCGGATAGGTCATTTACTACGTCATCCAGGCTTTTAATGTTGACCAGTTAGATGTTATCTATACTGGGTCGGATAAGTCATTTATCATTTATCCGCTTTTAAGTCAATCTAACACGATGAAAATGGACAAAAATATGTGTAAATATCGAGTCATACTTTATTGATAATACCTTTTAAGATGTAAGGCATTACACATTCTAGGTATAGGGGTTCCATCAAGCTTGTCTAAAGCGTAAGACCCGGATTCACCGGCTCGTGATACGAGATACGGTCCTTCCATTGGTCGAACTTTCCTACTACCGGTCATGTAGTATTTTCTAATACCTTTCTTAGACTAGGTCTCCTACTGAACATCCCGGCTTCACCCCGTTAGAAGAATTTTCCGCAGCGCACCGTAGGACGCCATACTGACCGCGCTAATTCTCGCAATTCATCGACTGTGTCCAAGTCCTTGATTACTACCGTATTCTCCCGTCAGCATCCCTCGTCCTGATGGTAGGCATACCACCCTTTTGTAGGATTATGGCTTCCATCCCATAAGTAATCGCAGATCTGGGATATACTAGTGATCTCATGAGCAAGAGTTCTATAAGCCCAAAGTACCCCGGGAAGTTCATCCACCCATTTACCTTTAGCCGAATCCAATCGTTTTTTCACGACAGTCAACAAGGTTTTATTAGAGGCTTCCGCTAGGCCATTGCTTTGCGGATACCGGGGGGTGGAGTACAGATTCTTTATTTTCAATTCCTGGCAGAAGTTTCAATAGACCCGGCTGTCGAATTAGGGACCGTTGTCAGATACAATGGATCTGGGAATGCCGAAACGACAAACGATATTTTTCCAGATAAACTATGTAACATCCCTATCTTTGATCGATGAGAAGGCCTCGGCTTCTAACCATTTACCGAAATAGTCAGTTGCTACCAACGATAATTTCTTCTAAGCCAGGGCGGTGGGCAGCGGCTCGACTACATCAATCCCCCATTGGGTAAAGGGCTAAGGGCTCGATATGGAGACCAGGTCTTGCACCGTGATTTCGTGGACGAGCCAAATTTCGCTGGCAACGGTCACATTTCTCGCATAATTGGCAATACGGGCTCTCATGGTCGGCCAATAGCATTCTCGGGAGTGTGAGCCCCAGGTGCCAAAGTTCGCACCGGGTGATTTCCACACATATTCCCTCATGCAAGCCAAATTAACACATAATCGGCCCTATTCAGCGCCAAGCATTGCACACGGACCGCCTGTGGAGCGCTCAACAAATGTCCATCGATCAAGGAAAATCTGGCCAACTGGACTTGCACCTTGTGGGCCTTATTCTTCTCTCTAGGGAGTTCTCCCATGATGATGTAATGTATTATGGGGTCCATCCATGAGGGGAGGATCTCGTCTACCTGGCTTACTTGGGAGGGAGTGATAAAGGAAAACGGCTGATAGTAGATGGGTAGGAATATTGTTTCGTTATCGCGCAGGCGTGTCACCGCGCCAAAGCACTGCGATCATCAGAGTCCCGAGTACATGTTCTAGTTTCCAGACCGAAAAATTGCCCAAGTGTAGTTTTACCAGGGAGACATATATTTCCATTCGGGGTCTCGGATTCCGACTCTTTCGTTGACTTCCATTCAACGACTTAACCGGGAATCACTCGAATCGTAAGTCATTTACTGACACAGAATGCCTAGTTCAACCCTGATAAGAGGGCTTCATATTCGACTCATCATGGAGGCGCTGCTTCCAACCGAATTGTTTTATTTAATTCTTTCCCGGGCTGGGATTTCAATCGACCAAATCTCGCCTCCGCTTTGTCTTAAGGCCCCGTCTACATTGAGTGTCCACCAATTCGAGCTTTCGGGGTGTGTTTTAAACTAGGGGATTTCAACTATGAAGTCGGCTAAAACCCTTTTTATAGCCTCGCTTGTACCGATGTCGTGACTTCGCTAGTTCGACGCCCAATGAGCCATTCTACCAGAGATGTCGCTATGAGTGCACCTATGGCAAGGTCTGCTAATACTATCGACGGGTGTGCCTCGAAATACATGAGTTTCTAAATGCCACTCCTGAGGGCTAAGGCTGCCTACTCAAGGTGACTATACTTGGTTTCGGGCCATTGGCTAGGATTTGGCCGACGAAAAACACCGCTTCGCTTCCTGTCGTTATTTTCTTTGAATGTATGCACTTATGCTACCTCCGAGACTGCTTAAATACACTAAAAGTGTTCCCGCCAACACCCCACTAGCGAGAATCAAGTGCCTACAAAGTACCGCCAATTGGGTGAAAGCATGATCACAAATTTTCATTCCATCCAACCGTCAGGTTTTTTGCGATCGAAAAAATGGCTTAAAGGCGATGAACCGAAATAAATCACACAGGCAAACTAATCGACCGACTGGCTTGTCAGACCCTTTATGGAGCTCGAGTTGGAGATTCTAAAATAGCTTGAAGTCAAGTGGTTGGTTTCTATTCCTCTTAGTCATCATGAACTTGTGGAACCTACCAGATCGACCCCGAATGCACACTTTGAAGGGTCGAGTTTCATGTCGTATGCCTGAGAGCTCAAATGCTCAAGTGCAACGCGCAGTGTGATCCTGGCGCCCTTGGATTTTACTAACATAATTACCTAAGATATTACTCTCCATAGTTTCTTCCAGCACGTCAACATCTTAGTGACCGCCTCTCAGGCTCCAACATTCTTAACCCAAATGGCATCACGTTGTAGCAAAAGAGCCCGTGGGGGTGATAAAAGATGTTTTCTCCGTGATCGAAGAGTGCACTGGGATCTAATGACATCAGAAAATGCATCGGTAAAGCATAATATGTCATGCCCCATTCGACAAGGCCTAACTGGACGGTGCGAGGTAAAGGAAACGCTCTAGGACACGCGTCATTAAGGTCCATATAATCTACACATACTTCCATCGCCCCATTTCAAGAACCACTAACACGTCGCGTCATTCCCGAGTATTGACTTTCTCGATAAAACTCCAACTTTCGTAAGATTATCCACCTCGCCTAGATGATTTGGATGGCAAATCGTGTGGGAGCACCTTACCGTCGACTCCGGTTTGGCTGATGAGACAATATTTAACTCGTGAGAGGTATGCACGGGCTTATTCCTTCATCATATCCAAAGGTCCAAAGGGTACGTCTACGCTAGCTTGTAGTATTTGCCGCAATCGCGGCCCTTTCCCTCCTCCGACAGAAGGAACTAACGAGGCACTTATCGGGCTCCGCCTAATGAGTATGGACTCAGAGGATCTATCGCCAACCTGCTCCCCTCGCCTTCCACAACGCCCAGGATCCGTGATTGCTATTTTCGAGGGTCAATTTCGGCGAGCCATCGGGAGGCTTCATCTTTCTACATCGATAACCGATAACACCGATGCAAATTTAACCGGCTACCCCAGCCGACCGCCCCATGCTATCAAATAACTAATAGCTCGCGGATAGTCGAGGATCGCCATAACAGTGTAACCAAGGTCGACCCACGAGCAAGATTGCACGGTCCTAAGCTCAACCATCAAACAATACTTGTCGTGGTTACCGACCCTACTTTCTAATCTGAAGAATAATATCGCCCACCATCAATGTGGCGTCCCACAACCTGCATAAAATTTCGCCAACCGAACCGAGATGGTCGCCGACTTTTATCTACTGGAAGGTTGGAAGGTGCAACAAATCAGCCGCGCTGCTAGGATCAATAAGGACTCTGTGCACATCAAAATTGTTAATACACAAAGTAAGTACAAGCACATCATAATGAGGAGTGATGACCCTGGTCGGGTTTATAGGTGGAAAGGATATGGGGGTCACAATCGGGTCGAATTGTTTGCGGCCGCCCCAGGTGTCGATGGTGTTTATCCGGCTCGACCGAGGTCGTGAGGAGCATTTTTCTTCTCTTCCATTTGGACTTGTATTGATCATTTGTCAGGCCTCCCAATATGAAGTTGATGGTGGGTCGAGAGGCTCGGGATGGTGTTCACCGCAATTGCTTTGTCCTGTTACTTGGTTGTTTCGTTCGCGCCCAAGCCCCCCCGAATGTACCTTCCGAGGTGCCCATCCCCATCAATTTTTCCGCCGTGAACTTTAGGCTCCGCGCCGGGTCGGGTCTATCGGTCGTGGGTCCCCGTAGAACGGCACCTCGTGGATCGATTATTGGTCCGAACTTTCTTACCCTCGTAGCCATTTAAAATCGGGGTGGTCCTGGATGAGAGATAGGAGCCAGTCATAAGAGATGTTAAGAAGGGTGAATTGGCCGCCTTTAAGGGCTTTCTGCCGCCTGAGCAAATATCATTACCGCCCTGGAAAGCGCCCGTATATTATTCTCCGCTGTGGAATACTTTGCTCGCCCGCTACCACAATTTTTCACAGTGGATCTGTGGATAGAGATCGAAGAAAGGGGTAGTCGTCTAAGCTTCAAGTTCTGCAGACTGGCCCATGTCAGAAGTATCAATTTATTGGACGACTTGTCCAAATCTTCAGGTGAAGTCCCGGATAGATTCATTCTTCCGCCAGGATGGCTCGAGTGAATCGATGTTTTCTCTCGTCGAACCAAGCATAAGTATCGGGAAATGGAACGCTGCCTACGCTTGTCAATGAGTTTATAGATCCTCTCGAGTTTGTGGAACTGTGCCGTAGCTGGCCCTCCTGCCGGGCTCTGAATACTTTACACAAGAGGCGTCATTTCCCCGCGGCTAAGAATCACGTTTGGTTAAAATGTAGCATATGGTCAGACGGCCGAGCCATTGTACACAGAAAACGACGGCGATAACGGGCCGCGGGGCCTATAACTTAAAATATGTGGGCCTAGTACAGGACAAGATGTCCTCCGCCCTGACAATGGAAAAAGAAACCAAATTCGGGATGAAGGTTGCCCCGAATGGGTGATGCACGGGTGGGAACTGAGGAGCCACTTCGAGCAAGACAGCACATATTCGGGGCCAGCTCAATGGCGTCTCGTCTCGCCTCTCTTCATATCCGGCGCCGCGCACCGACGGACGGCTAGTCGACAAAGCAGGGGCCTCTTGAGACTCGCCTACGCTGTTCCGTGCGAGCGATCATGGCAGGAGAGCTACCGTGAAGATAATCTGCCATCTACGTGGGGGATCACTATCTCCCATAAGGATGGGCTCTTTACCCTTATTTGGCTGAGCTGGGGGTGCAGGATGGACAAGCCCTCACGAGTTTTCACCTTAGTTAGTCTCCAGACGGGTTCACAGGCGTTCATTCTCTTGCTGCAAGCGGTTTGCATGCTCGTGTAATTCGGCCATCTGTCTGGCCTGTTCCTCTTGCTTCGCCTCCATCTCTTGGCGCCAATGGAGAAACTGATCTTCGATTGGCTGGTTCGCTGGGTTGCTAGACATGGCGATAAACTCTAATGGTACGGTGGAATGATCGGGAACTACCAATACTTCGGGGAATGGGATATCACTTAGGATTTGGTGTACCCAAGCTCTCGTGTATCGCCTATGAGATTTCTTGCTTGGCGTTTCCCACAAACGGCGCCAATTGTGGACTCCTGAACTTTCTGAATCACTGAACCGTCGAAGCATGAACCAGCTAGTGAATACCTACAAAACAAACAAGAAAACGACGTGGCTCGGCTCGCGCTCCGATGTTTAATAGATCTGTTCGCCCAGAGAAAGGAAAACGCCCTTTTTTCAAGATAGAATTTCGTGACCTTTTCTTCCTCGTCTTTCCTACCTTTTATCTCGAAGGAAGGCGATCCTCCTTCCATGGAAAGTAGATGATTTTCTTCCGAAACAGGAGGGGAAGGTGGCGTTTTTCTCGTGCGTTATGACCTGTTCTTCCTTTTATATAGCCTAGTCGTCCGCATTTTCTGTCTCAAGAAATGTTTGACCATCCTCAGGGTGGTTATGAGCGTGACTTTTACTTGTTCAAGTTCAGAGAGATCACTCGGATGCCTTTTTAAAGATGATAACCGGTCAGGAGAGATAGTATCTAAGCGGTATATACCCTACCCGGTTAGGGATGTATATATAGGCCTGACTTGTAAATGAGAACTATTGGGCCCAGACTGGGCCGTCATCCGGTGGTCCTTAGTCCGCCGAGGCCTATTAGCGGGAGTAGTTGGGCCCAAGCCCATACACTCCACACCAAATTTCCACCGAGATCCGCACAGCATCAAGTCAAGTGAGGCCGCTGTGTGGAGAGAATTTCATGAACGGATAGCTTCCGTGATTTCAAGCCAAAAAGGGTCGTGAAGGAGCTTAAGAAGAATGCGCATAGTTGTAGCGAGGAGCTTGGCTAAGCGCGAAGTTGAGCGGGAGGCTAAAGCCTTGTCAAGCCAGGGTGAAGCATTCTTACCAAATTTCATGATTGCTCACCACAACTCCGCCCAGAAATTCCGGGAAATGGACAACATGTATCACGGCCAACCCATCCAAGAATGGCTCGAGGGTCCGAAGACCGGAACTTTCGCCAGAGTAGGTGGAGGTGACCGATAACCGCCAAGCGCCGTAGGGCTCGGGGGTGGGGACATGCCCGTGCCTTACTCCTCTCCAAAGGATTATACCATAACTCCAACCCTGCATAAGCCCCGCAAAGAGCTGTGAAATTGGAGAAGGCAACCACATGTTGTAGCATAGCAGATTGGGAGAATGGTGCTGCCCACGATCAAGATTCATTACCAAACATTTATACGCATTTTCCCCTCGCTTCAATGTTTGAATTCCAACGTCCTAGACCCCACTAAGTTTGTATAATTTGTTAGATTAATTTATTATTTATGGACTAACAATCATATTATAATTTTAATTGTATAATTGTGCATGTTAATTATGGGTTATTTATGAGATGATTAAATATTAACTAGGCATGGTTCTAACTTCTTCCTTGCTTTGGTAAACCCATTGAACCAAAGCTCAATTGTTCCTTTGTGCTCTATATATATAAGTAAATAGAACCCTGAAATTTTACAAATGTTTGGTAGAACACGCTTTAGGGAAAAATAAATATTCATCTTCAACCATACTCATCTTTCTCTTTGATCTTGCCTCCTATAAATTTCTTTGGAAATAAATGACAGTCAATAATTCCATATCCATGTCAGGCATATTTTCTACCTAGTACAAACTTATATGCTTCTTTGTTCAATAAAGTTTGTATTTTGTAGTGTCTTTATTGCCTCTTTTGATTATTGATCAATTATTTTTAGGATCGATAAATACTCTTGATTTTACAAAAAATAGTCTAGCATAATTTTCTTTCTTTCGGGTCGCCATTTTTCCTCTCTCGTGTTTTCGTCCCACTCCCTAGCCAAAACTCGTAAAATCGATATAAATCTATTATGTTCGGGAGTCGATCTAAACCCCATGCACAAAAATCTCCAAATAGGTGTCGGGCTTTTCAAACCATGTTTTATTTTGACACCGAGCATGATGTTCAAATATCGTGCAGATATTCAAATCTCCTACCAAAATAAACTTTTCATAAACTTGAACACCTAAATATTTTCAAATACTCAAAATAGAAACTAAATATGACAACTAAATGATTCAAATACTTTTCAAAATCAAGTTTACTTTCCAACATGCCCCTTAAACTTGATTTGTGACTCCAAGTAGCATTCTCAATCTTCTAAAATCTTCAAACTTGAGAGACTTGGTAAAAATATCCGTAATTTGATCTTAAGATTTTATTAAATTTAATTGCACGCTCTTTCTTCAAAACACACCCTAATAAAATGAATCTTGTGTCAATGTGTTTAAGCCGTGAATCATGAAAACTAAATTGATAATGTAGTCAAGCCATTAGAAACCAATTTGTTGCTTATAATTTTACCACCAATCTTGCTTTGTATATATCAACTTTCCTTTTTGCATTATTCTTTGTCTTGGACACTCATCTTACTCCAATTGCCATTTTCCCTTTTGGAAGGGATTTTAGTTCTCATGGGTCATTCTTCCTTTTTGTTTTTATTTCCTCATCCATAGCAACTTTCATTTTTTCATCTTTAATTATCTTTTCAAAACCTATTGATTTATATTCTGTAGAAAGACAAAAGAGGCTTAATTCATTTTGATTTTCTGCTACTCTATAAATCTCTTATAGACTTCTATATTGTGGTGCTTTTTCACGTTTCTAATGAAGATGGTATTATTGAAGCTTTACGAGTTGATGACGGTGGTGATGAAAGTGGAGTAGCAATTTCTTGCAAATTTTCTCTTGTTTGTTTTTCTTCTTCATATAAGGGATGAGTGTTATACTCCTCTTCCCAATCCCATGCTTCTTCTTCATTAAGCTTCACATCTCTACTAATGATAATCTTTCCATTATTTGGAATATTTTACAACTTGTAGCCTTTGGAACTTGAGCCATAATTAATAAAACATATTTTCCACTTTTATCATCTAGCTTTGATAGCTTTTGATATGGCACATGAGCATATGCAAGGGTTCCAAATACTTTTAAGTATGAAATACCTGGTTTTCTTCCATTCCAAGCTTGTTGTGGTGTTTTATTCCATACACTTCAACTAGGAGAACAATTTAACAAATAAACTACACAATCAACTGCTTCAGCCCGAAATTCTTTAGTCATCTTTTTAGTTTTCAACATACCACGAGCCATGTCAAAAATAGTTCTATTTTTCCTTTCAACTACACCATTTTGATGTGGAGAATATGAAACCATCAAAAGTCGACGAATTCCATGATCTTCACAATATTCTTTAAATTCTTTTGATGTGAATTTACCTCCTCTATAAGATCTCATTGCCTTTATAAAATATTCACTTTCCTTATCAACAAGTGCTCTAAATTTCTTAAAGGCTATAATACTTCAAATTTTTCTTTCAAAAAATATACTCCAAGTTTTTCTTCTAAAATCATCAATAAAAGCAGGAAATATTTATTTTGCCAAAAGAATTAGGATAACCGGACCACATACAAACAAGTAAGAATAAGCTCTAGAGGCTTCTCTGCTCTTGTTTTTGCTTCCTTTGGAAAACTGTTTTGGGCATGTTTTCCAAGTAAACATCCTTCACATAATTGATCCGGGTGATCTATAGAAGGTAATCCTTTTACCATTTTTTTCTTGCTCAACAACTTCAATCCACAAAAATTGAGATGTCCATATCTTAGATACCAAATCCAAGAAGAATCATTCAAACATCGTACAACATCATTTTTAATAAAAACATTCTATTACTCTTCATCGGCACATTAGAAATTAAATTTCCATGGTGGTCTTTTATGGAAATACTTTGATTTCTCATATGGATATCATAAACTTTTTCCAAAAGTTGGCCCAAACTTAGTATATTATTTTTCATATCAGGGACGAAGTAGACATTAGAGATAAATTGTTGTTTTCCATTTTTCAAATGAATCAAAATTTTATCTTTACCCTTTATCGGAATTTTAGTTGCATCTCCAAAAGTAACATGACCACTTTCTGATTCATCAAGCTCCATGAACATGTTTTAAAAACCACACATATGATTGCTTGCTCCAGTGTGAAGATACCATGTAATTCTCTTTTCACTATCTCCTTTATATGCCAACAAAACAGTTGATTCTTCTTTATCTTTGTTTCAACAAAGTTGGTTTGTCATTTCGAATTATTACTGGAACTTCTACTTTCATAAGCATAATGACCATGTTTGCTACAATTATAACATTGAATTTGAGATTTTCTGTAACATGAGGAACGATTGACATAGAAAGAAATGCCCTGAAAGCACGAGTTTTTGAGCTCAAACTGTGCTTAATATCTAGCACGCACGCGAGCCCGTGGGCACATGCGAACGTGCCTTGAGCTGCTTTAAAATAGGCTCAGAGATCGATTCTCATCGCTAGAGTTGTCATACCTTCCCCTTTCATTTTGCCTTGAGTTGCCATCTTCTACGCCCTCTTGAGGAACTTGAGTTTTGACTTTGAAAGTTGAATACGACTTAACAATCTAACCAAGGGAAGGGGGGGAGGGTGTAGGAGGGGGGTTGTGAATTGATTTTCTCAAAAACTTTTTGCAAAACAATAAGAAATCTTCAACTCAACTCAATTCAAGAACAATAAAAAAAGAGATAAGGATAGAGAATGTAAACTCGGATTCGTAGTGGTTCGGCACACCTTTGCCTACGTCCACTTCTCCTCAACCTTTAACCGGTGAGGGTTCCATTAGTGTCAAGCTCCGACCCGAGTTTCTTCCTTTTACACTTTGATTTTGGCTCCAATGAGCACTTCACAAATCCTTCAAGTTATTTACACTTGAGGAGTTTCAAGCTCCAACTCGAGCTTTTTCCTTTTTCACTTGGATTTTGACTCCAATAGGCACTTCACAAATCCTTCAAGTTATACATACTTGAAGTTATCACTCATAAGCACAATGAGACACTCTCCCTATCTCTCAAGATGGATCAAATACAACTCAAGCTTTTGATGAATACAAAAGTGCACTCTAGAATATGCAAGTAAAATGAATGCACCAAGAATCTCAATTTGAGAATTGATTATCAAGAGAAATGATAGTTGAGAAAATAAATGCAATAAGACTCATATCTTATAAGTGATCCCCGATACTCTTTATATAGAGTGGGAGCTTGGTAACACATAAGCTACCAACTGGTCGACCGTTTCTGTGGATGTGGGGTAACCCAACACCACTCCATTGAGTCCCCTTTTCCCAGGACCCAGGATTTAACGAAAATCGGACAGAGTCTCCTTTGTACGGGGAGCTCTACCCAAAATACAACCTATGTAAAAATACCCAATATTATACAACGACCACACCAGGTCCACATACGAGTAAAAATGGTCATGTATGGCACATTTATCCATATAAATACAATCTATATCACCGAAGCCACCAAGAGTTATTACATCACTCTTAATACAAAACATTATATTAAAACTAACATGTTCTAATATAATATACAAAACATGAACAAGGCCACAATCCGGCCCGCTTCATAATCCTGGCCTCTAAGGAAAATGATCTCGCCCGCACATGTCCCGCACTGAAGTGGGTCCCACGACGGGTGAGCTAACACCCGCAGAGATAAGTCCTACAAGGGCTATTCCCCACCTTAAATGCATGAATGGTCAAACAACCAAGCACACACCAACCTAGACATGCATTCCTAGTACGTATCCTACTTGTCATGAATGAGACGCCACCATCATGCCCCATGTATCAAGTCCTCACCTACTCCCTTAAACATGCATTTTTTCATGAATGAAAACCATTTTCAAACAAAGGTATTTGTGTTTACCCGTGGACAACCCTCCGATATAAATAGTGGACACACTCATGATAATCTATTTTGTGGACAACCCTCCGATGTATATCAATTGGGCATACTCCGACGATTGACATTATATGGACAACCTTCCGATGCATATCAATTAGGCATACTCCGACGATTGATTTTAGTGGACAATCTTCGAGACACAGAGGGACATATCCGAGCAAATAATATCAGCTGGGTCAACCCTCCGAAACAATTCTCTCAAGAAACCACTTCATGCACCAATTCCTACTATTCTAGACGCTCTAAATGCATAAGTGAAATGCAATGAGCCATTTCCATTTCCTTAACCCGTGTAACACCATGCAAACCGTGGATCTCCATTGGACTTCGTCCAAAGTACGAGTCCACAACCCATTCACCAAGGATGATGAATGACAATGACTATGCACTCACACCCACACCATGTGATGTCCCCGTGCACCAATGCAATGCAATTGTGCCATTGCACTCTAAGTCATGCCCAATGTATAAAGACCTCTACATGGACACCCTATACCGTACACTACACCGTGTACCATGGGCATCTGGGCGTCTAATGCACACAAAAGTCCATACATTCATTAAACATTAATATACATGCGCAAATATACTAACATTTATCACATTCATGTCAACACATCAAACAAGCATACATCAACATCATTCCGACTACTACTTAAAATGCGAATGTCATACTCAACTCCTGCGCCACATCATGGCGCAAGATAATGCCCAATAAAATAGCCTACAATATGCCATGCAATAACCATGTCCACACGAAAACACATCACAAACCCAATATGTTAGAGCACACATATTGACATCCAAGCATGACACCTCTTAACTAAGAAATGTCATTTCAATCAATCACACAAACACATGCTAACATTTCATCAAGTCACTACCTAAGCAAGTAATGACACACCTCATTTCCTAGGCTAATTCATGGCATATCATGCACCTAAGATAGCCTACAACCTGCCATGTAATGGCTACTTCAGCACACAACTCCTCACATCCACACAACCAACAATTAGCACACTTGTCAGAATAATCACTTTTTCAACATGATGGAGCACCAATTGCCATTGAAAAGCATATGGTCAGATTCTAGACTCCAAGATCTTTCCATATAGTTCAAGAACACCCCAAACGGAGCTCGGACAAGAAAGCTATGGCCGTCCAAATTTAGAGGCCTCATATAAATAGTAACTGACAAGCACCAGCAGGGGCCTACTGTTTTTCATCATTTTAGGACATAATATGAGTCCAAATTGCATTAAGTTATATATGGATGGATTCTAGACTCAAAGGGATTTCCATAGAGTCCAAGAACACCCAAAAGGGAGCTCGGACGTGAAAGTTATGGTCGTCCGAAATTGGATGCCTGGTATGAACAGTGACTGGGCAGCAGCGTGAAACCCACAAAATTACATTCCCGTGGCTCCTTTAAAGCTCCCGTACATGCTATTTTTCTTATCCAAACTCATCCTGGAAACAACCCTTTCACTCGGCAACAAACCCATCCCAATTGAGTCCATAATTCAGCCATAAACATGGCACAAAACCCGTCCCAAACTCAACCCGAAAATCAACTTAACAAAGACAACTCCAAATCATCAAAATACGATTTTTGTGTTCGGGAACACAATAGGGCTGTACCAAGACCAAAACAGCATTTAAATGAAATATAAACCCGAGTAGGAAGGTTCTCTACCTCTTGAAGCGAAGACAAAACTTTTTAGAGTCCCGAAGACCCGAGACCCACGGCCTTCCCGAACTTCCGCTCGAATCTTCGACGAAAATTCTTAATTTTGGTGTCCACGCGTTGCCCTCAATGAGTACTCCGACTTTAAGTCTTAGCCCGACAGAAACCAAGCCGCCGATCGCCGTAAATCTTAGAGAGAAGGTGAAGCTTCTCTCACTAGCTTTTCTTCTCCAAACCCGAAATCTTCGGTGAAACTACGTGTTGTCGGTAGCCACGCGTAGCTCTCGTCGAGCAAATAAACTTTAAATCTTGGCTCAACGGATTCCGACCACCCGATCTTCGTAGATCGTAGAGAGAATGAGGAGTTTTCTCTCCCCTCTCACTCTCTCACGCCCACTACCAAAAGAATTGGAGAAATCTGATTTTTTTTTTTTCCTTCCTTTTTTTCCCTTTTCATTCATTTAAGCATAAGTCGACATTGGGCCCATTTTGCTTATGCGTCCACGACTCCATCCGGGGTTCGTTTCGTCTCAAAACAATTTATTTTTCGCCCAATTCATTTTAAATGAATTTAACTCAAGTCATTTCCTAACTCGAGATTTTTAAGAAAATCTCATTCTGTGGTTACTAGATACCTAACTCAAAATTTCACAAAGAATTCCCACTACTCAGAATTCAAATGAAACTTTTCTCGAGAGTTACTCGTTGCTTCGTGAGACCTAACTCAACGGCGCAAATCCGTTTTCACATCCGAGCTCTAAGGAATTTTCTAGGCTTCCCTGAGCCATTTCAGCAATTTATTATTTAAATTTTTTTTTTTTTTTTTACTTTTAGAAAATTTGAAATTTTCCGGGATTCTACAGTTTCCTTTAAAAACTAGTTGTTGTGCACTGTATGTTACCATTTTATAGTCGTTGGAATTCGATCATTAGACGAATTAGTCAACCGTTTCCTACAGTGCTCTTCAGTTCACTGTCTTATAGTAGTTGGTATTTGAATGTTTGCCCAACCGGTCGACCGTTTCATCTTTTGGTCTTTGGATGAGCTACTGCATCCAACCGATCGAGTCTCACACCTCATCTAATTCTCAACCGATCGACCGTTTCAACCAATTGACCACAACCGATCAACCGATTGAGGTTCTGCCTCAACCGATTGACCCTCTAAATGTTCAAAAACACTTCTAAACTTTAGGTGTTTCATCGAAGCACATATTAGGATTATAAAGCCTAAAGTTTTATGCTTGAACTTGTGTTTTCAAAGGATATGCAATTTTGACACAACTACCGAGTTTTGAAGAAATATGCATGTAAAGATGATATACACCCTAAAAATCTACCACACCTATCTCACATAGATTCCTAAGTTTATAAAGTCTTCAAGGTATGCTTTGGCCTAAATATAAATAGTCGATTAGCCTGTACTCGCTTTCGCCCGTGTTCGAAATGGCTTGGCTACCCCGCTACCAACTCTAATATATAGCACTCATGACTCACCCAAACGCTTATGTGAACAAATGAGCTTCAACCTCAAGCTCCATATATACCCATACATTTATTCATTACAATGACTTATTACATACCCATTACAGACAATATCTAATGGATCAACTAAGAATCGATCTATACGATATTATTTATTTATTTTGGTATTATTAATTTATGTAGCGCTAGTAAAGTTCTAGAGGAAGACGGGGAGTGAGCATAACTTCTAGCGGAGTGACCTTAGGCATGGTGATACCACCATCCCCTTCTGTCATGTCCACAGGAGAATTTGATGGTTCAACCATGTCAAATCCTTGAAGCAACCGAGCAATTGTCAAGTGTGTACCTGTAAGGGGCCATATGGACTCCAAGGCAAGATCTTCTACCATAACCAAATGGGATTAACTCAAAATGCTGACCAAAACATCCACGCTTCGTGGCATTAATAAAATCTCCGGTCGAAACTCTTCGTGGTTAGACCAGACCGTAGAACTCGATGCAACTTCCATTTATCACTAGCAAGCGGGTGCCTTGGGAATGTGGATACCATCATCATGGCGCCTTCAACCCATTCCTCGTGTAAAAATAAGGGGGTGGTGGAATAGCCTTAGGTTTCCTTAACAATAGATTGAAGGTGTATCTAGGCTATGGATATCTTATTGTTCCACCCATCTATCTCTACCAACTCATGTCTAACTTTCGAGCATGCTTCATAACATGTCTATTGTTCAACAATGCATATATGAGCCATATATGGTAGAAGTGGTGTCACTCCCGCCTAATCATGGTCCTGTAGTTTTAAATTTTTAAAACAACAAAGGAAAGGGTTAAGAGGATCAATGTATCAAAAGTACCTAGGATTTTTAGGATGAACATGATAATATAGCGGGCAAATAATTTTTCATTCAACCCTAATTATTATTATATTCATGATAATCACAGTATGAAAGGTTATAAATAATGTTATTTCAAGTTTGAAGTTTTCAAAATCCAAAGATCGCGATGGCTAGAGTTAAAAAAAAAGGTTTCAAGAACTAAGGTGGCGCTTGTTTTGACTTAATGCCTAAGCTTCAATAGCTTTCAAGATTAAGTCGTTTGTTTTTTTAAATTTTCACGACTTTATCATTGAATTTTTTAAAAAGTTCCGAAGTTAAAAGTGAAATATTTGGCTTTTTCTATTCGTAAAAGTCATTTTCCACAAAATAAGAAAACTCAATCATCGCCTTAACAAAGTTAATAATCAAAGAATATATAATACTTCATGGATGACAACCCGATGGCTCGGGGATTCGGCGATCCTATCCCGAATTCCTAGCCGCTTATTTTTCACTCCCAAACTTGTCTCATTTAAAAATTAAACAGATGTGAGGCTGAGATGGGAAAATTCCTAAATTCACCCCGCTTACATTTTATTTTTGTTTTTTTTTTTAATTTTAATTTTTTATATTTGCTTTTATTTTTATTATATTAAAATTCAATATTTTTCATAAAATAAAAATATTATGAATTTTTATATATTATTTATTAAAAACATTATAATAATTATTATTATTTATATTAAAGTACAAAAATAAAATACAAAAATTGTTTTTTAAATATAATCGAGGCGGGCTTATTATTATTATTTTATATATATGGTCTATATTGCTTCATTCAGTTCCGTTTTATACCCGAAACAATCTCTATTTCTTTTCAGTTCATTTTATTTTAAATTAACTTAGCCCAAGCCATTTCCTGACTTTCAATATTTTCGTAAAAATTTTGTCTCTAGAGTTACTAACAACTTATCACTCAGAAAATCGAAAAAATTTCCGCTTGTCTTAGAATTCGACGAAACTTTTCTAGGTCATTAGATTTCACGAGACGAATTTTGCTTGTGTGATCCCAGTTTAGATCATCGAGATCTAGAGAATTTTATAAGCTTCCCTGAACCCTTATGACAATTTATTATTTTTATTAACATTTTACCATTTTTAAAATTTTCTAATTTTCTCGGGTTTCTGATAACGTCGCAGGCTCGTGTGGTTGAAAAATAAACTCAAGCACATTAAAAACCGATTAAATTAAATTAAACATGTGGCATTAAGAGCGGAGCGGGACGGGGCAGGAAATAATCTGTCCAGATTTAATAAGTCCACTGCTACATTCTGCAATGTTAAAAAACAAAGCAACTTAATACTTAATGCTATTAGAATTGCTATTAAAGCGTTAAGAACGAGTTACATTCGATTATTAAGTAAAAAAAACAAACACCACCTAAGACTTATTAAGGTAGGAGCCAAGCTTCCTTGAGCTAGTACTTCAAACCATTATAATCTAATTTTTTCTTAAAAAAAAAAAAAAAAGAACTTCCAACCTAAAAATTGATTATTTGTAAACACACTAGGCCTCAGAAAAAAACATACCGAAAATACGATTTGCCTTGATAACTGCTTACATCCACGAGGTAAACAGGGAAAGCGTCTTGGAGCTTTCTTAGCATGATGTATATGAAGTCCTGCCTACTGCTGGCCTCCTTTTTGAGACTCCCTTTATGTTCTTCTACCCAATTTTCTATAACCGAGTCCATTTCTTTTGCAGCAAATTTCATAGAGGACAAACGGCCTTGTAAATCCAAAAATTCAAGAATGGGATGGCGTCTGATGCCACAAAGGCCCTACTTTAGAACCACGAGGTTTCTTTATTATTGCTGCATAAGCGGACCCAACATACTCCCATCAACAACGTTGCTAAAACATCTCTCCCCAACAATCATCCTCAGGACAATATTGAACGCCAGATGTTCGAACCATTTACTCAACACCACCTTTTGAGGATTGACCCAGTTGTTATCTTTCCCAAGCATGTACAAATCTTTTATCCCAGCCTTCAATTCGGAGACTTGCACAGGCATCAAGTCAGTGAGGCGGCGTGTGGAGAGAATTTCATGAACAGATAGCTTCCGCATCTCACGCCAGAAAGGGCTGTAAGGAGCGAAGAAGAAAGCAGCACAGTTGTAGCCGAGGAGCTTGGCTGCTGCAGAAGTTGAGCGGGAGGCCAAAGCCTTGTCGTTGTCCGTTGGTGGTGAAGCATTCTTTAACAGCCTCATGGTTGCTCACCACAACTGCCCGGCCGGTACATTCCGAGCCGGATCATGAATACAAGGCCAACCTTATCGGCAATGGCTCCGAGGGTCCGGAAGACCGGAACTTTTGCCGCGCGCTGCGTAACGTAGTAGGTGGAGGTGACCGATAACCGGCCAGGTACCGGAGGGCTCGGTGAGGACATGCCCGTGCTCTTGCCTCCGGTGATTAGATTGTATACCCTTCAGCAGAATAAGCCCTGCAATAGCTAGGA
This sequence comes from Tetrastigma voinierianum, assembly GCA_016808115.1. Classification (NCBI taxonomy): domain Eukaryota; kingdom Viridiplantae; phylum Streptophyta; class Magnoliopsida; order Vitales; family Vitaceae; genus Tetrastigma; species Tetrastigma voinierianum. Next base: position 35,997 of record JAEQBH010000070.1, on the reverse strand, counting down.
ATTGAGAAGGCGAATCCATGTTGTAGTATAGAAGAGATTGGGGAGAATGGTACTGCTCAATGAATCAAGATTCATTACCAAACATTTATACAGATTTTTCTCTGCTTTAATGTTTGAATTCCAACGTCCCGGACCCCACTAAGATGGTATAATTTTCTCGGTGGGACTTCTCATCCTTTCTAATTTTGTCTTCAATTAAATTTTTGCCACTTACATTTAATTGTTTAATGAAAAACCTCATTAAATATGTTGATGATAGAAGAGTGGCAAGAGATAGAGGTGTAACTGTTGGAATATTTGTTATTTGATATATTTACGAATTAGTTGAAAGTACGGAAAAAGAGGGATTCGAACCCTGGGTAAACAAAAGCCTACATAGCGGCTCCAATGCTTTACCATGACCCATAAACCAAGTGAAAGCGAGTCATTCATATGTTTTTTTATTGATTTTGGCTGGATCATCTTTTGGAATCGTATACCTGTTAAAACAAAGAAAGAGAGATAGTAATTATATTTTTTTAATCTTTCGACTTTGAATCTGCCAGCAGTTAAAAACCAATACTCAATTCTCATATTCTACCAACACCAAAATGCTTTCACCCTTTCTAATTTTCTATTCAATTTTCCACTTGCCATTTCAGAAAATCAACATTAATCAATTATGCTTGGACCTAGACGGCACCCCTTACAGACCCAAAGTACTAATTGTTCAATGCATGTTTTGATTTCTGGACACTTAAACATGGGAGATCACTTTCAGTTGCATCAGCCAAAGAATTTAGGTTTGTTTTTGTAACCAGTAGCATGCAGAGGTTCTATTTTTTTTTCTTTTTCTTTTTCTTTTTTTTTTTTTTTTTTTCTTTTGTCTCATGTTTGTGGATGTTATGATCAATGCCACAATAAAGAAATCCAAACATAAAGAAAAACACGATATTTACGTGGAAACCTTTGTGAGAAAAAACAACATATAACCGAATAGGGAATAAACTCTAATGTATTGATATGACAAAAATGCAGAAGTAGAAGGTGCATGCACAACAACCCCGACCACTATGTTGTAGCATGTCTTGAAACAAACACTTTTTGTTCATTGGGATTATAAAAATAGTATCCAAAACTCTCTTTTGGATACCCCACAAAGTAGCATTTATCCGATTTCTAATCAAACATCGACTCTACCCTTTTTACAAGCGGGACATCCCGAAACTTTTAAATGTTTAGATTTGGTTTCCTCTTATACCATATCTCATATGGAAATTAGAATCTGACTTTAGAAGGAGCATGGTTTAATAGATATGAGCGTGTTGGCATATCCCCAAGAAATGATTTAGGAAGATTTGCATGACTCATCATAGAGCGAACCATATCTAATAGAGTTCGGTTTCTTCTTTTCCCGGTCTCCATTTAATTGTAGGCGTATAAGGTGGAGTCCATTGTGAAGAAAAGATTCCATTTTCTTTGGATAATCTTGAAATTCTTGAAGCAAGTATTCACCACCTCATTCTGATCGAAGGACTTTAATACTTTTTCAAGTTGGTTTCAACTTCACTTTATATTCCTTGAACTTTTCAAAGACCTCTGATTTATACTTCAATAAGTATACATGACCATATCTTGAATGGTCATCAGTAAACGTGAGGAAGTATGAAAAACCATTTCTTGCTTGAGTCGACATAGGATAAATGCTACTTTGTGGGGTATCCAAAAGAGAGTTTTGGATACTATTTTATGTCGATGAACAAAAAAGTGTTGACCCTCAGGTATGCTATTTCTAGAATAAATTCATCAAGTATATATAAACCATTAGTTAAATGACCAACACCATAAAAAAAAAAATCAGCACGATATAAAGAACAACTTTTATTCTTTGTAATAATCGTAAAACCGTCTAAATCCAAACAAGAAATAGATATTATATTTTTTTCGTTAATCTTTTGGAACTAAAAATAACCAAATCTTTTAGATCTAGAATTAATCCTTTAGGTAAAAAGAGAAAGAGTGTATATTCCTACAATTTGTCGGCAACTCTTGCTCCATTTCCCACACGTAGGTCCACTTCCCCTTTAACGATTTTCTGCTTTTCTTTAGACCACCTGCATATTTATACGAATATGAGATCCGGATCCGATTATCCCAATACCCGAGTCGATTTAGAAGTAGAAAGATTTATTTCAATCATAAACATACGAGTAGAAGCTTCATTAAGCTTCTTACGCTGACTTTAAGATAAGCCTTGCAATTCCTCTTCAATGTCCGTCGCTTTCACGATTAGAGCGAGTACCCTTTGTTTTCTTTTCTTTCTTGATTTTATGCATTGGTTTGAAGAAGGCCTTCTTAATGGTCCTTTTAGGACTGACGAATTTTCTTTTCTTTAGAAGGCTCTACCATCGGCATGGCCCTTTTCCTTCTGATTGAGGTCTTACCTGTTTGTCTTAAGCATATTTAAGCAACTACGGTAGTGTGAATCCAACTTAGGTCAGATTAAAATTCATCACAAAGTTTGAAAAACTTGGAGGTAGGGATGCAAAAATCAAATCAACGCTTAGCGATGATGCGGCTTATAAATCCAAATTTCTCTAATTTTTCAATGAGTCCAATCATCTTCAGCACATGGGTTGCAACTGAATCCATCTTGCAGTGAAAGAGCTCTTGAGAGATATCATATCTTTCATTCCTAGCCCTTTTATCATACAATGCCTTTAAGCATTGTAAAAGCATTCATATCCTCATGTTGCTTTAATCCCGGGACTCATGGATGCTTGACATCGAGATGACCAGAGACACTTTGAATCATCCGAATGTTTCTAATACGCATCCTTAAGCGCTACATCATACGATATACAAAATCAAAATATTTTGTTTGCTCCCACTAATTCATTCAATCCAATATCCCTTAAATTGATTTAAAAATTTTATAAAATTCTTAGTGGGCTAGGATCTTATTTTAATTATTTTAATCTTGGAGTTAACTCAATTAAAATAATCTCGATAAATAAACAACAATTGTTAATTACAATTTTTGTAATTCCTAGATAATTAGGTTATCAACTTTTGATACACATATCACAAATGTCTCCTAATCTCGTCTCAAAAACACTTGACCTTGAGTTAGCTCAACAAGACATGTATTTTTGGTAAATCAAACCCATTATTCCGAGATCTAATCTCATAGTAAAATTAAATTTTTAGTAGAACAATCTTGAGTTAACTCAACAAATTATTCTAATAAAATTTATTTAAACTATAATAATTGAAGACAACAAATGATTTAATATTTGATTGAGGATAAGAATTAGATAATGTAACTTTTAAACAATTGTACTTATACAATATGTAGCAGAATAAAGTTATAAATAAATATATTATTGAATAATCACATTAAAAAAATAATATTTTATTCAAATAATCACATTAAAAGAATAATAAAAAAAAAAATTTTAAATTTTAAATTTTAAATCATATCACATATGATGCATCTTTGTATCTACGTATGTCTGAATAACCTAGGCTACGTCTGCGTTGTAAGCCAAAATGATCGATGTGGCCAGAAAGTTAGTGATGAGGAATGAGAGAAAGTCGTGGCATGAAAGTGAGGCGAAGATGAGAGAATTCTTATTTCGATGATCTATTATTTCAACAAAGGGTGAAAACACTTTTATAGGCTTCTCGGATGATAAGATACATGAAATGTATTAATGAGATTCATTGATGAATCTCACGAGGATTCATTGTTGTGACATGAATGCAGGTTAATTAATAAACCTATTAGTTCATAACTATTTTCCATGTATGTGGTCATTCACATTTATAACACTCCCCCTTGAATGACCATTATGAAGAATATGCCTCATTAAAACCTTACTAGGTAAAAACCTCGTGGGAAAACCCTAGTGAAGGAAAAAGTGTACATAATTCTTATCCGTTATTTGGGGAAATACATTGCCAAGAAGAAGAAAAGAAAGAAAATCAATAGAGAAGAAGATTATCGCCAAGAGTGTATAATGCTTGTACACTTTTGTCTACATCTCTCATCCCTTAAGGCCAGTTTAGTAAGTCGTGTCGATTTTGGATACTAGTTCTTCGAATCTCTTTGTAGGTAGTGCCTTTGATATATCAGGCGGCCTTGATTGCTATGTAACATTATCTTCATAAAAAATTATTTAGTACTTCTCTTTAATAAGACAACCCACATGTTTTATGGATATGATTGATTATTGAGCTAAGCCAAACACATTCCTCGCTTGCTTCATGAATTGCTAGGATTTGCATGGTTTTGATGATGCGGCGTGTCACATTTGCTTTATGGAGCCTTGAGGATATGATTTCCACACCTGGAGAACATAACGTTTGTGATGCCGTCCATTATGAGGATCGGACAAAGCAAATACACGCAACCTGCAATCGGACTTGGAATGAAATAATATAAACCCGTATCCATTGTGCCTCTAAGATATGAAATATCTGTTTAACCTGTCTGATATCTTCTTGTAGGGGAATAACTATATCTTGCTAATAGATTCGTGAAGATGATATATCGAATCGAGTGTGACCATGAATACGTGGGTGCACCTGTGGCACTCCCGGATATGATACCTGGACGACGGTTCTTAAATCATTTCCCTTAGGTGAAAGGTCCTTAATAGTTTCAAGTGATCTTACAATCATCGGTACTTGACTGGGTGTGCCTTATCCATATAAAATCTTTAAGAGTCTTTGATATATAAGTGATGGTGGTGCGCAGAAATTCCATCCTTGAGATATTGATCTGGCTTGAATGAAAATCTTGTTCTCTGAAGGTCTTTCATTCAAATTCCAATTTTAGGCGATTTGCGGTAGCACTGAAGCTCTTCGGGGAGTTAGATGATGTTTGAAATCCATCAGCATATCTTTACTGATTATCACAAATTGTGACTGATATCTTTTTATAAAAACACATAGAAAAATAGGGTCATTATTATAACCTTGTTTCAACAAGTATTCAGTTAAGCGATTATACCACATACGTCCTGCTTGTTTTAAGCCATAGGGCCTTTGCGAGTTTATTGAATAAAGCTCTCTTGGGTTAGAGTCATACCTGTCAGGCAACTGTAATCCTTCAGGGATTTTCATATAAATGTCATATTCAAGTAAGTCGTAGAGGTAGGTGGTGATTACATCCATGAGACGTATTTCAAGTTTTTCACAAACTGCCAGACTAATTAAAAATCGAAAAGTTGTGGCATCCACCACAGGAAATATGTCTCTTCATAATCAACACCGGGTCTTTGTGAGAACCCTTGAGAAGCTGACCAATCGTGCTTTATACCTAGCTAACTGGATTCTGTTTCGTTTTCGCACGAAAACCCATTTATATCCTACAGGTTTTATACCATACAAGTTTTATACCACTAAATACGGGTAGCTCCATATCCCAGTCGGATATTGTTCGCTTTGGCTTCAGGCCTCACGGTTTTAAGACGCGTCAAACTGGGTAGAGGGAGCCCCACATATAAGGTGCTTGACAACACCATGTAGAGCAGCGAGTCAACTTTATATTTCGCTAGCGATTTACAATTTTCAATATATATCATCTTTCCTTTTGTGATAATGTAAACACTCCTCCATAGGCATTGATTCAAGATCCTCATTTCCATTTATAACATTTTGCGCAACATGATATACAAAATATAAATCGACAATTACCTACATTTGGTTCCATCATTCCCACAAATCATAACATAATTCATAGGAATCTCTTCATGTTCATCGATTTAATTTTTGATTCTCTTTGGAAAGCCCGACTCATGCGGAGTCTTGCGGGGGAAATTTTCTTAGAAGCGATATTTACCTCGGCAGTTTGTTTGTATCATTTGCTCCTTTTCATTCTGATTTGTATCTTTGGAGCCGGCCCGGTCTACCAGCAGGTTGTCCCTTTATCTCATTAGCGGTAATAGGTTGTCCTTGAACAACAATTCTAATAAGACATTCTGAAATTGTGTATGTGACCCAGTCACTCATTTGGGTCGATGCTTGAGTGCGGAGTTGATTTGCTAATTTATGCAAATGAATTACCTTTTGAACTTTTGTTCACATTATTTCATGCGAGGATCATGGAGGGACATTGATAATTCAATTCAGTTAATTTCTTTAGCTAGCTGCTTAGTTTCTCCTTCTAATGTTGGGAAAATATTTCATTATAATGACAATGGGCAAAATGTGCTGTAAATAAATCTCACATAGATGGTTCGAGACATTGATTATATGGAGATTCATACCCAGCATATATCTTTAATATCCTTTGAGGATCCCATCTTTGTGCGTTGTGGTGGAGAAGCCAATTGGAACATAGACAGCACATCGAAAAATTCTTAGATGGGACATATTTTGGTTCTGACCGTAAACTAGCCATAATAAGGAGAATTCATGACAACTTGTTCAATATCTACATCACTGTAGGTGCCTCTTGTTCATCATATACATCTCTGAGGGCTTGTTTGGTAAGTGCCTCTTAGGGGCCTTTTGTGCACCATGCCTCTGAGGGCCTTTTGTTCATTATATATCTCTACAGGGGCCTTTTGTTTGGTGTGTGCCTCTTCAGGGGCCCTTTTGTCTTATTGTTTCTTTTCAAGAGTGTCAAGGTTTGCTTGCCTATCCTCTTCTAGAGGTGTCCTTTTGAATTGATAGATTTCCCAGGCTTCAGGCGTATTTTATACTCATATACTAATTGTCTCAAAGGACATCAATCGAGTGAACATTACGGTTGAGATATGTGATTTTATCACTTTCTTTGTATAAATGAATCACGACTAGAGATTGGGTTTTATGAATATGTATACTCATTGGTTTTACACCAAAGTTTTTGTGAGGAGTGATGATGCTTTGAACTAGAGTTCATATTGATTTGCACAAGGGCAGAATATTGTATATGGATTACAAATAATTTTCATAATTCTTTAAGGAAAATCTATTTTTCTCCCCACTAATGGGTGGGAATACATTCATATTAAAAATGACCAATCCATAGAGGCGGACTTGCGGCGTAAAGCTTGCGCGTAATTATTTATTATGAAAAAAAGAAGTCTTCGGGTTCTTTAATGTAGGGCTTGTGAGTGATTTATGATTTGTCGCTATCAGTACGGAGACCTTTGTAAGAGAAACTGAAACAAAATTGGGGGCTTAGATTACAAGCGTGACTTAGCAAGTCAAGCGAGAATAAAATCTTTTAATCATTGAACTTCTGGATTTACGAGGTAATGCATGATTCAATAGCCTTTATATTTGCTGTGATACATGGCTAAGAGGAGAAGGGTTGAACTTCTGGTTCAAGGTAATATATGACTCAATAGGCTTATTTCACCCGGTTCAGGTGTGATATCGATTTACGCGAAATTAAGGCAAATTCACCATGAATAGCCGCTATAAATGTAGTTCCTATCCAATAGCATTATGTTTTGTTCTTACGGAGCAGCACATGTTCATGTCTGGAGCTTTATGTTGAACTCTTGCAGGCTTTCAACAAGATTTATAATACTGATATAATTTTTCATTTTAAGATCCAGTCAGAAAATGTGTCATTTCTCTCAAAAACAATTGTAATAACGATTATATAATCAATGAAGTATACATCACTTTAAATTTTATTCATCTTGAAATTTAATAGCACATATATTTTAGGTATAATTTAATCAATAAGATGTGTCATTTGTTTTCATCAATCATCAAATGCTTGGATTTTATTTTTCAATAGGACCTCCCAGAATAGTCAACATCATAATGGAGTTAGGTCTACCTCATTCCATTGGGAGAGAGTTCATTTCTATCATTTTCTTTTCTTCTTTATGCTTTTTGTTAAGGTAAGGCCCGAATGTTTGAAGCATACTGACGAATTTTTGTGACTAAAGTCCTTTCATACCACATTTATAATAATTATATTCCATGGTTTTGAATATTTATCCATATACACCTTCTCATTTTATCTGATACTAATCCTTACGGTGGTAGGCTTTTCTATTCGATTATTTCTCTTTATTTTACCTCAGCCGTGATCCATCTGGTGGTAGGCTTTTACATTTTTCTAATGATTTGAGGTTCATTAATATGGCGTTGATAATTTGTTTGATGATCACAAAACATGATCAATCCTTGACCTGCTGTCACGAGTTTTTAGAGGATGGTATGGATTCACTTCGGGAATCATTCAATCCAATTGAACAATCATGATTTTTATAAAGATAATAGTTTATTTGGAATTAATGAACTAAGATAGATAATTCATTTTGAAATGAAAAACCTTCATATTGGAGTTTTGTGAAATTTGATGTATCAATTAATTCAAATATAATAAGATTGTTGGAACTATTTACCTCAAAACAGGTCGTTGAGCTATAGCGGGATAGATAGAGCGTCGTGTTGATAACGTGTTGTAAACCAAATGATCCCAATGTGTGAGAAAGTTGAAGTTAGTGAGGGAATGAGAGAAAGTCAGCACATGAAAGTGAGAGGCAGAAGATGAGAGAATTCTTATTTCTGATGATCTATTTCAACAAAGGGTGAAAACACTTTTTATAGGCTTCTCATGTGATAAGATACATGAACCTTATTAATGAGATTCATTGATAAATCTACAAGATTCATTGTTGTGACATGAATCTACATGATTAATTAATAAACCTATTAAGTTCATAACTATTTTCCCATGTATGTGGTAAATTCACATTTATAACTCCCCTTGAATGACCATTATGAAGAATATGCCTCATTAAAACCTTACTAGGTAAAAACCCCGTGGGAAAACCCTAGTGAAGGAAAAAGAGTACATAATTCTTATCCGTTATTTGGGGAAATACATTGCCAAGAAGAAGAAAAGAAAGAAAAGAAATCAATGAGAGAAGAAGATTATCGCCAAAGAGTGTACAATGCTTGCTCCCCTTTATCTATATAAACTCCTTAAGGCCAGTTGAAGTATGTGTCCAATTTTGGATACTAGTTCTTCGAATTTCTTTGTAAATTGATGCCTTTGTAAATATATCGGTGAAGGTTATCCCTTTCGTCGAACTTGTTGAATATCGATAACACCACGCTCTTGAATATCATGCGTAAAGAAGAATTTTGAGGATATGCCCGATTCTATCTTTTTGATATATCCGGCCTTCTGTTAAAAAAAAAACTATGCATGCTGTATTATCTTCATACAAAATTGTTAGTACTTCTCTTTGATAAAACCCACATGTTTTATGGATATGATTGATTATTGACCTAAGCCAAACACATTCTCGGCTTACTTCATAGTGCTAGGATTTACGCATGGTTTGATGATGTGGCGTAATTGTTTATAACTGTGGAAACGTAGATATAGCGTTACATATAGGAAGACATAACGTTTATGATCGTCCATTATGAGGATCGAACAAAAAACCACATCTGCATAACCTGTCGGACTTGGATGAAGGCAATATGACGTATCATTGTGCCCCTGCAAGATATGAAATATGTTTGGCTTACAATCGATATGTTTAACGGCAGGAAGAACTATATCATATAATAGATTTCACGACAAATGATATGTAGGTGAGTGTGACTAGCGAATACATTAGTGCACCTATGGCACGGATATAGTGCCGGGATGACAGGTTCTTCATCATTTCTACTTAAGATTGAAAGGATCCTTAATAGTTCAAGTGATCTCACAGCCATGGGTACTTAATGGGTGTGCCTTATCCATATAAAATCTTTTAAGGATCTGATATATAGTAGGTGGTTGCAAAATTCCATCCTTAGATGTTCCAGATCCTCTGGCTTGAGCAATCTTGTTCTCCCAAGTGCTCATTTCAAGAATTCCAATTTTAAGGCAATTTAAATATTTTTGAAACTCTTCGGGAGTTCAGGTAGTGTTTAAATATCAACATATCTTTTGCAATTATCACAAATTGTGGCCAAATATCAGCACATAAAACACACGAGACAAATAGGGTGCATTATTATAACCTTGTTTCAACAAAATTATTCGGTTAAGCGATTTATACCACATACGTGCCTTGTTTTAAGCCCATAGAGAACTGCGGAGTTTTATTGAATAAATCTCTTGGAGTTAGAGTCATACACAGTGAACCTTGTAATCCTTGAGGATTTTCATATAAATGTCATTATCAAGTGGCTAGTATAGGTAGTGGTGATTTTATCCATGAGACGCATTTCAAGTTTTCCTGTTGTGGACTAATTAAAAATCCAAAAGTTGTGGCATCCACCACGGGAGGGTATGTCTCTTCATAGTCATGCCGGATCTTTGTGAGAACCCTTGAGCAGCCATTAAATTGCTTTATACCTAACAACTTCACTGATTCTCATTTTGGTTTCGCACGGCCATTTATATCCTACAGGTTTTATACCATACAAGTTTTATACCACTAAATACAGGTAGCTCCATATCCCAATCGGATATTGTTCGCTTTGGCTTCAGGGCTCACTGTTTTAAGACGCGTCAAACTAGGTAGAGGGAGCCCCACATATAAGGTGTTTGACAACACCATGTGGGAATGACGAGTCCAAAAACTTTATATTTCGCTAGCGATTTTAATTTTCAATATATATCATCTTTCCTTTTTGGCGATAATGTCGGCGCTCTCCATAGACATTGATTGAGATCCTCATTTTCATTTTATAACATTTTGCGCAGCATGATATGCAAAATGTATTCAGCGATTTTTCATTTCGGTTCCCATCATTCCCAGTCATAATATGTAATTAATAGAGATCTCTTCATTTCCATCGATCTTGGGTACCTTATTCTCTTTGGAAATTGACTCATACGGGTTTTTTCTTGGGGAAATTTTCTTAAATCGATAATGGCCTCAACTTGGTGTTTATCTTCATCTTTTCATTTCTACGAAGTTTATCTTTGGAAGCCCAGCAGATCTCTGCTTGAGTTGTCCGCTATCATTAAGCGGTAATAAGTTCAATCCTTCGGGAACAACAATTCTAATAAGAGCATTTGCGATGTTGAGTACTCATTTGGAATCGATCGCGAGTCGCGGTTCGTTTGCTAATTTATGCAAATGAAGTACCGCTACCCGAGCTTTGTTCACATTATTTCGTAAGAGGATCATGGAGGACATTGATAATTGATTGATTAATTTCTTTGCTTCATTGTAGTTTCTCCTTCTAATGTTGGGAAAATATTTCATTATAATGACAATGGGCAAAATGTGCCGTAAATAAATCTCCTATAGATAGTTCAAGACATTCAATTATATATGGAGATTCATACCCAACATATATCTCTAATATCCTTTGAGGTCCCATCTTTGTGCGTTGTGGTGGAGCAATTGGAACATGAACCGCACATCCAAAAATTCTTAGATGGGAAATATTTGGTTCCTGACCATGAACCAATTGTAATGGGGAGAATTCATGATAACTTATAGACCTTATGACCGATTGCTGCGGCATGTGTAGATAGCATGCTTTACATTGAATCATAAGGAAGTTTGCCCTCATAGTAATGGTCTCGCAATTAATTGAATTCGTTTTATAAATGATTGCGAGGGCCATTAGTATGAACTGTCTTCTGAGGATGTTCAATGGTTATTCGATGGCAATACAATAATCATTGAATACTTGAAGTAATTTACCCGGCATTATCAAGTCTTATAGTTTAATGGGATTATGCAGGTGAGCTCATGGTCAGATGGATTGGTAGTAATCTAGCAAGCCTTGAGTGCGAGTTGATAATAAACGACGTGTGACCATGCAGTCGAGCGTCAGTAAAACCATAAAGTATTTAAATGGTCTAGATGGTTGTATAGACCCACAAATATCTCCATGTATACATTCGAAATATAGGGATTCAATCCCGATCTTAGTAGTGATATTGGCCTATTGGTCATTGCTTGAGAGCAAGCGGCACATGAGAAATTCTATTCGTTTGTAATATCTTTTTTATTTTTCAATGAATGCCCCGGATAGATTCTCTATAATCCTTCGCATCATAATGGGCAGGGATGGCCAATGGGGTTATGCCAAATTATAAATTCACTATGATTAGTTAATTCTTTGGTTAACTATTGCATGTGCCTTAATGCTAATATTGGTGTAGTACGTATAGGCCAACCAAGAAATCTGGGTAATCTCCGGCCCCTTTTCTTTCGAAACAATAGTCGTAATGCACAAATATTGACATTGCCTTCGTTTGTAGTCTGATATGATATCCATTCTTAGAATATCTTTGAAACTCGGTAGATTTACGTTGAGACTTTTCGAGAATATAAGGCTTCTTCAAATGCAAGCTTTGTTCCTTTAGGCAATATGATGAGCTCTTCGGAGCCTTCAATTAGTTTGCGTTGCACAAATTGTACTAACACTTGTTGTTTTGCCTCTTTAAGTAAGAAATATGTCAAATTTTAAGTATAGTATAATGCGTTGTTGCCTTATCTATGAGGCAAACATTTGCATCATCGATAAATGGTTCCTTTAGTGATAATTCCATATTTGGTATTATAAACTTTGTTGAAAGCTCTAGAAGAGCGAACATAAAAGCTCCAGAATAGCGAACATAAAGGTTCCAGAAGAACAAACATAATGCTACTGGATAAAACTATATTTATAGCATATCCATAAAGAATTTGCTTTCGATTTCAAAGCGAGAGAAATTGATATCTGTAGGCTGTGAAATAAGCTGATGAGTCATATATTACGCCAGGCAGGAAGTTCCAACCTTCTCCTACCAAGCTATATCATATAAATATAAAAGCTGTTGAATCATGCATTACCTTTGAACGAGAAGTTGATGAAGTTCGTGAACCCGCAAACGAAAAGGAGGTGGAGCAAGAGTTGATACCTCAAGATGATGATTGATAACGACTCCAAGATACACAAGGTGATCGTAGGTCAGTAGGGATCGTCACGTCCTCTCGGAGGTATGATGACGTGTTTATCATTAATAATGATGAACCTACTACCTATAATGAAGTCTTATTAGATAAGGACTCTGAAAAATGGCTTCAAGCCAGAAATGGATTCCATATATGAAAATGAGGTTTGGACGTTAGTTGATCCACCTATAGGGACAAAACCTATAGGATGCAAATGGGTCTCCTAAAGAAAACGCCATGGATGGTAAAGTGTCTACCTATAAAGCACGGTTGAAAGGTTGTTCACGGAAATATGGTATTATTTATGATGAAACCTTTTCACCAGTGGCGATGAGATTATTGACAGGGATGAAGTAAAGATAGAGAAGGTTCATACAGAGGAGAATATAGCTGATCCATTGACTAAACCTTTGTCTCAGAAAAAACATGATAGTCATGTATTTTCATATGGTTTGAAGAATAAACATAATTGGATGTATCATATGGATGAGAAAGCTTATATACTTATTTAACTCATTGTGTTTTTGATTTATCTGATAATAATATGACGGTTATCATTTTATATAATGTATATTTGATGATAAAGTCCTTAGAAAATATATTATTATTCTTAAATGATATTCTCTAATCGTAGTATTAACAATAAAAGGACATTGTTAATGCGGATAGATTAGCACATATGATGATATGTGAGTAATGTGTTGGAGAACATATTTATTGGAATGACCCACAGAGATATTTTCATAAGGTTAGCTATTTGAGTGTCAATGGTATAATCTCTATATGATAGTAGTATAATTGATCCTTGGACTTGAGATCATAAAGTATCTTTAATTATTTGGAAATTATGCTTTGACTCAATTAGTTCATACTTGTTCGCTATGTATGAATAATGAAAGTTGGGTATAATGAAAAACATGAATTGATAGTTTATATGATCAATATAGGATCATCACTCTAATAGTGGAAGTATATCTCTCAAAGGAACCACTTGTTGAAATGTCAACTCATAATGTTTGCAAGCAAATACGTAGATTTGAAAAGTTCTAAATTTATTTAAGGAGTTGATTTTCGGAAACAAAATGGTAAAAATTAGTCTGATCGAGGAAGTTGACACTTACACCTTACTTTGCAGTGTACTAATAAGAGATATGGGATGGTGAAAAGAGAATAATTATACGGAATCTAGTTCATGCACAGGTGAAGTCGATCACTTGACTTTTCCTAACATTTGGGTGGTCATGATGTCTGGCTAGAGACTAATCTTGACCTATAAATATAAATTGATTAATTGTTGAATTAATGATAAATTAAAGTTGTTTAATTTATCTAAGATCTGTAAGGAATCAAACATTCCTATACGCAACGGAAATGTAATTTACATAAATCTGTACATACATATCGTTCTTCGAGAAACAACGTAGCTTCGATTTTGAATCGCAAAGTCGATCACTAGCCGCACACACGTCCGGCCTCCAAGGTATCCACACGAATAACTCTCGGGATCCTCACAAGAATTTTAACTCGAAGCTTAATATGCTAGTTCCTCGAATCATCTCATGATCCTAACTTCAAGTTTTACGATCTATTTATAGATCGATTTTACGGTCATAAATAATCCTCATAAATAGGATTATTTAATTTCCATAAATAGGAGAATTAATTCATAATTAATTATCATAAATATGAGAAATTAATTGAGAATTAATTCTCCTATTTATGGAAATTAAATAATCCTATTTATGAGGATTATTTATGACTGTAAAATCGATCTATAAATAAATCGTAAACTGAAGTTATGATCATGAGTGTTCGAGGGTGTATATTAACTTCGAGTTAAGATTCTGTGAAACCAGCCGATATTAGTCTGCTAGTGGGCGATGTGTGACGAGTAGCTTTCGCGATCGAAGAGCTCGGCTGCGTTATTTCTCAGCTTCCGTATGTGTGCGGTTGTAGCAAATTGACCCAGATAGCACCTGTAAATGTTTGATTCCTTCTGATAATATCGAAACCGAGTTATGCAGTACATACGTAGATATAGCATGCATCATATGTGATATGATTTAAAATTTAAAAAAAATTTATTATTCTTTTAATGTGATTATTTGAATAAAATATTATTCTTTTAATGTGATTATTTGAATAATATATTTATTTATACTCTTTATTCGATTTACATATTGTATGTTAATTGTTTTAAAAGTTATTAATATTCAATTTATCCCTCAATCAAATATTAAATCATTTGTTGTCTTCCATTATTATAGTTTAAATAAATTTTATTAGAATAATTTGTTGAGTTAACTCAAGATTGTTCTACTAAAAATTTAATTTTACTATGAGATTAGATCTGGAATAATGGGTTTGATTTACCAAAAATACATGGCTTGTTAGGCTAACTCAGGTCAAGTGTTTTGAGACAAGAAGATTAGAGACATATGTGATATGTGTATCAAAAGTTGATAACACTAATTATCTAGGAATTACAAAAGTTGTAATTAGCAATTGTTGTTTACTTATTGAGATTATTTTAATTTGTTGAGTTAACTCAAGATTAAAATAATTAAAATCAGATCCTAGCCCACTAACAATAACATGAATTTGCGTAATATTCTGCTTGACAATAAGCTCACTGGCTCCAATTTTATGAATTTGGGTCGAAATCTAAATTATTCTTGGAAGCGAGAGAAGTTGTTATATGTTGGCCAGAAAAACAATTCTTGGAACACACTCGGATGATGTAGATCAGGATGCGTATAAACATTCGGATGATTCTGAAAGTGTATGTTGTCTGATGTTGGCATCCATGAGTCCTGATTTGCAAAAGCAACATGAGGATATGAATGCTGTTACAATGCTTAATCACTTAAAGGCATTGTATGATAAAAGGGCTAGGAATGAAAGATATGATATCTCTCGAGAGCTCTTTCTTTATAGATGGAAGTGGGATCTTTAGTTTGCAACCCATGTCTTTGAAGATGATTGGACTCATTGAAAAATTAGAGAATTGGGATTTATGTTGCATCATTAGTTAAAGCGTTGATTTGATTTTGCAATCCTACCTCGAGTTTTCAAACTTTGTGAGTGAATTTTAATGCGACCCAGTTGAGACCTCTACACTACCGGAGTTGCTAAATATGCTTAAGGCAATGAGAAGACTCAATCGGGAAGGAAAAGGGCTATGTCTTGATGGTAGGGCAGCTACTTCTAAGAAAAGAAAATTCTAGTCATGTCCTAAAAGACCATTAAGAGGCCTTGAATGACCTGAATAATCGAAAAGAAAAGCTAAGTGCCGCCGCTGTGGAAAGGGCGGACATTTACAAGAAGTGGTGTATATGATACAACACAGGGGTTTTGCTCGAAAGACCTAATAAAGTATATAAGCTCACGAGAATCCATTTATGGGCCCAAACGAAGCATCCGAGTTGGAATATTCGTTTTGATGAAATAATCAAAATGTTTGGTTTCATCAACGAAGATGAAACGCTTATTATCTGAATCGATGGGAGTATTGTGGTTTTCTCATTTTTTATATGTGGATAACATATTATTAATAGGAAATAACATACCCCTCTTATTGATTAAAGTGGTTATCGAAAAATTTCTCAATGAAAGATTTAAGGGCGACTTATATTCGAGAGATTATTGTGAGGATGAAGTAAAGATAGAGATGTAATTTAAATAAATGCGTACATACATCTGGATTCTTGAAAAACACAACGGCTTAGATTACGAATCATGTAGATCACTAGCGCACACGCGTCAGGCCTCAAGAGTATCCTACGAATAACTCTCGGGATCCTCACGGGAATTTTAACGAGCTTAATATCTTTAGTTCCTCGAATCATCTCATGATCATAACTTCAAGTTTTACGATCTATTTATAGATCGATTTTACAGTCATAAATAGGATTATTTAATTTCCATAAATAGGAGAATTAATTAATAATTAATTATCATAAATATGAGAAATTAATTCATAATATTTTCCATAAATATTAGAAATTAATTCATAATTAATTTTAATATTTATTTCTAATATTATGATAAATTAATTCATAATTAATTATCATAAATATTATAATTATCAAATAATTATTTTTGTTTTTTAGCTTCGAAATTATTCTTTTTGTGTGTGACCCTTTAGGTTTCCTAATCAAGTTGTGATAAATATAAATTGTAATTCTTGTAGACTTATATTGGCTTTAATACACATAAAACCAACAAAGCTCCCACTTGGACTAAGTCGATTTAGTCGTGAGAAATTCTAAGATTAGATAAATTAAACAACTTTAATTTATCATTAATTCAACAATTAATCAATTTATATTTATAGGTCGAAGATTGGTCTCTAGCAGACATCATGACCACTGAATGTTAGGAAAAGTCAAGTGATGCGACTTCACATTGCATGAACTAGATTCAGTATAATTATTATCCTTTCACCCATCCCATATCTCTTATTAGTACGAGTAAGGTGTAAGTGTCAACTCTGTTTGTACTAATTTTTTACCATTACATTTAGAAAATCAACTCCTTAAATAAAATTTAGAACTTTTCTAAATCTACGTATTTGTTGTAAACATTACGAGTTGACATTTCAACAAGTGGTTACCTTTGAGATATACTCTCCCACTTTATTAGGGTGATGGACTCTATATTGATCATAAACTATCAATTCATGTTTTTCATTATTCATACATAGCGTAACAAGTATGAACTAATTAAAATTGAAGCATAATTTCCAACACTCGAGATACACGGGTGATCGTAGGTGCAGTAGGATCGTCGTCCTCCTCGGAGGTATGATGAGCGCGTGTTTATCATTAATAATGATGAACCCTCTTGCCTATAATGAAGTCTTATTAGATAAGGACCTACGAAATGGCCGAGCCATGAACTCGAAATGGATTCCATATACGAAAATGAGGTTTGGACCTTAGTTGATCAGCTATGGAATGAAAACCTATAGGATGCAAATGGAGTGCTTGAAAAGAAACGAGACATGGATGGTAAAAGTATCTACTATAAAGCCACGGTTGCGAAAGGTTGTTCCACGGAAATATGGTATTGACTATGATGAAACCTTTTCACCGGTGGCGAGTAGGGTGTGTGACGGGGATGAAGTAAAGATAGAGAAGGTTCATACAGAGGAGAATATAGCTGATTCATTGACTAAACCTTTGTCTCAGAAAAAACATGATAGTCATGTATTTTCATATCGTTTGAAGAATAAACATAATTGAATGTAGTCATATGGATGAATGCTTATATACTTATTTAACTCATTGTGTTTTGATTTATGCAATAATAATATGACAGTTTATCATTTTATATAATGTATATTTGATGATAAAGTCCTTAGAATAATATATTTATTATTCTTAAATATTCTCTAATCGTAGTATTAACAATAAAAAGGACATTGTTAATGCGGATGAATTAGCACATATATAATGATATGTGGTAATGTGTTGGAGAACATATTTCTTTAGAATGACCCACAGAGATATTTTCATAAGGTTAGCTATTTGAGTGTCAATGGTATAATCTCTATATGATAGTAGTATAATTGATCCTTGGACTTGATTTATTTATTTCAATCATAAACATACCTGAAGTAGAAGCTTCGTGCAAGCTGTACGCTGACTTTCTAGATAAGCCTTGCGATTCCTCTTCGATGTCCATCATTTCCTGATGGAAGCAAGTACCTTTGGTTTCTTTTTCTTTCTTGATTTTATTACATTGGTTTGAAGGCACTACTTAATGGTCTTTTAAGACTGGCTTGAATTTTCTTTTCTTAGAAGGCTCTGCCATCGGCTGCCCTTTCCTTCTGATTGGAGTCTTACTAGTCTTAAGCATGTTTAAGCGACTCACGGTAGTGTAAGAGGTCTCAACTTAGGTTAGATTAAAATTCATGCAAAGTTTGAAAAACTGGAGTGGGATTGCAAAATCAAATCCAGCAGCGATGATGCAATATAAAATCCCGATTTCTCTAATTTTGATAGGTCCAATCATCTTGACACATGGGTTTGCAGGCGAAGATCCACTTCCATCTTGCAGTGAAAGAGCTCTTGAGAGATATCATATCTTTCATTCCTAGCCCTTTTATCATATACAATGCCTTTAAGCATTGTAAAAGCATTCATATCCTCATGTTGCTTTTGCAAATCAAGACTCATGGATACGACATCGAGCAGCCAGAACACTTCCAGGGGAATCATCCAGAATGTTTCTGATAAGCATCCTTGACTGCTACATCATGCAATATACAAAAATCAAAATATTTTTGTTTGCTCCCACTAATTCATTCAAATCAATATCTCTTAAATTGATTTAAAATTTTTATAAAATTCTTAGTGGGCTAGGATCTTATTTTAATTATTTTAATCTTGAGTTAACTTCAGCGAATTAAAATAATCTCAATAAAGTAAACAACAATTGTTAATTACAATTTTTGTAATTCCTAGATAATTAGGTTATCAACTTTTGATACACATATGACATATGTCTCCTAATCTCTTGTCTCAAAAACACTTGACCTTGAGTTAGCTCAACAAGCCATGTATTTTTGGTAAATCAAACCCATTATTACGAGATCTAATCTCATAGTAAAATTAAATTTTTAGTAGAACAATCTTGAGTCAACTCAACAAATTATTCTAATAAAATTTATTTAAACTATAATAATGGAAGACAACAAATGATTTAATATTTGATTGAGGGATAAATTGAATATTAATAACTTTTAAACAATTAACATACAATACGTAACTGTAGAATAAGTTATAAATAAATATATTATTCAAATAATCACATTAAAAAAATAATATTTTATTCAAATAATCACATTAAAAGAATAATAAAAAATTTAAATTTTTAAATCATATATCACATATGATGCATCTTTGTATCTACGTATGTGCAGAATAACTTTGAACACGATACCCTTGTAAGGAATCGAGCATTCTATCTTGCCCAGCGGAAATGTAATTAAATAAATCTGTACATACATCTTTGTTCTTCGGCTCGCAACCGATTACGAATCCTGGCCAGATTACTAGCTGGCGCCATGGCGTCCAGAAGCCTCCAAGTATCCACACAGAATAACTCTCAGGGATCCTCACAGGAATTTTAACTCGAAGCTTAATATGCTAGTTCCCCGAATCATCTCATGATCATAACTTCAAGTTTTACGATCTATTTATAGATCGATTTCTGATCATAAATAATCCTCATAAATAGGATTATTTAATTTCCTATAAATAAAATTAATTCATAATTAATTATCATAAATATGAAAATTAATTGAGAATTAATTCATAATTAATTTCCATAAATATTCAAAGATTAATTCATGATTAATTTTAATATTTATTTCTAATATTTATGATAAATTAATTCATAATTAATTATCATAAATATTATAATTATCAAATAATTATTTTGTTTAACTTCAAAAATTATTCTTTTTGTATGCTGACCCTTTAGGTTCTAATCAATTTGTGATAAATATAAATTGTAATTCTTAGACTTATATTGGCTGTACATAAAACCAACAAACTCCACTTGGACTAAAAGTCGATTTAATTAGTGAGAATTCTAAGATTAGATAAATTAAACAACTTTAATTTATCATTAATTCAACAATTAATCAATTTATATTTATAGGTCGAGTTGGTCTCTAGCCCGGACATCATGACCACAAATGTTAGGAAAAGTCAGTGATCGACTTCACTGTGCATGGCCCAGATTAGTATAATTATTCTCTCCTTTCACCATCCCATATCTCTTATTAGTAGGTAAGGTATAAGTGTCAACTTTGACTGTACTAATTTTTACCATTTTTGTTTCCGAAAATCAACCCCCTTAAATAAATTTAGAACTTTTCTAAATCTACGTATTTGTTTGCAAACATTTTGAGTTGACATTTCAACAAGTGGTTCCCTTTGAGATATACTCTCCCACTATTAGGAGTGATGAATCCTATATTGATCGCAAACTATCAATTCATGTTTTCATTATACCCAACTTTTTATTTATTCATACCTTAGCGTAACAAGTATGAACTAATTGAGTCAAAGCATAGTTTCCAACACTAAAGACCTCTTATGATCTCAAGTCAGGATCCAATTATACTACTATCATATAGAGATTATACCATTGACACTCAAATAGCTAACCTTATGAAAATATCTCTGTGGGTCATTCAAGTAAATATGTTCTCCAACACATTACTCACATATCATCATATGAGCTAATCTATCCGCATTAACAATGTCCTTTTATTGTTAATACTACGATTAGAGAATATTTAAGAATAATAAATATATTATTCTAAAGGACTTTATCATCAAATATACATTATATAAAATGATAAGCTGTCATATTATTATTGCATAAATCAAAAGCCTGATGAGTTAAATAAGTATATAAGCTTTCATCCATATGACTATCGATTATGTTTATTCTTCCAAACCATATGAAAATACATGATATGAGAGCGTGTTGGGCATATCCCCCAAAGAAATGATTTAGGAAGATTTGCATGGCTCATCATAGAAACGAACCATATCTAATAGAGTTACGTTTCTTCTTTCGAGGATACTCCATTTAATTATGAGGCGTATAAGGTGGAGTCCATTGTAAAGAATTCTATTTTCTTTCGGATAATCTTGAAATTCTTGGCTCAGTATTCACCACCTCGTCACGATCGAAGGACTTTAATACTTTTTCAGGATTGGTTTTCAACTTCACTTTTATATTCCTTGAACTTTTCAAAGACCTCTGATTTATACTTTAATATGTATACATGACCATATCTTGAATGGTCATCAGTAAACGTGAGGAAGTATGAAAAACCATTTCTTGCTTGAGTCGACATAGGACCACATACATCAATATGTATGAAACTTAATAACTTAGTAGATCTTTCACCCTTTCCAGTAAAGGGCGTTTTGGTCATCTTACCTAATAAACAAGATTCGCATGTATCAAATGATTCATAATCAAATGATCCCAAATAGCCATTTTTATATAATTTGTTTATCGTTTCTCATTTATATGACAGATGATACCACGAGATAAAATTTCTAAGATCATCTATTTTTGGTTTTTTTGTGTTTATATTGAAAACAGGATTTTCTAGATCAAGTATATATAAACCATTAGTTAAATGACCAGCACCATAAAAAACATCAGCACGATATAAAGAACAACTTTTATTCTTTGTAATAATCGTAAATAAAATTACAGAAATCGAGCAAAGAAAAGAAATATATATTATATTTTTCGTTAATGTTGGAACAAAATAAAAATCTTTTAGATCTAGAATTAATCCATTGGGTAAAGAAAGAGTGTATATTCCTACGGCTAATGCAGCAACTCTTGCTCCATTTCCCACACGTAGGTCCACTTCCCCTTTAGCCAATTCTCTACTTTTCTTTAGACCCTGCATATTTATACAAATATGAGATCCAGATCCGGTATCTAATACCCAAGAGTCAGATTTAGAAGTAGAAAGATTTATTTCAATCATAAACATACTTGAGTAGAGAAGCTTCATTACAAGCTGTACGCTGAAAACTTTCTAGATAAGCCTTAAATTCCTCTTCGATGTCCATCCTTTCCCACGGTGAAACAAGTACCCTTTGGTTTCTTTTGAGATATACTCTCCCACTATTAGGAGTGATGAATCCTATATTGATCATAAACAATCAATTCATGTTTTTCATTATACCCAACTTTCATTATTCATACATAGCGTAACAAGTATGAAATAGTAGCAGTCAAGGATGCGTATCAGAAACATTCGGATGATTCTGAAAGTGTCTGTTATCTGATGTTGGCATCCATGAGTCCTGATTTGTATAAGCAACATGAGGATATGAATGCTTTTACAATGCTTAATCACTTAAAGGCATTGTATGATAAGGGCTAGGAATTAAGAAAGATATGATATCTCTCGAGAGCTCTTTCTACTTGAGATGGAAGTGGAATCTTGAGATTCTGACCCGTATCTTGAAGATGATTGGACTCATTGAAAAATTAGATAAATTGGGATTTATGTTGCATCATCAGTTAAGCGATGATTTGATTTTGCAATTCCTACCTCCAAGTTTTTCAAACATTGTGATGAATTTTAACCTGACCCAAGTTGAGACCTCTACACTACCAGAGTTGCTAAATATGCTTAAGACAGCAGAAGACTCAATCAAAGAAAGGTTATCTTCCCATGTCACATGGGATCTACCTTTCTAAGGACATGTGACCAAAGACAGATGTCGAGGTACATAACATGCAAATGGGTCTTCAAAAAGAAAACAGACATGGATGGTAAAGTGTTTACCTATAAAGCACGACTGGTTGCGAAAGGTTGTTCACGGAAATATGGTATTGACTATGATGAAACCTTTTCACCAGTGGCGATGAGATTATTGACAGGGATGAAGTAAAGATAGAGAAGGTTCATACAAAGGAGAATATAGTTGATCCATTGACTAAACCTTTGTCTCAGAAAAAACATGATAGTCATGTATTTTCATATGGTTTGAAGAATAAACATAATTGGATGTAGTCATATGGATGAAAGCTTATATACTTATTTAACTCATTGTGTTTTGATTTATGCAATAATAATATGACAGTTTATCATTTTATATAATGTATATTTGATGATAAAGTCCTTAGAATAATATATTTATTATTCTTAAATATTCTCTAATCGTAGTATTAACAATAAAAAGGACATTGTTAATACGGATAGATTAACACATATATGATGATATGTGAGTAATGTGTTGGAGAACAAATTTCTTGGAATGACCCACGGAGATATTTTTCATAAGGTTAGCTATTTGAGTGTCAATGGTATAATCTACATATGATAGTAGTATAATTGATCCTTGGACTTGAGATCCATAAAATTATCTTTAGTGTTGGAAATTATGCTTTGACTCAATTAGTTCATACTTGATTGCGCTATGTATGAATAATGAAAGTTGGGTATAATGAAAAACATGAATTGATAGTTTATGATCAATATAGGATTCATCACTCCTAATAGTGGGAGAGTATATCTCAAAGGGAACCACTTGTTGAAATGTCAACTCAAAATGTTTGCAAACAAATACGTAGATTTAGAAAAGTTCTAAATTTATTTAAGGGGTTGATTTTCGGAAACAAAAATGGTAAAAATTAGTACAGTCAAAGTTGACACTTACACCTTACTCGTGTACTAATAAGAGATATGGGATGGTGAAAGGAGAATAATTATACGGAATCTAGTTCATGCACAGGTGAAGTCGATCACTTGACTTTTCCTAACATTTGGGTGGTCATGATGTCTGGCTAGAGACCAATCTTGACCTATAAATATAAATTGATTAATTGTTGAGATTAATGATAAATTAAAGTTGTTTAATTTATCTAATCTTAAATTTCTCACGACTAAATTGACTTTAGTCAGAGTGGGAAGTTTGTTGGTTTTATGTGTATTAAAGTCAATATAAGTCTAAGAATTACAATTTATATTTATTGCTAGTTGATTAGGAACCTAAAGGGTCACAAACATAAAAAAGAATAATTCTTAGGTTAAAACAAAAAATAATAATTATATGATAATTATAATATTTATGATAATTAATTATGAATTAATTTATCATAAATGTAGAAATAAATATTGGTAATTATGAATTAATTTCTAATATTTATGGAAATTAATTATGAATTAATTCTCAATTAATTTCTCATATTTATGATAATTAATTATGAATTAATTCTCCTATTTATGGAAATTAAATAATCCTATTTATGAGGGATTATTTATGGTATCAAAAATGTCGATCTATAAATAGATCGTAAAACTTGAAGTTATGATCATGAGATGATTCGGGGAACTAGCATATTAAGCTTCGAGTTAAAATTCCTGTGAGGATCCCGAGAGTTATTCGTGTGGATACCTTGGAGTTAATAATGGGTCTAATAAAAAAAATTATGGTTTTACTTATTGGGTCCGGCACGTAAGTGGGCACGTATTTACATCCTATCTGAATCAGTGGTGAGTCACAAGTCAGAGCAAATATGCAAAACTCAATTAGACCCTGGCTGGGCGCATACCTCATTATTCGGATCGAATGATCAAATTTATTGGAGATACTACTTAGGTCCGTCAGAAACCTGAACTTTGGATTAGATAAGAAATTTTCTCAAAATATAATAATAAAGCCATTGTTATATCCATTACATATTCTTAAACTATGTTTGATTCTTAAAAGAAAATAAAAAATAAATTTAAATTCAATAATTTATTTCGTGCCTCTTCTCATTTTACTTATATTTCTATATCATTTGAAAATTTAAATAAGTTAAAAATTTATAAATCATTCACGAAGGAAAATAAAAATAGAGTTAAATCCACCATGTTATTTTTATTTATTAGTTTAAACCGAATTTATTTATTTTAACTCATTAGTATAAAGCTTAAATAAATTTAAAACATATAAAAATTTTAAATAATTTTATTTATATTTAATTTTCTTTGAAATTTTTTATCCACAACTAAACACAAGTAAATCATTTTTTTCGTGTTTTTTTATCTTTTCTCGTATTATTTTAAGTAAAGCATGTAATTTATTAATATTAAAAGCAGTGTGTATATAATAACATAGAGTTGGCAATTTGAGTACAACCAGCCCAAAATTAAGATTGGGTCGGGCCCGAAAAAACCGGGCCAAATTTGATCCAGTTGAATTGCCCATAATTGGGCAAAAAGAAAATTAGAAGTCCAACTACTCTTCATCCCAATTATTAAAAAAAAATTAAATAAATTAAATAAATAAATAAAGAATAATTGCTGGTTTATGCATATTTTGGTTTAAACTAATTTCATCAAAGCTTCTTTTAGGTCGACCAATAAATTATGTTGGCATATGTTATGGTGATCATTCAATAATTTTTTTTTTTTTTTAAAAGGGAAAAAGGACATACAGAAAAACTAGGCACATGCAATGTTTAGTAAGATTAGGTTATGTTTCATGATTATGGAAGGACTCATTCTTTTTGGAAATAAGTTGAATCTATAAAAAAAATCTTCATCTATGTTTGCATTTGAATACTTGAATCGACTTTATTTTATTTGATTTTTCTTGTTTATAGAGGATTCAAAAATAAATAAAAATTTAGGGGTGTTTTTTTTTTGTGTTGAAAGCAAATTTATTTTTGGTAACATGACTTATTATTGAATTTTTAGTTGAATAGAATATTATAAATATATAATTTAGCCAAAAAAGGAAACAGAACATTATAAATATATAATAGATATATTATTAGAATGTTTCTATAATACTGAAAAAGTTATGGGTTGATCGAGCAGTCAAATCCATGATTGAACAGCTGTCAAATACGTGATTTCATTAATATATATTTATTTTATATTTAATAGTCCATAAATTAGATATCTCTATATAAACCAGGGACAAAATTTTCGGAAATTTCGGTAGATTTTTAAGCCAAATTTCGTTTCTTCGTTCTTGGTGGAAAGAAATTCAGTGGAAAAAATCGTTTGAAAAAAATCGTAGGAAAAATCGCGAAAAATGGAAGTAGATTTTCGGTAGCATCGGAAAAATCGATTTTCTAGAAAAAATCGATTTTCAGAAATTTGGGGTAAATTATAGTTTAGATCAGCAGGAGAGAAATTAAAAAGCGGGGCCAATAAAATCTTGAATTAAAAAAGTGTATTTCTGGGAAAAATAGTGTGTTTGGTGCATTAAAATAGAATTGCTGTTTTCTCTCTCTACTCTCTCTTGTCCGCATCATATAAGCGCTGGGCTCTGTATTATATGTACCGAAAAATATTATGTTTTATAAAAATTCCCATGACTCAAAAATATGAAAAATTTATTTTTGGAAGGTTTATTCCCATCAAAAATCTGCGGAAATTAACCTTAGCTATTAGTAATTTGAGTGCGCATTATATATAGTCTGGCTTTTTTATATTTTATTATTTATTTGTTCATAATCTTTTATAATATTTTTTATTTTATTTTATTTTACATTTATAACTTATAATATTTATAAATCAAATATTAATTTGAAAAGGAAAGAAATAAATAATATCATTTAAAAATTTAAAATTATAATATATGATGAATCTCTCATTATCTGTAATGTTTATATTAATATGAAACAGGAAATAAATAATATCTCTTCTTTGTAATAATATCTAATAATATATTAAATATAACATATTTAATTTAATAATTATAATCAATTTGATTTTAATATACCTTAATTAAAGATATGAATCATTTCTCATAATCTATATAATTAAAATATAAAAAATTTAATAACGGTATTTTTGTAAAAATATCCAGATATTTTTCTTGATATTTAAGATATTCAGATATTTCAGTAAAATCCAATTCTGGAAGTATCGTGTTCTGGAAATATTTTGATCTGATATAAACTGCATCATAAATATATAATTTATATACTATTAAATTAAAATTATATATATATATATATATATATATATATATAAAAATGATTTTGAAGTGAATAGTGTGTTTTAAAATAAAAATACAAATTTAACAAAATGACCCAAAACTAGTCGTTATCACAGGGTTGGCAATGGCCAAATCGTTCCACGTGCCATTATTGAATTTAAAAAATTGCCAATGGCCGGCGTTGTGAATGATGGCCATTGATCTTATTAAACCAAAGGTCGTCGTCCTGACGGCTTGACCATTGATAATAAATACGGCATTTCACTTCCCCCATTTCTTCTTCCTCTCCTCTGGTGGCTCCCTCCTCGGTAGCCGAGAGCTGCGAGTGGACCTCAGGCCAACGATCGGCTTGACTCTCGAATCGTGACTAATTTCCTTCGGAGGTTTGTTCACTCCCATTGTTGCGATTTGTCTAACCCTAAATAAAAAGGGGATTCTGTGATTTAGGGTTTCATTTAGGGTTTCATTTAGGGTTTCTGTGGTTTTGGAATTCGTTTTCTATTGGCACAGCACTATCGGGCATCAAGTTTACGCCCATTATAGAGAAGCGGAGTGGTCTTTGAGAAATTAGGTTAATGTGGTGGTCTTTGAAATTAGGTTTTTGCCACCGTAATATTAATATCCGCATTTAGTCTTTGAAAATAGGTTTTATGGTGATTCTCGCGTTTGTTATTTTGATCTGCGATCTTATTTGCTCTGCATTTCTTCAATTTGCTTTCACTTAAGGAATGATTTTATTTTTAATCTGCATTTGGTGTTATTTTTATGAGTTTTTGTTGTTTTTAAAATTCAGTGGTGTTAAGAAATGGGTTGTGCTTTGTTTGTTTGTTGACTAATTTGTTCTACTAAGCTGATCTTATCTGATCTGAATTTATTTATTTTTTGGGAACTTGTTTTTTTTGGTCTATTTTCCGGCTAATTATTCTTAGCTTTCCTTGTTTATGCTAATACGACGTTGATCAGAAATGGGTTATGCTCGAAACTGTTTTTGGTCTCTGTTATGGTTCTTTTCTGCTTATTAGGAGAAAAACAAGTTATATTAGGAGAAAAACTGTTATGGTTCCTTGGGTTATGAAAATTCTGAATGTCAGGTTTCACATTATTTATATTAGGAGAAAAACATAATCTCCTCTCAATTTGGAGTATTTGGCTGAACCTGTAAATTTTTTGAACTTTCGCTTTTCTTTTCCTCAATTTTGTTTGAATCAAAATGCCAGGGCTTTTTTATGCTGAAAATATCAAATATATTTCTTATAAAGATTTTCTTTGGTGTAGGAACTCCAAAAATTTGGTGTTTCATCTCTATTGAGATATAACCCATTTGAGAGGAACATCTTTCCTCATAACTGCCTCACTTTTATTGTAGTGGCCCAGGGTATCAGATTGACAACGAATCAACTTGCTTGAATATTCGTGGTCATAGAGTTGCAGAGCACCACTGTGAAAATCGGGCAAAGTCTCTCCTTTGTACGGAGCTCCTACCAGTACAAGCACAATCTGGCTAAGTTCTGATGACCAGATCGCATGCAGTGAAATAATGGTCACTTGGGCTGCATGATACTCACAAAATACATCAAGTATATGCAATAGTTCAAGAGTTAATAAATTACTCTTCCATACAAACATATATTAAAATTCTGAATTCTAATCGTATTTATATCTGTGATACTCCAGCGCATTCGGCACTATTACATGTGGCCTCCCAGCGAGCGCGAGTCTCGTCTGCTCCTTATACAGTAGTGATCCCTTGACGGTGAAATGGCAGAGTAGTGATAATTTTCTGCAAGTTTTCTTTGCTAGTGCACATGTCATGGCGAACAATTACATTCAAGCGATTTCATGAACCTGCTTGAATGTCTCGTACCCCGAGCCATGTCTCGAGTCACTGGACTCCCTTACGCGTACTAGCCCGATGAGGTAAAAATATCAGGTTTTTCACAACAAAGTTTTGTTCTTGAAAACTTACTCTTAGGATTTCGGTAAAAATATTGGACTACCCTCAGGCGAATTCTTTGGATAACTCTCTCACAGAAAGCAGTCCTCAATCATAAAACCCAGTGATGCAATTTGGACGTCCCTCAGCCCGATTCTTGAAAAATCTTAGTGAAATTCCTTTCACAAACATTTTCGTTTTGTTTCATTCGTATGAAATTGCACTCATCCTAATATTAAGATTGCTGATTGCATATGGAATGCATGATGTCAATTCCAACACATTCATGCTAATATATTCACATGCATATATATTAAGATAATTAAATCACATAAAACATGTTATGCAAATTCACAATCAATTTCATCAAAATTAGCTCACATGGGCTAAATAACAAACACGAGCAATTCATTTTGAATCACTCATCCAAACACATTTTCACACCAAAAATTTCGTGTTACTATTCACGTGAACAGTGAAACCCTCGGGTTATTGTTCACGACCACACAAATAGAAATTTTCTCCACTCGGTTCAAAGCTTTTGAGACCGAATTTACAGCTAAAACAAGCCTCGAACATTCCTAACCATTTACATGGCTCTTAGCCAAAGATTAACACAAATAGGAAAAGATCCCTACCTCTTGGAATTGTCAGACTCACCAAATCAATGTCCTGCGTAGCCCTTCGACTGCGTCGTCGACTTGCTTACTCCGTCGAGCCGATGGTCGAGATATTACAATCTGAGAGAAGGCACGCATTCTCTCTCTAAAAACCCGGAAAATCCGACCCCTCATACGCACGTTTGGCCGCTTTTTTTCCATTTGAGAAGAAAACTATTTATTGTTTGTCTTATTGATGCTGCGATTCAAAATTCCACTTATGTCCCCTTTTGTCTTGATTTTGATCTGCCGCGCGATTTCGGTCGTTCATTTACATCGTCTCTAATCATACGACATGTGTCACATGAGTACATGTAATAGGTGACTTTTGTCCTCACGCAGTATCTCTCAAACCCGATTTCTGACGCCGACGGCAGTGCGCCGGCATGAAGTCCGGTATCTCGGAATTTGTGAAATCGGCGTGTAAATTAGATTCGTGAGGCGATTCAAGCTGTGAAATCCGTTTCATCATCAGAGATCTATAAAAATTTGGTTTTACCAAAATTACCGTTTACCTTTTGAAGAATTGAATTTTCGGGTCTTACATTCTCCCTCCTTAAAAGGAATTTCGATCGAAATTGATGCAAATCTAGCGAACACATGCATATGCAACGTGCACTCTACCATGCATGTAAACTAGTCATTTAAGTATTAAATGTCTAAACCAAATACCTTCATCCCTAAACAAGAAGGGATAGGTTGCCCGCATCGTGTCCTCGCGCTCCCACGTTGACTCCTCCACTCCACGATGCTGCCATAGCACCCTCACTAGTCTCACGGTCTTGCGTCGCAAGGCTTTGATCCTAGCTTTCCTGATGCACTGGTCCCTCCTCGAAGGAATGCTCATAGGTGTCAAGTACCTATCTCTCCCCGATCCACTCGTGAGAGTGGATGCAGGTGTACCTCGAACATGGAGCGTGAAATACCTCTGGACTTTGACATGCTAGACGGTAAAAGCTAAGCAGAACACTCACGGTGCCTACCTCTCAGTATCTCCGAAGGGCGTCGCCTCGGCGATGAACTGCGGCATCACCTTGAAGGCGTGATCTCGACCTCAGGCTACGGGGTCGACGTCGCACATCGGCCCATAACTCTTTGCGGCTACGAGGCCATGAGAGGCGATGTTGTATCGAGAGCTCACCTTCTCGAGGTGTCTCTGTCCGGTCAGGGACCGATGTTGGGCTCTCTCCACCTCGGTCGACATATGATGATCTACGTGGCCTCCGTCTGATACCTCGTATGGTGTCATCGTATACTCGCCTAATAGCAGGTTGTTGTAGGAGAATTCCTTCAGAGGCGAAATGTTTTCCCGGCTACCCTTATGATCCGGGGCTGCATGCTCGCGTGTCCTCTAACACTGTGTTGTCTCTCTGACTAACCATTTGTCTATGGGTGGAGGTTACTCATAATGGTCGGCCAGGTGTGCTCATAGCCTTTGGAAACTCTTGAGTGCGGGCGTAAACCTCGGGTTTTCTATCGGGCACTGTGGATCACTGGTACTCGTAAAGGCTAGACGAATCTCTGAATATCTGCCGTGGGGAATCTCTCTCCGATGTGAAGGTAATCCACCACGACTAAGTGTGCGGAGCTTAGGTGAGTAGGTCTCACCCCATCACCATACGCATCATGTCCCTTGCGGTGTCGGGTGGCAAGTGGTTCCTGAAAATCCATCGTGACGTGCTCTCACTTCCACGCACCGACCACCTCCGATGGTGAAGTAGCCACCTGTAGCTTACGGTGCTCGACCTTAACCTCTTGACATGTGAGACATCGTCGAGCAAAAGTCCTACGTGTCTCTTCATTCGCTCGATGGTATTGGCGTGAAGATCTGAGGTACATCTTAGGTGCCCACTGGATGCAATGAGTGAGAAGCGGTGAAACTCCTAGAATCTCCTCTCTCAAATCGATTCATTTGGGGAACTCTTGCTAGATCCTTTATCACGAAGACTACCATTTACGGGACGGTCCATCCCTCGTCACTGTGCTGACTATACCAGTCCACTGATGGACATCTCGCGTCCGCCACAGGACTCGATCACTCCTCAAAGAGGCAGTGTAGCTACTAAACTCCCAAGCGTACCACTGACCCATTCATTTGTCTCATGTGGCTTGTCCCACGATCCTAGAGCATCGCCACTCGGAAGCTATACTAGCCAATGCTCCCCGTGACTTCCGTGGCTTGCATCAGCCGCCATTTGCAGGTGGTAAAGTGAAGTCATGATCCTCTGGGAACTCCATCCATACAACGTTGCCTCATATTGAGTCCGTTGCGTGAAAATATACTTCAAACTTTACTATGGCCTTATTCAGGGATCATTGAGTACGTCGACTGTGAAAAATCCTCCGTCTCGTATCGAGACACGTCTGATAAAAATGGCCATAGGCCCTGCATCCAACACTCATCAAACATATACCCCTGACTATATTCCTAATAGTTCATGAGTTATAACATTTCTCATCAAAAATATTGACTGACTATCTCACATGGTTGAGTTATACATTGCTCTTAATACAAATACATATTAAAATTTAGAATTCTAATACATATTATCCAAAACATCAAAGCCCGCAACTAAACTCTTCAAATCGGTCTCTAAGAAGATCGGAATGCTTCTCGAGTGCCCCACAGTACTGAAAAATGTTCCCTCTCGACGGGGTGAAATTTATCGCCCGATAATGGAATCACCACTAAATGGGTTACTCTTCACCTAGTGCATATCTTGATGCTCGATTTAAACACACACTCAAGTAAATGCGTGATCTACTTGAATGTCTATATGTCATCCCCATGTCTCGGTCTCAGAGCTCCCTCTGACTTTGCAGGCCCGTGTATGAGAAAACACGTTCAAAACAAAACTTGTTATTCTTGAAAAGAAACTATCGAATGTCGGTAAAATATGGAACTACCCTCAGAGGCGAATGTGTTGGAGAACTTTCGAAGCAGGTCATAGTCCTCATCGAAATGATCTGTTTAGGCTAGTCTCACATTTATTTCTCCCGAGAAAATCATCTGTAAAATTCCTTTGTGACCATGTTCATTTTCGGAAAAATTCCTTATCATTCCTCACACCTAATTTCTAGGTTACGATGCATATGAAAATGCATTATGCCTTTCAATCATTTTATACCAATATATCAAATATATATTCCCAATTTACAATCACACATAGCAATTCAATGTTTATCAACCATCACCAAACCTTGCTGCCAAAATTTAAGAAAAACACAATTTCATCTCGACCTATACACACAATTATATTCCATATAATTGTGACATCATATTAACTTTATCAAGCTTAGCCATTAACACATGTATTCCACCTGACTCCGTCATTCATTTCAAAACAATTTCAAGCACACAATCGTGGACTTTTTGTCGATTCACGCAAAACGTAATCACATACTATTATTATCGCTATTCATGTTACTATTCCACCTGAGCAGGGCGTTTAACATTTCCCGAAAACATAACGATTGGGAGTTTGTCCCGTCAGACTGACCCACTCACCTGTTTATCGGTTACTCTTGGTGGGCAAGATTCCATACCATTCAGGTCTCTACTCACCCAAACACAATTTATTATCACGGATTGCGCAAATGGGTTCCCAAATTTCGCTTGGTTCGAATTTGGGGCCGATCAAGCGGCCGCTCGCGCCAGCCGTATGGCATTCTGAAAACACTTAAGCGAAGGGTAAACCAGTAGGATAAAGCCCACCTCACGAAGATTTGTGGCTTTCAACTTTTATGTGTCCACACGTAGATCACGTTGCGTGCACCAACTTTAGTCCTCGAACTGTCGAACTTCGACCCCCGAAAGACGAAAAATTTTCCCTTTCCTTTTCTCTCCTTTCCTTTCCTTTTCCTTTTTCTTTTCTCTTTTCCTCTCCTTTTTCCTTTTCTTCCTCCACGAATTCTTTTTGTTCCTTTCCCTTCTTTTTCTTTCCACGAGCCCATTTCTTTTTGTTTTGCTATTTCCTTTTGCTTTGCTGCAGCACTACGTCTCATTTTCTATCGTTTCTTCTTCTCATTTCTCTTCCTTTTTCTCTTTGCTTTTCTTTTTCTCTTTTGCACTCCGCCTCCTTTAGATGAGCGTTGTGGTATGGGTCGAGGAGGAAGTTTCTCCCAGATTTCTCGACGAATGTGTGTTTCAGTTTCCTTCTTTTTCTTATTTCTTTTATGACATCATACCACTGTGGCTTAATATGAGCCATGGAATGTTCACCATGTGGCTCAATGTGAAACCATTCCTTTTTAGTATAGACCATATGGCTCTTGCAGAGTGTCACACTCTTGGGTGCCATGTGGCATCCTTACCTTGCCATGTGTCATCCAGGCACCACGCCTCAGCGTGAAATCTCGACCACGCGGAATCCAACGAAATTCGACGTGGTAGCTAAATTTCGCGAGACGATTTCAACGGAGAAGTTTGCTTTGTCATCCAAGATCTAGAAAAATTTCGGATTTTTATCGAAATTACGATTTTACCCTTTTTGAGAAAATTGGATTTTCTCGGGGTTTCACATTTGTGGTCTGAGTACACCTCGAACTCCTCGTCGTATAAGTAGTGGCGCCAAATCTTCAAGGCGAAGATTACAGCCGCCAACTCCATATCGTGTGTGGGGTAACTCTGCTCATGATTCTTCAACTAACGAGAACCATAAGCTACTACCCTCTGGATACGCATCAAAACACATCCAGTCCTGCCTCGAGGCATCCCAATGCGAGTACCCCTTGTCCCGCATCAGGGACTATCAAGATAGGAAGCGATGTCGCCCTCCTCTTGACTCTGGAATGCTACTCGTCGGTCATCCCGATCAAACTTGACCTCCTTCGGGTCGATCTGCGTCATAGGTCTTTGCTAATGGGAGAAATCACCGATGAATCTCTGTAGTACCTAGCCCGATCGAAGCTCGTATCTCTCGAAGACTAACTTCCAGCCTCTCGACTCATCACGACCTCGACCTTCTATTGGTCCACTGACACGCCTGATGCTGACACCACGTGTCCCGAAATCTCACCTCGGCCAAGCGGCTTCGCACTTGCGAACTTAAGCGTACAGCCTTCTAATGGTCTCGGCCCAGTTGTAAAATAATCCTCAGTGATACTCATGCTCCCACTCGTGGGAGTATATCAAAATATCATCCACGAAGACCACGATAAAGCGATCGAATAGGGTTGGAATACCCTATGCATAGGAATCCATGAATGTTCTTTGGCGCATTCGTCGATCCATAGGGCATCACCATACTCAAAGTGCCATGCTGGCGTCTAATATTTGTCTTAGGGATATCTGTCTCCACAACCCTCAAGCGAGTGAGTAGCGCGTTAGTCACATCTTGGGAATTGGGCCTGCGGCTCCTCTGACTAATCAAACAAGTCGCCAATCCTGACAATGGGTACGATTCTTGATCGTAACCTGTTGGTAATACGTAGTGATGCACGGTCGAAGGGTTTTTGTGTATCTTGTAAATAGGATTTGGAGCGCCCGTGGTGAAGTGCACCGATCTGGCCAGGCCCTTGTCCGGTAGCTCCTGTGGTTTGGACTCGAGTTCCTGCGATCGGCCCGGGTGCCGTCATGCAGTGCGAGATGGCAATGCAGGGGTGTGACCGTCTGAAGTCTGACCCTGCAGCCAGAAGGTAATCCGTTAGCTCATCGGGAAAAACATCCTCATACTGCATAGAGCTACTCGAGGTAGATCTGAGTGCGGATCTTACCTCGTCCTACAGGAGTAAGGCTTCTTTAGCTGACATGACTATCCACGACACTGGACTCGTACCGTCACAGGGCAAAATATCATGCCTGTCTCCCTGAAATACAACACAAGTACCGTCCCGCATGTAGGCGGTAACCCTCATACGCTCACAATCGATGACGACCCTATAAGCTGTCAGCCAATCCATCCCCAGGATGACGTCAAACTCTGACATGTCCATGACCCTTAGGTCCACTGTGAGTAGAATCCCCGAGATCTTTAACTCGCAACCACGACATATCATCCCTATTCTCGCCCTAATCCCTAGGGGAGAGCTCACATACAAGGGCTCCTCCAAGGCCT